>CP139509.1:126124493-127324493 GCA_021014915.2 Artemisia tridentata subsp. tridentata | reverse complement strand
TTTTTTTCTTATTGTGTGTACTGAACTTTCAAATTTCGATTATTATGTGTATTTTGTGACTATTCAGCTATGCAAAATGACCATTTTACCCTTCAAAATTTGAAAAAAGTAAGAGTAAAATGGTTACAAAATACACACAATAATCGAAATTTAAAAGTTCAGTACACACAATAAGAAATAAAAAGTTCATTACACACAATAACAAAAAGTGACAAATATGATACATTTTCAATCAATTAACCCTATTATTATTATTATTATTATTATTATTATTATTATTATTATTATTATTATTATTATTATTATTAGGGATAATTACCAAAATGCCCCAGTTGCCCTGGTGCGTTGCTTATCTGCCCCGCTCACAGAAAATTCTTATACTAGACCAGGGCAACTTGTCCGACCAACTATAGGTTGCCACGTGTCCGACCAAATAGTGATAATATTGTTGGTGTTTTTTGGGCAACTTGTCATTTTTTGGGCAACCAATATGGGTATTTTGGTCATTTTATACTTGCTCTACTCTTACTGATTAAACCAACTAATGTAAATCTCACAGCCCTCTCCTCTCACAACTCACACCACCACAACCACCCAAAAACCCGTCGCCACCACCATCCGATGCCACCTCCACGGGACTCCACGAACACTGAACATCCGTGTATACTTTTCACTTTTTTTTTTTCCGGCGATTGAACACCCAAAAACCCTAACATCACTTTTTTTTTAGGCGATTGAACCTCACTTTTCATTTCTGATTTAAAGCTCGTCGGTATACTTTTCATTTCTGATTTTGTAAATTTTCATTTCATTTGAATTTTATTTTGATTGATTTTGTTATAATTAATTCATAATGCTTTAAAAAAAAATCCAAAAAGTGTGCATTTTGATACAGTTTTACAAATGGTTTACAGATTTTGATACAGTTTTACAAATGCATTTTGATACAGTTGCACATTCACTTATGATTGACCAATTTGACTTTTCACAGGTGCCTATTGATGTTTTCAAAGGAATTACAGATGAAGATGCTGCCAAGGTTGTAGATGGTCTTGTTCCTAAGGTAGCTGACAGAGACGCTTCAGTAGAACAAGTGAAGAAGTTGTATAACCTTTTCCGTGAGTCTGATTGTACACAGTTGGAGGTGAGTTTAGGCTTGTCGCTCAATTTTGGTATGTACATTTTCTTGTATGTTGATATTTAACTTTAAACCTCCTTTTTCCGATCCATTAACCTTTGTATTTTCAGTTTTGTTATTATGCATCTATGGCCAATGTGTCTCTTGGTCTATTGGTATGAGGTGTATAAGCCTTGAATTTTCTGATGTCGGAAAAAAATGTTGGAAAATTTAGTACACTTCAGGGATGAGTTCACACCTGGTAATGGGTTTGGAGGTACGGAGAGTACACCCATTAGGTCCCTGAACACCCTGACTCAATAGTGGTTATGCAGAGTTTCTACCAGTAGAAATGATTCTACTGCTAGTGATTCTACTGCTTGTATAAGTCCGTTCCTGCTGGTAGTCTTGTTGTTCCTGCTGGTAAGCTTGTTCCTGCTTGTAAGCTTGTAACCACTGATTCCTACTATTATGGAAACTGTTATGGTATAATTAATGGGCCGTTAATTATACATAATTCCATGGGCTAGGGTTTGAGTAAACTCTATTATAAATAGAGATCATAACTTTTCTGCATGTAGACACAACATACAAACCCTAAATACTTGAATACGTTTGGTTCTTGGTTTGTGCCGAAAACAAGAACATCACTTGGTCTTACCCATAGAGATATTCGTGTAACCCAGGCATAGGGTCGAATAGTTTCTATTGGAAAGTGATTACACGATTTCAAGTGAATATCCGGTACCTTGATTGATTATCTTAATCCTGTTCTGGGAACACACGACACACTAAACAACCAACAAAAAATCATGAAAGTTACGAGTTGTGTATGTATGATTTTAAAGTATTATCATGTATGGAAGAAAGGAACATTATAACTGTAGGAAGAAAATCTTTCTGGTTGATCTTTATACGGACAAAAGTGTTATAAGAAATGTTTTGGCAGACAGTGGAACTCTTCGATAGCAAGATTAGTATATTTTGAATACTTGTCTAGGCATACGAGTCTATTGGGAGGAACAATTTGATAGTAACTTCTAGGGTAGGGAATGATTGATTCCTTGTAATCACTGTAGTGATTGATGCTTTTGATAGAACTATTGATGCCTTCTAGGAACCGATAGATGTGTACTAGGACCGGTAGATGCATTGTAGGAAACTATTGGTACGTTTTAGCCTTTTAGGGAAGGCATGATAGCGTTCTAGGAGATGACTGATACTTTCTATGAAAGCATATGATTGACACGTCCTAGGAACGGACATCATTGATAATTTCTAGGAAATCATTGCCAAAGAAACAAACTTTAAGATAAGGCCGAAATTAACGTATCTGTGATGAAAACTTTAGTCCAGTCTACATGAAAACTAGAATAGAATAAAAACATCCTCTAAATTTAGAGGAAGTTTGAGTTTCATACTGAACGTTTTGTTTTAAAAAACCACATGGACATGACCCGCTTAAAAAAAAGCACAGGGATAAGATCTGTAAAAATCGGCAAATCACAAGGACGATTTATGTAATTAACTCACAATTTAATGTAAGCCTAGTGTGAAAAATATAACATTTTGGAGTTTATATACCAAGATTAACACACAAAAATTTGGTTTCATAATATCAAGTATCTACAACACATGTTCATTACAACTTGAGTTGAATCAATACAAGCTTATATATAGTCTGGTCAATACAAATCTAGGGACTCAAGGACCCTGCGAGCTTGGATGTGAAGAGCCGTGAGTCTTTGCTCAGGATCAAGAGTCGAACCAAATTGACTGGCAGCCCATATTAAGGAAGCTGATTTCTCACCTAGGAGACGCCTTATGTCCTCATGTATGGCTGCCATTGGTGCTCCTTCCTTCCCGTTTATATGCCCAATTAGTAACAACAAGAACTCTCCACATTTCATCCTGATAAGAACATATTTATGTCATTATGTATGTCTTCTACTTGCATACTTTCATATGAATGTTGCAGACTCAAATAAGGGATGGGTTGATAAGAGTTGGAAGCATACCTCAAATTTTCATCTGCTTGTTTGTCAGCTATAAGCAATGCAACTTTAACATTTTCATTATTTGGTTATTAAGGGAGGCCCAAACATAAAACAAAACGTTCAGTATGAAACTCAAACTTCCTCTAAATTTAGAGGATGTTTTTATTCTATTATAGTTTTCATGTAGACTGGACTAAAGTTTTCATCACAGATACGTTAATTTCGGCCTTATCTTAAAGTTTGTTTCTTTGGCAATGATTTCCTAGAAATTATCAATGATGTCCGTTCCTAGGACGTGTCAATCATATGCTTTCATAGAAAGTATCAGTCATCTCCTAGAACGCTATCATGCCTTCCCTAAAAGGCTAAAACGTACCAATAGTTTCCTACAATGCATCTACCGGTCCTAGTACACATCTATCGGTTCCTAGAAGGCATCAATAGTTCTATCAAAAGCATCAATCACTACAGTGATTACAAGGAATCAATCATTCCCTACCCTAGAAGTTACTATCAAATTGTTCCTCCCAATAGACTCGTATGCCTAGACAAGTATTCAAAATATACTAATCTTGCTATCGAAGAGTTCCACTGTCTGCCAAAACATTTCTTATAACACTTTTGTCCGTATAAAGATCAACCAGAAAGATTTTCTTCCTACAGTTATAATGTTCCTTTCTTCCATACATGATAATACTTTAAAATCATACATACGCAACTCGTAACTTTCATGATTTTTTGTTGGTTGTTTAGTGTGTCGTGTGTTCCCAGAACAGGATTAAGATAATCAATCAAGGTACCGGATATTCACTTGAAATCGTGTAATCACTTTCCAATAGAAACTATTCGACCCTATGCCTGGGTTACACGAATATCTCTATGGGTAAGACCAAGTGATGTTCTTGTTTTCGGCACAAACCAAGAACCAAACGTATTCAAGTATTTAGGGTTTGTATGTTGTGTCTACATGCAGAAAAGTTATGATCTCTATTTATAATAGAGTTTACTCAAACCCTAGCCCATGGAATTATGTATAATTAACGGCCCATTAATTATACCATAAACAGTTTCCATAATAGTAGGAATCAGTGGTTACAAGCTTACAAGCAGGAACAAGCTTACCAGCAGGAACAACAAGACTACCAGCAGGAACGGACTTATACAAGCAGTAGAATCACTAGCAGTAGAATCATTTCTACTGGTAGAAACTCTGCATAACCACTATTGAGTCAGGGTGTTCAGGGACCTAATGGGTGTACTCTCCGTACCTCCAAACCCATTACCAGGTGTGAACTCATCCCTGAAGTGTACTAAATTTTCCAACATTTTTTTCCGACATCAGAAAATTCAAGGCTTATACACCTCATACCAATAGACCAAGAGACACATTGGCCATAGATGCATAATAACAAAACTGAAAATACAAAGGTTAATGGATCGGAAAAAGGAGGTTTAAAGTTAAATATCAACATACAAGAAAATGTACATACCAAAATTGAGTGACAAGCCTAAACTCACCTCCAACTGTGTACAATCAGACTCACGGAAAAGGTTATACAACTTCTTCACTTGTTCTACTGAAGCGTCTCTGTCAGCTACCTTAGGAACAAGACCATCTACAACCTTGGCAGCATCTTCATCTGTAATTCCTTTGAAAACATCAATAGGCACCTGTGAAAAGTCAAATTGGTCAATCATAAGTGAATGTGCAACTGTATCAAAATGCATTTGTAAAACTGTATCAAAATCTGTAAACCATTTGTAAAACTGTATCAAAATGCACACTTTTTGGATTTTTTTTAAAGCATTATGAATTAATTATAACAAAATCAATCAAAATAAAATTCAAATGAAATGAAAATTTACAAAATCAGAAATGAAAAGTATACCGACGAGCTTTTAATCAGAAATGAAAAGTGAGGTTCAATCGCGGGAAAAAAAGTGATGTTAGGGTTTTTGGGTGTTCAATCGCCCGAAAAAAAAAGTGAAAAGTATACACGGATGTTCAGTGTTCGTGGAGTCCGGTGGAGGTGGCGTCATGTGGTGGTGGCGTCGGATGGTGGTGGCGACGGGTTTTTGGGTGGTTGTGGTGGTGTGAGTTGTGAGAGGAGAGGGCTATGAGATTTACATTAGTTGGTTTAATCAGTAAGAGTAGAGCAAGTATAAAATGACCAAAATACCCATATTGGTTGCCCAAAAAATGACAAGTTGCCCAAAAAACACCAACAATATTATCACTATTTGGTCGGACACGTGGCAACCTATAGTTGGTCGGACAAGTTGCCCTGGTCTAGTATAAGAATTTTCTGTGAGCGGGGCAGATAAGCAACGCACCATGGCAACTGGGGCATTTTGGTAATTATCCCTAAAATTATACACACAATTTCTAAATGTCATGATGTTTATATTATACAACTATTGCAAACTACTTACCGATATTACTCTCTACTGACATTGAGAATTAGATGAATTCATATCATATATAGGTCGTGGGCATGCATAATGTATTGTATCCTGAGTTAGGCATTGATGACTTAGTCAGTGACGAAGATGCATAGTCCATAATTTGCAGTGCATAGTCCATAATTTTCTCCATTTTTTGTTAGTGTCAGAAGCATAGTTCATGAAAGATGTAATACTTTCCATGTCCAAACCCCCCAAACGGGTTAGTCATATTGACCTAAAATGCTTTTGTCAACAAATTGGTTTCGAAAATCAATACAAATTCACCCGAAACAACCATGTATCTATTCATTTTAGTATTGTGACACTTTACGCTTTAATTGTTGGATATCAGCTTTACTTTCTATTTGTTTCATGCTTTATGTGGCTGTTTGTTTGCTTAATTCAAGTACAGGGAGTTTGAAGCAAAAAAGAACGAAAGAGAAAACCGTCAACGGTGATGATCTGCTATGGGCAATGGCGGTAAATGTAAGTTAATGAATTCCAATATTCCACTCCAACATCCCTAAATTATTAATGCTGATATAAGCTTTTGAAATGGGTGGGTTTGCGTAATGAAATAGGGGCTGAAAGGGGTGGGTTTTGGGGGCTGAAATCGGGCTGCTTGGTTGCTGAAATTGGGGCCGAAATGGATGGGTTTGGGTGCTGAAGCGGGGGTTGAAACGAAAAATCTATTTAGGGCTTAAATGGGTGCATATGTAGCGAACTATCAAATGTTTACAATGATGAAGCGAAAAGTGTACCGCTTTTAAGGGGTCATTTAAGCCTTAAATCGTATTTATTTGATCAAATATCGCCCTAAATCGTTTTCTTTGTCATTTTAGGTACTTTTGAGGAGAAATCTGGAAAAGGAGGCATTTTGGACGTTTTTGGAGCATTAAAGTGAAGAAAACGGCAAAGTCTCAAGAATCGGCTAAAAGTTACTCTTGACGGCGTCAATATTTACTCTAGACGGCGTCATGACTTGGCAAGAAAAGTTGGACGTGAAATTTACTCATGACGGGCCAGTGAAAATAGCATGTGAATTCTGACGGCGTCACGCTTTAACTTGATCAAGGGCGTCACGGCTTAAATCATAAGGGGACGGCGTCACGTTCATGGTTGGACGGCGTCAAGCCTTGATAAGCCAGAATGGATTTTTGAAGAGCTAAAGAGGGACGGCGTCAAGATGGTCATCCGGGAACCCTAAAAGCGGCGAGGTGACGGCGTCACACTCCATAAGGTGACGCCGTCAGATCCAAAAATCTATATATAGTTTTCTAATTTTTTGTCATTAGGGAGAGCTTAGTGTGTGGAATTTTGGGAGAAAACCCTAAGACGATTTTAGCTACTTTTTCAGGGCTTTTTGCCTTGAGATCTTCCATGTTTCATTGAAAGATAAGTTATCAATTAATCATTCAATATGTCTATGTGTTGTTTGATTCTATCTTATTCTTGTCTTTTGTTTAACATGTTAGGCTAAATTTATCTTGTGTTTGCTTAGATCTAATGAAACCTAGCTATTGATTATTGGTTGTTAATGTGTTATTAGTTGTATTGGATGATTGTTTATCTATGTTAGGCTTAAGAAAACTGGCTAACTTCCTATTCGGTAACTTGCTTGAACGTCTTAAGAAACATGAACCAAACGCGTACTAAAGGTTTTTATGGTTGTATTTAATGCACAAGCGAATTCTAGTGATCCCATGTTAGGAGCTTCCTAGCCGGCTCGACATAGGAGTGAAGTAGGAGCTTGTAGAGTTGGGGAAGTAAGTACGCCACCCCACGAATGGTATTAAGGAATACACCCGTCATCCACGCGACTAATACACACTAATTAACCGGTAAAAGATAGTTAGGGAGTAAGGAAATCTAAGTAAACACATTTCTCTACACATAAGTTTCTCACCACATTTTATTTTCAGTTATTTAATTTTATTGCATTCGTAGTAATTTGGGTTAGTTGACTAGCAACTAATTCCGCCCACTCCTTCAAACCCGAGATTTTACTTGCTTTCATAAAATTATAAAAAAACATAAAAAAGAATCTTCCTCAACCCTTAGACCTAATTAGAGTAGCCTTTCATACCTAACGAACACTATTCCCTGTGGAGAACGAACAATCCCCCGTACTTACCACTACACTATACTACATCGGTCAGGTACACTGCCTGGTGGGGTTGTAAGCCTCTTGAGATCCCTCGAGAGGTAAAACCTGTTGTAAGGTTACAAAACCACGCAATCAAGTTTTTGGCGCCGCAGCCCGGGGAATAGTTATTGTTTAGGTTGAATTTTTATTTCTATTAGGTCTACTCACTAGATTCCTTTCTAGTGAGATTTTTATTTTATTTTTCTAGGTTTTCTTTAGTCTATCTTATTTCTTTGTACTTTTGTTTGTGATACCTTCCACTTACCGCATGAGTAACATTGGTCATTTGATCCCTGTTATTCGTGTTTTTCGCCGTGCAAATTTTCAACTACCCGTTCCCGCCCCCATAGTAGCAAACAACAACCTTTCACCCGACCACCACTTTGGTAACAATTCTGAGATGGAGGAGTCTGACCACGAGAATGACTATGTTAGTCCATTTTACTACTCAGACTCCGATGAGGATATCGGTAATGGAGAAGTAGTTAACGAGGAATGGGGAAAAGAGGAAATTGATCCCTTTAAGTATGTTGACCCTAGGACTAAGATCGAAAAGGATAGCCTCTTTAACATGCAATTCCCGTGTAAAATTGGTTATCATGATTTTTATGCTTATCTTAACTCATCTTTGCCTATGAACATTATCTCTCGCGCTAATTATAATAAAATCATGGTAGATGAGCTTGAATATCAAGGAGATAACATTGTTGCTAGGATTAAGCCACTACACGTGTTCGTAGGAAGTTTTGTGTATTTGGTGGATTTTATGGTTATGGAGAATTTAGGAGAATTTATCGATGACAAATTAACCCAAGTCATTTTTGGAGAACCCTTCAAAAGGTTGACCAACCTTGACGAAAAACTTGTGGACGGGTTAATTACGTTCTCGGATGGGGATGAAGATTTTGTCTATCAAATGCCCCGAGCACATCCTAGGTTTAAGAACTACCCCATTGAATCTTGCAATAGAATTATGCCCATCGACTTGTTAAGTGAGAATGATAAGAGGAAGGGGCTCAAATATCCACATGAGAAAAATAAGAGATATTATCATGGATGTTTGGAGCTGAATGATGAATACAAGAGAGATGAGGCAACAATTAGATGGCTCACACTCGGATACGTGAGCATAAGCGACACTAGATGAGCCTTACTTTGAGTCTAGCTACAAGACTCGTTAATAAAGAAAAGCGCTTCTTGGGAGGCAACCCAAGCTTTATTTGTTTTATTTGCTTTGTGTGTTTATTTATTTGTTTGTTTGATTTTATTTGTTTCCGTATGTGTGTTTAATTTTTATTATTATTGATTCATGTTAAAAACTAATTTGTGAAAATGCTTTATGTTGTTTTTAACTTCGTCTTAACTACATATAAAGGTATTTTGCAAAAGATAAGTGTAAGGGAAATCTAAATCGGTTTATTAGAACACAAATTAACATGAATCGTAATAATAATAAATTAGCATACATATTAGTATTTGTTTGAGTCAAATGCTTGTATCGAGTCATAATGATGTTTTGCAGGATTTCCAGGAAGTAAGGTAAAGGTTTTTCCAGAAATTTTCCGGAAACTTAAAATGAAAATTTTTGTCAGGTCATTTCTGACGGCGTCAGGGGTTATAACCTGACGGCGTCAGATTTAATTTCCAGAAATTTTTGAAAGTTTTGTTTTCATAAAAAGTTTTTATTAAATCTCCAACTTATAATCTCCAGGAATCTGCAAAATTATCATTCCACAAGCATTATATCCTTATATATAGATTTTTCCCGCCGATGTTATGCAGGTTTTCGTGTTTGTTTTCTCAGGTTTAACAGGTTATTTTGGACAAGGAGATGTTTATGGAATCAAGCTTATGGCGATGCATTAGTCATGGAGTTTCAACATTCTCTTTGGAGGAAGATTTAACCGTATAATTTCATTATCCACCGAGCGAATCAGGGAGTATTTGATTTCATTCTTTTACTTTTATGCTTTTACATCTTGTTACTTGAACATTGGGGACAATGTTCATCTTAAGTGTAAGGGAGGGTAAAAGTACGATTTTAGAGAATGCTATTATGCTTGATTTTTGTTTGTTTAATAGTAGATGTGTAATAAAACTGAGATAAATACCTGTTAAGGTAATTTTAGTGCCAAATTTAAAATTTTTTACAACATATAGGAGTGAAACTTTGATCTTAATGAGCGTCTCATGGATAGGAGTTATATGACTAGCACAAAACCGTACCACTAAAAAAATTTTCCACCCCAAATATGTGAGGTTCGCCCCTAGAATTGGTAGGAAAAGCATTTATGCTATGATGTGTGTACCGGTAGCACTTAGATTCTAGAACTTGCGTTAGGACCATTCCGAGGCCACAAGTGAGACTACATTCGTGTAGTTAGATTTACTACATGATAAGAGGCATTAGGATTAACCCATTGTTTCACACCTGTGTTTTTGTTACAATTACATTGGCTACATTGGTCAAGTAATTCTCCCACACCCTTTGCGTTGTACTCATTTTTAGTACACGATACCCCTAGTACACCCCTCAGAGCCTATCTTTTCGTTTCGACCTTTAAGCATTTTACTTAAAGGAAGAATTTGTTACACCCCACTAAAATGTACACCCAAATCGCCTTAGCCTACCTTGTATGCACTCATTTTTAGTGCATTATTGTTACAACATTTGTTTAAACCCAAGTTAATTATCTAGTTGATTACATGGTTGCTAAGTCGAGTCATATCCTTGTACATATTGTTTTGGGACGATTGGGACTCATGGGTAAAGTACTAGTGTAATGGAGTAATGGGGAAGAACATCATTTATTACCCCCATATGTGCTAAATGTTTTAAAAGTACTCCAAGTTTTTCAATTATCTTAATTCGAGTCATTAGATTAGTATTTGTAAAGTTATGTAAAAGTTCAAGTGTAAGGGGAATGCAATGCCCCTATGATGTATTATTTTGGATGGTAGGGCAAGAGTGTATGAAAAAAAAAAAAAAAAAAAAATCAAGAAAAATACAAAAAAATGAGAAAAAGAAAAGTAGAAAAAACATACGGACTACCATCCCGTTTCATTTTATGTTTATTTTATGTTTTTGTTATTTTGTTATTTTGTTTCTAGCTTAAGATCGAGTCGAGTCTTGGCTTAGCAACATTGTATAGTACATGTAATTAATCAAGATCTTTAACTCGCCACCAGTAAAATATCCTTTATCCAACAAAACCGTGTTTTCCTTTTCCCTACACCTAACGTTATAACCCATTTAAAAGCCCTCTTTGATAGTTTATCTTAGGTGCTTACGCCTAGTGGAGGAGGTTTTCGATCCTTTCCCAAGCCTATGGTAATCTATTTGCTATGACAGGTAGTGAGAGATATTATCCGTTTTCATTTATGAGATTTATTTTGATGACACTTGAGAGATGTGAGTATCTAAACACTACTTGTGAGGTGCTAGTTTATAATCTCCGTGCTTATTATGATTGAAGTGGAACGAATATTTGTTGTAATTACTTTTATGTTAGCATTAAATGACCCCTAACTTGTATTTTGATTAGAATAAAAGCGCATTTGCTTGAGGACAAGCAAATCTCAAGTGTAAGGGTATTTGATGAAGCGAAAAGTGTACCGCTTTTAAGGGGTCATTTAAGCCTTAAATCGTATTTATTTGATCAAATATCGCCCTAAATCGTTTCTTTTGTCATTTTAGGTACTTTTGAGGAGAAATCTGGAAAAGGAGGCATTTTGGACGTTTTTGGAGCATTAAAGTGAAGAAAACGGCAAAGTCTCAAGAATCGGCTAAAAGTTACTCTTGACGGCGTCAATATTTACTCTAGACGGCGTCATGACTTGGCAAGAAAAGTTGGACGTGAAATTTACTCATGACGGGCCAGTGAAAATAGCATGTGAATTCTGACGGCGTCACGCTTTAACTTGATCAAGGGCGTCACGGCTTAAATCATAAGGGGACGGCGTCACGTTCATGGTTGGACGGCGTCAAGCCTTGATAAGCCAGAATGGATTTTTGAAGAGCTAAAGAGGGACGGCGTCAAGATGGTCATCCGGGAACCCTAAAAGCGGCGAGGTGACGGCGTCACACTCCATAAGGTGACGCCGTCAGATCCAAAAATCTATATATAGTTTTCTAATTTTTTGTCATTAGGGAGAGCTTAGTGTGTGGAATTTTGGGAGAAAACCCTAAGACGATTTTAGCTACTTTTTCAGGGCTTTTTGCCTTGAGATCTTCCATGTTTCATTGAAAGATAAGTTATCAATTAATCATTCAATATGTCTATGTGTTGTTTGATTCTATCTTATTCTTGTCTTTTGTTTAACATGTTAGGCTAAATTTATCTTGTGTTTGCTTAGATCTAATGAAACCTAGCTATTGATTATTGGTTGTTAATGTGTTATTAGTTGTATTGGATGATTGTTTATCTATGTTAGGCTTAAGAAAACTGGCTAACTTCCTATTCGGTAACTTGCTTGAACGTCTTAAGAAACATGAACCAAACGCGTACTAAAGGTTTTTATGGTTGTATTTAATGCACAAGCGAATTCTAGTGATCCCATGTTAGGAGCTTCCTAGCCGGCTCGACATAGGAGTGAAGTAGGAGCTTGTAGAGTTGGGGAAGTAAGTACGCCACCCCACGAATGGTATTAAGGAATACACCCGTCATCCACGCGACTAATACACACTAATTAACCGGTAAAAGATAGTTAGGGAGTAAGGAAATCTAAGTAAACACATTTCTCTACACATAAGTTTCTCACCACATTTTATTTTCAGTTATTTAATTTTATTGCATTCGTAGTAATTTGGGTTAGTTGACTAGCAACTAATTCCGCCCACTCCTTCAAACCCGAGATTTTACTTGCTTTCATAAAATTATAAAAAAACATAAAAAAGAATCTTCCTCAACCCTTAGACCTAATTAGAGTAGCCTTTCATACCTAACGAACACTATTCCCTGTGGAGAACGATCAATCCCCCGTACTTACCACTACACTATACTACATCGGTCAGGTACACTGCCTGGTGGGGTTGTAAGCCTCTTGAGATCCCTCGAGAGGTAAAACCTGTTGTAAGGTTACAAAACCACGCAATCAAATGTTTACAATGTGGGAATACATGGCACAACCTAATTTTATAATACAACCGTAATGAATACGTAAATAGACATATCACAAAACATTGAGATGCACTATAAAAAAATTTCGGGGTGGTCGTTTTCGTCTGACGGCAAGTTTCTTGCTACATGATAGTCCTTTTATCTTTTAATTTATGTTCATAAAATTAGTAAATGGTTATAACTACGTTTAATGTACAACTATGCATAGAACATATTATCGAAGATTATAGTATTAGGCTATATATATCCAAGCATTATGTGGCCAGCCATACAAGTTTAGTGATGTAATTCAGGATAGTTGCAGGGATTTGTATTTTGAAGGCATAGTTATTAGGCAATTTGGCTTGGGCTTATTTACAACAAAACAAGTACATTAAATCTGACTGTTGATGATGCAGAAAAGTCCTTTCACTGGAAGATATGATTTATAAAGAGATTAATCTTAGTGTGAAGATGCGAACAGAGCAAGTATCTTTACAACTTTTTGGCTACATGATAATTCTTTGTAAATGCTTATAGAATATAGTTTGACATTGTTAAATTTTTTTGCGACTTTGTATTGCTCTGCAAGTGTAACCACAAATTGATTGGTGTTAATGTTTGACTTTAGAATAAAAAGGTTCCCCGCATCAACGCACGGGTTAACCTACTCGTTTTAGTCTAAAAAGCATTCAAAGACATACTGAGAGAACCTCAAGTCTTTTGGTCAACTATTCCATTCAACTAAAAGTGATATGAACAGAATATAATTAACCAAGAACTTGTAAAGAATTAATGGCTAAATTGTGAACTAATAACAGAATGGTAATTATGGTTGTAACAGAATTTGGTAACAGAATTGGAGGTTAAGGAATGAGATAGAAGATAAGTGAGAGGAGAAGAGAGATTAAAAGAGAAGAAATGTATTATTCATTGATACTCAAATGGGAATTACAAATAGACATTTAAAGGAAATGTTGGCGGGAAAAGCTGTTAGCCAACAGAAGTGGTAATGTACACGTGTACCTCACATGACCATCTAGGCTATACATGTGCACCTCACTTGTCACTACCTATTTTAACTAACAACTGATTTCCTGCATCTAGCTCACATCAATCCATTCACCTTAAGAAGATGCTTGACCTCAAGCATCAGGGTCAAAACTTGGGTGTTTGGCTTGAACCTCAGTAGCCACTTCCCAAGTTGCATCATCATTTGTCCCATTTGACCATTGGATTAGCCAATACACCACAGCTCTATTCCCCACCTTAGCAATCTTTCTGTCCAAAACCTTGACTGGTGATGCAGCAATTAACCCATCTGCTGAGCAATGTGGTAATGGAACTGTAGTTGTGACTTGACCTTTGAAAGCTTTAAGTTGTGAGACATGAAATACATTGTGAATGGCTGCATTATCAGGCAAAGACAGCTCATAGGAAACTGCTCCACACCTCTTTATCACTTGAAATGGCCCATATACTTTGGTGATAGCTTGTTCTGCTTATGTAGCCTCATTGTAACTTGCCTGTGTGGCTGTAGTTTAAGCAAAACCCAATCTCCAATATCAAACTCCCTTTCAGACCTCCCCTTATCAGCATATGTTTTCATCCTATGTCGAGCCATTTCTAGGTGAAACTGGAGCAAAGAGATAGCAGATTCCCTTGCCCTAAGTGATCTGTCCACAACCTCAACCTTAGAATCACCAACCATACAAGACACATGAGTAGGAGGGATTTGTCCATACACCACCTCAAAGGGAGTTATATTGATGGTTGTATGGTAGTTGGTATTATACCAAAAATCTGCTAAAGCTAGCCAATTCACCCAATTCTTAGGTTGTTCACTGGTCATACATCTTAGATAACATCTCAAACATCTATTGACCACCTCTGTCTGTCCATCTGTTTGTGGATGGTAGGCTGTAGAAAGCTGTAAAGTGACACCTAATCTTTTGAATAGCTCATTCCAAAAGTTACTGATAAAGATCTTATCTCTATCACTTGTGATGGTCTTTGGTAACCAATGCAGCTTGTAAATTGTATCTAGGAAGACTTGGGCAATTTGAGCAGCCTTGAAAGGATGTGATAGAGGGATGAAATGCCCATACTTACTCAATCTGTCAACAATCACCAAGATAACTGTTTTGCCTTGGGAGGAAGAAAGGCCTTCAATAAAATCTGTGGAAAACTATAAGGGGTTCTTTTGCTTTGAATACTTAACGTGATTTCAAGTTATGCACACAATAAACAATATATAACAAGTAAGTAGAGAAAGAAACAATCAAACCACAACACGGATGTTTATAGTGGTTCGGTCTACAAGGACTCTCTTCCTTGCCCTACTCCACTCCTCGAGCCTCTAACTCAAGAGTTTTTCTTCACTAAGAAACAAGCTCCCTTCTCGGCGGAGAAAACCTTTACACACGTCGCTTACACTTTTTCCGGTACAAAGCTAAATACCGAGTTCTTTTACAAGGGTACAATCACTCCCGATACTCTATGTTTTTTTAAGGACTAAAATACTAACCGATCACTTCTGAGGTATATGAATGAATGGTACAACAATGATGTGTAAAAAACAATTAATTCACACAATGACTAATCTAACAAGTCTTGCAACGCTTTGTTGAAGTTTGTGATGCTTTGATCTCTTTGCTACAAAAGAAAGATCACTAAGAATGAAATATGTAATATGAATGGGTTAGTAATGAATGAAAGAATGTATAATGATGTTTATGCTTATGAGTGATGATTAAACATGAATGAGTAGCTTGCTATTTATAGGCAAACTGAGAATGCAAACCACGGATTTGGCGGATCCAATTTTAGGGATCCGTCCCTTATGTATTTTGGATCCGCGGGTCCTGACAGCAAATCTTCCCAAATCTTACCAAGATATTACCATATCTAATTCTTTGTGTGAAGATCTAACGATGATATTCTTAAGATCTTCAAGATATCCTAAAGATATCAATGTGATGTATGCAATGATGTCATTGTACATATTCCATATTAGGAAATAAAATGTAATATGTAAATGTAAAAATGTGTGTAACTTATGAATGAAACATGTATGTATTAGTGATTATGTATGTAGCATGTTATGAGTTTTAAAAGCTTATAACTATATATGTAAAAGACTTAACTTATATTTATGCTTTGCTAAAGATAAAGTTTATAATTGTCATTAACAAAATATAGCAAAGATCGTAAAATATAAATAACGTTTTTTAGACGATATTTGTATTAACAATCTCCCCCTTTTTGTTGATGACAAAACATGAAGTTTATTTTTAAGCAATGGAATAGATAAAGTGCAAGTCTTTTAAAAATATAGGTTAAACTTGTTTTATGCAAATTTAAAATCAATTTTGCCATTTTAAATTGTATAAAATGTATGATGTATGAGTTTAATATAATCTCCCCCTTTTTGTCGAAACAAAAAGAGGAAATGCAAAGCGGAATGTAGTGAATGGCCCTTGGTGATTACTCCCCCTAATTGGAGTGCCTAGTATGATGAGACATGGATTTTGAGTGCTTATTAGCTCCTCCTTAGACAATACTCCCCCTAGTTGGAGTGCCAAGTTTATGATGCTTGAATGATGAAATCTACCAAAAACAAAGGTTAGTGCTTGATAAGCTCCCCCTTGATCAATACTCCCCGTTGCTAGGGTACCAACGTATATGATGCAAGGATGAAGAATGCTACAAACCAATGGTTAGTTGTAAATGGTTCAAGCCAACCAAGTAATATGATGCATGAGTAATGTGAGCTACAACACAAAGGTTCAACCAAGAATAATAGTTCAACCCATTTAACCAAGTATGATAGTTCAAACCAAGCACAATAGTTCAAACCAACCAAATATAATGCACAATTAGTGATCACACACAAGCATTAACAAAACATCCTTCATTTGAAAATTATTTGTGGCCAAAGTCACAAATTAAGATGTTACAAAGTAAATGAAATGAAAAATAACCTAGAAATAAAAAGAGGAGTTCTAAAAATTGTATAAAAAAATAATCCTAAGATGAAGAAACTCCTAGCATCTATTGTGGTGGGTGTAAAAGAGCATTGAGGCGCTCTAGGATATGGTTCAAGATGAACCTCATTTCATTTTGTAACTCATGAACCAAAATGTTGGTTCGTTGAGTGAGATGGGCGGTCCGCTCACACATGGGACAATTATGTCGAGGGAAGTTGGGTGGAAGGTTTGTTTCATTAGTTGGTGGTGGTGGTGGTGGTGGTGGAGGCGGTGGAGCTTGAGTTGATTGTTGGTTTGGGTTTGGTGGAGACATGATGGAGGCAAGCAATGTGGATTGAAGATCCATTGCTTCATTGAGGTAGGAGTCCACCATGTTCGAAAAGGCGTAGAGGCGATCAAGTTCCTCATTGATTTCGCCTTGAGTTTGTGGTTGGTTAATCTACATTGACTCATCGATGGCTTGAAGGGTGGAAGTTGGTGAGAAAGGTTGAGGGTGAGGTTGTTGTGGTGGAGCTTGATCACGGTAAAGAGGACCGTGAATGTCCCTATAGATGGGGTGGAATAGGAGTGGTTCTTGTTGTGAGGGTTGAGCCTCAAAAGGCATTGATGGTGGATTGGTAGATTTAGATGGAAGGTCTTCCAAGGTTTTTAGATAGGGATGTGGTGAGGTTGGTGGAGTTGCAATCAACTCAATGGGTTGGAGTTTGGGTGAATGAGGAGGTGATGATGATCTTGTCACTTGAGATGGTGAGGGTGGTGGTGTGGTAGCCATTGGTGTTTTAGAAGGTGGTGGAGTGGTGATTATGATATGGGGTGGTGTTGGAGTTGATAAAGTAAGGAAGTTTTCATTAGAAATGGGAGATGAGATGTTCAAAGGTGATGATTCTTCGGATGAAGAGTTGAGATTAACAAAACAGCATGGTCTAACACTCATTCTTGCTGTTCTTCTGTGCGGTCTGGATGTTGAGGAGTTGTTTGATTTAGGCATTGTGGAGTGAAAGGTTTAGATATGCAGAAAATGCTACTAGAAGTGATGGTGAAGGTGTGAGAATTGTTGATCCTAAAGGTTCCAATTTATAGATTCCAAGATTTATGGAAGAGTGTGCTTGGATGTGATGTTGATCCATACAAAGATGGTGGTTTACAATGATTTGGAAGAAGAAAAGAAACTAGTCATATCATCTGTCACAACTCGTAATTTTAGGTCATTTTCCAAACCCCGACAATTTACTATTCATGAGTTACTATTCATAAATCACTATTCACCGATCACTATTCATCATTTCACTAATCATCGTTTTTGAAGTCAGTTTGAGACTTTGAGAAGTCGTCAAAATTTATACTATTCACATGACACTATTCATTCCCGGAGGGAAATCACTATCCATGGGCATCATTCATCATGTCGTAAACTAGGTTTACGAGTATTCAAATGCGCGTAACCAGTTAGGTTTAGCTGCGTATTCATGTATCATCAGTAAAGACACATCATACAGACTAGGGTAGTCTGCATATCATCAGTAATATCAGTACAATATCAGTTCATGCATGTGTTTGTGTGATTTTCATTAACGTATGCTTAATTGTTTAATTAACGTTACCACTCAGTCATTTCTACCAGCAGTAAACCCAAATACTCCAGACAATGATCCTAATACATTTTCAAGCTAATTATAATGATATAGAGATTATATTATTACTTTACCCGGTGTTTTTAAATCAATTGTTACATTTTCCATTAGACGCTTATAACTCCGTCGGTTTACGAAATTTCAATCCGATTATCATTCTAACACCCGATTCTTGCAAGGAATATGATTTTACACATTTTACGACTTCGTCATATTTTATTTTTCATCGTCGCGATTTATTTCTAGTTAACTCGATACTCGGTAACACCCAATGTATACCTTAAACTACACTAAATCACCCAACATTTGGACAAGATCATTAAATGGCCATGTTTTCTTCTTTTTCCCATGTGTGCCGCCCCCCCATGAGCCACCCTAACCATCTAAAACACTTGATAGCAAGTACTCCTCATTAATGTTTATGTCTTTATGTTTTCCCATTTATTTACTTAAACACTCATTCTACAAAATCAACTAGCAAGATAGCACCATATTTCTCTCTTCTTCTTCTTTTTGGATCGGCCAAAGGAAGAACACCAAAGAAAATCCATCATTTTGTGAAGTTCAAGTATTAATCTTACTCCATTTGCTATCCTAGTTAAGGTTTTGTGATCAAAACCCTAAGTTATTGCACATTTTCTCATCAAATCACTCCAAGATTGTAAGTAAACTTCAAGAACATCATTTTGATCTTTTCATACTTTCATTTACTTCATATGATTATGTATTTTCAAGTTATACTAGTTACTTTTGCAAGTTACTTATGTTTTTGATACCATTTTGTTTATAAACTATCACAAGCACTAGATCTATAGGTTTCACTAATAATCACATGAGATCCACCAATGTTGGTGATGTTTAGGACCCCATGACACCCTAAGAAGGTGTATGGTAGGATTTGCGAACTTGTGGAGTTGATTTGAGGTGGTATGATCAAGATTAGAACCATAGAAATGAGTTTTTAAAACATATAAATACCTACTGTCCAAAATCGTGTAAACTGGAAAACTCAGAAATTTTTGGTATATTTTGGCCTTCATATTCAGAAATTTCTTTCAAAAACGAAACCGTGGCCGCAAGAATCACTAAAAACCGACTTATAACGAAGGAGATATGATTTTTCGAAGTTAGACGACAAAAACTAATTTTCTGAAAATAAGCGTGCTGTTAGCCGAACTTTAAAGGACGAAACGAGGTGTTAGACGTGATCTAGGAGAGCCAAACTACTGAGATTATGTTAGTTCATGTTATGACGAATCCGTGGATATAAAGAACGTAGAAAACGAGCTTATAACGACCGAGATATACACGTTCAAAGCCGACGAACTCTATTCTATTTTGACAGCCCTATTAGAAAGTATTTTTCTAAGTATAAAAGTTAACATTTTTACAAGTCATCACATTGATATCCGGTTTTCTATCTACTCAAGACGCGTATAATCAAAAGTCCAATAACACGACACGAAAACCTTGTAACAATGTTTTATTTTCAAGGACGACATATTCATTCACTAACACTTAACGTGCACTAATTCGCGACTAGTTTTGCGAGGCCGTTTTGGATACATTTTCACAAGTTATGAAAAGTATTGTTTTGTGACGAAAACATTATATTTGCCAATAGGACACCGAACAAGGATCATGGAGTGTAGTTTTAACATATTTACGCGAAATGTGGTTTATAACTTAACAAGACGTCAAAATGTATTTTTCGACGATAAACATTGTTTTCAAAACTTTCGAGTGGTATCGATAACATACGTGTTTGCGTGAGTAACATCATTTCATTTGCTTACCTTAGATCATATCATTCATGATAGGTCGCGGTTAGGAACCGAGCCTCATCTCATCATATCCATTGTGATCATTGTTGCTATATCATATTAGGTGAGTTTTTATAGCCCCGTTTTAAATTGTTTGTTGATTTCTAAACTCTCGGGGGAGAATACATTGCACCATTTTTATATGCGGACCAAAGTATACAAACTCATTACATTGCTTAAGTTACATCATTGCCCAGATTAAAGTCCCCTTATATTATCATGAACCGTTAATTGTTAGTAAGCGAGAGTGAGTGGATAGATCTATTGAGGGTGACTCCTCCGTTCGGGTTGGTAGCACCAACTGGTCAAACGAACGCATTTCATTTCTGTCATATTTGAGTGATTGGCAAACACTCGGTTGGGGCATTTCATTCAGTCTAGCTTCGGGGTCATGAGCTTAGAGCTAATGTATCATTTTTATGTGGCATGGTTTTGTCATACACTTTATATTTGTGGTATCCGTACAATATTTCATTTACATAAACCTATGATCTCACCAACATTTTGTTGACCATTTTTAGCAATGTATTTGCAGGTAATTAAGGTATCGCATGTTGGCTTGCATATGGACATCATGGAGTCGCGGAGTCGACGCGTCTCACTTTATATTTTATGCACTTATCCATCGTTTGAATTGTATGAACTTGTTTTCTGAAAACTTGTTTCACCTTTTGGGACCTAGCTTTATAACTCTGAATGTTTTTAAATAATCAAACGATGTATTTTCTAAACGACACTTTAGGTCGTTCAATATAACTACAACTTTGGTGCTATGACCAGTCGTGCCCCTGAATGACTTATTCCGCTGCAAGTCACGAAATTTGGCGGTGTGACAGATTGGTACCAGAGCAAAGGTTATAGCGAAGTAGGTTGTATCATTGACCCTAGTCTATAACTACATCATCATAGAATCTCACCATTTCATCATAAGTGCATATTCACTATACATGCGGTTTCATACACACATCATTTCATCATAACTCGCATAATGTGAGGAGTTATTTACTTATTTCACACCGGTTGTCACACGGATGTCTTCACCCAACCACCCTATTATCATCCTAGCAAACTCGGATATCGAGGATGCTTTTTCATCCACTCGTACACCTACATCACCACACTCACCATTATTGGATGATAATTTCCACTTATTGGAGGTATTAGCACTACCTGAGCCGGACTTAGGAGATACCACCATATATAACATCGAAACTTTTGAGATTCAGGGATCTGCCCCTGCCTTCCCATCACCACCGATGTCATTTCCCTTTCCATTCCCACATATCAGGAATTAGATGACACCTTGTGGATAATACCAAGATCACCGACTCAACAGGAACATCAGCAGATTCCTCAAGAATGGTTTGGAATCTACACTATCTAGGATATGATCGATGCACTACTCCAGACCCCACATCAGGACTCATCCCGACCTCAAGATGCCACAACCCTGGATTCACTCAGAGGAGCACTAGGGAATCCCTATACTAGACTTATATCTTCACTAGCTTTTACTATTATCCTAGCCACAGGATGTGTGGTATGGTTCAAAGAAACTTTTAGTATTTTGATTGTTGTACAATGAAATCACCAAGTATTGACTTACTATATGGATATGGTTGTGCTACCTATGATATCGGTCCATGTAAGACCGAAATTTTTATTTTAGATATCCACGTGTGTTATGGTTACAAATATGACATTTCACGATTTCATCTTGTCGCGATTTCACCCCACTTATACATGTCATGGTTGCGTATATGTGAGTATAATGATCTTTATCACCTATAAATTCTCATGGTCTCTTATGATGTTGAAGCAGTTAGGTTAAAGCAAGCCACTCCAGACATGACACAAGCCACATCCTTCGCCAAAAATCTTACCCATGAGGAATTTATGGATTGCAACCCCCACACCTTTAGCGGAACTGAAGGAGCGAAGGAAGTTTACAAATGGTTTGAAGAAGTAGAAACGATATTTCGGTGTGGCGACTGCCGCAAAGAAGACAAGGTCAAGTTCGCCACTTGCACTTTTCGGGATCATGCCCAGGAATGGTGGACTAAACATGTTCAGATAGTAGGGGTCGACGCTGCTTACTCAATCTCTTAGGAGAAATTAAGAAGGATGATGACTTTAGAATATTGTTCAAGAAGCGAACTACAAGCACTAAAACAGGAAATCCTCAACTTTACCATGGTAGGAGATGATGTTGTCAAGTACAATATTCAGTTTTACGAATTAGCACGATTAGGCCCAACAATGGATGAACCGGAAAGCAAGAAACTTGAGAGGTATATCGGGGGACTCTCCCCTGAAATTCGCATGTTGGTTGCCTCATTAGAACTCGATACCATGCTTAAAGCTATCCATATGGCGCCCGAGGCAAAGGAACACATAGCTCACACTCAGGCCGTAGGAAACAATATGGACAACAGACAAAAATGGAACAACAACAACAACAACAAGAGAAAATGGGATAACAACCAGGGAGACAATGCTACCCCGCAACCACCTAAGATACAAGAAGTAGTGGAAGCATGTGCTGTTGGGCCAAGTAAAAAGAAAGGATATGCAGGGACACTACCCAAGTGCATTAAGTGCCGGTTTCACCACAATGGACCTTGCCCCACTCAATGTGGAAACTGCCAAAGGGTCGGGCACAAAGCCAAGAATTGCAAGGCCCCCACCCGCGTAATGAGCCAGAAAGTCACGGTGACCTGCCATGAGTGTGGAATAATTGGACACTTCAAGAGCGAATGCCCAGAGCTGAGAAACCAGAATGAGGGAATAGCTCGTTGAAATGTGAAGCTCGTCAAGGCAACAACAACAATGACAATGGATAAGAACAAGGAACTTCTGCCTTAATAATAAATTATGGATGGAGCCCGCTAGGGTTGTATTTCCTTAAGTAGTCTAGCTTAAGTACTTTCTTGTAACTTCTATCTAATGTAATCCCCATCTTTTAGCATCGCCGCCGTGATCACAATCTTCGTTTATTTCATTTCCTATTTCGATTATGCGATTTTCAACCATTTCACAACAACACACCACTATCCTAGAAGGGGTTAAGTAAGGATTCGTCTCCGACTATAGACTATTACCTTTCCGTAAGATGTTCCACACGTCCCATAACCCATTCCATAGATTTTGTTACAAGATATTTTTATACCGCTTATTAAAACTGTTTCACATGATCTTACCTTAAGCTATTTTACTATCATCTTAGGGAGTTATTTCACAACAATTTTAAACGAGTTATGTTACTATCGCCTTATAAATTGGCTTTCTGCCATCCTACCAACTATTTACTACCATTTTACCAAACAACACGTTGAGCACCATCTAAAACTTTTGAGAAACACAAGGCTATTTTGACCAAACCAAGCATCGCGTTATTTACCCTCAATTATACATAGCCTGATCAACTATGTCTAATTCAGGGAAGATTATGCCATGAAAGAAACAATTATCTTTTCAAGATTTCTAACAACAATTTTCATTCAAAACATCCCAAGAAAGAAAAGCTTTGTAAACAAGTAAACTCTTCATAAACATCCTTATCGGCCAACTCTCTCTGAGTACCTATAATACATGTCACTCACTTAACCGTTAAGTTGGATTTTCACCATTGACTTTTCTAGGAAAGGTTTTCTACCTATAAGGAGAATTTCACGACATAAGAAAACAACGAAAGGGGTTTTGGAACCACAAACAAGGACTAGAAATATACAGCAAGTTGATTCGTATCGCAACGGAAAACATAAGATCTCATGAGGCAATCCAAATCACTATCTCTGGCATAGTCACCAAATTCTATCATTACAGAAGTACTAGTTAGACCAAGTAGGACAACGAATCTAAATCAGGATCCAATTTAGAAAGGATCAAGGAAAGTTGGATATACATACCCACAAGTCTTACCCAGGATTAACCTTTAGGCATTATTCAAACCCCAGAAACGAAATGCTAGACATTTAAAAATTCAGGCAGACATACCTACCCGACTACTTTATCCTGTTTGATGCTTCCAATTCAAAGGAATTTTCTTTAAAGAGTGTTTATACAACTCATATACCTTGTAGGAAAGTAATTATATGATATGTCTGTCTTGACAAATAAATCCTTTATGGTCAGCCTTTAACAAAACTACTGAGCACTACGAAAAGTATAACACCAAACTGTGCTAAAACATTCCTATCCACATCATGTCAAAAATCTATCCATAAAATCTTGGGTCGTATTTGAAGGCCAACCACCATACTACGACACTTCATTCAATTAGGATCTTGTGATTGACAAACAATAGCATAGGAAATTTTTGACAAAGGAGATCTAGGGAAAAACTATTAAACAGAACAAATTTTGACAATAAAGACCAAGCATCTTAGGTGAAGAGAGGCTCATATCTTGACATCAGTTATAGCAAGACACAAGGAATCAGAAACCGTTACCGTAGCCTTGTTCTTCGATAACCCATTTCCGACAAACCTACTGTTGTAGGAGTAGTCACGAGACACGTTGTACAAATTTCAAAGGCCCCTGATAAAGGATAGACTATGCACCTCAAACTTCTGACAATCCCCTTAAGATATTTTCTTTCCAATCAGATATACTCACGCTCTACCAACTTTAGACCAATGGGCAATTAAGAAAGCTAATGTTGTGGCAGATGCCCTTAGCCGAAAGGAAAGACTCAAGCCTTTGAGAGTCAGACCATCGAGAATGACAATCATATCACCTTTACCATCACGAATCCTCGAGGCACAAGTAAAGGCATTTAAGGAGAAAAACCGACAAAATGAAAAACCCCATAGTATGCCAAAGGATGCAATTAATTTAGTAAAGAGGTCGGACGGAGTATTATGCTCGGATTGCACAAGTCGAAGTAATCCATTCAACCAGGTTCTGATAAGATATGACAGGATCTCAAGAGACTTTATTGGTGACCGAATAGGAAAGCAGAAATAGCTACATATATTAGCAAGTGTCTTACTGGTGCTAAAGTAAAAGTCGGATACCAGAAACCATCAGGATTGTTCCAACAACCAGAAATCCCCTAGTGAAAGTGGGAACGCATTAAAATAGACTTTGTCACCACACTAACCAAAACATCAGGAGGTTTCAGTGCTACTTGGGTAATCGTTGATTGACACCCTAAACCAGCCTATTTCATCCCAATCAGAGAAACTTATGCTATGGACCAACTAATCGGACTTTATGTCAAGAAAATAGCCTCAAAGCACGGTGCACCAATTTCTATCATTCCGACCGAGATAGTCGCTTTACTTCAAACTTTTGGCAGTCATTACAAGATTCATTTGGAAGCAAATTAGACATGAGCACTGCCTACCATCCTCGGACCGATGGTCAAAGCGAGAGAACGATTCAGACATTGGAAGATATGCTCAGGGCATGTGCGATTGACTTTGGAAATGGTTGGGCTAACCATTTGCCATTGATTGAGTTCTTTTACAACAATAGTTATCATGCGAACACTTAGACTGCACCTTTTAAGGCACCCTATGGTCGAAGAACCAATTACATAGTAACAGAATGAAATCGGAAGGTCAAGTTCACTGGTCTAGAACGCAATTGTGAAACAACAAAGGAAATGGTACAAGTCAAGAATCAGTTACAAGTAACAAGGGAACAATAGAAAAGTTAGGCCAGTTCAGGATGCAAACTCATGGGGACTAGGTATCCTAAGTAGTAAACCATTGGGATTCGAGTTGTAGAACAAGTTATGTTGAAAGCCTTGCCTTGGAAAGGCATGATACAATTTTGGAAACCCGGGGAAACCGAACCCTAGGTATATTGGACCATTTAGGATTCTAGCTAGAATCGGCCGACTGCCATACAAACTTGAGCTTCCATCAGAGCTCAGCTACATACACAACCCATTTCATATTTCAAACCTCAGGAAGTGCCTTCCAAACGAATCACTCGTAGCATATTTCATTTCATTCCATTAGGGGAACTTCAACTCGACGATGGGCTCTATTTCATTAAAAGATCCAGCAGAAATCATGGACCGAGAAGTCAAACAGTTGAAGCAAAGTCGAATTCCTATCGTCAAAGTTCGCTGGAATTCTCGCAGAGGTCCTGAGTTTACTTGGGAACGGGAAGACCATATGCGATTCAAATACCCACATCTTTTCACCGAGACCACTCCAGAGACCAACATCAGCTGAATTCAGGGACTGAATTCCTTTTAGGGTGGAAGACTGTCACAACTCGTAATTTCAGGTCATTTTCCAAACCCCAACAATTTACTATTCATGAGTTACTATTCATAAATCACTATTCACCGATCACTATTCATCATTTCACTATTCATCATTTTTGAAGTCAGTTTGAGACTTTGAGAAGCCGTCAAATTTTTTACTATTCACATGACACTATTCATTCCCGGAGGGAAATCACTATCCATGGGCATCATTCATCATGTCGTAAACTAGGTTTACGAGTATTCAAATGCGCGTAACCAGTTAGGTTTAGTTGCGTATTCATGTATCATCAGTAAAGACACATCATACAGACCAGGGTAGTCTGCATATCATCAGTAATATCAGTACAATATCAGTTCATGCATGTGTTTGTGTGATTTTCATTAACGTATGCTTAATTGTTTAATTAACGTTACCACTCAGTCATTTCTACCAGCAGTAAACCCAAATACTCCAGACAATGATCCTAATACATTTTCAAGCTAATTATAATGATATAGAGATTATATTATTACTTTACCCGGTGTTTTTAAATCAATTGTTACATTTTCCATTAGACGCTTATAACTCCGTCGGTTTACGAAATTTCAATCCGATTATCATTCTAACACCCGATTCTTGCAAGGAATATGATTTTACACATTTTACGACTTTGTCATATTTTATTTTTCATCGTCGCGATTTATTTTTAGTTAACTCGATACCCGGTAACACCCAATGTATACCTTAAACTACACTAAATCACCCAACATTTGGACAAGATCATTAAATGGCCATGTTTTCTTCTTTTTCCCATGTGTGCCCCCCCCCCCCCCCCACCATGAGCCACCCTAACCATCTAAAACACTTGATAGCAAGTACTCCTCATTAATGTTTATGTCTTTATGTTTTCCCATTTATTTACTTAAACACTCATTCTACAAAATCAATTAGCAAGATAGCACCATATTTCTCTCTTCTTCTTCTTTTTGGATCGGCCAAAGGAAGAACACCAAAGAAAATCCATCATTTTGTGAAGTTCAAGTATTAATCTTACTCCATTTGCTATCCTAGTTAAGGTTTTGTGATCAAAACCTTAAGTTATTGCACATTTTCTCATCAAATCACTCCAAGATTGTAAGTAAACTTCAAGAACATCATTTTGATCTTTTCATACTTTCATTTACTTCATATGATTATGTATTTTCAAGTTATACTAGTTACTTTTGCAAGTTACTTATGTTTTTGATACCATTTCGTTTATAAACTATCACAAGCACTAGATCTATAGGTTTCACTAATAATCACATGAGATCCACCAATGTTGGTGATGTTTAGGACCCCATGACACCCTAAGAAGGTGTATGGTAGGATTTGCGAACTTGTGGAGTTGATTTGAGGTGGTATGATCAAGATTAGAACCATAGAAATGAGTTTTTAAAACATATAAATACCTACTGTCCAAAATCGTGTAAACTGGAAAACTCAGAAATTTTTGGTATATTTTGGCCTTCATATTCAGAAATTTCTTTCAAAAACGAAACCGTGGCCGCAAGAATCACTAAAAACCGACTTATAACGAAGGAGATATGATTTTTCGAAGTTAGACGACGAAAACTAATTTTCTGAAAATAAGCGTGCTGTTAGCCGAACTTTAAAGGACCAAACGAGGCGTTAGACGTGATCTAGGAGAGCCGAACTACTGAGATTATGTTAGTTCATGTTATGACGAATCCGTGGATATAAAGAACGCAGAAAACGAGCTTATAACGACCGAGATATACACGTTCAAAGCCGACGAACTCTATTCTATTTTGACAGCCCTATTAGAAAGTATTTTTCTAAGTATAAAAGTTAACATTTTTACAAGTCATCACATTGATAGCCGGTTTTCTATCTACTCAAGACGCGTATGATCAAAAGTCCAATAACACGACACGAAAACCTTGTAACAATGTTTTATTTTCAAGGACGACAAATTCATTCACTAACACTTAACGTGCACTAATTCGCGACTAGTTTTGCGAGGCCGTTTTGGATACATTTTCACAAGTTATGAAAAGTATTGTTTTGTGACGAAAACATTATATTTTCCAATAGGACACCGAACAAGGATCATGGAGTGTAGTTTTAACATATTTACGCGAAATGTGGTTTATAACTTAACAAGACGTCAAAATGTATTTTTCGACGATAAACATTGTTTTCAAAACTTTCGAGTGGTATCGATAACATACGTGTTTGCATGAGTAACATCATTTCATTTGCTTACCTTAGATCATATCATTCATGATAGGTCGCGGTTAGGAATCGAGCCTCATCTCATCATATCCATTGTGATCATTGTTGCTATATCATATCAGGTGAGTTTTCATAGCCCCGTTTTAAATTGTTTGTTGATTTCTAAACTCTCGGGGGAGAATACATTGCACCATTTTTATATGCGGACCAAAGTATACAAACTCATTACATTGCTTAAGTTACATCATTGCCCAGATTAAAGTCCCCTTATATTATCATGAACCGTTAATTGTTAGTAAGCGAGAGTGAGTGGATAGATCTATTGAGGGTGACTCCTCCGTTCGGGTTGGTAGCACCAACTGGTCAAACGAACGCATTTCATTTCTGTCATATTTGAGTGATTGGCAAACACTCGGTTGGGGCATTTCATTCAGTCTAGCTTCGGGGTCATGAGCTTAGAGCTAATGTATCATTTTTATGTGGCATGGTTTTGTCATACACTTTATACTTGTGGTATCTGTACAATATTTCATTTACATAAACCTATGATCTCACCAACATTTTTGTTGACCATTTTTAGCAATGTATTTGCAGGTAATTAAGGTATCGCATGTTGGCTTGCATATGGACATCATGGAGTCGCGGAGTCGACGCGTCTCACTTTATATTTTATGCACTTATCCATCGTTTGAATTGTATGAACTTGTTTTCTGAAAACTTGTTTAACCTTTTGGGACCTAGCTTTATAACTCTGACTGTTTTTAAATAATCAAACGATGTATTTTCTAAACGACACTTTAGGTCGTTCAATATAACTACAACTTTGGTGCTATGACCAGTCGTGCCCCTGAATGACTTATTCCGCTGCAAGTCACGAAATTTGGGGGTGTGACATCATCAAAGTCAATCCATTGAGATGGAGTTGAGTAAGATGAAGAAGATATGCAGTTAATGCATAGAAGTGAGTGGGAAATCTAATGATGTGATTGATCCACAGATTGCAAGGAACCATTTTGAGGGATCCTTGCTTGTTGGAGAAAGGTAACTTGAGTGGATTTTTGAATTTTCAAATTTTGGTGGGAAATTGTGTTCCTATTTGTCTAATGTTGCTAAGATGATCCTAATGTGATGAAATATCAGTAAAGGAATTCTAATAATAATAATCAATGATCTAAAGTGCGGGATTAAACGAGGAATTTAAAAAAAAAATAGCTGTTGGACGGCGGAACCAAACGACTATACAGGCGGATCCCTGTTTTTGGTTCCGCCAAATCCGTAGGGTGAATTTTGGCGGCACCAAAATATTGGACAGACGGAACCATATTTTTGGTTCCGCCATATCCGCCGAGCAAAAATTCGAGACAGTGGGCATTTTTGAAGGCCCGAAACCCGTTCAAATCCCGAAAATTTTCCTAAAACATGTGTAATTAATTAGTTGTGATTGATTAAAAACAAAAACACAGGTAATAACACATGTAATCATATGGATCAAATCAAGGCTAATGAACTTACTATTAATAGAAGTTAAGCCAAACAGTGGCTTAAGAGTAGAAAATTGATAACATCAAAGTGTTATCGCCCTGCATGATCACGTTAGCTCAAATAGTTGTTCAACGATAAGTTAATATCCTAGAATAAAAATTCAACACATCATTGCTTAAAAAACCGATTGTACTAAACACTCATTAACCTCTCACTGATTGTCAAGTTTCTTGTTGATCTTCATCAGCCAACGCCCGATGTTCTTGAACATCCCTCTTGTTTGTTTGAACTCTTCACTTGGTTGTTCAATTGGTGGAAGTTGGCTCATATACTCCGGAGGTGGAATCCTAGAGTTTGGGAGTCTGTCATCCTCGCTCATGGATGATGATGATAAGGAAGTTGGTGGATGAGGACGTTTTCCTTTCAATGTAGCTACTCTCTTGTCACTCAAGGGTACAAATGTGTGAGGAATGAGGGAGTAGTCAGGTAAGAAACCTCTAGCATTACGAGGGATAGGTGCAAATTCTCTAAGAAGACGGGTGATCCGTGCTAAATAGATATAAATATTATGCAACGACGGATGCTCGTGAATAATTACAAATTACCCCTTTGTGAAAAAGGATACTTGCAAAAACTCACGTTCGTGTGTAGTGTGAAGACAGGTAAATAATTACCCGAATCGTTTCTCAACGAGGTGTGAATGGGCAAACTATGAAAAGCTAGGATTAGAGTGATTGATGATTTAGATATTGATTTTTCTTTTTTAATAATTCTAAATAACAAATTAAAACAAATATGCACAAGAAAATTAAACGCGAATAAAAATAAACTAAAACGCGTAACGGGAAAGCTAAAATGGGACAAAAACTGAAATTTATGAAATTTAAAACCTAAAAATGTAAAATGACTTAAAACTTATTTAAAAACTTAAATTATATTTTTTTACACTATTTATCTATTTATTATTAATTATTTATTTATTTAATTACTTATTAAACTATTTATATTTATAAAAAATACTAAATGAACAAAGAAAATTCTAAAACTTTTTCTAAAAATATTATTAAGTAAATAGAAGCTAAGAAAATTATAAAAATGAAAATTACTTAATTAAAATTTAAAAAGATAAATTCTATTAAATAGAAGCTATCACTATATTTCTATTTTTGGTTTTTCTTAAGGTCTAAAAATGATATTATATTTTTCCTAGATTATAAATGACAAAAGAAAATTATGAAAATTAAAATTATATTTTTCTGATTAATATTCTATTTATTATGATTTAATTACTATTTTAAACTAATTAAAAAGATTAAAAATATCAAATGACTTTAGAAAAATCTGAAAAATTCAGGATAAGTCTAAAATATTATTTAGAAGCTAAGAAAATTAAAATCAAAAGTCTACTGAACCTAGATAAGCAGATGGACAGATAAGCAGTTTATGCAATAAGCTAAAAATAAGCTAATAAGCACAAAAGTTAACCAAATGCTCAGGACAAACTTAATACACTACTATAAGCACAAAACAACTTAAATCCAACAGATAATCCAACAAATAAGCAAATTCAACACCAAATCTGTTTCAAACTTCCAAACAGAAACTTCAGAAAAGTGCTAAATTGCAAGGCAGATTAAGCAGTGTAATAAGCTTCTGAGATGCAATCTTATGGGGGCAAAAGATAGCTAGTAGTATGGGCTATTCAGAAAACCAAGAATTAGAGCCTGAGCTTAAGTGGATAAGCCACAAATTGGCTTAGATCAGCTGCTTCAGCAACTTAGTGTATGCTGAGTTGCTTGTGCAGAGTAGCACAGAGGTGTACAGGCCAAAAGGCTTCAAACCAACTTTTGTGGCTAACTCTAATTGGACTCAAATGCACTCAGAAAAGTCAAGAACAAGGCCAGAAAAAGCTTAAAGCTCCTATGGGCTTATTGGAGCAGTTGAGAGTCTGAAATTTCCACAGGGTATGCAAAATGGCCAATTCTATCAAAATGGCCAATCCAAACTTGAAAACAGCTTAAATTGACCAAAATAAGCTTAACCAAAGTTGGCCTTGATGCAAAGCTACAGTACAAGCTATGGTTGACCTGTTTGACTGAGTTAACCCAAACAGCCCTTAATGGGATGTCTGTTGTGGATTTTCAAAGAAAACAACTAATTTGACTAATGAAACTTGATTATTACTGATTAAATAACTTATAAAAACTATAATAAGCAACTTTTAGAACAGAATTAAGCTAACAAATAAGCTATGCTAGATTATGCTATTTTTGGACTTTTATAAGTTTTTAAGCAAAATGAAAACAAAGCTATTAAACCACTGACAAAATAGATCAATTATGACTAAGGACTAACAATAAGCATGTATCAATAATAATTAGCTAATATTAAGCACTTCTACAGTGAAATGGGAAAATAAGCTAATTTGGATGAAAAGCTTACAACTGAGAGAGTGGCTATAGGCATAGCATGCACAGAACAGAACAATCTTGCTTGTTAAAAACAAGCTAGAAAACCCAAAGAAACCTTCCTGAGAGCTTTTTAAACCCAGAATAGCTTTTAAGAGCTTATGTTGACTTTTTTGTTGACTTTCTTCAAATTTGAAACTTAGAACTAGTATCCACTATATAAGCTTACATAAAGCTATGATGAGCTTATGTGAGCTTATAGCCAGGGTGTTTGGAGCTTTTGAGAGCTTTTTAGCATGGGTTCGAACTTAAATGTTTAACAGAAACATACAAATTTGAACAACATTGAATTTAAACACAAGATAACTTGGAACAAGATTTTTATAACTTAAATTAACTTGAATTACAACTGGAAATGATAAATTACAAGATTACAACTAATAAAAGTAAAATGCGATTACACTAAAAATTAACTACTACTCTAATTGCTTACATTACTCTGCTATTTATACTATACTATGGTGGGATAAGTTTCTTGACTTCCTCTGACCAAATCCCAACCCTTGAATTGTCTTCATTCAATCTGAGCCATCAAAACAGATTTTTGGCGCCAAAAGTGGATAAGGGTGGATAGGTTATCACATGGGTCTGAGGGAGTGGGGAAGAAGCATTTAATGCTTTTGGAGTGGTTAGGTAGCGTGTAGGAGGAGGGGGAGTGGGTGTGTCAGGAGGGTGGTGGACAATGGTGGTATTGGATGGTGGTATGGTTTTGTGTTTTGGCGGTTTGAAGGGAAAGGATAGGTTTGACCGAAGTCAAACCTTCGGTTTAACTAAAAAAGGTTGGGTTGGATCGGGTTATTCATTGGGCTTGTGGGCTGGGTTTAGATAAGTGGGATGGGTTGGGTTTAGTTTAGGATGGGTTTGTTTTATTTATTTTGGGGTCCGGTTTGGTTAGTAGCTAAATCACAAGGACCATTCTTGTAATTCCTGAAAATTGGAGGACCAAACTTGCACATCTTCCAAAATAAACCAAGGGTAATTCCTGCCATGTTTCAATAATCCAGGGACCATACATGATGTTTCCAAAAAATAATATTTCCCAGGGATCATTTTTGCAAATTCTGAAAGTGCAGGGACCAAACTTGTAATTTATTTAAACTTTTCACCAAAGGACTAAATATGACAACTTATGATTTAAAAAGGACCTTTGGTGACTTTTCTTGCAAAACAAATGCTTAGGGACTAATTTTGACAAGTTTTGAAAGTTGAGGGACTGAAACTGCCAATTTTGCAAACTTTGTTCGTTTTTCAACTGTTTTTAAACATTTTGCATTTGAAACATATAAAACACAATCCCTGGGATATTTTCAGTATTTTGATGCATTTCTGAGTGTTTTTGGATGTTTTGGCAGTTCAGATAAGACAAAAATGATGAGTATTTAGACACTCATCAACGGGTGAGAAGCATCCCGTATGGCATAGCGGTGGTTCCTAACACGGGTATGTCGGCCATCCTCTTGGCCACATAGTATGCAAGATTGAAAGGTTGATGAGTTGACACACAATAAAGCATGTAGCAAAGGCTAGCATTGATGTGGTCTCTATTCCCTGTTGTGCACAAGACGTTTTCCCGAAGAATTTCTTCCCATTTCTGAAATTGTGGCCTAAGTTCGTTTAGCTCCATGTCAAACGGGTCTCGATTTACCTCAGTGCCTTGTCGGGTGGTACTAGTGTGAGAAGTTCTAGGGAGGAAGAGATGATCACGGATAATCTCTTTTGGTGTCAAAGGAGTGTCGTATGGAGGCATACAATCAACACTAGAGTCTAGGGTTGACAAAGACCATTTGTCGGTGTAAAGGCAAGTACCTTCACCCGGAATTCCTAGGACTTCCGCAGATTGGTTTAGGGGAATGTTGAATTAGGATTGATTGACTTTGAAATGAATGGAGATGAGACCATAATCATTTGTGCTAAGAACAACACTAGCATAAAACTCTAGTATAAATCTAGGACATATTTGTTCATCAATTTCCAAGAGGCAATCAAATTGTATGGCAGCTAGTTGTTGGCGAATGTCGGTTCCTTCTAGAAAGAAAGGGTCTATGGTTCTACCCTCGTGGACATATCTCTTTTCTAAGGCCTTAAATATTTTCATTTAATCAGTTGAAAGTCCCTTAGTCTTATGGTGTTTTGGGAGATACTTAAGGGTGTCCTTGTGATCGTAGAAAGTTGCGGGAGGCATGTTTGATCCTAAATACAAAAATTACATACTTTAGTTAAAATTAACGAAAGTTTAGATATGATGTTCTAGTGTGTGCCTACATGGGGACAATGTGGAGATGCGGTTATCTCGACTCCTTTTAATGCATGAAAATTTTGTTTAGCAAATTTTATAACAAAAATGAGAGATAACCCAAACGCTCCTAATTCAATGTAGCTTCGATTGAATGTGCCCGAAAATACATATTAGTTATGTATTTCCTTTAGCATTCAAGAGATATTATGCAAGTGATGTTTTAAACATAACGTTTTTATTTGTATGAACAATGTGAAAAATCATTTTTCCTAACAGTGAGAAGATTTTTATAAAAATTTCTCATGGGGTTTTAAGTGAATTATGATAATGTCCAATAAGATGCAATTCCTAACTATGGAAAACATGATTTGTTATGTAATTTAGTGAATATGCTTCATGATTAATCAAAAATATGCATAATCCTCAAGTTTTGGTTTTGTGCAAGAAATAGAAATCCTAGACTCAGATCAGGAATGTAAATAGAGTTGGGATACTTACAGTGTGAGTTAGAATACAAATTTGTTGAAGGAGATGACCTAAGTTCTGAGAATGGTTTGCTATGGGTCGAGCTTGTGTTTCTTGTGTGTTGTGAGAATAAGAAAAGGAGTGTTTGTTTAATATACTTAAAAACTGGCCCAGGAACCCACAGATAGGGCAGAACCAAAAACTGGGATCCGCCCTTGTTGTCGAAGGGTTCGGCGGGAACAATTTTGGTTTTTGGCTATTTTTGTTGTGTTTGGTTAAGCTAAGGTTTTAACTACACATTTGGTTCCATTAATCCTAAACCAAGTCTAAGAAGGTTAAAGGGTTCTCTCTTAAGAGGTTTCGGGAGGATATCGGCAATGTTATCTTCTGAGGATACTTTCTCGATTGAGATGTTTCCTTTTTGAACATTGTCGCGTAGAAAGTGATGACGAATTTCTATGTGTTTGGTTCTAGCATGTTGAACTGGATTCTTGCTAATGTCGATAGCTCCTTTGTTGTCGCAGAGAATAGGGATGTCGTTGAGTCGGATCCCATAGTCGACGAGAGCTTGTTTCATCCAAAGTGCTTGTTGACATGCTTTACCTGCAGACACGTACTCGGCTTCGGTTGTTGAGATTGCCAGAGTCGTTTGTTTCTTAGCAAACCATGAGGTAAGACAATGCCCAACAAAAGTACAAATACCACTTGTACTTTTTCTATCGACATAGTCACCGGCATGGTCTGAGTCGGCATACACTATAGTTTCAATTCCCGTTCCTTTGGGATACCATAATCCTAAGTGTGCAGTACCTTTAATATATCTAAAAATCCGTTTTACGGCTTCAAGATGGGATGTTTTAGGATCTTCTTGAAAGCGAGCACATAGACAAACACTAAACATAATGTCGGGTCTACTAGCTGTGAGATAGAATACACTACCAATCATTCCTCTATATTTAGTGCTATCTACGGATTCAACTTCTTCATCCTTTGTGAGTTTAGTTTCCGAAGACATAGGAGTTTTCATAGGTTTGGAATCTTCAAGACCAAATTTCTTAAGCATATCTTTGATGTACTTAGATTGGTTGAAGAATATCCCATCTTCTAATTATTTTATTTGGAGTCCTAAGAAAAGTTTAGTTCTCCCATCATACTCATTTCAAACTCATCATGCATGATTTTTGAGAAATCGTCGCATAACTCTTGACAAGTTGATCCGAATATGATGTCATCCACATATATTTGAACTATGATAATATGTGATCCCTTTTTCTTAGTGAAAAGAGTGTTGTCTAATAGTCCCATGGTATACTTATGTTCAACTAGGAAAATCTTAAGTCGATCATAACATGCTTTTGGTGCTTGCTTAAGTCCGTATAAAGCTTTTTTAAGTTTGTAGACATGATTAGGTTTTTCAAAGTCGGCAAAGCCGGGAGGTTGTGCGACATACACTTCCTCATTAATAAAACCATTAAGAAATGCACTTTTGACATCCATTTGAAAAAGTTTAAAGTCATGTGCACATGCATATGCAAGTAGTATTCTAATTGACTCGAGCTTAGCAACCGGAGCAAATGTTTCGTCGTAGTCTATACCTTCTTGTTGATTGTAGCCTTGAGCTACTAGCCTAGCTTTGTTTCTAGACACTACACCATTTTCATCTATTTTATTTCTAAAAACCCATTTTGTGCCAATTATGGTTTGACATTTAGGTTGAGGGACTAATGTCCAAACATCATTTCTAACAAATTGGTTTAGTTCTTCTTGCATTGCTATAACCCAAGATTCATCTTTTATAGCCTCATTTATATTTTTGGGCTCAATCGTTGAAATGAAACAAAAGAAATTACTTTGATTTTGAACTTTTGATCTTAACGTTCTTTCACTAATTTCTCCTATGACATTGTCTAATGGATGACTTTTCAAAATATATATATTTTGGTACGTGAACTTTAAAAAAGTTGTAGAAATGTAACGAACTTTTATAAGTGTTCTAATTGGTATGTGATGATGACGTGTCATACTTGAAAGTCTGACACGTGACACGTCATCATCACCTAACAAATTGTAACACTTATGAAAATTTTTAAATTTCATGTATCAAATCGATACATTTAAAAAAAAAGTACATTGTATCATACCTAATCTCAGTATGTAAATATGCCTTTTTAAAATCTAAACCCAAAACCCTGCCAAACCCAAGACAGACACAGTCATCCTCATCCTATAACAAACAAGCTCCATTTCACACAAATGATAATGGCAGCTGCCATAACAACCTCTTTTCTTTCCACCACAGGTTTTCTAACTAACTAAACTATATCTTTTCACTACAGTTAACTTATATTTTATGGGTAATAACTAATTATATTTTGAATTAATTGCAGAATTCTGTGGGTTATCTAGGAGCTTACAATTGCAGCACAAGCAGGTGGGTGGTTTTGTTATCAATTGGGTCTTTTAAGTTTGTTATATTGGTTGTGTTGAATCATTTAAAAGTTGGTTGTGTAAGGTGTTTGATGAAATGTCTTATCTTGTTTGTATGGTATTGAGAAGGGTTAATAACATGGTTGTATTATACTCTAGGTGCTAGTCGGGCGGGTGACTAGCTTGTAGCGTGTAATCGGTCTAGGCGGGGAGTAATTGGGGATTTATCGAATTGAATTTTTATATAAATATTATGATATGAAATTATATGTATGACAATATGACATGTTCATAGGACCATAGAAATATGGTTAGAAACATTAACACAATTGTTCAAATACTTTGAACCGAGTTTTGGTCGAGTCTGTCCAAGTTAATCCCAAATTTTAACTGAGTTTTGACCGAGTTCAGCGATTAATCGGTCATTGACCTTGTAGCGAGCAATCTCCGACTTGTAATCTTGTTTTACAACACTTATTAGTATTTAGTAATCAGTGTTTAGGTAGTTAGAGGTGTTTTTTGCTATGCTTTGATATGTCCTGGGATGATTAACTGAAGTTGCTTTAAAAAAAGATGTGATTTTCTGGTTATATGTGGTTGTTAACAGCATTGTTTTGTTTGGTGCTTGGACTTGGTGTTCGTGTTTCTATATTGACATTGATACCATTGAATAGTTTTGCCTGATAATTTTAAAGTAGGGTTATTTTCTATTATAGATTGAATGACTTGAGATGCGAATATAAGTTAGTTTAGATAATGTTCCCAATAAATTCTTGTTTTCATGACATTAGAGTTTAGTCATCAAGTGATATCCGAATTTCTAAAGGCTCATGATATTAAATGACTCTATGATTCAGTAGGGATTTATGTTATTGCAAGTTTCTATTTAACTTGTTATCATTGGTTTCTTGTAATTGCGCTATATTTCATTGTTATCCTCAATTTCTGTTGTTTAAAGAAACTAAATTTATGGTCCAGCGGCGGAGTAGTAGGAAATCTGTTCATGGAACCATATCTGCTAGCATAGATCTAAAGCCTCCTCCGTATGAACTGGTACGAGTATTTCTGAATACGTCTCTTATGATTTATTTATGTTTATTTCTGTTATACGTAATCGTATTTCCCGTTGCATGTATGGTAGCATGCTTTAGAACCACATATGAGCAAAGAAACATTGGAGTATCATTGGGGAAAGCACCATAGAGGTTATGTCAACAACCTCAACAAGCAAATTGAGGGAACTGAACTCGATGAAATGTCATTGGAAAGCATAATATCAGCGTCATACAACAAAGGTGATATTCTTCCTGCCTTCAACAACGCTGCACAGGTTTGGAACCATGAATTTTTCTGGGAGTCTATGAAGCCTGGTGGTGGTGGAAAGCCTAAAGGAGAACTTTTGGAATTGATAAACAGAGATTTTGGTTCATTTGAAGGACTAATTAAAGAGTTTAAGTTAGCTGCCACTACGCAGTTCGGTTCTGGTTGGGCTTGGCTTGTATGTAAGTACTTGTTCAACCCGATCCCTATCCCAAAGTTACCATGTTCTGACATCTCTATTTTTGTTTTTCTTGCTAGACAAAGAGCATAAACTTGACATACCAAATGCTAGGAATCCTCGTCCATCAGAAGAGGACAAGAAGCTTGTCGTGGTGAAGAGCCCCAATGCCGTTAATCCTCTTGTGTGGGAATACCATGTGAGTAATGACCTTATCTTATCTTTTTTGTCAGAGCAAACTTCAAGAACTAGCAATATATCATCGGTTTTCCAATATACGCTGCGCACTTCTTTTGAACCATTTAATGCAGCATATTTGCCCTTTTCTATCATTAATGCAACAAACTGCATACTATAGTAAGAAACGGCAAGTATGTTGCGTTAAATGGCTAAGAAAAAGTTGTACTGGTAAAGAATGAATATTGCATTTCATTTCTTGCAGTTGCCCTTATAGTTATTTTTGCTGTTCTGTATGAATCTTCAACTCCCCATTTTCTTCATTTTCTAACTGCTTAATTTTCTTCTATTTTGCAGCCACTTCTTACCTTAGATGTCTGGGAGGTAACACATCTTCACTTTCATTTTCCATGATAGAATATGTTCTTGACATATTTACTAATTTGCCTTTGAATTTGTGTTGCCAATGCAGCATGCATATTACCTCGACTTTGAGGTAATTTTTAAGCAACCCCTTCAAGCCCATTTATCATTTTCATATGTTGGTTTAATATGCCCATAATGATAAAATGATATTTGAAATCTGTTGTATGCTACAGAACCGAAGGACTGATTATATATCAACTTTCCTCAATAAACTTGTATCGTGGGAAACAGTAAGTTCCAGACTCGAAGCAGCCAAGGTACTAGTTGCAGAGAGGGAAAAAGAGATGGAAGAAATTGATGCAATTGATGATTTGGACACGATAGAACCGGAGGATGGTGATATGTACTTTGAAAGTGAGGCCGAGGATGATGAGGATTTATTAGGTGATGCAATTGATCCTATAGATGTATAATCAATGTTTCGATTTTGTTACACAAGTGCAGTTTTGACTCGAAGATGAATGACACTCGGGTCAACAAGCAGTGCCTTTGGAAGGTGAGTGACCGGGTTATTTGTAATTTGTACGTGTAATAACTCGTGCCAAGATTGCACAATGTTTAATTAGATGAGATTAGATGGTATGGTATTTAGCTAGTGTTTTAAGTTTGAAAAGGTTAGAGAAAGTCTTTCCATTGTAGAAACTGTGATCATTCTTACATGGTAGTAGGTATTAACTAGTACTCGTAAAAAAGTAAACGAAGATGTCTCAATTCCTGGTTTGAGAAATTTTTAACGTATGTCTCAATTCCAGACTTGTCCACAAAAAAATGTTCCTGATCTAGTAAGGCCATCGAATTCTAACCTTCTATTTAATTGATGATAGTTCGCTCAGATTGGGATCAGCTTAACTTTCAAATTACTAAACCTCTGATTTGTATTTGATACATTATCTGGTTTAGTGGTACCAAGTATGTGAAACCGGATAGTAAACGTAAACACTTTTATGTGTTCAGTTATCCAAGCATTTCTATTGATGTCTTGGTAACGATAAATGAAGTCAGGGTATATATTTTCTAAACTTGTTGATATTGATGTTTTTTACTATCAAACCGCTGTTCAGACTTTGAATGTTGCGAAAATTGACAAAAGAAACTACTTCAATTGTTTGTTACTTTTAAAACTAGTTGGTGATGGGTACAAATACAAATAGGGTTGAGCATAACAGACAGCGGACCGAACCGAATCAACAAACCAGACTGACCGGACCAGACGGTCCTCGGTCCACACTTTTACCTCATGTTCGGTCCTTGGTCCGGTCCGGTCTTATGTACAACCGACCATTTTGTTCTCTTGTTCACTCATCCGGTGAATATAAGACATGCAGATTTTCAGTTCTCTCACTTTAGCGCCATTCATTTTTTACTGTCAAGAACACTGCAGAAACTACTAAGCGTGTCATGGGTACATCAAGTAATTATTTTCCCTAATGACATGAATTATAACCAGAACACGTGACACCACAAATTCACTGAATTGACCAAAACATCTAACATTTTACCAAGTAAACTTCCGGATTACACAAAAAGAAAAAACCGCCATCAGCAACCGTCTCTATAACTCAATGAAGCAAATAAGATTTAACGAAGGACAAGCAGGAACAGCAATGTAACAAGGTCTCATTCCCAAGAAGACTTGGGTGCTTTAGCAATATCATCCTTGATCCAACCTTGAACTCGTTTGACAACAAAGAAGTACTGTAAAAAGATGCACAAGATTAAAAAAATGAACAATTCATAATCAACAAAACTAACATAAGTATTTATAACTTACTTGGAATGCTAAGATGAGAGGGATAAACATTTTCCCTCTTTCATTTGCATTTGGACCATCAATCAACTTTTGGTCAACCAGAATGCTTTTGCTTTCATTGGTAGCAACCTCTGCGATGGTTTTGACAATGCTGGGAATCCATGAAGTTCCATTTGGAAGAATCTAATGCAAAAACACAATTATAAAAAAGTTCATAAATTTAAGATAAAATTATGTTTTTCGTTAAAGACATGAACCAATGGCTACTAACCTTTTCTTCACCGTCGTTTTTATTACACCTAGTGCTGTTCTCAACCAAAGCAACAGGAATTGCATGCCCCTGCAAGAAGCAGCCACACTAATGAGAATATCCGCAAGTAGCTCAGGCCTTTCAGTATTTACTGTTTGCTGAATTCCATAGGAATACATATACACGCACAGAAATGATAAATGTATCGCAACTGACAAAAATATATTACCAGAACTTCACGCTTCCTGAACGGAGCTCCAACTCCAGCTCCAGCTCCAGAGTCAATGACTTTAAGGATAGCCTCTGATCTTCTTATAAAGAAATCCTCATAACTAAGGCAATCAGGTGGTGTAAGCTGAGCATGTGTTAGCACTACCACTCCTTTACGCCAAATTTCTTTACCAAAACTCTCTGTTATCACCTTAACAATCTGCTTATCCAAGTTGTCCACCCTATAGGAATCAAGCCGGTCCACATATAACAATACATCTATTGTTTTGTTCAATAGGAACCTGCTTGGACAATAACAGATTTTTAGACAAGCCCATTGCCATATTATATATGAAAATAACCTTCTGGTTGACCCACAAATATTTTCTATCTATATACTTTACTTTTATTTAAAATAAATAAATAAATAAAAATTATGCGCTAATTTTGATTATAGAAAACCTATATTTTAATTCATCATCTCAATCCTCAAAATGATTTATGAGCATGCGTAAAGTAGGTTACGGGAAACTTTCAACCTATTCAAACCCATATGTCCAGCTTCCCATTTAAGCTAAACTGTTTGGTTTCCATGTTGGAGATAAAACACAACCAAAACCGACCAAGTCATATGTAATGGGTTGATATTGCCACCGCTTGAAAAAATGTTGAACTAACTGAAATTGTTCAGTCTCAATAAAAATGCAAGGTGGAAGGTGCAAGGTTCGGGCAATTAATGACAAGTCGGTATCACGGTAGTTCCATGAACTTCTTATGAATCAGGAACATATCACGGTAGTTCCATGAACTTCTTATGAATCAGGAACATTAATACGTATTAACTTTGACCATCTGTCTCCTTCTATCCTGGCAACAACATAAAGTCCCCCAAAAGACCGGTGATTCACTCGATTTGGATTATGTTTTATCTAAAACAGGTTAATTGGGCCATATGAATTTGGCATACAAGACTGCGGGTGAAATTGATCAAATCAAATGACCGTGAACCTCTCCCAAATTGTATTTAGCATACATCCTCCTTCGTCTCTTTGTACAAAACCTAAGTTTGAAATTCTACAGTTTTTATAATCATATAACACGCTGATTGTTTAGAAAACAGCAACAACAAAAACTGGACAAAATGTGTTTCATGTCAACCCAACCAGGCCTGATTAAATATGTTCCCCAACCAGCCCATTTTGCCATCTCATGTACTTGTAACCACACATTGGCACACACACTGCTAGTAAATAGTAACACTAACACGAGATGCTCTTTATGTAGATAAGAATGAAAAGCCAATATAGACCTTTTGATGAGTTCCAGGGCCTGATCATTAATATATCCTCCTTCAACAATGCCTGGCGTGTCAATGATGTTCAAAGTGAACCCTGACCGCTCACGGGAAACCATCACAGGTCGTGGCACGTCTGACTGCAAAATTTGTATAAAACAAGTCAAAACATATAAAATGAAACGTATTTCAACATCATAGTTAGAGCTATTAGACTACAACAAATACCTGGAAAGTACTGACTGCAACCGCTCGTTCCCCAATAATGGAGTTTACAGTGGATGATTTTCCCACACCACCTTTTCCCATCACAAGGACTGTCAAACTGTCCCTTTCCTGTGATATTACATAACAATATAGTTAAGAAGTGATCCAATGACTGATCTACACTTCTATCGGGGTACGTATTACTATCTAAGAAAATGCAAATGCACTTGGATAACAATATATACTTTTTTGAGTATTAGTAAACTATATACACACCAAAAAGTTTCCAAAGGGATCTATGTGCTTTCTGCATGGTCCAATTATATGTCAAACGTCGCACCCCAAATCAACATCATTAACTTCTCACGGTTGCTCCCTAAGATGGTAAACTTCTGATCTTAGTGAAGTCGATGACTTTTTTTAACTTTATACTTGGCTTCTTGCTTTTAGCTATTCGTCACGGACTTACGGGGCCTAAGGTGTTAGTACAATGGTTCTAAACATGAAGTTTGGTTTCCGTGAAAATACCAAAAAATATCATCATAACTTACAACAAAAATTATATGATAGCAAAAGAAAATACCAATCTCAGCACCTATGTTCAACAATCAGTCGTTCTTGCCAATTTCAAAAGCAAGAACAATGGTTTGTTACAAGAAGACAGATACCAAGGTTTATAAGCGAGATGCATATATAGGGGTTGTTTGGGATAGTTTAATAAGCGATTTAAAATAAGCAATTCTTAAAATAATTAGATCAACATTACTCATTTCACCCTTAAATATTCAAATAAGCAAAATTAACAAGCAATTCCAAACACCCAGAAAAATGTGTTTACCGGTTGTATCAAAACAAAATTGACATCGTAAATTAAGCAGTTCCAATAACCAATTTCCAAACACCCCCTTATCCTCTTCACAATAAAACACTCAAGAACTAGCGGTCAAATCTACTTAAACCCAAAAACTAGTTTTAAACTTTTAATACATTATCCAAAAGTAACGCAAATCATTCGATATCCAGTCATACCTTCTCCTTTAGTGTTCCAAGTATTTCCAGCAACGCAGTCTGAGTAGCAAGTGGAAACTTCTGAATCCCAACCCATTCACGCGCCGTCGCCATCGAACCTAAAAAAACAGCACGGAATCAAACCACAATCCAACCCAACTTCCATTCATAAAAATAAACACACCAAAAATCCACTAACACAATCACATTTCTCACATTAAAAACAACACAAACACAACTAAAGGGGTGTTTGTTTAAGCTTAGTTTTGGGCTTATGAGCTTATCTTATTCCGGCCTATATCATAAGCCTCATTTTTCCGACTTACTTTAAAACTTATCCGCTTATCTAAGCTTGTTATGTCATAAACTTTTCGGCTTATATAAGTTTATTATGTCATAATAAACTTATATAAGCCGAAAAGTTTCAAAATAAGCCACAAAAAGTGAGCTTATGGAAACATAAGCCCAAAGCTAAATAAGCCATAAGCCGGCTATAAAAGCCAAAACAAACACCCCCTAAGCTCCAAAAATAAACTTAAACAAAACCCTAAACATCACTAACCACATAAAGTTCACAACTTTACAACAATTTAACCATTATTTTCAAATGGGTATCCTTAAAATTCTAATACAACACAAATTAAAGATCAAATTTTAATAAAAACTGATAAGAACAAGAACATGGGTTTCGGGTTTTACCTTATCTTTTACGAGAATTTGAGAACTTGGGTTTAAATTTAGGTGAATTGTTGTGGGTATGAAAAACCCCTAAAATTTAACACAGTTGAAAAAGAAGATTGATTTGTACTGTGATGAAGAAGTTATCTATGCCAGGGTTTTGGTCATTTGAGGATGTTGCATGATAGGTCCTTCTTCTATGATCATATAACACTTTTGGTCCTTCTACGTTTTGATAGTTTTCTCATTGATGTATTTTTTGGGGCGTAGTATTTTGGAGCAACTAGCGTTTAAAGGGAGCTGATATTTACGAATTTACTTCTTGTTAGTTTTGTAGACATAAAATAATAGTTGTGTGTGTTAGGATCAAACTCGAGATCACGTGATTGCACACTTTACGAATGAAGAATTAACGATTAATAATTATTTATAAAATGTTATATTTAATTATTATATGCACAAAACATTTAACGGACGTTAGTATTTAACGGATAATGACTAACGACCGTTAAACGATAAAAAGAAACAATTAAAGAGTGAATAAAAGGAAAGTCGAGAAGGATCCGGAAGCCCTTATGGGTTACACCGATCGGCTAAGGGTTAGGTTTCCTAATCCTTGGTTAACTTGTCCTCTAAGTTTGCTCTACTATATAAACAAAGGCTAGGATTCATTATTGGGTACTCTTGTACACACTAATACCCTAAACCTTGTGTTTTCTTTTCCTTGGTCTAAAACCGATCAATCTATACCCTTTTAGGGTCGATCGGAATTTTTGATTGTCAAGAAATTCTTGTTTTGTGTTTATTACTTGCATAACGTTAATTTGGTATTAGTTCGTGTGTACAAGAACGTGATACTTACACACTATTGTAAGTATCTTGGATTGAATTGCAAAAAAGGTAAGGGGCAATTCGTGTAATCCGTTTAAACCCTAATTAGGGTTCATCACTCCATTGTTTGGTTTGATTCTTGTTTTGCTAGAATCATCAAGGTACGCTTACCATTTAAATTCGGTTAATTATTTATGTGTTATATATCCTATGCTTCCACTACGTGTTCTTTGATTTTAATTGTTTATATATATGATAGTCATGATTGCACACTTTATATAATTACAACACTTTTTCCACAGAAAATTAATGTATAATGACTTTTATACCTTTACTTACCTTTTATTTTTACCATGTTTTGCTGTTGAATTAATATTGGGTGCCTCAGTTCCACACTTCCACTAATGTGGTCATTGATTTATTTGATGATTTTCCAGTTTAGCTGATTAGTTGATGCATGACTGACTATTTTTTTAAGGGATCAAATTACGTTTCGGATGGAATGAAACTGAGCTGCAATTCCTCTGCCTTCTTCCATTAATAAATCATCATCCAATTTTAGTTCCTCGCACACACAAATTACATACACATGAAAAGTTTTGCTAACATACCAAATCTCGAATTTTCTATAGATAAAGCCATAAGATTCCAATAAGGATGGTCCTTGAACTTGAACCCAATTTTTTACTTTTTGGGTTCGATTCAATATTAATCACATTCTTACTCAAAAATGGACACCTACTTCAACGGTGTAAAACTTCGTTAATGGTTACGAACACCGCAAAGTATAGCCATTGAAACAGTGAACACTTTTTAAATCTAATGTTGTTTCTTTGACCTTAAGCATCAATCTCGTAGATGATGGCACATCAAAATCGTTATTGAACTCCGAGGTGAAGGGTGGAACCGAGACACCGACTTCTGACTCAATTAAAATGTGTGGTGGCGAAAGAGATCTATTGATTGTAATTAACAAAGGAAGGAGAACCTGGTCGAACATAAAAACATCAAATGAGATTGTGAGGGCATATAAGACTTTTCCCAATAAATTGTCGTGTGCGGATCATTTTGCTCCGTGTAAATATCACTTCCCGCGTTTAAATTATATAGCTTGTTTGGCAAGTCACATGTAGTGTTTTTAACTATGTTTAGATGCTAGTTTTGAAAATACTACTCAAAAAAGAATTAGCATTTAAATATTACTGCCACCCGCTTCTTGTTAATTTTGCTTAAAATACTCTTAAGATATCAAAGTTCATATGGTTTAAAGCGTATAGAGTTGGTTCGGTTCGATTTGCTTTGGTTTGAAACCAATATGGTCCCCAATTGTGCCGAGGAGATACTTTTCACCAATGTTGCGAATAAAAGGCCTACAAAGCTAATTAGTCGGCGCTAATCGGCCACCAACCTTTTCGATTTTTGTAAATCGATCAAACAAATCGGCCAACCGTGGTCAACAGCAGTCAAACTTGTTGAAAACCTGCAAATCTTTCCAGAAATACCAAAAAAACTCACCATAAACTTGTTTTAATCATTTATAGTCGCCAAAACTCGCCGAAAATCCAAAAACTTGCTGAAAATGCCAATCCAATTAGTCACAATTTTTTTTTAAATCTTGTCGAGAATACTCAAAACTCGCCGGAAATACCCAAAACTTGCCAAAAATGTCAATCCGATTAATCATAGATTATTCTCGCCTAGACCGATTACAAGTTACAAGAGAGTCGACCGACCGACTACCGATTCATGATTTTTGCAACCTTGCTTTTCACTATACAATTTGTCTTAATTAAAGAGAATGATAAATACATACTTATATTGAGTTTTGATGATAATAGAAAACCAATATTTTCTTATATCATAACACTAAGAACTACATCAACCTAACGGTTTCCGGTCTAGTCTCAGTTAGGTTTTCTGGTTTCATTGCTTTAAAACGCACTACACTCACACATAGTTTCGGTTGTGAAATCATAGGTTTTGTTTACGTATAGTATGTAAGTTGGTTTAAAGAGGTGGGATGGAAATGGTTTTGTTGTTTGGTTTCTCGTGTTGAACGGTAAGGACTCGATGAGATTGATGAGGATCAAGAAGCTTGGGTAACACTTAAACAAATACCATACTTTACTGTTGTGAAGCAGTATTTGCCCAAGTGTGTGAAAACTTATGAAGTTGTATTTGCCCAAGTGTGTTGCCTTCTATTTATAGAGAGGCAAGTAAGGTTTGGAGATAAACCCCTTGAGAGATTCTCAACGGCTGCGAGAGAGCCAGGTGTTGATCATCTAAAGAGCAAACAAGGAGGACAGGTGGAGTGTGCTCCTTGGCTTGCACAGGTGAGTGCTCAGCCTCCTATTTTGTTGGTCGTGTGTTCCCCACTGAGCTATGTCAGACTCATACGTCTTAACCGTTAGTGACAGTTGGGAACAATTGTCTCTTGTGCATGTACTATGGAGCTTGAGAAGTGTTACCAGGTCTAGCTCAGCTTGGGTTTACATAGTTCTTGTCAAGACTGACTCGCGAACTCTTGTTGTTTGGGCTTGATTCGAGCGTGTGGTTAGTGGGCTTAGGCCTCGAATAATGATACGCTATCAGGTTTATTTCAAAAACAAGTTGTCACAAATAAGTAATAAGGTTTTTTATCAGTTATAATCGGCATATGCGTGTTTGGGTATGATCGTAAGAGTTCCTCCCACGTATTTTACAAAAGAATGCGAGAAAGAGGCTAAATTCGTTTCTCAAATTAAACCATCAATTTTTGTAACATATCAACAAGGCAAACACTAACAAGTTACAAGACTAGTATGCTTTCCCAATCCCCTTGTTTAATACAAAATCATTTCTCCTGTGATAATCGTGTTTGTAATAGTTATTTACTACTACATCTGTCTCAAAATAAATGTTCAGTTTTACTTTTTGAAGTCTTTATTTTTTAACTTTGACCTTAACTATTTTTTTCTGTTATATAATACTGACGCAAAATATATGAATGAATTGAATTTTAAATGTATTTTCATTAGTATAATTTTCATCAAGTATTATATAATATAAATATAAATATTTAAAATGAAAGTTGAAAAGAAAAGAGTTCAAAAAATCAAACTAGACAATTATTTTGAGACGGATGATTACTACTACAATGGGATAAATTGTATGTTGACATAACACAAATGCTTTTGCAAAAATGTTCACTCCATTTTTTGGTTTTTTCAATGTAATTTAACAAAAAGTTTTTCACTAACTTTCATTATCATTCGGTTTGTCCCACCTTAATTAAACATAACTGATGAGATTATAAGAAGCTTTGCATGTAACCAACATTTCTAGGAAAGGTACCATCCATTTTGCCCAGATTCGGGTTCAAGAAACAAATGGATAGAGACATCTATGTATATCTATCTGTGAGTCGACCATGATCTGGTAGTAAAAAGAGATTGTTTTCATTAATCGAACCACAAAAAACGAAGATAGTCACCCAAGGTGACACAAATCAATATAACAGAACTGTATAGTACACATAACATCAAATAACCAAACAAGTCAGCTAACTAAATTGTCTTATATCCTGAGGTGACTAACTTTCTAGCATAAGAATTCTCGCATGGATTCTTTCATGTAGCAAATACAAGCACAATTTACATGTGACAACCGAAAATCAAGGTAGCATATTAAGTGTATTTTACAGCTCAGATCTTTGTCTTTATCGCTTCTTGGTGTTAAAGAAGCTCGTTCTCGTTCGTCTTGCCCCTAAATGCAGAAAAAGAGAAAAATGACCTTGTTGCTGAATAACAGAAATATTGAAATTCAAGGGTAAAAGATAGCTAAGGCCAAGTATTGGAAACAAGGAATGTAAACAGATGCTTTTTACTCTGAGTGTTATATTGAATCATGAATACTTATTGTTAACCCCCTTGAGGGTCATGTGTCAATGAACAGATTTGTAATAACTTGTTGTCCGGATTTTATTAGTAAACGAAATTTCAAATAATATAGTTGGGCAACGTTAAATCCCTTCACCCATTTGACACGTTTCTTTTATAGCTATCGTTTTTTTTACCCATCAGATATAAAACATAACCCACATCACCCATTTATAAGTAAACTGGTCAAAATTGCAACCTCTAATCAGTACTTCTCTTATTACCTTTGGAGTCTTTAGCATCATAGTCTCCTTCTGTACATGAGGCGGCTTTATTTTTTCGAGCAAATTTCAAGAGCCGCTTTAACCCTTTGGGTGAATCTTTTTGGTAGATCAATGAAGGCGGGTGCTCAGCATTTCCCCACTCACAATAATCAGCGTCTGCACTGTTCTCCTCTAGAAGTATTTGAGATAAAGAGCGACGAACCTTTGGACTTGATGGTCCAGCTGGCGCAACAACTTTGACAACCTGCACCGGGCTTTCACTTTCCATGCATGGAATAATATCCTCTTCCTCGTGCCCATCAAACCAACCTTTCTGCGAAATATCCTCTTCCTCGCGATTATCTGATTGATCGTCAACTTCCACCCATGCAGTTGGAGAAATCATTGATTCTTCTTCGGCCCCAGTGTTAATTTCGGACAACTCTATCCTCTTAAAACCGTCACCAAAACTATTATTTATAGATTCTTCACATTTGGTGGGGCTAACCACTTGGTATTCTGGTGCTTCACATTCCTCATGATTATCACTTATATCTGGCATCACAACTACCTCATCCTCCACGGCTTGGATCAGAGTTCCAGAGGTTGTTAAAGCTTCTTCGGGCTGACCAACAACTTTTGTCTCGATACCGATTGGACCAACACCAGATCCAATCCCAGAGGCCTTACGAAGGAAAGGTTTTGTTTGCAACGGCACCACACTACTTTTCTTAGCAACAACTTCAGGAGCCCGTGTCTTTGTGATTTTTGTCTCTGTTGGCTGCTTCTTCTCATTGTTAGTTTTAAGAGTCCTGTTGGCATCTGATGTTGTTGCTTTTAGATTCTTAGATCTTGGTTGTGGCTTTTCACTTTTTATGGTTGAACGAACCTCTGATGATACAGGTTGAGGTTTTCGACTTGTTGGAGTGGTACTACGAGAAGTAGGGCCGCTAGGAGTTCTTGCAGATAATGGTGATGGTGATGGTGATGATGACCATGACTTACGTGTAGCAGGCAAATTAGACATTTTAGATGTATTTTTCTTTAGAACAGAAGGTTTAGAGGGTTCCTTTCGTGAGTTCGTCAATGGGGTTTTCTGGGGTTTAATCACGTTGGTGGAAACCGTCTGCATCACTTTATATTCGGCTTCTTTCTCGGCATTCTTTCCTAAAGCTTCCACACTAAACTTTTCATCCTTCTTTTGGTTATAGTGATTATTAAATCCACCTCTTTGTTCATTTGGAGATTTCTTATTTTTGCTAATAACAGCAGAGGCTGGATTTCGATGCCTAACCGGTTTATTCTTATTTTCCATCATGTTCATGAATAAATCGTTCAGTTCTGCTTCTTTCTGTTGATTCCACTCAATTGAAGCTGGATGCTTTTCGCAGCTTGCTTCTTTTTCAGTTTGAAGAGTGTCACCCTTCACACCTCGTGGCTCTGGCTCAGGTAAGTGTGGCTTTATATTTTCTGTATTACTATCAGAAATCTGACTTTCCATAAAACGGTGATTAGACTCTGCTTCTACTGCTACATTGTTGAGGCTGATTAAAGAAACCTGACTTTCACCCATTCCTGAACTCCATCTTCTCAGTACAGTTTTGTTTGGACCACCCGTTATTTTTAACACTTTCTTTGTCTTAGGAATGTCCACTTGTTGGTCTCTCTGTTTGCTTTCAAATAGACTGATTTTATCTTGCACACTCATTCTTAGTACATCGTTCTTCGAGGGTTTCTCAGGGTCTTCCTCGTCACTGCTGTTGCCAGTGTCTCTCTGAAACGCCACCTTTTCTCTAACGGGAAAATAGTTGAGGCTTTTAATAGTTAGTGCAGTCACCCTACGTGATCCTGATCGTCCAATTTGTATGCGCCGCATAGGAGATGCTGACCTTCTAGGTGTTGTGGATCTTATAGGATCACAACTCCTCTCAACAGATGGTTGGTCCTCCTCACTTGATAAGGGGGAATTTTTCATTTCTATTGAGTCTTGTTGTTCAACCTGAGCAACTTTTGCTGGCGGGACGTTATATTTTATGGGTGGATCAAGTTGTGAAGGCTGAGGAGCAAGAGCACTTGTTTTGTTCTTATTGAAGTTGCTGTTTCTCAAGTCTTCAACTGTTGGGAATAGGCTCATTTCTACAAACTTCTGTAATGAATCCCTGAAAATTGTATGGTAATATTAGTGTTAATGTGACAATTCGTTAACAAAAACTATTCAAGACAGCAAGATGGCCATTTGGTAATGGGTTGAACCAGGTAATTTTAGTGCAAGTCGGGTTGAACCATGACCACTTATTTTTCCATATTTGACTATTTAGAATAACTAATTTGTAGATTATGAATACGATAGTGAATTCGGTTTTTAAATAAATGATTTAGGAGATTCCAATGTTGCAAGCATCAGAAATATGCGCCCTTACAACCTATTAAACCCATTTGATTTATTGTTCATATTTTTTGTTAGAAGAAGAGTGTATGTGTTTAGTATGTATAAAAAGAAAGGGGAAATGTATTGTCAGGAAATTTTAAATTTTTGAAACTTGAAATGTTGGTGGGGTTAGGTTTGGAGTGAGACTTGGAGTGTAGTTTGGGATTTGGTTGGGGATATGTATGCTTTATAGTACAGAAGTAAAAAGGATGGCACAAATTATACCTTATATCTTTCGCTCCAAAATGATGAGCAAAATTTTCCAAGTCAGAGATGTCCTTAGTTGAGCATCTGCCACCAGTAGCCTGGTCAAAGGCAGCAGCTACTTCATCTTTCAATGCTATAAGCCGTAAATCAACTGCTCTCAGTAGTTCATTCCTATCAGAAACCACAAAATATGTTGATTGAGAAACTACATGAGACTGAAATGTGCAAATGAAAGATAATCAAAAGGACATACTTCGAATTGATTGATGATGTAATATCAACTTCCGCCTGTTAGAAACCTTGTATCAGTTCTTCCAGATAATATTTACAGGTCACGAAGAAGGAAAAGTTAGGAGACATACCTTCACAGACAATGACAGTTGGAATTTTCTGGTCTCCTCTAGTTGACTAATTTCATTTCCGATACTAAGTATGTCTGACAAACCAATAATGTGCAGAAATCTGACAAATTATAAATAAGTAGGAGAGTAAGGCAAGCAGAAAGAAAATGTGGGCCTTTTTTATTTTATTTACAGAATTACATAGAAGGGAGATGAACTATGGTATGGACCTTGTTAATGTGGTCGTTGTAAACCACTCAGAAGCACTGATATTTTCAGGTGGTAAAAGCTTAATATTTGTGCGCGAGCCTTTGGAGGACAATTTTTTTACTCGAGGTGAATGCAACAATAAATGTTCCAGTTTCCCGGATGCCACTTTTTCTTTCCTGTTTCTACTAGAAACACGTGCCTCATACCTACAAAACATTAATTAGAACATAGTTGAATTGGCAGCTAAAGTAAATTAAGTACACTAATTAACTTACAGAAAGCTAAGAAGCTCCCCATCTACAGCTTACTAAACATTACTAGTTCAGATGTCATCATCTATAACAAGATTTCTCTGGCTAGTTATATTTCTCGAAAAGGTTAAACGCTAAACAAAATTGAGTACATTGATGTAATATAATTCTGTACAAAGAAATACAGCTTAGAGACTAAGATTCGTTTCTGCCATTTCTTTACGTGGCTCCTAGGAAAATACTCCCACAACAGATTCGGAGTCATACCCTCTAATTCAATTTATAGGCAGTACAACGAAAAGTGTGGTACCACACTTAAACATATATGATTCGGCCATTCTTGCACCATCAAGAATTATACTATTCCTGCATCAATACATACAAATTGTGCTTTTTACAATTCTGTTAGTATCTGTCTTATTTAGTGAGCACTATCTAAGCTACACCTGGTATTCTAATTTTCGGAATCGGATATGCAAATCAAAATGAACTATAGACTCTGATTTTATGATATTAATACATTATAGCTTGGTGTAAGTCAAGGCAAACATTGAAACCATACTCGTTTTTATTTTTATTATTATTATTATTATTATTATTATTATTTTATTTATTTATATTATTTTTATTTTTTTTGTACAGCTACTGTGGTTGCCTACACATCAAAGCTAATTTTTGTGGCTTTTAGCAGACATATGAAGGAACCTAAAGAATTAATACGAAGGACAAGGGAAAAAGGATATGAGTAGTTATGATTGATTGGGTGCTGATCAAAAAGTGCATCAAGCAGCACAAACAATAATGTGCTAGAGAGGTGAAGCTAACTACAACTTTCATTTCCTTAATATGCTTGCGATGAACAAGGTAAAGGTTGCATCTTCAGTAAGGAACTGGGATTAGTAAAGAAAAGAAAAAGAAATCACACAATTTTGCCGGAGGTCTTTCTGGAAGCGGTCTCTCTACCCTCTTAACTTTCCCATACCCAACTCCGGACTGGATTGGGTATTGTTGTTGTTGTGAGAAAAAGTAATTAAACCAGTGTCAAATGGTTTTTGTGGATAATAAGCATAAACGACTCCATATTATATCAGTTCCAGACAACCCAACTCTATCTACAAGTAGTCTCTCAGTTTACCATAACTAAGATGTATTTCAAATGCCAATTGTTACTTCTCTACACAACAATATCGAATAAACTCAACACTCTAATATTGATATACCAATATACAGATCTACGCGCTATTAAAAAGTAAACAAAATGACAATAGCAAGTTTAGAAAAGAGAAAACCTGTTCTTGCTTGGAAATATTTGAAGTTCAACATAATCAAGTGGCACATCAGAACCAATTCCACCCTCCATTAAACCTGAAACAACAAATCAAAAAAACTAACTTACATCCCGGCCAATCTCATTAACAAAACTTGCCTACTCTCTGATAGATTCTAAAGAGATTGTAGGTAAACGATACTTGAATTGAGTAGGATAAGGCCCGATTCGAGAGGGTTAGAATCTCCAATTACAGAAGTTAGTCTGAAAGTAAGAAAAAGTAACTTGCAGAAAAGCAAATTGCAAAGCCTCTAAAACTAGTTTACTAAAGACAGTTAACTAACTGATCCTAAAAAGTAGCTTGAAAACTGCTTGTCCACTACTTCAGAAAATGGGTCAATTAAATACTTCAAGAGTGAGTTAAATTGGTCCTGCGGATGGTTTGACCCGGTTCTTCCTTCGTGAGTAGACCTTTTGTGGGAATGTATCACTCTTGTTTAAGCTTATATGTGGGCTTATGAGCTTATTTGATTTCGGCTTATATTTCATAAGCCTCAATTTTCCGGCTTATTTTAAGACTTTTGGGTTTATATAACTTTATACATATTATAATAAACTTATATAAGCCCACAAGTCTCAAAAATAAGCCGGAAAATTGGGGCTTATGAAATATAAGCCGAAACACAAATAAGCACATAAGCCACATATAAGCTTAAACAAACACCCCCCATTCGACAATAAAAACATATTACAAGCTAAAATAAATTCAACGACAACGAGCTACCTAATTCAAATATTTAAAAGTTTCCAATTTCCTCAGCAACAATCTCTTTCTCTCCTTCTATCTGCTTATGCCTATAAGGGTATAAATAAGTATTTATAAGCTGCTTAAACAAAAGCACTTATTTACTTGAGAACATATTTGAATCTAGCGTAATAAATATATTTACATCTCCATTAACAAACTCCTACATCGTCGTATTAAAAAGTACCCACAAAATAAACCTTAAAAAATTAGTATAATCATAATAAGCTAACTGAACTACATTTCAACATAAACATAACTAGAAAGAATAACAAACCGACAACGTACTGAACTGGGTGTGTGTGTCTTGTCGGATCGGCGATTGACGGAGGCGCGTGACTGTTTTTTGAAGTAGAAAGAGAGCGGGCTCTTTTTGTGTTATGTAATGGCGCGTGAGCATTACTTTCTTGTTTTTGAATCTCTTTTTTTAATTATTGTTAAAGTTGTTTTGAATCAATAATAAAAGCGTGATGCATTGGGTTTTTAAATTTAAATCACTATATTATTTTGAATGAAATGTGTTTCGACTGATTAAATGAGCCGAGCGCTGTTAATGTATTTCAGGGTGTTATTTGGTTGCATGTCACGTTTTATAGGTTTTTATATTTATATTATAATTCATATATATCGAGTTTACAAAATGTGTTATATATAAGGAATAAAGTTAAAAAACTATACTTACATGTAATCTTTTTCATTTCTTTAAAAAAAACCTAAATACCATGCTCAAATCGTGATTACCTTACAGATGACAAAATTAACGACTTATTTGAGACCACTTCCAACTCTTATGGTGTGTTTGGTTCAAACTCAGTAATGGGAAAAAGAAAGTCAATGATAATGCTAAGGAAATGAATCAATTCCTCTAATTTATTGGGTAATGCCCCATTACCCACTATTGGGTAATGGGTCATTGCATTATAGTCAACCAAACACCTTTTTTCATTACTCATTCCCCCCCCCCCCCCCACAACCTTCTACCAAGCACACCCTTATTTCTTTTATTTTATTGAAAATTCGAACATAAGAAACCATGTATTTTGAAGGTAATTTTGTTATTTTTGAGGCTTAAGAACTTTCGAGATATATGAATCTATTACATACTTTTTTGTGTTTCATATATGTAAAAGAGTTTGCATTATTTAAAAATTATTCATAAAATGTCTTACAAATTTTAGGAAGAGAATGTTTAGCAGCTTGCTTTGTTTGTACATTATGTTTTATTAATGACTAGCAGGGTACCCGCGCGTTACGGCGGCGGGTAAAATTTTTCGGTGAATCATGTATTTTAGTTAATTATGTTCTTTTTGACAATAAATTTACGGATATCAAGAATTTTGTATAGCCCGTTCCCGTTCGGGCTCGAACCCGTTGGCCCGTGCCTGTTCGGGCTCGAGCCCGTTTGGCCTGCCCCCGTTCGGGCTCAAGCCCATTTGGCCCGTTGCCCGTTCGGGCTTGATTATTTGTATAATGTGATTTATTATTTGTATTAGTGAAATTTAATGCAGGAATTGTGTTTAATTTGGTTGTACAATATGCTTGATAATTTGTATTTCTTATGTAAGGGGTGTTTTAATAACTGTATTAATTGTATTTATTGACCAGTTAATTAATTGACTACATTAAATAGCATTAATGTGGTGTTTTGTTGTACAATATGCTTCTTGTCTTGTACGTCTGAAAATTATGTGCATTAAAGTGTTGTACACTATGTTTCTTTTCTTGTAAGTAGTAGTCATTATAGTCATTAATAACATTGACCACTTTAATAGCATTAATGTTGTAAGTCTGAAAATTACACCATGCTTATTTTGTTGTACACTATGCTTATTTTGTTGTAAGTCTGAAAATTGTGTGCATTAAAGTGTTGTAAACCATGCTTAATTTCTTGTAAGTCTTAAAATTTTAGAGAGAGAGTGCTTCCTCCATTATATGTAGTATAGATATTTTTTTATTAAAATGGTGTTTTAAAGATTACATGAATTACAAGTGTTGACCAGTCAATATGTGTAGGTGTTGATGCATAAATTAATTTAATTATTTGTATTTGATGGTGTTTTAAGTGCTTGGGTTATTGTTTTTTTGACAATAAATGATTAGTAGCTTATTTAGATTGTACCATATGGTAATATAATTGTATTTTTTACTTAAATAATTGTAATTGTACCATATGGTAATAGATTGTGCATTAAATAGTTGTAAATATTGTTTTCTTACTTGTAATATTTAAAAATTATTTATAGAATTTTAAAAAAATTTAGAAGAGAAGTGCTAAAATGTTTTATAGGTTATATAGATATAGATATTGATTTAAGATTATTTTGTCCGACTTGTTGAAAAGTCACTCTTAAAGCATTTAATGAGCATTTATTTCTTATTAAACTTATGTATGTTCAAAATTGATGTGCATAACTATATTAGTGATATTTTAGATCTAACATTTAGAGTTGACGAGGATTAAGAGAAGCTAATCTTATACGAGAAAGGAGAAGTAAGAATTCTTATTATAACTACTTCAATGTAAATGGGTGTGATTTGTGTATAGTCTTTGTAATTATGACATGCATGATAACAGGTAACGGACCATGAACTGATCCCTGGTGGAAGAAATATTCGAGTTACTGAAGAAAACAAACATGAACATGTTGATCTCATTGCTGAGCATAGGTTGACAACTGCCATTCGCCCTCAAATAAATGCAATTCGTGACCGGCACCTCAAAGGTAATCATGTTATGTATGATCTATGTGGCTCTTATGTTCATCACGCTAACATCTTTCCAAGGGTTAATTGTAGTAAAACGTAACATAGTCCACTTTATGCTTAGCATAATCACACATTATAGCCTTTTTTCCATAAATAAAGAACTAACAATTTATTTTTGTTTTTGCGTAAGGCACTAAGCCACTACACATAAGTATTGCCATTAAAAAAAAAAAAAAAAAAAAAAAAAAAAAAAAAACAAAAAAATGCACTACACTGTAGGATTCTACAAAAATCCATTGTAATAAATCTCAATGATTAGTGATAATCTTGTATTACAGTTTAATAAAGCCCATTTTCACGGGAAAATTTAAACTTTTCTATTATCGTTATTAATATCGCGATACATTTCATATATATATATATATATATATAGGGGGGCTATATATATATATATATATATATATATATATATATATATATATATATATATATATATATATATATATATATATATATATATATATATGGGGGCTTTATTTTCAGAACCCTGTTAAGTGTGAGAACTGCGAGAACTCCTCTAGACCAATGAGATTTTTTTTAATATTAAAAATTATTAATTATCCAAAAGGGTATTATAGTAAAATGCAATTTTTATTTTATTTTTTTTTTTTGGAATTTTTTTATTAAATCCCGTTTTGAAATATTCCCAAATTTTCGGTTTTTTTTTTTTGAAATTTTTTTAAATGTTTTTTTTTTCTTTTTTTATATATATAAAAAAAATGAGGTGCATGTATGTTTTTTAAATAATGTAAATTTAAATGTGTTCTAAGTATGTAATTGTTTACACTTTTCTATCAACCTACCAATACTTTTGCCTAATTATAATTTTTTTTGGAAGTTTGAAACACAAATCAAATAACATAAACCATTATAAAAGATGAACAAGATTCATATACTTAAATGTTACATTTCACTCAATTACAGATACAAAAAATACATATGCAATAATCGTATATCTTCAAAAGTCGCAAATTATCTTCATGTATATTTGTGTTCATCCACTTCTCGGTCTTCAATGATATAATTATTTTCCTCAATCTAAAACAAGCATGCACAAAAACAATTAAACCACAAACAAATAAAAAACAAAAATTAATCATAACTATCATAAGGCATATGCACAATCTTGTGTATATCAAACATATTTTTTAATCATAAACAACTATCAAAACATACATGTTTATGAGAACGTGTATGTTTTCAGAACAAACTTGCTGTCAAACATAAGTGTTTTGAAACATGCATGTTTTGAACCATAATTGTTATATACCAACAGTTAACTACTAATAAACTATTAAACATAAAAAAAAAAATCAAAAACATAAATTTTTAAAAGCAAATATGTTTAATAACACAAGTTTTTTTAGAACACACATGTTTTTAAAACAAACATGTTGTAAAACATGCCTGTTTTTAGCATACATGTTTAGAAGCATTCAAGTTTTAAAACATGCATGTTATAAAACATACATGTTTATAAAACTTTATGTTTTAAAACATAAAATTTTTCCATTAACCGACTTTATTTGCACAATTTTCGTATATTAATTTTATAAAAATCAAATTTGTTATAAAAGTTTATTAAGCAAAAAATTAAGAAAGTAAAAAAGCTAACTAAACATGTAAAAACAGTTTCTCATAGTTAAATTGCATTTTGACTAATGTTGTTGCTTTCGAAAGAAAAACCCAAGAAAGAAAATAGCAGTACCATTCCTCTCCCCAACTTTGTAATTAGGTACGTCTGATGCTTGATACGAGAGTGACCAAAGTCACCAACCTAAATGATCATACTATTAGTTGAAATAACAGAAACAAAAGCATTCAAGCAAGAAGAAAAGTCAAATCCTACCTTAACAGTGAAATCTTTATCAACAAGAAGATTTGAAGACTTTAAATCATGGTGAAGAATGGTTGGCCGGGTTGAAACTATAAAGATAATTCATGCCTCGTGCCTATGTAAGAATTAATCACAGATAGGAACGATAATACAAAGTGACTTGTAGAATATTTGGTTCGTGATAATATCAAGAATGAGGCACGTAAAATTGAAGATAGAGGAGGAAGGAGGCGGCGGTTGTTGAGGGAAGAGAGAGATGAGAGTGGCTCTAGGGTTTTTTTAGAGAGATAATCTTGATCAGATCTTGATTAAATGTAGGACGGTTTAGAGAAATTGAGCCACGTAAAATTACCCAAATGCCCAAATTCGATTTATTAAATGTATTTGTCTTTTCTTTTATTTACGAAAGTGCCCCAATAATTTTCATCCATTGATTTAATTATCTAACGGTTCAAATGGAGTTCTCGCAGTTCCCGCACTTAACAGGGTTCTGAAAATAAAGTTACAATATATATATATATAATATATATATATATATATATATATATATATATATATATATATATATATATATATATATATATATATATATATATATATATATATATAATATATATATATCACGAACTCGAGATAACATTTCTATCGCGACACCACATTTTCACGATCAACGACAAGTGACCATACTCGCGTTACTCTAGACTTATTTTTACAAAAATACTTAACAATAACCAATCATACTTAATTAAACTTAATTACTCATCCTAATCCAAAACCAATCGGGCCATTTAACCAGCCCAATACTCGGCCCAACAAGAATAGCTCAACATATATTTTAATTACTCTTTCTTTTTCTTTCTTTCTTTTCTTAAACCGATCGACACCACCCTCTTCAAAACCCACTCGTATTTTCAAAATACCGAACATAAGCCATACGTATTTTTATACCTTCGAACTCACCACCCAACGAACTATTGTAGTGCACATTTTCAGCCGAGGACATCGCGTGCTAATATGATAACTAAGCTCATTTTATTTGTCCCACTTTCAATTAAACCGAGTAGAAATAAGGCCAAAACCTACCCGTTAAGAATCCCGAATTTTGCTACGACCTCGAAACTCTTTCCTTAACAATATTATACGTGTGGGAATGGGACATGAGGCCAGGAGAAAACCTATAGCTCGCTAGTTTAATTTTAGTGCCAATATTAATACAAACCGAATGTATAGGTACTCCAAAAGGTAAAATCCAAGGTACCTAACTTCAAATATCCATCCCACAATCTTCAAATGTCAGGAAATCTACTTAGGTGTCCCTCAAGCCACAGTAAAACCAATGATAGGGTCAAATGGTCAATGAAACATGTGTGAGAATTTGTCTATAAGTTAGCCTATCCTATCTCATACTACCCCACCCACATTTCACCATCTTCACCCCACAATTACCCTACCAAATCCAGCAAACTTCTGTCTCTCACTAGGAAGCAAGACGAGTAGAAGAGAATAAGTATAAAAACGTATTCGAACTCAACAAGTTACTGCCGTGTTTCCCTTGTGTCTTCATTCGAACCTTACTGCCTCATCACCACCTTTTTCAAGGTGTAGTAAGTGTCTCATACTCCCTTTTTATTTCAGTCACACGTTAAGATCTTTAGTTCATGCATGTTCTTTATTATATTCGAACGTATCATATATTACCGATACTTGTATCTACTCGAGTAAACTGCATAAAACCCACAAGGATGTGGCATGTCACCACTGAGGAAAGTTTAGAGATCATCTCACACACTAGGGCACGTTAATAATACCATGCATGCCATGCATCATGTCTTATTTCATTCGAATCTTTACATAGTTATCTATTTATTTTGTATTCGTCAATATAAGTAACCCACACAAAAGGTGGCGAGCCTCCACTGTGGAAGCCTCAGCAGCCATCCCACACATATCACTCACACGTTTACATTCCATTTCATGCATCATTCGAGTAGATATCAACTTCATACTCACACGTATAAGCATGAGAGAAAACAATTAGATGTATTCTGAGTGTTTTGTGAATATAAAACATGTACAAACCGACTTAAAAACAACTCTATAACACACAAATCTAACCTTGTGACCACAGTTTATTCTACACGACCCAACAGACCTCCATACTAGCTACCATTTTTGTATAAACGACCCACAGAAATACTCGTGATTCGACCCTCAAAAATGACCCAAGTGAAACGCATAAACATAATATGTCACACGTTAAAACTTAACTAGAAAACACTAATATATTCTAAGTATTTTGTACACAGAAAACAGTTTTAAACCGCTTATTAAGTAACTCTTTAACTCACGATCTAACTGAACAACCATGTTCTATTTTTATACGACCTCGTAGACACCCCAACTAGCCACATTTTTCATATAAACATAATGTAAAAATAATCACGTTTCAGTCACTAAAAACTGCCAAAGTAAAACGTTGATCTCACTTTGAAACTATCACAAATATTGCGACATGGGTTTTGTAGCCCATTAAGTTGTTTTATAAGCAATAGAATAAGCTGACTATTTGGCACTTTTAGATATGAAACAAGAGGATAAAAATAAGCATTTTGAACATACCCAACACACCCCAAAAGGTACGGTTAAAATTTACTAACGGGCTTAGAAATATGGCTCGTTAAGGGCCCAATGTTGGATAAATAAGCTACTGGACGCATAAGCTATCAAAATAAGCTTTATTAATCTTAAATAAACTTCAAAAAAGCACGCCACCTTTTTCTCCCACCATTATTTACACTTTGGACTAAAAATGTAACGCGACTTAACTAGAAGGACTAAAACTACCAAACTATGAAACATGCGGACTGAAGCTGTGAAAACAGTTTGTACAGGACTTAAATTGACCATTGATTTAACTCCAAGCCTTATATGGACAAGTTTTGGACTATTTTGGACTATGGACTTAACGAATGACTAACGACGTAACGCGAACGCAGTTAGGGTGAAAAATGTAAAACTTGGAAAAGAACAAGGATCTACCGTTTATAACTTAACATTCTTATTTCATTTTCTATTTTTTTCATCATACCTTCATTCCATATGCATTTTACACATTTTATTTGCATATTAGTTCACTTTCGATATTTAGTAACGCTAGAAACGTTTCGAGTCAACCTTGCATAGCATTATCTTTATTCTTCAAAGAAATAACATTACGGGAGCACTGACACAACAATCGGGATAATCATATATGTAGCATTATTCTAAACTCTACGCATTTTGAAAGTAGCACACTCACTTTCAACGATCAGATCGTTGCACATCATTAGTTATTCACCATTCACCATTCATTCACACACACCACTAGAAATTAGTCAGATTCTCAGACATTTATATATTTACCAGGTTCCGTATCGGAGTTGTTATCATAATCACCCCAAAGTTACTTTCACCATCACCAGTAACGCTTAAGGTGAGTCATGGCCTCACTTTTTAAACTCTTTATACTTTTAAACTCCGTGAGGGGGATACATGCTATAAACAGATCACAAGTATAACCTGACTTGATATATGCCTAAGTTACCTTATTGCCACAAGACCCTTTATCATGAGCCATTAATCACTGCGGTGAACGCGAATATAATGAATAGATCTATTAGAGGCTGACGACCTATCCCACTAATACTTTGACGGAATGCTTTTTGCTAGTCGTATTAGTCGCGATACATTATATTTGAGAAAAATAGGAATTGGCAAATCACCTATTACACGAGGGCAAAACCTTCATCATTAATTTGATGAACACCTCCGTTTATACGGTACTTTGTTAACGTTTGCGTGTCATGAGACTTAGGGCAGTATATGAACTGCGATATCAACTTTTAAACTGATTGTATCTCAAATACAATCCTACTTGTGAATCGAACTGATATTTAAACTTCAAACTCCATGATTTCACTCAACATTATGTTGACTTTTAAGCATGTATCTCAGGAAACTAGTGGAGCGAATTAAGGCATGGAGCAGGCGAACCCTATCTTAAATAAAGGTGTAAAATAAAGTTGTAATTCAGTTAAAATGATGTTTCTTTGGAGAAACTGTTTGCACTCTGATGTAACGCTTTGTAACTGAATTCATATTATGGACCTATAATAAATAAAAAATGCCTTTACAGGCTGTTTTTCTATGATTTTGTTTTCGATCCTCACCGTAATACCCCAATTAGACTTCCGCTGTTATTTTAAAAAATTTGGGGGTGTTACATACACTGTATTATCCTTTTCTTGTGTAAGGACCATTTTACTTGTTGGTGGTGGTTGGCCCAGAACAGGGTGAAGATAATCAATGACCTAACTATGTACCAAAATGGTTACCGGATATCACTTAGAATCGTGTTATCACTTTCCAAAGTAAACTATTCGACCCTAATGCCTGGGTATCTCGAATATCTACTTGGGATAAGACCAAATGTATGTTAATGATTTAGGCACAAATCAACAACCCTTTTGCTTTCAAGTGTTTTTGTTCTTTGTGTTTCTCTCATGCATGATTTGATTTTCCTATTTATAGGAGAATACTCATAGCTAGTCAAATGGAATTACGATGATTAATCGGCCCATTAATCGCCTCATAATTATACCCATTATAGCCAATAGTGTTGGGAATTATATTTTCATAGATTTGATGATCACAGAACAAGAAGAATGAAACATGAAGAAATACTGAAATGATAAGCAAAATACGCTAAGTAGATTCTGCTGCTAGGCATAAAATGATACTGCTGGTCGTTCCTGCTGGTCGTTCCTGCTGGTAGTGTATCTGTTCCTGCTGGTCTGTTTCTGCTGGTAGTGTAACTGTTCCTGCTGGTAGTGTACTGTTCCTGCTGCTAGTGTATCTGTTCCTGCTGCTAGTGCAAACGAGCTGCTGCTGATCAGTGAGTCATTACTGCTGCTGGATGGATAAGATTGAAGAAGATATTATTTGTATGAGTCACTTATATACAAAAGATAATATCTAGATATTTGATCAGTCAACAAAGTTGTAAAACAAGATACAAGTTGTATCTTATTGACTGACATACACAAGCAAGTAGTAGACAAGACTTATCAACTTTGTAATGATCTCCTTTATACTATAAAAAGGAGATCACACCCTTAGATAAAAGTGTGTCTTGGTTGTGATTGATACAATCAACACCAGTGTGCTTTGTACTTACAAATTACAACAACACCAAGTGTGTTAAAATGTAAAGCACCAAATAGTGAGTGTGTGTGGGAACATCAGACGAGGGGTCTGATGTTGTTATTGTTGTTAGGCCTCAAGGATCCTTGATCCCTGTTAGAGTGTAACCGTGCTATATTTGATCACATAGCATTGGGGCTAAGTTTAATAACAAAGAGAAAGTTTGGCAAAACCTTGTTGTGATAATATTGTTTCTTTCATTTGAATATTCCGCTAATATTATCATCATGCTAGTCATAGACAATCCTAGATCAAAGGTGTAACAACCTTGAGCCCATAAATGATCACGAAACTTATTTTAGTAGATGTAAGTCGGTCTAAAATAAGTTTTTCACAAATAGTGGTTGCATGACCAATTAAACGTGGTCATAAAGGCAGTTTTAACTACCACTTGAATAGGTCAGAGTAGTTACATACTTATACCAGCAATACTAACTCTGCACCAGCAGTACTAACTCAGTACCAGCAGTACCAACTCAGCAGTACTATGAAAGTACTAGCAGTATTAACTCTGCTCCAGCAGTACTAACTTAGTACTAGCAATAGTAACTTAGTGAAGGATTAAACCTTCTAATGAGTTACTCCTAACCACTATTTGAGTCAGGGTAGTCAGGGACCTGATGGGTGTATACTCCATACCTCCTGACCCATTACCAGGTGCAAATTGATCTCTCAAATGCACTAAATTTTCCAACAATCTTCCCCAAATTTAGTTCACTTCCTTTGCATGAAAATAAAACATTAAACAAAACATGTGCATAAACGAAAATATCCTGAGGATTGAATTTCCATCTTAGTACATTACACGTTCAAATATTCGAGAATCAGGGTGTTCTAAGAATTGAACCCTTCAACCCATTTGAATACCTGAAGATAAAATACACACAAGTTTTCAAACACTTAAATGCTCCTGACACTTTACAAGCCATGTGTCCATATCCAATTCATAAATGTTGTAAGAGCCAAAAGTCTAAAGCTCCCTGAAGCGGCAAAACTTCAACATTCACATAGGTGGTTCCTCTTTATTCATGCTCCTGCTTAGCACTTTTTCAAAGAAATTAACCATTAAGAAGTAAAGACTTCATCCTCCTTTCCAGCAAGTTCCGAGCACAACCTTGGGATGATTGTAAAACATGTGCCCCAATCCACTAAATGTTCAGCTTTCCACATTGAACTCAGCTCCCAAGTTTCCTCAAGAGGGAGTTGGGTGTCTTAGCATTCAGTGACTAAGTTGGACCTTAAACCCATCCCTTTAGCAGACTTTATAACCAAGTCTCTAGCTAATCCCTTCGTCAAGTGATCAGCTAAGTTTTGTTGAGATCTAACAAACTCTATAGATACCACCCCATTCATGATAAGCTCACGAATCATGCTATGCCTGACACCTAAGTGTCTAAACTTCCCATTGTACATCTGGCTATAAGCCTTTGCCAATGTAGCAGCACTATCACAACGGATAGAAATAGGTGCTATAGGTTTAGGCCACAATGGAATCTCAAGAAGCAAGTTTTTCAACCATTCAGCTTCTTTACCAGCAGCTGCTAAAGCCACAAATTCAGATTCCATTGTTGAACTGGTGATGCAAGTTTGCTTCTTGGATGCCCAAGAAACTGCACCTCCACCAAGTAGGAATACCCAACCACTGATAGATGAATTGTCTTCAGTGTTACTGATCCAACTTGCATCAGTGTATCCTTCTAATACTGAAGGATAACCACTATATGAGAGACTATAATCCATAGTTCTTTTTAAATACTTCGGTACCCTCTGAATTGCTTGCCAGTGCTGAGCACTAGGATTACTAGTATACTTGCTAAGTTTTCCTACTGCAAATGCAATATCAGGTCTTGTACATGTCATGGCATACATTAGGTAGCCAATCACCCTAGAATACTTAAGTTGAGATACAACTTTGCCAGTATTAGGCATCAGCTTCTCAATTGTATCCATAGGAGTACTCACTGGAGTACAATCAGAGTGGTTGAATTTCCTCAGTACCTTCTCAATATAATGAGATTGAGTGATGGAAATTCCCTTACACTCATGTTTGATCCTTATACCAAGGATAACATCAGCCTCCCCCATGTCTTTCATAGAGAACCTTGATGACAAAATTCCTTTGTCAGGTCAACCTGATTTTGGTCAGTGCCAAAGATCAGCATGTCATCAACATATAAACAAATGATAACTCCTTTACCAGATTCATCAAATTTGCTATATACACATTTGTCAGACTGATTAAGTAAATAACCACTAGACAAAACTACTTCATCAATTTTTTGATGCCATTGCTTAGGTGCCTGCTTCAGTCTATATAAGGACTTAATCAGTTTACACACCTTGTTTTCATTGCCAGGCATGATGAAGCCCTGAGGTTGGTTCATATAAACCTCCTCATCCAATTCACCATTCAAGAAAGCTGTCTTCACATCCATCTAATGAATAATCAGATTGTGAATTGATGCCAAAACAATCAGCAATCATATGGTACTGATACGTGCCACAGGAGCATAAGTATCAAAATAGTCTATCCCTGAATTTTGTTTAAAGCCCTGAATGACTAGTCTAACCTTGAACTTTTCAATAGTTCCATCTACCTTCATTTTCCTTTTGAAAATCCATTTACAACCTAGAGGTTTGCAACCAGGTGGTAGATCAGCCAACACCCAAGTGTTGTTGCCCATGATGGAGTCCATCTCATCATTTATTGCTTCTTTCCAGAAAGCAACATCCTGGGACTTCATTGCTTCATCAAATGTTTTGGGGTCATCCTCAACATTAAAGCAATAGGAGTGTTGGTCAGAGACCTCATCCCTTGTTCCTTCAATTAAGTATAATTGAAACTCAGGTCCAAGTGACTTTGGAGTCCTGGTCCTTTTGCTCTTTCTGAGCTAAGGTTCAGGTTGTTGAACCACAACCTCATCAGGGACCTCATCAGAGACCTCTGATACACCAATGTCATCAGTTCCATTAGGAATCCTCTGACTTGGTCTAGGGACTGATGAGAATCTATTCTCATCAAAGAGTGCATCCCTTGATTCAATTATTGAGTTAATTGAAACATAGTCATTAGGTTCAATAACATAGAACCTATATGCCTTGGAATGCTCAGCATATCCAACAAAGATGCATTCAATGCCTCTTTCACCCAAAGTTTTCTGCTTTGGATCAGGGAGTCTTACAACTGCCCTACAACCCCAGACCCTGAGATAGTTTAGGTTGGGTTTCTTTTTAGTCCAGAGTTCATAAGGGGTAACCTTGTTCCTTTTGTTGGGAACCCTATTTAGTAAATAGCAAGCTGTTAACATAGCTTCACCCCAGAACCCTTGACTCAGCCCTGAATTGGACAATATGGAATTAACCATCTCCTTCAGCACTCTGTTTTTCCTTTCAGAGATACCATTTTGCTGAGGATTATAGGGAGCAGTCACTTCATGGATTATACCAACAGACTGAAAATACAGAATATCCATGTACTCACCTCCCCTATCAGTCCTTAATCTTTTGATCAGGGACCAAGTTGTAATTCAACTTCAGTTTTAAATACTTTGAATTTATCTAATGCTTCATCCTTAGTATGTAACAGATAGACATAACAAAACCTAGAAGCATCATCAATAAATGTTACAAAGTACTTCTTATTCCCCAAAAAGGGAGTGGCATGCATATCACACAGGTTACTGTGTATTAGCTCCAAGAGTTCAGTCTCACGTTTTACACCCTGAAAAGGTTTCTTAGTTATTTTGGTCAACATGAAAGTCTTACACTTTTCAGTGTCCATGTCAAATGTTGGGATTAACCCATCCTTAGACATATCTTGCATCCTTTTATAATGTACATGGCCAAGTCTAGCATGCCAGAGGGTAGAGTCGTTCAGTTTAGAGGTTGACATAAAGGCTGAATTAACAATATCAGTGACAATATTAAGTCTGAACATTTGATTACAAAATTAGCCAAAACCAATAAACACACCATGTTTAGATAATATAAATTTATCAGATTCAATAACTTGTTTATATCCATGATTATTCAAAACACTACTTGAAACCAAGTTTTTCCTTATATCAGGAACATGAATAACATTAAACAAAGTTACAATCTTTCTAGAACTAAAACTAAGATCTACATAACCACGGCCATGCACCAGGGTTGTTGACTCATTTCCCATGTGAAGAATAGAACCATCATTCAGTGACTCGTAAGTCTTGAACCAGCGTCTATCTTTGCACACATGAATAGTTGCTCCAGAGTCAACCTACCACGCAATATCATCATCCTGCACATAGTTAGATTCAGATACATATGTAACATAATAAACCTGAAAAGATTTATTAAACATATTCTGACCTTTCAGTGAGTTGGTAGAACCACCACTCCCTGAACCACTAGTGCCTGAACCATTGGCTTTACCACCAACCTTAACACTTTTGCAATCCCTTTTAATGTGACCAGTTTTGCCACATTTCCAACAAGTAGGTGTTGCCTTCTTGTTAGGGTCAGCCCTTGTGTTATCATGATGTTTACGTTTGCCCTTGTTGTCATTGTACCTGGTGGAGTTGTTATGTTCCATCATATTGACAACAGATGCACCGTAGCATTGCTACTCTTTGGCTTGTCACTGTCATGCGCCCTGAGGGATTCCTCAATACGCAGATGACTGCCCAACTAAACAAGAGTCAGTTCTTTCTTCTTATGTTTCAAGGTATGCTTGAAATCTTTCCAAGAAGGAGGTAATTTGTCAATGATACAAGAGACTGAAATAGCCTCATCCATGTTCATTTTATGTTGTTTAAACCTTCCAAGTATACCAAGAAGTTCATTGTATTCTTCCATAACTGGTCTTGAATAAGTCATTTTGTAATTTGTGAAATTACTTATAAGAAACTTCTTACTTGAAGCATCCTCAGCCATATATTTAGCATCAAAGGAATCCCATAGTTCTTTGGAAGATTCAACATTTTGATAAATATCAAAGAGAGAATCAGACATACCATTGAGGATTAAACATCTGCAAATGTAATCAGCATTCTCCCATTTGCTCTTCTTCCTCATTTGTTCCGCAGTAGCATCATCACCATCATCAAGAATAGGAGTGCTTAGAACATACACCACACTCATGCTTGAAAGCAAGAAATACATCTTCTTCTGCCATCTCCTGAAGTCCACCTTTTCAAACTTATCAAGCTTGGAAAAGTTTGAAGCCATGTGTTTCATAGCAGCAACAACCATTGATTATCACAAAATAGTTTACTTTGATTGTTGGTGGTGGTTAGCCCAGAACAGGGTGAAGATAATGACCTAACTACGTACCAAAATGGTTACCGGATATCACTTGGAATCATGTTATCACTTTCCAAAGTAAACTATTCGACCCTAATGCCTGGGTATCACGAATATCTACTTGGGATAAGACCAAATGTATGTTAATGATTTAGGCACAAATCAATAACCCTTTTGCTTTCAAGTGTTTTTGTTCTCTGTGTTTCTCTCATGCATGATTTGATTTTCCTATTTATTGGAGAATACTCATAGCTAGTCAAATGGAATTATGAGGATTAATTGGCCCATTAATCGCCTCATAATTATCCCCATTATAGCCAATAGTGGTTACATGACCAATTAAACGTGGTCATAAAGGCAGTTTTAACTACCACTTGAATAGGTCAGAGTAGTTACATACTTATACCAGCAGTACTAACTCTGCACCAGCAGTACTAACTCTGCACCAGCAGTACCAACTCAGCAGTACTATGAAAGTACTAGCAGTATTAACTCTGCTCCAGCAGTACTAACTTAGTACTAGCAGTAGTAACTCAGTGAAGGATTAAACCTTCTAATGAGTTACTCCTAACCACTATTTGAGTCAGGGTAGTCAGGGACCTGATGGGTGTACACTCCGTACCTCTTAACCCATTACCAGGTGTGAACTGATCCCTCAAGTGCACTAAATTTTCCAACAATACTTGCTGAATATGGAACAAGTATTGTGACCATCATTCATCTTGCACTCTTTAAATGGTGTTTATGTAGATCAATTTAGTAGTTTGGCAAATGAAAGATTATTAATCCTTGCAATTTAACAGTTTAGGTTCTTGGTGCTAAAGCTTCTTAGATGGCTATTGTCAATTTATTTAGGTACTACAAAGAAATATCAATTAGTTGTTTGAGTTGTATGATTAGTTATGTTTTTAGTTTAGAGTTTGCATTATGTAATAGCTCCCATGCGTTTTGTGGGAATGATGGTTACAAGTCTGCACCACACCCTCTTTGTACAACTCAAACAAGGGGAATTGGTTAAATTGGGTGAAAGGCACAAATACACTGTACGAAGTAAGACACTAGCAGATGTTTAGTAACCAGAACAGAGCTAGCTACTTTAAACATGTATTTGCAATGCAGGGATAAAATGTGTCAAATGGGTCACACGAGTGTTGGAATAAAATACAATATTTGGTGCAGATCATCTAATGCTGAATTATATCCCATGAGTTTGTTAGAAAAACTTGAGAAGTGTGCCAACGATGCAAATGCATTCTTAATTCCAACATATACACGTACGTAAATAGGTGCTATCATGCTAAAGAACATACAAAAGTACTCTAGTTTTTTCAACGCAAATATAAATCCTCATACATCAGCTGTATTACACCCATATATGATAAGTTTTATTTATTACAGTAAACTTTTAATAAATGAATGGCACAATAACACAGTATCCTAACAGAAGATGAATTTCAGCCCACAAATTCAAAGATTACTTGAATCAATGTTTCCATAAATTATAATAAACATAAAAGACGAATTTCAGTCCTAAAATCACCAATGGGTTCTCTACATTTTCTTAGTAGGCATTAAAACAGCCTTCTAGTTGTAGTAAACGTGTGTTGATTCATTCTTTGAAAAGCTTTAGTTGTTCAGTTGTTGTATGTTAGTCTTATGGCCTTTGTTAGCTAATTTACGTGGCAATTTACTAATGCATCAAAGTCTGCTAGTTGTCTATTTGTCTTTTTGCAGCAACTGCCTAAGGCAAGCGCAACTGCCTGAGGCATGCGCAACTGTTCATATTGGTCCTACAAACCACCCATGTTATTTGCCGTTTAAAAAAAAAAGAGCCACCCATGTTATCTATCTGTATGAGGTTGGCGTTTTTGTCAAGGGACTTAGGTGCGCATATTTTACCTTAATCCATTAGATTAAGAGACAATCATTGAATCGTTGGGTGGTTAAATATAATGGTCTTGATCTATCATGTATAGTTTACAAACTCACCACCATCATTGCATGCTCTTTTATGTGTGGAAATTTAATTACTTTTGCTAATTTCATCTTTTTTATTTGTCTCCTAGAATCAAAGGTGGTGCATAACACTGAAGTTAGAAGTGGAGGTTGTTTCACCAAATCGTCCTTCACCAATAAGGTTGATAATCTTTAGTGACGGGTTAGACTACCCGAGTCGACGGTGAAGATAAACTGCTTGAACAAATTTCAAGAAATAGTGTAACATGTTCTATTTGTATATAAGTAGGCGAACACAAACGTGTGTACATGCAACGACAAAAAAAAACCAAAACGACTACAATTAATCATACATTTTCATTATTTCCTTTTATAGTACTTGTTTTTTAACAAGTTAAGATTTCTTATGTTGAATAAAAGTTTGTTTGTGGATGATTCGGAATTTTATATTTATTAGTAATATTCTACATGTTTTTAAATACGTTACTAGATGTGGTTGCTTGAATTCTTGTAGGTGTAATTTTATTGATGTGTTAAAATCACATGTGATTTCTTCATTTAATGGCATTTTATTTTTGAGTTCTTTTAGATCACGTGTGATTTATTATGAAAGAAATTACATATCAACGTAAGTTTTTTTATTACCAAAATAAGTAATTCTGATTATTACAAAAAACTAGTAAAGAATCACATGTGATTTTTCTGATTATAATAAAAACTAGTAAAAAATCACATGTGATATAAAATGTGTCTGGTAATAATTTTTATATCACATGTGATCACCCATTGATTAAACAAAACTACTATAATCACACATGAACCATTATGAAAGAAATTACGTATCAATATAAGTTTCCTTGTTACAAAAACTAGTAAAAAATCACATGTGATTTCTCAAAAAATCACATGTGATATAACACGTGACTAATAATAATTTTTATATCACATGTGATAATGCATTGATTAAACAAAACTACTATAGTCACACATGAACCATTATGAAAGAATTTACGTATCAATATAAGTTTCCTTATTACAAAAACTAGTAAAAAATCACATGTGATATAACACGTGATTAATAATAATTTTTATATCACATGTGATAATACATTGATTAAACAAAACAAAACACAAACACATCTTAATTAGTATAGTCACACATGAACCATTATCATATTTACTTGTACATGTAGCATCACATACACATGAGCCATTATCATGTTTAACCAAGTTAGTAGCACGTGAAATAGCAAAACTACTATAGTCACACATGAACCATTAAACTTTGAATTTGAAGATAGAAAACGCTACACGCTTTAAATTTTTTTGACTATCATAAATGTAGCCTAGCTAAATTAAGAACTACATATATTCAAATTAATAAACTGAAAAAAAAGTCAAACAATACATATTTCATAGAACAAACAAGCTTCTCATTCAAAAATACAAACAAACATAAATTGAAATAAATATTTTTCCCGATTCGGTCACAGCTACACCATCTTCTATACCCATAGATAAATCATTCCTTTCTTTATTTGGTTTGCCAAATATGTTTCGTACAACACATCCTATCAACTGAGATAAGCAAAATCAAACATTAAAATTCACTCTCTCAATATATATATATATATATATATATATATATATATATATATATATATATATATATATATATATATATATATATATATATATATATATATATATATATATATAGGGAGACTTTCTTGCGAGAACTGACAGAACCACCAAAAACATACATGCACGCCTTTTAAAATAAAATAAAAATGCATGCAAATCATCAATAATCGTAAGTATCCACCTATGTTCTTCAATATCATCATGAACTCATCCTCTTTTTTCACAAAAACCTTACACACAGCCGCAATATTGTCATTGCACGCCTTATAAAAACATACATGCACACCTTCAAAGAAAAATTTTGTATTTCCATTTTCTTATCAAATTCTTTAGAACAACCATGCTTTTTTTTAAAACATATATGTTGTTTTTAGAACATATGTGCAAAAATACAATTATTGAAGGCGTGCATGTATGTTTTTGGTGGTTCTGTCAGTTCTCGCAAGAAAGTCTCACTAATATATATATATATATATATATATATATATATATATATATATATATATATATATATATATATATATATATCATTGTGGTAACTAAACATATCTGCACCGAAACAAAATTTAATTTAGTCTTACCTTTGCACCTAACTCAACTCCAGCAACGCCGGTGTAATATCTGAAATTCAGATAACTTGTAAAATGACCAAATTACCCCTGAAACCATAAAGCCTAAATTAATAACTTATAAAATTCTGAAATGATTCCAAACTTCTGAAAACAAACTATATGTGAAATAAAATAAATTCTGAGACAACATTATAATATTTTGAATGTCCCAAAAATTATTAATTCACACATGTACATACATATAATCCAAAATATATAATTATTTAATTTAATTATATTTTGTAAAATCATTATAATGAGATAAATGCAAAATAAAATAGGAAATCAATACCAAATCAAAATTGTATCTTGAGCTAACTTATGGGCCGAAATTCCTGTGATTTACCCCCTCCTAGTCGGTTATTTTTATTTACAAAATCAAATCATTATTTTATTTATCCCAAAAACTTCCGAAACCCTAAATCGCATAAACAACAATTCGACCAAACATCCACACGACTTCTGGACCTGAGCAAATAATTTTATGGAGTTCTTCAAGGTGTAAGCAAGCTAGGAAAAATAGGAGTTGGAGTATCGAAGCCTTCGTTGGATCGTGGTTAATTGTTTTGTTCGAATCATACGTACGAGAGGTATAAATTCCTACGACTTATTCTCACGTTCTAAAAATTATCCAGCATTTTTCTAGTGATCTATGGGTAGAATATAACCTAAGAAAAATAAGAAACATGAATCATGCAAGATTAAGATGGCGTATGATAATTAAATATATAAAACACAATTAAATCGTAAATAATGATATACGAATTTTTTGAGGTGTAACCATAATTTTTACATGTTCTATACTGATAATATAAGCTTAGAAAAATAACCATATGATCTATTGAAGCCTAGAATAATTAATCTTGAATTGTGTATTTATCGGATCTAAAAGAAAATAAAGATAAATTGGGGAAAACCCTAAATCGAATTAGGGTTAGGGTTTTGTGGTTTGGATCTGACTAAATTAATGCCTTTAATTATTGTGTCATGTTGATTTAATGATTAGATAATTTAGGGTTTGGTTTTGCTATTTTAAAAGTATATACGATTAGTTTAAAAAGTATAAGGGTATGTTTTGCCAACTTTGGAACTTGTAGGATACTTTTGTAATGTTAATTAGGTCTGTAGGAATGTATGAAAAATATAACTTGAGGGTCCTAAGTGTAAATATTTCAAGATAATGAATTAAGTGTATTTATAAGGGTTGTTTTGTAATTAATTAAAATAGAGGGACTAAAAGTGTAAATTTTGGAAACTTGAAGTCATTTTGAGTAAATAATGATATTAAGAGTGTTTTGTGTAATTTTGAGTATTTATGGGCTTAATATGTAATTTTTATAAAAATTATGATTTAATTATAAGTTTTGTAAAGTTAAGGGAGCAAATGTGTAATTAATAAATTCTGAGGGATCTAATTTGTAATTCATATAAGTCTGAGGTTATGTTTTGTAACTTTGTAAAATAAGGTACTTGTTTGGAAAATATGAATATTATAAGGATTAAAACATGAATTATGTAAATGTAGGGTTTGTTTTGTAAACTATATAACTAAAGGGGTTTAATCTGTAAATGGTGAAACTAAAAGGGTTAAGATGTCATTCTGAATAAAATGAGTATTTAAATCAGTAACTTAAAGTATTTTCACTTTATGCCTTTGAATTTGATGAACTTACAATTAAAACCCTGAACTATGAAAATCTGTCATAATAAACCCTAAACTTTTGTAACCTGCTAAAAGATACCTTAATACCATAATAAGCCTTAAATAAGGACTTAACTTAATCTGAGATATTAATATCTTGCTAAATGTGAAAAGCTGTTAATTCGGGAAACCTGCTAAAAATAGAAGTTACTTAAAAGGAAAAGATAACTAAAACCCACTTGTCATTTTGTCTTCTACTCCCTTAGGTTCGAGGAAGGAGTAATCTAATCTCTATCAGCGTTTATCTCTGTGTTCTTGCATTCATAATAAGGTACAGATATTCTGCCCTTCTCTAGTAAGGTGCCTTCGTTTCTTTTGATTTCGTATTTTGATTCGTTTAGGATTCCATATGCCATTGCTATGTTCCCTCCTGTTTGTGCACCTTTCATGTGATCTTTTGTTTGTGAACCCTTGATGTGTTCCCTTTGTTCTGAATCTTTATTGAATCTCTTTGTTTTGACCTATTGTCCTGAATCCTGACCTGTAAATCTTGTTTCGAAACTTAATCTGATATACTTGTAGTAAAACTTGATTTGATTCTTGATATAAACCTTAATCTGTTAAATCCTTATTTGAACATAATTGATTTTGGAACTATCTTTAAAATACATATGAAACCGTTTAAGAAAAGCTATTTTACAAGAAGCAACACTATTTTAATGGAAGTTAATAAAAGTTTTGGAAGACCATTTTTATGAAAACTATTTTGTAAGATCAGTTGTCATGAAACCGTTTGTGAAGGATTGTTTAAATGGACTTTTAAATGGAAATCTTTTTAAATGAACTTTTGCTATGACCTCTAATTATGAACTTGTGAAAACTCTTTTCTGAAAACCTTTTGATATTGCCCTTTGGAACTGAGCTTAAACTTTGATATAAAAACTTAATCTGATAAACTCCGACTAAAACCTTTGATATTAAATCCTAAAGATTTCTTGATATGAACCTTATGCCATGAACCCTTAAGATTTGACTTTCTAATTATGCTAGTACATTTGACCTTTGACCTGACAGTTTAATATCCGAGCCAATCACTATGCATGAGGGTTTCATGTCCATGTCATTGACGCACCTTTGACATGACTCTAGGGCAGGAGAGTGATGACCTGTTCCGTCCCTTATTTATTATTTGCTATGGCCAATGTATTCATGATTATTGATTTATCTGTGGGGCGTATGGGTGCATCCTAGATTTGACCTGTTATCTGTATATGTTATATGTTATAGTTATTATATCTGGTGACTGATTGTGTGTGCGATACACGTCTTTCACTTTGTCTGAGAGCTGATCACTCTACACAGGTTTGTTTTATTATATTAGTATGCTATGGTATTATCGGTTGTCTGGGCTCGTGATGAATTGCTGTGTTTTTGTTTTTCTTAAATCTTATTCACTTTTGTGCTTTTCTTTTATTCATGATCCATTTCTCATTCCTTTCATTTTGATTTCGTATCGGTATGATCTGCATTCCTGATTTCCCTTGTACTGCTATACATTATCGTTTCTTGTTATCTATATATCTGTTCACTGAGCTCTCGTAGCTCAGCCGCGTTTTCTTTTCACGCGGCAGGTATTAGTAGGAAGCTGGGAATGTGTGAAGAGTGTACCTTGGACTTAGAAGATTGGATAGCTATGCTGGGTTAGAGTTGGATTGAAGACATTATGTTTTAGAATTAGTTTTGGAAGTTTTAATTGTAACCATTTAGATTCAATATTTCTGTGAAAACGTAGAGGGGGGGTGAATACGTTTACCGTTTTAAAACTTAAAACTTGTTGTATCAAATTTCCACTTTGGCTAGTTCTAATATGAACACTGTCTGTTGTAGTTTATGTCTACCAAGTTGTCACACAAGTATGATCACATAATCACAACACAAGCAATCACATAATGCAAATATAAAAGTAAAGAGATAAGTAAAAGAAAGCGCAAACCGAACACAATGATTTATAGTGGTTCGGTCACGGAGCTCCTCTCCGCCCTACTCCACTCCCCGAGTACCCAACTCGAGAGTTACTTCACTAGATCAACAAGCTCCCTTTCTTAGGCGGAGAAAATCTTTACACGTCGCTTACTTCCTTTTCCGGTACTAAGCTAAACATCGGGTTCTTTCACAAGGTAGAACCATCCTGACGTCGCCTAATTACTTTACCGACACTAAGCTAGATGTCGAGTTCTTTACACGGGTACAACCACTCCCAACACTCTTTGTATTTTAAGGACTAAAATACTAACCTCACTCTACTGATCTAAATGATACAATGATGGTTACAACAATGATCCATGACATAAGTATATCATGGATATGAATGCCTACACTATATGAACTTCCATTGATCGGAAGCCTTCAATGTATGAAGATCACAAGCTCCCTAAACTTGTTGTGATGGATCTTCATGTATGCAACTAAGATCTTCTTGGTGGATCATGAAGTATGCTATGGATGATGTCTCATGATCTTGAGCTTGCTTCACAGGATCATTAACAATGTATGCTTACAACATAATGAAAGTTAGTAACATTATGATCATTATGTAATGGGTGATTAATGTATGAATCTACATGGTTTGCTACTGATCTAAGTGTGTGTAATGAGTGAGGGAATGTATGTTCTAGTTGGATGATTAGATCAAATGCCAAGCCTGCTATTTATAGGCAAACAAAGAAAGGCTCCTACGGATCCGGCGGATCCCTCAGAAGGGATCCGTCTTTGTATAGACTTGGATCCGTGGGATGACAGCTATTGTTGCATAAGAGATCTTTCCATATCCTTGTGTTGTCAAATCAATATCTTCCAAAGTCAACTATATAACTTGAGTATCTAAACAAGATATTACACAATCTACCTAAGATATCATATGTGATGTATGGCATGATGTCATGGTATTATTTAACTAATAAAGTTTCCATTTTAAGAAATAAACATGTAAACTTATATATGTTATTCCTAGTGAACTTTGTAATGTTTATATGTATGTAACATGTATCCTAGTGATCATGTAAGATGAGGTTCTAAGTAGAATGATTAGCCTTTTTAAAATACTTAATTACCTAACCGTATTTTAAACATTCTAAATGGTTTGTTAAAGGTTTGATCATAATGCTACATAACAAACATGTACGAACCTGTGTTGTATCATACGAGGACTTGAGAGGTGTTGAATGTATGTTGAGACAAGATATGATTACAAGTAACTTGTACATTTTACATTATGTATCAAGTTATATGTTTGTCATCAATCAAAACAAACGAGATTTCTTTCACTAGCAATCTCCCCAACGAGACTGCTTGCACTAACAATCTCCCCCTTTTTGATGATGACAAAATATGTAAACGTGATAGAAAGTAAAATGCAAAAAGTTACTTGTGTCCATAATAACTTACTTTATTCTTGTGTCCGTTTCTCCGTTTACACCTTTCTCCCTTTTCTCCTTGTGTCCGTAATTACTCACTTTCTCCGTTTACACCTTTCTCCCCCTTTTGTCGAAGCAAAAAGGGTGTGTCCTTGGAGTTAACTTAATTTCTCCCCGAAATGGCGAGCTTGCATCATCCCTAGTGAAGTTAAATAGACTACTCCAATCTCCTATGGTTGTTGCGTCTCCTAGGTTGTAAGCGGATCCATGGATCAAATTAAGACTCTTAACCTACATCAAGGTTAGTGGTGTGCAACATAAAAAGAATATATATAAAAAATGCATGATGAATGAAAAGCAAACACCCAATGATACACGAGGGTAAGCTATGTTGGACTGTGTTAACCTATCTCCTCCTTTTTGTCGAAATATAAAAGAAGATATGCGTAGCGGAATGTGATTTTGAGAACTTTAAAGCTCCCCCTTGATTTGTACTCCCCCTAAATGGAGTGACAAGGATATGATGTATGATCCTACAAAACAAATAGTTAGACTATGATATGCTCCCCCTTGATGTATACTCCTCATTGCTAGAGTACCAACGTATACGGTTCAAGGATGAGAGATGCTAAAAATGATGAGCTAGTATATGATATACTCCCCCTCGATCTATACTCCCCGTTGCTAGGGTACCGACGTATATGATCCAAGGACGAAGAATCCTACAAAATAAAGGTTAGTATAAAATAATATTTGTCCTTGGACAAGTATGTAATATATACCAATGCGTATATATGATGCATCCTAAATAATGCTTTGACGAAAACTCCCCCTTGCTCTAGGGCGTCAAGATGAACCTACAAAACAAAAGATTAGTGCACTAGAAGCTATGTCTTAAGTCATATACGACCAATGTGTATAGACGATGCAATGTGAATGCTAGACTGATAATCCTCCTGATTTGAGAGCGTTAAGTAGCACCTATAAAAGAAGAAAAATAATCGATGCAAACTTCATCCTATGATGAGTATGCTATATACGTTCGAGCGTATATGATGATGAACCTACAATGAAATAGTTAGTGCAATATATTTTATCTCAAGGAAAAAAAAATTATGCAAATAATCTAATCATAAACAAATTACCAATTGTGATTGTCTAATCAAAGAAAAATATGATGCAGCATACTAATTATGATATCAATCGTGATTATCTAGTAAACCATGTTATAAAGAGTGTAATCTTCTAATAAGAATTACATTTACAAGAATATATTCCTACAAAACAATGCCTATGAGGAGGATATGAAGAGGAATTAAATTGAGTGAAGCTAGTGTTGGTGTTAGTTTACTAGTGAATGATAACTTAATGGATGACTAAAGGTTGATGTAAGTAGGTTTTTCGCTAATCCATGGGATTGATGATTAGTGAAAAAAGTGATGGATGGTGGTGATTATAATGAATGCAATGAATTCAGAAACTCTAATGTATAGCAAATGCTATAAGAGTATTTGAAGACTGTTACGGTTATGATGTTATCATCTACCAAAGATGAATCGTGCCATAGTAAATGTTTGAATGAGAATGAGAGGAAGTGACGACAATGATCACTTAGGAATAGAAATTCCATATGCAACAATTGGAAATACTAGATACCTATATGTGGATGAGAATGACATCATATGATGAGAGTGTTGGTTGGACTAACATGTTGAGAATGATGGTTCTGTTTGCACTGACAATGACATGCTTGATATGTAACAAGAATGAAAAAGGATGAGATCCTATGATGGTGTTCTAGACACTGAAGATGTTCTAGACAATTAAGTTGTGAGATTAAGATGAAAATCCTAGATTCGTTGATTACCTAAAGTTGTTTGGTTTCTGAATGGTTAAAAGCTGATCAGGTACCCGCGGATTTGGCGGAACCAAAATTTTGGTTCCGTCCTTCTTATCGAAGGGTTCCGTGGGACCAAAATCGATTAGGTCATGTTTTGTCGTTTTTGATCAAACGAAGGTTCATGCTAAGGTCTATTCACTTATAACTACTAATTTGGTTTCACTAATCCTAGTCAAATTCTAAGGAGACTTAATGTATCTCATTTAAGAGGTTTGTCAAACACATGATGTGTTTTTCTTTTAATGAGATATTGGTGCAGAGCTGTGATGTTGAGATAATAAGGTTAGAAACACTTTGTGATTTTGTGAACTGATTTAACTAAGTGATTTGAACCTACTTGTCGGTATTTGGGAATGTAAGAAACATGAGTACATGTTCTTTAATGTGAAAAGACAATTATGTGAATGAATTTCTCTCCTCCTTAATTGGTGGACATTCAACATAATCTATGATGCATTAAATGAAGAATGAAGGTAAAGTGTTTAGGATGTTGCAGATTAATGAAAGCGATGAGCTTAGCAATGTTTTAGTGGATATTGGTTAGCATACAAAGAACTTCATCCGTGAAGTTACGTAGCTCTTCTCTATCAATGCGAGATGATCGCACGATGAGGCATGTGGTTTTCCTTATGGGAGATGTATTGTTTTAACTAAAAGATGATGGAGATATTGTTAGGTGAGCGGAAGCAACAATACGATTTGGAGAGAGGTATATTGAAAGATATCCAAACACAAATTTCAAACCTCTAAAACTTAATCCTATTAGCTTTTAAAGCTATATGCAAGAAAATGGATCCCATAAACATATTACTAATCTAAGTAGCAATAATGAGATAACAATTATGCAAAATAAGCATAACAAAGAGAAATAACAAATAGTTTGTTATCAGCCTACAAGACAAAAGTCTTAATGACAAAAGATGTGAATATCATATGACAACATCTTATAAAAACAAATAATCTACTAATAGAAATAAAGATACCACATAGCATAAAGACAAATAATCATATTGCAAGATAGCATTGTTTTAGATACTACATTGTGAAATTGTTTTTAAGTTAGGCTTAGTCACTTAAGCATACTTACCTATTAATTAACACAATGATCTATGTATAAAATAAAATGACTTCTAAATGTTCATCATACCAAGACCACTTAGACAAAGTGCACATATGGCAAACAAATAGTGTGACAAAGAAGTGAGACTAAGATTCATGCAAACCATTTTAACATTTAGGAGCATGTACCATTTAGACTATCCTACGAAAAAGCTCAATGATTGTCAACTAAAGACAAAGACTATCTAACACCATATAGTAAGTGTGAGTTAACAAGTAATACGTTAATCTTGCGAAATAGCATATAACAAAAAGAATGAACATATCATACAAATCATACAGCATATAAGCATGCAGACAAAACCTTTCTAAGGTTTACACATTTGACAATGATAACATCAAGATATCAAACAAATATCATGTAATCAATACACGTATATGTAATGCAAGTGATTTTTTTTTAATAAACTAAAGAAAAATCACATCTACTTCTTGTTTGATTAATTATTCCTAAGACAAGATAATTCACCAATACATGACTTAATGAGACTCAACTATTTCTATAAAAACTAGTGTGATGAAGATGTCATGTTATACAAGTAGATTTGACAAATATGTGTCGATGGATTTTAATCATTGTGTTTGGAATCTAAGATTGAATGATCTAAAGGGTGACATCCTTTAAGTTGAGTTTAAGTATGAGTTATGCAAGTGATCTAAGATCAAGACATGTGTTTGTGTGTGGTAACGGGATATGTCATGAAAGTTCTGAAGAAAGTTCTTTGGAACAAGAATCTAAATAAAGTTACCAACTTTAATAGGTCTTGTGTATGCTCCAGAGATGTGAATATGCACAAGGTTTGACCAAGGTTTAATGTACGCTTAAAAGGAAATAGATACGTATGGTATCTTTCAACAAGTAAGATTTAACTAGTGCTCAATAAGGAAGATAGTTCATAGAACTAGTGGATATTGGTTTTAAGATTATTTGCCCAATGAGGTGTAATGAAATCTCTTGTAACATAACCGTTCATGTTGCAAGAAAATAATGATGCATAGGATATACATTATCCTTTTTAACAAGATGAAAAATAAACACATAATGTTTTTCCGAAACATCATGTTTTCCTAAATGAAGATATGAACACAAAGTATTTGAATTGGATAGACTTATCCTAAATAAACTAGGTTTCAATAATATGATAACTAGACAAGATAAACTTACTTGAGTTTCTTTTGTATAATCCTCAAGATTGTTATTTGGGATGTATGAGATTGGCTTTGAGATTTCATTATAACATAAGTTGTTACAATGTTGATTCAAGATTTAATGAAACAAAGTATTACCAATACTTTGATGACTTGTGGTACTACTTAATGAATGTGAGCATCATGCTCATTTGATGGTGAAGTTCTAATTCTATAGGTGGCAAGGTATTGATGAGTTGATTCAACTTGCATTTGATTTGGTATGAGTGTTGGACTAAGGGCTTTTTGAGCAATGCACTCAATGGCGTGAATTATGGTGATGAAGGAGTTTGTTGAACTTTTGGGTTTCATGAATGTTGAAGATTACAAGAATGGATACTAATTCTTGTGGTTCACTAGCGGATGAAGTGTTTGGTTATGTTTGTGAAACCTAGGGGCTGAAGGTGATGAAGACAAATTTTTATGTTCCATTGGTTGGTATAACTAGTGTGTGATGTGATCTAAAGCTTAGGGTCTGAGACGTATCACAGAAGTGAATGTGTTGGGATAATGGTGAAAGTACAAGTGTACTTAGGTGATAGGATAAGTGTTTTAACATACGTTGTTAAAATACTTGGGAGTTGATTCTTTCGGATATGACTTTTAATGACTACATTTGTAAGTCAAAATATACTTGAATACTTCGGATGAAATACTTAAGTTGTCAATCTTACTTTGAGAAAAGGATAGCAAGACTTGATAATTACATCTATAACTTAAGTGTGAGTTATGACTCGATGTAAATCTTCATCGTCTTGAAGGATGGCATGTTAACCAAGTGAGGCAACATATGTGAATACAAGATAACGTCTACAGACATGAATTGGGTTTGTAATCTGTGATATATTTGCAAACAGTGAGTCTGGATTAGTTTGGAAGTTGTCAATTTACAAATCAAGCTAATGAATGAGTAAAGGACGGGAGGATGCAGTGAATGTATGTAATGATCACAAATACTCAGTGGTTTACCGAAAAGGTACCTTGGAGCATTTACATGAAATTTGAAACTGTGATTAGATATGATTATCCTATTTGGTGTTTGGTGAGATGTCCTAATCCTAATTTGAGTGAACATTAGAGATAAGAATCCCAAGAATTAGAATCAATAATCTAAGGATCGGAACTAGTCGGGAATTTTGAAAAAGTTACTGTTGACACCCACGGATCCAATCGACAACAAAGGCGGAGCCAAAGTTTGGGAGCCGTGGAATCCGTGGGTTCTGGACTGGCGGATCCAAAGCTAACTCTTGGCGGATCCAAAATGAGAGATCCGTCAGATCCGTTGAACAAAAGTACTAAAAATAAACAGAGAGATATGCAAAATTCGCGTTTTTCGACCAAGACCCGAAAATTCTCCTGGAACATATCTATCATCTAGTACGTAATGTAAAACAACCAAATATGTAGTAACTAACACACGTATACACATAGTTTAATCCGTTCATCATAACTTACCTTAAATAGAGTTAAGCCAAACGGGGGCTTAAACATGAAAAATTGATAACAACACATGTTATCATCCTGCATGACATTGTTAGTACACATAATAGTTTTAACAACAAGATAATATCCTAAAGGCATAACAATTCAACATACCATAGTTTCAAATTGTTTGTACCAAATACTCTTTTTCAAAGTTCGTATATGTTTACACGTTTTAAAGTTTGAACTATTTTGTGCAAGATGATACTTTTAAACTAGCTACACTTAGCTCACATTTCAAAGTAAGTTATGTAAGATTTTTCACATAACATCATCAAGCAAGAATATTTAAATCTAAAAGTGAAACAAACACAGATTATCAACTTATTGCACAATATCTAGCAAATGTCCTACTATGCATAAAACAAGCAATTGATAAACAAGCGAGTAAGTATCATGGCAAGACAATTATGTATTACAAATGAACAAGTACAATCACAGCTATTAACAAGCAAACAACATATACGAAAACAACTAGAACAAGTAGTCACATAGCATAGTATAAAAGAAAGTATTTTTTCGTCATTTTGCGTTTAAATATAACGATGTGTGCCAAGCTTGATTTGTTTCTTTTATATTACCAAATTATTTAGTTTCTATAGAAATCATATCAATGTTTAAAGTATACCAACATTCATTGCTTGACTCAAAAATTTACGTTACTGTGTCAAAATAAAACCAAATATTTTGGACAAGTTGTACCTTTTGATTTGTTTTACCTATTTTAATTTAGATTCAGGCCATGATATTATTTTTAAATGAAAGTAGACTTAATTCCCTTCAAAATGATAGGTGGCGCGACTTCTACGGACTTACGGTTAATTAGTTATGATTTTTTGAAGTTTCACAAAAAACTGCAGACGGATCCGACGGATCCTTTTTGAGGGATCCGCCCTTTATGTCATTTGGATCCGCCGAGACCTGTGACAGATTCTCCTAAACTCATATTTTGACATAGCGAAAGTGTGTGGGACTTGCTACACTTAATCTTAGGCATATATTACAAATATTAACAACATTTCTACCTATGTGACTTATCTAAATATTACGGAGGTGATTTTTCAAGTAACTTAATGGTTATTCCAAACACTCCCTTCAAAACGGTATTTTTCGTAAATTAGTTCTGAGCACATAATTTGACACTTACAAATTCTTTTGAGAAACATTATTCTTTTATTTTTCAAGAACACCTTCAAGCTTGTATACAAAGTGATATTTAACAACAAAATTTCAAAGTATACTTAGCAAAACATTTTTCATATTATGTTCTGCTTCAGAGGCAATTTGATACATGGATCTTACTCTATTTTAAAAATCATTTGTTTTGAAAATGAGAGCCAACCCGCTTTGATACCAATTGTGAAAACGTAGAGGGGGGGGGGGGGGGGTGAATACGTTTACCGTTTTAAAACTTAAAACTTGTTGTATCAAATTTCCACTTTGGCTAGTTCTAATATGAACACTGTCTGTTGTAGTTTATGTCTACCAAGTTGTCACACAAGTATGATCACATAATCACAACACAAGCAATCACATAATGCAAATATAAAAGTAAAGAGATAAGTAAAAGAAAGCGCAAACCGAACACGATGATTTATAGTGGTTCGGTCACGGAGCTCCTCTCCGCCCTACTCCACTCCCCGAGTACCCAACTCGAGAGTTACTTCACTAGATCAACAAGCTCCCTTTCTTAGGCGGAGAAAACCTTTACACGTCTCTTACTTCCTTTTCCGGTACTAAGCTAAACACCAGGTTCTTTCACAAGGTAGAACCATCCTGACGTCGCCTAATTACTTTACCGACACTAAGCTAGATGTCGAGTTCTTTACACGGGTACAACCACTCCCAACACTCTTTGTATTTTAAGGACTAAAATACTAACCTCACTCTACTGATCTAAATGATACAATGATGGTTACAACAATGATCCATGACATAAGTATATCATGGATATGAATGCCTACACTATATGAACTTCCATTGATCGGAAGCCTTCAATGTATGAAGATCACAAGCTCCCTAAACTTGTTGTGATGGATCTTCATGTATGCAACTAAGATCTTCTTGGTGGATCATGAAGTATGCTATGGATGATGTCTCATGATCTTGAGCTTGCTTCACAGGATCATTAACAATGTATGCTTACAACATAATGAAAGTTAGTAACATTATGATCATTATGTAATGGGTGATTAATGTATGAATCTACATGGTTTGCTACTGATCTAAGTGTGTGTAATGAGTGAGGGAATGTATGTTCTAGTTGGATGATTAGATCAAATGCCAAGCCTGCTATTTATAGGCAAACAAAGAAAGGCTCCTACGGATCCGGCGGATCCCTCAGAAGGGATCCGTCTTTGTATAGACTTGGATCCGTGGGATGACAGCTATTGTTGCATAAGAGATCTTTCCATATCCTTGTGTTGTCAAATCAATATCTTCCAAAGTCAACTATATAACTTGAGTATCTAAACAAGATATTACACAATCTACCTAAGATATCATATGTGATGTATGGCATGATGTCATGGTATTATTTAACTAATAAAGTTTCCATTTTAAGAAATAAACATGTAAACTTATATATGTTATTCCTAGTGAACTTTGTAATGTTTATATGTATGTAACATGTATCCTAGTGATCATGTAAGATGAGGTTCTAAGTAGAATGATTAGCCTTTTTAAAATACTTAATTACCTAACCGTATTTTAAACATTCTAAATGGTTTGTTAAAGGTTTGATCATAATGCTACATAACAAACATGTACGAACCTGTGTTGTATCATACGAGGACTTGAGAGGTGTTGAATGTATGTTGAGACAAGATATGATTACAAGTAACTTGTACATTTTACGTTATGTATCAAGTTATATGTTTGTCATCAATCAAAACAAACGAGATTGCTTTCACTAGCAATCTCCCCAACGAGACTGCTTGCACTAACAATTTCATTTGTAATCCTTGAATTTTTGTATTACTGTATTAGTATGCTTTGTTTTGATCTGATATGGATCAATTGTTGTGATATCTTTACCCTTGTCGGGTCGGGGTGTTACAGCCGGTGAGTGAATCACAAAAAATTCCACCATCACCTAGCAAACAGTGAATGATCTTAGTTTTATTGTGGATTATCTTATGGTGAGAATACATTTTTCCTTCCATTAGCAAATAAGTCATTATATATCTTCTAAGTTCTAACCACTTCAAGCCAAGTCAGGTGATTAATTGGAAGCATATCTAGCTTTACTTGAGCAGCTGATCCTAAATTGACAAGGAGCTTTCTAACAAGCTAGGGAGCCGAGAAATGAGCAAACTAGTACACTTAATGCTCAAATGTCCAGTCAAATTCATTTCATTTGCTGCTTCTTGTTTCTTCCTTTTCGATTCTTCTTCTTTCTTCCTGTTTGCTTCTTCTTCTTTCTTCCTTTTTGTTTCTTCTTCTCTTTTCATTTTTGCTTCTTGTTTTTTCATTTTGGCTTCAGCTAGCTTTTGTTTCGTTGTTTTCTTTTTTTTCTTCTAAGAATACCCGGCTACAGTTTTCTTTTTACCTGCATTAAATTTTTTATATACTATCATATGTGATTTATAACTTCAAATATTATCGGTATTTATTATATTATATCACATGTGATATATAATAACAAAAAGTGTACCAGTTTCTTTTTGCGGTTTTGGATCTAGTAGATGCATTCAAAAATGGCAATGAAGATACAGTTTTTAAAGCTTCTTCCAATTTCTTTCGGATTCTCTTCAGGATCTACATTCTTACATGCATATATTTCAATAATCATATATGATTTATGCTAGCATCTTCATTTGTACAAACAGATTAATATCATATGTGATATACACTATAAGTAGACTAACTATTATAGTAAGTCATATTCTAACTCTTTACCGTAGACTAAGCCTTCGGCTTCGCCAAAGGTTTATCCGTACTCTTACGCTATGATTCTATCACACAAAATAACTTCTAATCACTCATTTCTAAAATCCCAATAGCATCAACAAACCGTTTCTAAACAGTGAAAACCTAACTTCTAATCATACATTTCTTCATTAAGATCATAATAACATCAACATAATATATCTATAATTGAAAATCGTACTTTTCATCACAATAACAATATGACATCATCAAAATCTTTATAAACAGTGAAAATGTAACTTCTAATCACACAGTTGTTCATTTAAAACACAATAACGTCAACAAAAACTCATTAAACATTGTAAATCTAACTATTACTTACAAATTTTTAGAATAAAATCACACAATACTTCAGCATAAACTCGATAAACAGTAGGGTTCATTATTTAAGCATAAATGACAGTAAAATAGGTAGATAACTTGTTTAATATACCTGAAACTACTGGACTTTTCACCGGTTTTTTAGTCGGAACTTCACCGGTAGGCTCCTTCGCTATGTATTGTTCTAACATAGCATCATCGACGTCTTTATCATCAATTTTTGATGTGATTTTACGGTTATTGTAGATCTAGGCACGGTTTTTGGTAGTTTTTGATCGGTGTTTTGGTGTGTGTAATGTGTGTTTTTAGTGCGTGCTTGGTGATAGAAGATAATGAGAGAAATTAAGATGAATAGATCTATTTTGTTTGTGGTGTAATTTTACCAAACTGCTCCTCCGTGTTTTTTTTAATTAGTACTACCTCCGTCCCATAATAAATGTCCAGTTTGACCTTTTGAAGTCTTTCTTAATCAACTTTGACCTTAAATAATTTTATTTGTGTTATATAATATTTGATGCAAAATATATAAATGGATAGGGTTTTGTATGTATTTTCATTGATATAATTTTCATCAAGTATTATATAACACAAATAAAAATAGGGGTATCTGTTAAAAAAAGTACGCAACTTTACGTAAAACATGGTTTTACGTAGTCAACAATTAACCTTCCCAATTTTATATGTGAACTCACTAATCACCCCTAGAAAACGCATACTTTTACTTTTGAAGCTGGTAACCAGTTATTTCTCATATAGCAGTTAAAATAAAATACCAACCTGGATTTACAGGTCAGCATCCTTCTTCCCCACCACATGCCTCCATCAAAGCTCCACACGCCCTTGCAAGTACAAGGTTTAGGTACAAGGATCTTCTATTATATTCCAACCTTATCCAAACATTATACCCAACTTTACCCCACAGCAACTTAATTTAACGTCACTTTCCAAACCCTAATTTGAAAAAAGGTTTAATTCATTCAATTGATTGGTCCATTCCACAATTGGAGGGGACACAAGGTATATTCCATGTTTATTTTAACATATTCTTACCAGATTTGTATACTTTTAATTAAATATAATGAAAATATATATATTTTTTTTGCCTGAATTTGGAATACATAGGCTAAGTTATTGTTATATGTTGTTACAGGTGCGATATGATTGACATACCACTTGATGTGGTCTTCAAAATACACTACAATGGTGTATTTATGTTTGACCCTTTAAGGTATGATTATGGTAGGGAGTTAGTAATGGAGGCGTCATCGAATGATAGGATTATGTTTAGTCCACTCTTAGACTTGTTAGTAGCCAAGGTAAGGCAAAATATATGGGCATTGTATTACTACATTCCTGGACTAGATATTGATAGTGGGGGCTTGAAGATAATTGAAAGGGATGTAGATGTGCATGCATTGTACGATCATGCTAAACAGCATAAGGTGGTTCAACTTTATGTAGCTCATTCCCCACAAAATTTGGCACCTTATTACCACCCAAATTTGTGTTTAGAAAGCTCAGACTCTGAGGTTACATCGAAAAAAAGAGAACACGAAAAACTGAAAAAGGATGCGTCTGAGTTGTCTGCTGATCAATTGATTGCCTGGGCTGAGGAACAAGAACATAGTCCATTCCTTAGGTCTTCTCCCCCCCCCCTTTAAGAATAGGCCGCTTAGAAAAGATTTTGAGGGCAAGGTTACCTTTTTTAGAGTCTGGAATCAAGAAGATGAACATGCATATGATTACCCATTCCTCACTGACGATGAGGTGTATAAGGAGTACGATGTTGAAGTGGATAAGATTCCGGACTATGTGGACGTGGAGGATACTAGGAGCAACAATGAGGTTCAACATGATATTGCAATGGAGGATACACAAGTTAACAATGGTGGTGAAGAGGCGGCTTTTCAGCAAAGAGATCTAAGTGTTGAAGTTGTCAACAATATGGCTGAACAGGATAACCATGATCAGGATGCTTCAATTGAGAACATTGATGAACTTGTGCTTGCTAGGCAAAAGAAATTAGACAAGGGTAAGTCTGTAATGACAGGAAAGGAAAAGCAGAAATCAAAGTCTACAAATAACATACGTCGTGCTTCCGGTATACACATTAGGGAGAACACCAAGCCGGTTACCTCAGAAACTGAAAGTGAAGATAATGTTGATACGACTCATGAAACGAGTGGTAATGACTCCTCTGGGTACGAGTCGTACGACTCGTCTGTTGACTCGGATAAGTCTTATGATTACTTAAGTAATGGAGATGACGAGGTAATTCAGTTGAGGATGGGTACTTGGTTGGCTACGGATGCTGCACAGTCAGATACCATTGAGGATCGTGAAGAAATGAATGCATCAGTGCCTCCCACAACCGAAACAGAACGTAACCCAGAGAACCTTGCAGGTACACTTTCATTCTGAAAGTAATTGGTTGTATTAGTTTTATAATTTGACAATTTACATACACATATGTTCAATGTGAATGCAGTAACCCAACAATCACAAGTTGGTGGATCCGTTGGAGTGAGCAGGAACATTCTAACAAGGTCTAGAAAAGCTGCACAAGCTGACATTGTTGAAACTAGGATACTAAAGGCTGGAAGGGAAAGCAAATCAGTAAAGAAAGGAACGACAATTTCAGAGATGCCAAGACCAACTAAAGGCAAAGGAAGTGCAGCCCCACAAACAAGCTGCCCAGAATTTCAAAGAGAAATTGGATCAACGGGACCTAAAGAAGCGACGCAAAGCCCAAGAAAGAAATCCATTGCTAGGAAATCAAGGTCAAATGCAGAACAAATGACACCACCAAGGATGAGTCAACGTGTTCTACAAAAAAAATTGTCGAAACCTGTAATCGGACCAGGTTCAAGTATCGACGACGAAATACTAGTTGACTAGTAACACTGCTAATCCACTAAGACTGCACATATTTTGTTTAATTGTTGTATGTGCTTGAAAACAAAAGTTAGCATGCTAATTATGTGTAATTAAACTGCCATATTTTGTCCACAAAAGGGCGTAAGGTATTTAGGTTATGAAATTACAACAGTGCAGCAATTCATGCCACTATTGTGACTTGTAAGATAGCTAAAGTAGTGCTGCAGTATATGCCACTACAAAGCCCTATTTTGTACACTGAAGGGCAATGTACAGAAACTGTAAAGGTTGTGTTCTTATTGTAACATAGTAACCTGCATTGCAGAACCTGTTTATGTTATGAAAGAACATATGTTTGTATAACAAATTGTCATTTTATTAGTGTGTTCACTTTGTAAACTTAGTTTGTTGTAGTTTCAATGAGATTTGTGCAGTAGTTTGAATAAGATTTGTGCTGCTATCATTTTGAGAACCTACATTACAAAAGTATCCTGTTATACACTTGAGTGACACCAATTTCAGAATCTACAACAGCCTTAAGCATGACCAAAAGACAACAAGAAATACAACCCCATGGTACATACAAAAGAAACAAAAGATAATGTACAATAACTTTCAAGTATTACTGCCAATAAAATGGACCTTTCCATTCATTAACTAGTTGATACAAAACATAAAGTTTCATTGGTTAAGTAGTTCATAAGCTAACTACATTACATCATTAGCAGAAAATGGTCCTTCACAACAACATTAACTACTTGAAAGTAGATTATATAGAGAACTTCTGGCATAGAGAACTACTTGCTAACGGACACCACAATAACATATGCAAGCAAAACCACCAAGACAATGATCAAAGATGTCGAACCAACGAAGAGAATGTCATACAATTTACCCTTCACCTTTAACTCATTGAAATCTTTGTAAATGAATTCCATTGGTAGTTGACATGAAGAGTTATTACCAACTTGATTATCCGCATCATCCTGGTGACTAAGGGTGTCTACCTTGCACTCCAAAAACTGGTTATCCTTATACAACTTGTACACAAGGTCCTTGTAGTATTGTGAAGGTAATTCATCGTTAAGAAATCCATAAACATCACATTTCTTGTCTTTATTCTACGACAACAACAGCAGTAAACATATATCAAGCATCAGAAATACAACCGAAAACAAACAAGTTATGAAAATGCTTAAAGTTCGAATCTTACACGTGTGGGACATCCTTTGAATCGTCGACCTGGATTGTCAGGAGTCCAAGCTACTTGTTCATAAATTGGGAATTTGCAAGTACAATGACTCATACGAGCAATTTCGTCTTTGGTATATCTCCTTCTATTATAACGATTTGTTGAAGGAGATGAAGACATTAAAAGAAGTTAATTGTTCCCTAGCTCAAGTGAATTGTTGTAATTCGCAGAAATTGATTTAGGGTTCTTGGTGAGTGAAGGGTGAAGAAGAAGAGGGAAAGAGGGAATAATGGGTTAGGGGTATTTCTATTCTTAAGTTTTAGACGTGGATAAAAAAAAAATAAAAAAAAATTAAATGCCTACGTGGCATCAACCGGGTGAGCTGGAAAAAACAGGCTAGAAAGGTTAAATTATGCGTTTTCTAGGGGGTATTAGGGAGTTGACATAAAAAATTGGGAAGCTTAATTGTTGACTACGTAAAACCATGTTTTACGTAAAGTTGCGTACTTTTTTTAACAGATACCCCATAAAAATATTTAAGGTCAAAGTTGAACAACAAAGACACCTAAAAGTCAAACTGGACATTTATTATGGGACGGAGGTAGTAATTGTTTTTAATCTCAGCCCTTCATCAAATTTAAATGGATGGTAAGGATCTGTCCCTCGGTATGTGAGCTTTGTTTGATTTGCAAAATAACTCTCCTCATAGATATTATCTTGTGTTTGCTCGTCAGTAATTACTTTAAGGTTTAATGCTTTTGATAAATAAAGAGAAAAAAAGTAATTCACACTTGTTTGTGCTCGCAGTCGACATGAAAAAAGTAAATGACATCAACAGCAAACAAGAGATGAGACTCACATTTGAATTTTTATCTTTCATTGCAAAAAGTAAATGAATCCTCCAACATGTCTATTTACTCATCCTCCTACATTATGTCAATCATTTAAAATAGTTAAAGAAAGTGAGTCCCTACTTTGACCTATTTTAATACTCCCTCCGTCTCATATTAAGTGTTCATAATAGAATCTTGTGATATTCCAAATTAAGTGTTCAGGGAATATTTTCAACCAATGAGAAGAGACTTTAGTGGGTAATAGTGATATTTGATTGGTGGAGAGTGTAGTTGGCCCCACTTTCCTAAAATTTTGTGCATTTGAAAAGTGGACACTTAATATGGGACGGAGGGAGTATTTTTTTTTGGAAGGCGATTTTCAATTTTTTGGATTAGATAGTCCCATATTAAGTGTCCATAATGGAATCTTGTGATGTCCCAAATTAAGTGTCCAGGGAATATTTTCAACCAATGAGAAGAGACTTTAGTGGGTAATAGTGATATTTGATTGGTGGAGAGTGTAGTTGGCCCCACTTTCCTAAAATTTTGTGCATTTGAAAAGTGGACACTTAATATGGGACGGAGGGAGTATTTTTTTTTGGAAGGCGATTTTCAATTTTTTGGATTAGATAGTCGTACCTGCCACAAAGGCAGACCCACATCCACCACATACCAGACTATGTTGTCTGAATCGGGTCCACGCTGGTGTAATGGGGACAGAACGGCTTCCGCCAGGAAACCGTACTGCCTCCACACGAGATTACTCGCTGGAGTAACAGCCGGATGAAAACCGGGGCCGGCTCGGATTCAAGTCTGTGACATTACTTGCTCACAGACTCTCCTCTTCATTGCCTATGATAACAACAGTGCATGTGACCCGCCCTCATGTGCGCACTTCCCGGTTGATCACCCAACCGGTACTACTCCCACAGAGTGCTCCTTAACCCTTTAAACCTTCCACCACTAGACCACATGCAAGTTGTTTGACCTATTTTAATTGCATGAATGAAAATTAATTTATTGGTTTACTTGTTATATAAAATGAATTATGCAAGTTATTAATATTTAAGCTTGTGTTTTGTTATCCGTTAGAGCAATATGGGATAAGAACTTTGTTGTTAATGGTAAAATAGACTAATACGTATTTTTATGGATGATAAAGAAAAATTACATGTTTTTCGTGCCCATTTTCCTCTTCAAAATTGCACCCAAAAGCTATAAACTTGATTACGAATAGTGAATAGCAAGGTGTGTCTAAAGACATAAAAACGATACAGTTACATTGGTGTGTCGGTCGGTTTATGGAGGACCCCCACAAACACCACCATCGTTTTAACTTGGTTTGAGACATATATGTTAGTTGCATCACCAAAGGAATATAGCATGCTCTCTTTATCACCACTACAAGTAAAGATACTACACCTTTACTTTTATTTTCCTTACCTTACAAGTCAGTCACATTTACCAAAAATTGATTTGTAGTGTAGAGGTTTTGAATCAAGTTTTTGGATGGATTTCGAGTCGATAATGATGGGTGAGATGAACATTAGTGACATGATGTGAGCACCAATAAAGAGTTCAAGTTGAAAATAGACCATTTTATGTATTAATCATGTTGGGTTGACCACAAACACTTTTATGTTCAATTTTACGCTAAGTTCTCAAGATTTTTTTTTAGGGGAAAGTAAAATAAAGGGAAGGGAAGAAAAGGAGTGGAGAGGAGGGGAAGAAAACTGGTGTTTATTTTGTGTTCTTAAACTCAAATTAAAACAGAAAAAAGTGAAAGGAAGTCAAAACTTTATCTAAAAAAAACTTCGTCTTACAAAACATATTCAATTGTATGTGAATTTAGCTTGTTGGCAACATAGAGCAGATGACTAATATTTGTCGAAGGGTAACTCGGATCCAATAATTAACCCACCAATCGATGGATGGATGGATCTGAAACAAATCCAATATTTGGGTTATGGTTCAATATCGTGCTTCACTTCAGTGATGGATGGATGGATCTGAAAGTTTATTTGCTTCTCCAATCGATGATGGATCTCAAAGTTTGGATTTGATGCTTCTCCAATCGATGATGGATCTAGGTTTGATGATTGTGAACAACCTTCAATTTTGGAGTTGATGATATGGTCAAAAAAGAGAAAGTTATAAGCGGTTCCCTTCACTTTCTGCCCATAATTGGGATGAAAGACTTTTTGAAGAAAATCATTAAAATCTCCACTCACTTTCATCCCTCTCCTTTCCTTTTCTCTTTTCAAAAAATCTTCAGAACATCATTTTTTTTTATTTTATTTCAATCCATTTTTTTTACTTTCTTCCCAAAACTAAACTTAAGAACAGAGTGTTAGTAATCTCATAGACATTGCACTTTATTTTGCTTACAGTACAAGTAAATCACCACCACAACCCCACTAGATTGGTTTCCAATTTGAAAAGAACCATTATTAGTATGCATATGATTGGGTTGACCCAAAAACATTTTAGTATGAATCAGGTTAGACTGACCCGCAAACACTTTTATGTTTATTCTTAGTAAGCTCATTGATGTGCGCTTTATTTTTTGCCTAGGTTACAAGTAAACCACCACCACCCCTCCACTAGATTTGGTTTTCAAGTCGAAAAGAACCATTTTTCTATGGATGGTATTTAGCGAATCATGTTTTATGCTCATTTTAGTAAGCTAGCGGATGTGCACTTTATTTAGCTTACATTACAAGTGAAACCACCACCAATCTTTGACCAGATTCGTATTCAAGAGCGAGATAAACACTCGTAGTTTCTCATTGCATAAAATGTTATTAGCACATGTCAGGTTGGCTAGAGTAGCAAACATGTTATCATATTTTAACAAAACTAATTGTGATTGCTAAAAGCACAAGTAGAGCATCAATTAATGATTTGAGTAAAACATTCTGAGTAAAACAATTTAAGACGTTCCATGAATATTAAAGAAAAAATGAGCAGCTTTTAACCCAGTTTGCTGCACGTACACACAAATATCAACACAATAGAAGAATTTTCCGCATGGTATTCTGTATCCCTATTTAGCTAAAAGCTTGAAACGTGATGTAAATCAACACATTTACTAGTATATAGGTTAAGGTTGTCACCATTACTTGCGACATATTTGTTGGCCCGGCTCTAGTGCAGAGTTGCAGACCCTTGACCCAGAGATATTAGCCTAACAAAATGTCAAACCATTCATAAGCCAAAGTTACCGAGCTGGACCATCTTACCCAATCAGAAACAAGAAGATCCAAAAGCATGACTCAAATACATACCCCTCACCTTTTACACTTCAAGTCAACAATTAAAAGACGACAAATTCATATTCTGGTTACATGTTACAAGAAAAAAATCGACAAATCAATCAACATGTCTACTAAAATGAAAAAAATTAACAGACTTATAAGTACAATAATAACACATTTCTACCCTATCCACCACCAAATCATACAAGGGAAATTATAACCAAACCTTCCATTAGACCATACATGAACTAACCCAAACCTATTACCATTATAAATTTCATTATGTTCTTCATCATAGAAAAAGTCAGTCATGTCTTCACGTGCTTCTGTTACATAACTTGTAATCCCGGGACCTGGAAGCTCGTACTCCCTTTCTTGAGGTGCAGTTGCAAATGGTGGAGAATTCCTGAGCTTTGGATATGGCTTGATGCGTGTTGTCAGAGTTATCAGGAAGTCGTCCTAGTTGGAGTAGAAGTCCAACAGTTTTACTTGACGTGCAAGTAATTATCTTCCAGCATGTTAGATAGTTATTAGGTTAAGTAAAGTGTAATCCTAGTTATAGTCTAATATGAATAGGTTAGTCTATATATACCGTGAAGGGCAGGGATTTATCATTGTATCAGATTTGAAGTTTTGAGTTAGTTTTTCTTCAATAAAAGTTTGCGTGTTACCTGGCAACTGAGTTGTTTGCTGTCGTTATTTTCTGTGTCGACTGCATTGTTTTATCATCCTGTGTTGCGTACTCTGATTACCTATCACCACCTGAATTTCTGAGTCGTAAACGGGAGGTCTTCAACACCAAGTAGATCTCGCATCTCCTTGAACTTGATCTTTGCCAATGCCTTTGTCAATGGATCTGCACTTTGTTCTTCACGAGATACATGTTTTACTATAACCTGCTCGTTCGTGTCATCACTTCCAGAATTGTCTTCTTCACTTTCTGGGCCGGTCTCGTGAACAGGGCTGTGAACAGTAACCGAGCTGCTATTTAGACCCGTTACTGTAGCATGAACAATAACGTTATGCAGTGGGCTGTCGTGAGCTGAGCTCCCAACTATAGGCTGTTCCAGGTTCGTATTTTTATCAAGTTGTTGATCCAGTTCAGCCCCATGGGTGTCATTCCATTTGACAGTGAAGTTGTCTGCTTCTTTTCCCGTTTGGATTGTATCTTCTTTACCAACTTTTAGTTGAGCCTTATAAAGACGATTTGCACTACGCGGGACCTTTATAAGTAAATCTCCACAACTATCTCGCATGGTTAAGAAATCACCTCGGATACAAATATCATAACCGAATATTGTCGCTTGTCCGAGACTTATCACATTATTTCGAAGAGCAGGAATATAATAGACATCTTTCAACAATTTTTGTTCTCTGTTTTTACCTTGGAACAAAATCGAGCCTTTTCCCTTTATGCTCACACACGAACCATCTCCGAACCTAACACGTCCAGTTATATTTTCATTTAATTCAGAAAAGTAAGAGTAATTACCTGTCATGTGATTACTTGCACCATTGTCAAAGTACCATACATCGCCTTCGTCAGTATTTGGCTCGCACATTGGTGGAGTGTACTTCTCTTCATTTATGAAAATCGTTTTTTGAATATGGTTCATCATAAAGAACGTACCTTATTCATGATACACATCTTTCTCTTGCGTCTCATTAAGGTTAACTTCATGGTTTCGGTTTCGTTCAGGGCATCTTGAAGCAAAGTGTCCATACTCATCACAACGGTAACACTTTATATGTGAGAGGTCACGTTTCTCATGTTTACCCTTTTGTTCATTATCTTTACGGTTTTTCGAGGAGTCACGTTGACCTTGGTTTTGATTGTTGCCCCTACCACGTCTTTAACCACGACCACAAGAGTATGAACCACGTCCATAGTTAGAAGAAGATTCAGTTTTAGAGAACATTAACTTACTTGAGCTGTCATTATCTTCTTCTTTAATTCTCTCTTCGTAGGCTTTCATTCTACCGACCACATCTTCGTACCCTACTGTCTTCAAGTCCAAGACTTGTTCAAGTGAAGCCACGATGTGAATAAAACGCCTCGGTAAACTTGTAAGAAACCTCTTTACAAGTTTTCGTTCTTCTATTGTTTCTCCAAGTATTGCAGCCTTTGATGAAAGCCCCGACAACTTAGAAGCGTATTCATCAATAGTCTCGGTATCACGCATCTTCAAACCTTCAAACTCGGTCATTAAAGTTTGAAGTCTCGCCTCTTTCACACGCTCCGCACCAAGATTTCTTGATTTTATAGCTTCCCACATGTCTTTCGCTGATTTCAGAGTTCCTATTTGAAGTATCACGTCTTCTGGTACTGATTGGAACAGAAGTGCCTTCACCACGTTGTTCATCTTTGCATCCGTAGAACCTGGTTCGATCACTTCCCACACTCCATGAATACCCATGATTACTTCCATTCGCATACTCCAGATGGTGTAGTTAGTTGACGTTAACATTGGGCATTGAAACGTCAAATTTGACTCTTTTGTTGGCGGTGGTGGATGGTTAGAACCTGATGCACCTCCTGTCATCTTGGTTCTTCTTCTTGATCAAGAATAAGTTTGTAACGGGGAACTATCCAGCCCTTGATCACACAGCTAGATAAGTTATGTTCAGTGTTCAAAACTAATCACTATTCTGTGACCAGTCCTGATAAACACCAACAACCAACCACGACCAGACCTTATCAAAAACACACGACCAGACCTGATCAAAACCTCCACGACCAGAACAATTATCTGATCAGAAAAACTGATTAGTTTATACACGTTGTTTCAACAGCCCAACTGATTCAGCACTTGCGCGACTTGAACCACCACTGACCACAGGTTGAAGTCGTCTTATTTTAGGGTATATATTAAACCCTAAATCGCTGTATCAAATCTGCTAACTATGCTCGTCCAATCACAGACTCCCAGACTTGGAATGAACAACTTATGGAACACTGATTGAGACCCTTTAGACGCGGCAACAATCCTCCACAATTCACAACCTAGCTCTGATACCAATTCAAGTAATCAGAGGCACACGCAGCAGACACAATACAGGAAAGAAAAGAACAATAATTGCCAAACACGCAAAGACTTTATATTGAAGAAACTTAACTCAAAACTCCAATACAATACAATGATAAATCCCTACCCTTCACGGTATATATAGACTAACCAATACACATTAGACTATAACTAGGATTGCTAATTAATTAATTCCATAACACATCCTATTCTAACTCAACTAGGATACCACATAGATAATTATCCACAAACTAATTAATTTGATATGCTTGCCTTGCACGCCAAGCAACTCCTCTAGTCCTCCTTTCACGCTCACAGCCGTATACGACTAAGAAATTCAGGGGTGAATGTTGGAGAATTCCTAGTCGTCCTATGGCTGTGAGCGTGAAAGGATGACTAGAGGAGTTGCTTGGCGTGCAAGGCAAGCATATCAAATTAATTAGTTTGTGGATAATTATCTATGTGGTATCCTAGTTGAGTTAGAATAGGATGTGTTATGGATAATTGTTATGGAATTAATTAATTAGCAATCCTAGTTATAGTCTAATGTGTATTGGTTAGTCTATATATACCGTGAAGGGTAGGGATTTATCATTGTATTGTATTGGAGTTTTGAGTTAAGTTTCTTCAATATAAAGTCTTTGCGTGTTTGGCAATTATCGTTCTTTTCTTTCCTGTATTGTATCTGCTGTGTGTGCCTCTGATTACTTGAAGTTGCAAATGGTCAGCGGGATAACGGGTCAAAATGAGTAATTCTTAAATGCAGGTCAAAAAAATTTAGGCACCCAGAAACACATTTTTGATGTTTTTATCCTACTTTAAAGAGTTTGAATATGATTATAAAAACACTACTACCTCCGTCTCAAAATAAATATCCAGTTTGACTTTTCAGAGTCAAATTGGTTCAACTTTGACCTTATCTATTTTTATGAGTGTTATATAATACTTGATGCAAAATATATGAATGGATTGAGTTTTAAGTGTATTTTTCGTTGATATAATTTTTCATCAAGTATTATATAACACAAAAAAATATATTTAAGGTCAAAGTTGAACCAGTTTCACTCTGGACACTTATTTTGGGACGGAGGGAGTATATCATTACAGCAGACTTCAGATGACTTTCAACATGTTTCTTTTTTAGTAATGTCATTTAGTTAAACCATATAATGGTAACTGGTTATAAATTTAGCCAAGAATAAAAGGAGAAAGAAAAATAAGGGTATATAATGGTAGTCAATGCATGATTAATTATGTATAGTAGCATTCATAATGGTAAAGCTTTATATAATCATTAATTTATATAAGCCTATAAGCTTACATAATCATTAATTTATAGTAAATCATTTGATGTTATAAACTTAATGTCATAATAACACATGCATTAAATTATGAAAAGTTTAAAAAATATGAACAAATGATCATTATGATTAAAATAAAAGATAAAGGCACTTTCGAAAGTGCCTTAGGGAATGCCCCTAAGAGCAATCGGTATGGTGGAAGTCGTGGCTCGCCGTGGCTGAGGTGGCACCTCGCCGTGACACCGGCAAGGCTCGCCGGTGTTCGTTGTGAAACAAGAAATCGTGCAGAAGACGAGCGAATTTGTCTGACAAATGTGACCGTTCACCTCTTTTTCTTTTCTTTTTTTTTCTTTAACAAATCCTACTTTTTTTTTTTTTTTTTTTTTTTTTTGTATGTATTTTGGATATAGATCTTTAACAAATCCCACTTTTTTTTTTTTTTTTTTTTCAATTGTAGCAGATGAAGTAGCGATGTGTGTAGCAGCAGATGAAGTAGGATGAAGAAGAAGAAGAAGTGGGCTGGAAGTGGGCCAAAGATATTGGCAAAGTTTTCTTAGTTTTCAGTTTTTTTGTTTTTTTTTAAATGTTATTTGTATTATTTGATGTATTGTATTTTTATTTTTATAAAATGAATTTAGTTTATTTGAGTATTTGAAAAGAAATAAAAATAGATAGTGGTGGGGCCCATATGAGTAAGTTGTGGTTTGTTATGATAAGAAGGTTTTTAGTCGTGGTGTGTTATAATAATGTGACATCCGTGGGGCCCGAATGAAGAGGATGAAGCTCTTCATGATACCTATTGCTGGTCAATAATTTTCCGGTCATTTTTGAACCACTAGAGAAACCTTAATCACCATTATTAGTAGAGCATACTTCCGGACATTTCATTAATTACAAGTTTGCGTGCAAGTTTGAAACAATGCTCTACGATTACCTGGCCACGACCCACCAGTCCGACCAGTTAAAAATTTAAAAATTTTATAAATCATGAACGGAACGCTCATCGAAAGCCAGTTTTGAGGCCAAGTTTGCATCTCTCTGAAATTAACCAAGCTATGCAAGTGAAAGAAAAAACAATGATACAAAGCTTTTATTCAAGCAAAAGCACAAAATACATGCAACCTGTCTTTTACAAGACCAACATCAGACCAAAAAACACGAAACTTGTACATCATATCATACAAAAGGTGACCATATATATAAGCCTAGCTAGCCAGAGATATCAATGGCCTTGACCTCCTTCTTCTTCTCCACCACCTTGGGCACAGTCACAGTGAGCACACCGTTCTCCATAGTCGCCTTGACTTGCTCCATTTTCGCATTCTCGGGCAACCTAAACCTCCTCATAAACTTACCTGAGCTTCTCTCAACTCTATGCCACTTATCATTCTTCTCTTCATTCTCCCTACTTCTCTCACCACTTATCTGCAACACCCTTCCTTCCTCAACTTCCACCTTAACTTCCTCCTTTTTTAGCCCGGGTAAGTCCGCCTTGAACACATGAGCCTCGGGTGTCTCCTTCCAGTCGATCCTTGTGTTCGCGATTGCTGTGGTTTCTCTTGAGGAGTCAGGGAAGCCTTGGAATGGGTCCCACAAGTCGAGGGAGAATGGGTCGAATACATTGCTCCTCCTGCCTGTGAAAAAGCTTGGGATGATCGACATTATGTATTTTATTCAAATTTTGAATAGTTGAGAACTTGAATGTATAAATTGCTATCAGAATTCTTCAGATTGTTTGTGGAAGTTCGATTGAATGTGACTAGTATTTATAGGAGGGAAAAGGTGTTTAGAGTTGCATGTAGTAATTTCTAGGTTTTTCTTGAAGTGTGACGAAACAGAATGGTTTACAGATATTTCTCAAACATTCCAGAGCTCCAAGGTCCAAGCAGAGGAAGTATAAGATGGGTTTTAATCTTTGTACTGATTGCCCAATAAGCTACTTTTATAGGCCCAATGAATCACCTATACACGGGTATGTTTGGCGGACTAGGCTAGGACTTTTATATTATCAGCTTATATTTTTATAAATTTATTTGATGAATTAGTTGGAGCTGAAATTTATTAATATAAAATCGTATAAAAATACATCAAAATAAATCCAGATATATTTTCAGTTTTTACATGATAATACATTATATTTTAAAAGTTATTTAAGTAATTTGACTAGCTATGAGCCTATAAACCCCTATACACCTTTTTTTATGGGATTGGGCTTATGGAGGCTTTCGGATTATTTTATAACCATAAGTTTTTGTGACAAACAAAGCTTATTTTATTAGCCAACTTATTTTAAAAGCTCAAGCCCGTATAAGCTTGTGGACAAACATAGCCATAATGTTTTTAAAGAGAAAATAGGCTCTCGTGAGTTGTGGCAGCGCCAATATGTCATCGGTGTATTTGATTCGTTCAAATGCAAATTCTTTTTCTTTTTTTTTGGGATTGTTTTTGTCCCTAATTTTTTTTGCGACGTTTTTTTTGTAGCGTAAGCGATATGTCCTTAAACGTTTTAGCTGTGTGTTTACATTCTTTTCCTATGCGTGTGGTTTTTTTTTTTTTTTTTTTTTGTCGGGCATATATTTTTGGTATGTGTGGCTACATCGTTTTGAAACGCATGTACATTTTTTTTTTTATTTTTCTTATATTTTTACATGTTTATTTCAAATTCACCCACACCATCGTAATGCTTCCCCAAAAGTCCTTGGTCATATATTGAAGGAGGTAATGTCTGAGAATAGCCGGATATATAGGAGGAAAGAGACTATGACAAATATGAATGCTAGGTTCAAAATTGATATCTCATATTCTCAAGCTTGGCGAGCTAAATGTTATGTGTTGCAAATGTTGAGAGGGACTCCTAAGGAGTCGTTTGCCGAACTCCCTTTGTATTGCCACAATTTGAAACTAAAAAACGCAGGGACTATCACACATATAGAAACTGACGATGAAGATAGATTTGAGATTTTTTTTCTTTCCATGGGTGCTGCGGTAAGTACCACTTTTTACAAACAAAGTACAACATCTCAACCAACTAAACGGTTGCAATACTCTCCAAGCCATAGCCCTCAAAATTGTATCCATCGGATTTTTGAAGGCATAAACATGTGTAGCTGGGATGGCCTCGAATATCCATATCTATAAAATATGACAGGAAAAAACAACTTAAAAAAAAACAACATAAAACATGAAAAAAATCAACATAAAAGCCCAAACAAAACCAGTCAACGTGTACTGGATCTCTTCCCTTTTCCGGCGCTTGTCATCATGACGTAGTTTGCTCTCACATAAAGCATCTCTAAGCTGCGGATATGTATGCTGCCAAATATACAACCCCCCACGGAAAAATATTACAACAAGTTGATAAATGCTCAACCATCATCAACATATGATCAGATACTACTTTGCCGATTGGCGGCCCAAGAATCCTAAATCTAACAACACCAAAAGACATATCTTAACTGCATCATCGTCTTCCAAAACAAGTAAACCATCACACATCTTATCAAAAATATTCTTAACGTCCTTTACTTTAACCAACACATTTGTTGGAATCTCAGGGAACATCCTATTCCTAAATGTGTTTTCCGCTATGTTCCTAACCCACTTATTCATATGTATCTTGTTACTAAAACCTAAACCAGTAACTAAACAAAACTCTTAGGGTCTATCGACCTCACAAGCAAGTATCGTATACATCAAAAGTTGGTTATTCTTTTTAAGCTTAACGTCCAGCTAATGTCCAAAACATGTTTCCCTAAATTTTTCAACTTGTGTTTCGGTCAAAGCTCCAAGTATGACCGAAACAATACAAATTTTAGCCTTAACCGTTATGTTCGGCTGTTTACAAAATTAAAAAAAAATAAATAAATAATAAAAAAAATGTATTAGCAATCATAATTCATCATAGAGCTTTCCATACAACCAGCAATACATGCTATACTGGAAATTAGCACTACAGCATACATAAGCCAGTTACAGCAAACTAGCACACTGTGCATCTCAAAATACAAGTAATCTACAACTATATTTGGTCATACAAAAACAATAGTCACTGTTCTTGTGACGCTAAGCTATGTTATCATTGGCTTTCTTATAAGGGGTAACCCTTCCTTACATATAATGAACTATTTAATATATAAGCAATGTTTTGATATTAATTTGTTTGGATTGCATTTTAAAAATTACTTAATTTTGTGTTCTCAAAAGCAGACAATGAGTTACTAGCGTTCAGATAAATGCAGCTCATTATGAGTATCTTATTACATACAACATAGTAGACAATCACTTTCATGTATGTGAGTGGCTTATATTTCAATACAAGATAACAAATAACAAACACATTAAGCCAAATATAGTAGATCTTAGGTAAGCAATGGGCTTAGCTGTACTAATTCAATGTTTCATTTGTCTTTTTAGTCATCTGATGTAATTTAGGATTATGAACTAGACCAGAATAAGACAAAAAATAAAACTGGTAATCTAAAAATGCTACATCTGGCCATCTTGGTAAAACGTCTAAAACCTCATACGATCAACATATTTTCCTATAAGAGCAATCTCAACGGTTAACACACTAGGTGCGTTAAACCTTAACGCAGTTGAGTTAAGGTGCGTTAACCGTTGGATGCTGCTGCATTAAGGGTGCGTTAACGCACCTGCGTTAACCTCTTAACGCGGTGTTAAGGTGAGTTGCAATAAAAATAAATATATATATAAAAAAAAAAAAAAAAAAAAAAAAAAATAATAAAAATAAAACACCCCTTTGGTTCTTAAGCGGGATAATTAAATTCAAATTCAAAATTCAACTAGAAGTGGGATAATTTAATTTCAGATGATAAAATTTCAGGGTGCCTATATATATAACACCACCAGAGTTGTTTATCACACAACTCACACACAAATTCTCAACAATATATCCCAAAGATTTCTCCCAACAATTCCCAACTCACAGTGACTTCTCCCAACAATTTCCAACTCACCGTGACTTCTCCCAACAATTTCCAGAACAACACGACTTTACCCAGCAATTTCCAAATGAACTGGTGAACACTCCACCGGAAGATATCTTTCCGGTGTTCACACAGGAAAATGAACCGGCCAACAATCCACCGGTTGTGGAACAACAACCAAATCCACCGGTTGTTGAACAACAACCATCAACAGCCAAATCCGTTTTAACTGAGTGAGGATGAACTCCGACTTCTGGAGCAAGATGAGGAAGTGAGGAGAGAAATGGAACAACGCGAACTAGAAGAGGAAGTTGCTCGTATGGAGCGGGAGAGAAACTGGTTTGGAAGTTATGGAGAGTTTAGGTCCTCTTCGAGTGAGGACGGTTGGGTTTCAGATGATTCATTTTCTTAATTTGTAGTTTTAGTTTCTATTAATCGTACTATGTATTGTGTTTTAACTTTAATGTAATTTGTGTTTTGACTTTAATGATTAATGTAATTCGTGTTTAAAATTTTATGTTAGTTGTTAAATGAAGTATTAATTATAGTTTAAGGGTTGATTTTGAAAATAGTTGAGTTAAAGGTGAGTTATGATTGTGGGTGTTTTTTTTTTATAGTTAAAAGTGAAAAGGTTAAAGCTGACATGGCAGTGTGTTAAACTTTAACCCTGAGTTATGATTGGGAGTTCTCTAACACATAACTTTAACGCTAAACTGTCACCAATGCTCTTAATAAACACGCATAAATCCAAATTCGAAAAAACAACCCACAATTATACACATATAAATGAACAAGAATAATTATAAAAGACCCTAATTCGAGCAAACCCTAATGCTAAAAAATTGCCCAATTCAAACGAAACCCTAATTAAAAAAAATACTAATTCGAAGTTTAATTTTGATTAACATAATTTTTGTGTGAATAAAATGTACCTGAGTTGAATGTTTATCCATAATTCGTCCCTTAATAGAGAGAAAATATGGCGCGGGAAAAAACCCAATTCAAAAAAAATCTCTTAATCCGCAAAGTTTAATCAGTTAAAGCCATTTCAGATTCATTTGAATAATCGCAAGGTTTATGAGGTGAGTTGTGTGAGAATATCGCAAATGTGTGAGCACATGTATGTGAATATGTCAAGTCTATGTGTTTCCATTTGATATAAGAGCACAAGTTATGGTAACGCCGGACCGGCGTTATGTCGACGTGTCACCGATGTTAAGCGGCGTTACCATACCGCCATCTCAACGTTAAAGGCCACGTTATGATCCAAGTTGCTGCAGCAACTTAAATGGAAACGCATAAAGTCCAAAAATATTTACAGAAATGCCCCCCAACGGCTAGTGGCATTTGAAAGAAAGAAAATTTTACACAAACACCCCCTCAACGTTTACGTTGATTTTGAATTAAAAATAAAAAATAAAATTTTTTTTTTTTTTTTTTTAAAAAGAAAAAAAAACGCACAAACAGCCCCTAAACGGCTCGTTTTTGTTCAAATTATTATTATTTGTTAGAAATGAAGCTGGACGATATTTACGTGAATTGGAAATAGACAACTAGTTTGCACATAGTGCAAGGACTTATTGTGTAATACTCTAATAGTTGTCAAGTTAGGCATATAAATACCCTTCAAGTTATCACTTGAAGGGTGTGGCTGTAAATCTTATCTTTTTCATTTCAATAATATCCAAAGGTTTCTCCACCTTCTCTCTACTCTCTCACTAAACCAAACATGAATCTCTTCCATTTTGATCAACCTCGTCCACCAGAAGGTGTTAAAAGTCGATTCTTGGTCTTTACAATTGGTATCACGAGCTAACCGGGGGCGAATCGTGGTGTGTTTGAGGTAAACAATGTGATTTTTTGGTGTGTTCTTGATTGTTACTGTTCATCAGTAGCAGTTTTGATGCTTTGTGTTCGATTTATGTTTAAAAGAACCCAAATGTTGCGTTTTTGTTTCATAAAAACGTGACCCTTTTGGTGTTTATCTTGAAATCGTACACCTTTTGAAGATCAAAGGTTGTGTCTGTTGTGTGTTAAATCGACTTGGCTGTGCAAAGTTTTCTAGCTCTTCATTCTTATCTTGGTGTGGAAGATCATACACTTGTGTTTGTTCTTGGTTCATTAATCGAAAATCACTAACAATTTTTGTAAAAGAATTGTTGTTGATTATTTTAGTGAAGATTGTGAATTATTGGAGTGTGAAGAGTTAGTGAAAGTTGGCAGAAATGTTGACTGACAAGTATGGGAGCTGCATGGGTAGGAAGAAAAAGTCAAAAAGTGGGTGAAAGTTAGTAGAAATATGCGTTTTATCGCAATTGCATGGCAGCCAGCGAGTTATCGCAATTCGTCTTGTTTATCGCATTTCTTGTATGAGAATTGCGATAGTTATCGCAATTGGACATTATCGCATTTCTGCAATCCTATCGCATTTGGCCTTATTGCAGTTGCAACTCAGACACTTATCGCAATTGAGGTTATCGCATTTGAGGTCTAATCATACTTATCGCAGTTCAAATTATCGCAGTTCTGTCCGAGAAGTTTTATCAACTGCGATATCGGACAATGAAGCTTCTGCGATATTGGACAACCTTTGGCAAAAAAAAAAAAAAAAGTTTTTTGGCGGGAAAATCCGAGTAAAATTTAATTTTCTCAGGGGACTAAATGGACAATTTTTACGCGAGATTCATATTCTGGTACAAGAGTGAAAATTTTGGCCCAAAATTCGAATTTTTCGGATAATTTTTGGCGTAAAAATTGTAAAACTCAAATTTTCCCAGCATCATTATAATGTCATTTTATGACATATTTCACACCAAAATCACAAATAATATTTTTGGCCTACACCTTTAACATCACCGCGTATAGCCGAAAAGATCCTAAACAATGTTGCAAAAATCGTGAATCGGTAGCCGGGCGGTCGACCACCCTGCAGCGAGTAATCGGCCGAGGCGGGATTAATCGGTGATTAATCGGATTGGCATTTTTTGCATGTTTTGGGTATTTTTGGAGACCAAACTAAAGATCGTAACTGATTCCAAGCCTACTATGTTTCCAAACCTCAATAAAAGGCTCCAATTCTGATTATGAGGCTCATTGTGCGTTATAAGTGAAATAAACGATCCCCAAATTAAGTAGAATGCCTAAATTTTTATTTTTTCAAAGCTGACCGATTTGGCCGATTCGGCCGATTTTTGGCCGATTTTTTTGCCTGACCGATTTGTTGGCCGATTTTTGAAATTCTACAAGGTATAGGACCGATTACCTTGTAATCGGCGATTAATCGGCCGAGTTGACCGATTTTTGCAACATTGATCCTAAACAAGAATCGCATTCAAATGACAATGGCTATATTATCAACTGTGACTACAAGGATGATTCATTATTACTTACTTGAAGTTGAAGTGGACTATCATGGGTGAGTGTACTTAGTATCTTGAAGATATCGGGGTTGGTTGGATGCATGATTCTTCGAGATCCTTGTTTGAGCATTTAGGGAATAGTGACTAAGTCTTGGGTTATCTAGTTTTCATAGGTCAAGGGGAGGATGGACGAATACCTAGTTAACTATCACTTAAAGGAGATACGTTGTAGTACTCAGTGTCACACAAAGATGTGGATAATTCAAGAGAGGTTCATATACAGTTAAGGAAGGATGGATGGGTATATGAAACGACCTATATGCTTTAAGGAGTTACGTTGTAGTGCTCAGTATAGGTTCTTAGTCACACAATCGTGCAAGTTTAAGTCACAAGTCTGGGATATTTTTCTTCAGTCTCAAGTTCGTCATAGTGGGTTTATCCATCAGCAGTCACTACCAAAAGCCGTTGATTTGATACAAGAGGTTTGAGAAGAGATTGATCCTAAGAGAATCGTAGAGAGAATAGTTATCGACATCCACTCATGGGGTATTGATTTGTATGTTGCTTCTAGTTGATATATCTATGTACACATATGTAGGATGAGTCCGAATGATCGTCATCATCCTGGAGGGAGAAATGTATGAAATGTGTACATCGGGGCTGTTTATTGAAGAACTGGAAGCATTCTAAGTGAGATGAAGATGTCGATATGATGCTCCCCAAACAAACCTGTGAAGAAGTTACAAGTCATCAGTCTATAATCCATTTTCCGCTGTGCAAGAGACTGAAGACAATTTGGCAAGATTTCAGAGAAACTTCTTCTACAAGCATCAAGGCTATATCAAACGGGTTGTCAATTTGGGAGGGAGCATGTAAAAGAAAATGCCTCACTAATTGGGAGGGAGTAATAACCCAATTAGGTCATTACAGTGATTCTGCAAGTAAGTCAAGCAAGCTGAGAAAGATACGAGAAGATCAAGAGCTGTGAAGACATCCTCAAAAGGAGACTGCTCTACTTCAGCATTGCTTTTATCATTGTTATGTAATTGTTAGGAATCATTGTAACCAATTCACGTATATCTCCAGCTGGAGGGAGATTGTTAGAAATGAAGCTGGACGATATTTACGTGAATTGGAAATAGACAACTAGTTTGCACATAGTGCAAGGACTTATTGTGTAATACTCTAATAGTTGTCAAGTTAGGCATATAAATACCCTTCAAGTTATCACTTGAAGGGTGTGGCTGTAAATCTTATCTTTTTCATTTCAATAATATCCAAAGGTTTCTCCACATTCTCTCTACTCTCTCACTAAACCAAACATGAATATCATCTTCTTTGATCAACCTCGTCCACCAGAAGGTGTTAAAAGTCGATTCTTGGTCGTTACATTATTATTATTATTTTCAAAATCCCACCTATATATATTATGTAACACCCCCAAAATATCGCAACGGAAGATTGTGTCTGTGGGGTGCTACTTCATAATACAAAGTACAAGTTATAGAAAACGACCTCTAAATGAGACGTTTTGAAAAGTTACCATTCGATTAATGAATTCAGAGTTACAAACATGAGATCTCAAAGTATGATACATAAATGTATACAAAATGTTTCGAATGGTAAATGATAATAGCATAAGTCTTCAAAATATGTCGTGCGACTCTATGCTTCAAGATCTAGCTATCGTCTAATGTACCTGAGATAAACATGCTAAAGTGTCAACACAAAGGTTGGTGAGTTCATAGAGTTTAGTTTAAAAGTAAAGTATTTGAATAAAGATTTCCCAGCAAAGGCCTTGTAAATCCACTCAGTTCCAAGCCCCGCCCATACAAGACTTGCAACCTGTGTGTTTACAACCCACTGCTAACATAGTATGTCTAGGGTAGATGTCTTGCATATCAATGCATCATGAGATTATTGGGTGCCATTTCCCAAAGAATACTGGGTGCCATTTCCCAAAGATTACTGGGTGCCATTTCCCAAAGATTACTGGGTGCCTACTTCCCAAAGACAAGTATGAAAGCGTATCGTATAAAAGTATAAACATTTAAGTAATTTCATAAATCATGTATTTGATAATTCCAATCCACATGAATAGATTTACACATAACAGTGTATCACATAATAAGACGTCACATATAAATAGCATAAAAGAATAAAAGTATCACATAGATTTGAATCATTGACTAACTGTATCATAAAGTTAAACGTGTATTTGTAAAAGTATAGTTTGAGCATGTATCTCCCCCAAAAGTATAAAACATGTATTAAAAGAGTAGGGGCTATGACTCACGGTAAAGTATAAGAGTTTAGTTTACTTGTGAAAATAAGAACAAGTATTTAAGCATGTATGAAAATAAGAACAAGTATTTAAGCATGTATCTCCCCAAAGAGTTAAAACGAGTATAAAAGTAGGGGCTAAGAACTCACCTTGAACTAATGATATCACCACGTATAACGGGATTGATGGATTAAGCCAGGAAGTCTCTACGCGCAACTACCCGTTCGGGCCATCATAATTCAGAGGTCATGTAGTAAACGTTCGAGGAGCTAGGACACTTTAATTCGTAAATCCAGCAACTCGTTGATCCGTTTACCCAAATGAAACCCCTCACATGAAGTTCCCTAGTGTTGTAGTACCCGATACTAAAATAAGATAATAACAAAGTCTTTTTGGAGACTTGAAGTTATTTGAAGATTATAACGACGCCTTTCTTGAAAACTTGAAGCAAAGTAGATCAAAATCTAGCTTTTGCTCAAGAACGCTTGCACGTTCTTGAAAGAAACTAGCTAAAATAGCTAAGAATCGCCTTGGGTTTAAGGACTTTAGATATAAAGAGAGGGGTGGTGCAAGAAATAATGAAGGCTTATGCCTCATATTTATAGGAAAATTTCAACCGAGGACTAATTGTGTAACTTTTCTGCTTTTCGTGTTCGAGACTTATTTAGGCTAGCAAACGTTTGATTCAAGTCACGAAAATTACGCCGTTGCGTTTAGAATAGTTTTTCCAACAAAATGAATATATAAAACGAGAAATATTTTTACAGGGGTCATTATTGTAACTTTTGTGTAATTATGGTTTAGGACTCATTTAGGCTTGATAACGTTCGATTTATGACACGAAATTAGTACCATTGTATTTAGAATAATTTTTCCACTAGAAATGAGTATTTACACGACTAGTGAATTTTTGAAAATATCTAGATATTTTTGATGAATAGTGTTTAGATATTTTGATGAATAGTGACTAGTTATTTTTGCAGAAATGATCCGACGAGTGTCAAACTCTCGGATTATCATTAAAATAGTTTAACTTACGAGAATATGAAATAAAAATTTTCGGGAATGAATAGTGAAAGTGAATAGTAAAAATTCGGAAATAGATAGTAACCTGAAAATGCGAATTGTTACATATTACACCACTATCTAACAATTTTTCACACAAAAAATTCAAACCCTCTCTATAAAAAAAACTTTATCTTTCACAATGGATCCGTTCCAAATTACGAATAACATAAAAACTTTTCCGATGTCGAAGACGAAACCGACGCTTTGTTTATGATAGTCGCCTACGAGTATCACCAATGGTTACAAGCAGAAGAAGCGAACCTTTCCGATACAACCGTAACCCAATCTACCGTGAACGTGAGATTGTAGAGGAGCGTTTGATGGCCGACTTTTTTAATCCCGGTTGTAAGTATCCTCATACAAACTTTCGAAGAAGATATCATATGAGCTGGAAACTATTTCTAGAATTAGTCTAAGGTATTGAATCGTATACTTCCGATCCTCTTCCAAAGCATTTTAATTTCTTTAGCCAAGCACCCGATTGTACAGGTCGAATGAGTATGAGTGTTATCATGAAATGCACTATGGTCATACGCCAATTGGCATACGGCACCTCACCCGATGTGTTTGATGAATATTTGAAAATGGGTGAGCATACCGGACGTGATTGTTTGGATAATTTTAATATGTGCGTTATTGACTTGTTTAGTCGGGAGTTTTTAAGAAAACCAACCTTGCAAGACATTCAAAAGTTATATGCAACTACATTTTTGGTCATCGTGGTTTACCGGGTATAACGATTTTGGTCCAATAGTTTCATTTGTAACGGATCTTGTCCTGTTTTCGCTGACCCGTAACGGGTTTGGTCCAATTTTCGTTGACTGTTAGTTTGACCAGTTAAAAAAATGTGAAATGACTAAAATACCCTCGGATGATGATGTACAATGACTAAAATGCCCTTCTCTTCTTCTTCTTCATTCACTACACATCCAACTACACCACTAAACTATAAACCAGATGATACAAACATGAAATGGTGCAACTGATATAGAATTAAAATTCATGAAACCACATTGCCAATAATAACAGCATTTAGTAAACAGTAAGAACAATGTGAAACCACAAGCTTAATAAGGGAATGATCTTCATTAGCAACAAAGCTTAAATTGCAGTATCACTTCCCCTCAAATGCCCCAAAACATAAACCTAAAATCCTAACCGACAAATACCATAACAACCTTCACCACACAATCACCTAATCATCATCTTCAGACGGCTTTGAAGGACCAGCCTTCTTGGGAAGCAAAAGGTTGTGAATGTTGGGCATCACACCACCGTTAGCAATGGTGACATCACCGAGAAGCTTACTTAGCTCCTCTTCGTTCCTGACAGCTAACTGAATGTGTCTCGGCACGATTCTGGTTTTCTTGTTGTCTCTTGCTGCGTTTCCGGCTAACTCAAGCACCTATCAATAAACAATTTTCACAATCTCAATACATCTCAATTTTCACACAAAACATACTTTTGTTCCATCCTACTAGCTTCAATTCCACCAAATTCAACTCCACCAACACCACCACCGACACTCCAAACATCTAAATTAGCAGATTTAAGGCCTAAACTATAACTAATCCCCACAACAAATTCACCATTATCTCTCTCAAAAAACCCAAACTCAAAAACCTTATTTAACAAAAACCCTGAAATTTTAGAACCTAACACAAACTTATACTTGTCTTCATCATCCTCTCAACAACAAACACATAACCAAATATATACCCATTCGCATTCAGTTCTTCAATTCCCCTGAAATTTTTTCCTCCTCAGTCACATTCAGTTCTTCAATTCGAAACTACCCTGAAATTTTTTCCTCCTAAATCGACCACATTTCACCTTTTTCAATACCCATTACAGACGGCACAACAACACGACGAGACCTCCCACACAACCAAATATATACAAATTCACATATTCAAACCCACCACCATCCAAACACGAAACTACCATCAAATTAAACTCTAACTCTCCATCGCCTCCTTAACCCTCCCTTGACTAAAAAACCCCTCCATAAACGTAGCATTCACAATCCCGTCATAAACCAAACACCTACTCATCAAAAAACTCATCAAAAAACACATTCGGCACAATCCCACATTGCTTGTGTTCGCCATAGTTGGAGTTGTTCTTAATTGTGAGTTTGGTGTGAGATAAGATTTTAATGAGTAGGTTTCTTGTGTTCGCCGGTTTGACTCGCCGGATTTGGATTTTGTGTTTAGATCGAGGATTTGGAAGATAAGTGGGTGGTGGATTTTGTGTTTAGATAGAAGATTTGGATTTTGTGTGGTGTTGGATAGGATTTTTGAGCTCAGCAGGTTCTTATTTTAATGGTAGTGGGTGGGGATGAAAAGACAAGATTACCCTCATATTTAACAGTCAAAGACAGTCAAACTAACGGTGTTAGTAAAATTGGATCAAACCCGTTACGGGTCAGAGAAAATAGGACAAGATCCGTTACAAATGAAACTATTGGACCAAAATCGTTATACCCGGTAAACCACGAGGACCAAAAATGTAGTTAACCAACCTTGCAAGACATCCAAAAGTTATATGCAACACATGAGCGTCAACTTGGTTTTTCGAGAATGTTTGGTAGCATCGATTGTATACAATGGGAATGAAAAATTGTTTGGTGTCATGGCATAGCCAATATGGTAGGGGCGATAAAAAATACCCAACTATAATGCTTGAAGTTGTTACTGCGTACGATTTTGTGGATTTGGCATGCATTTTTTGGGGTAGCGGGTGCGAATAACGATATCAATGCTTTAGATAATTCTCTGTTATTCGATGAAGTTCTTGATGATGTCACCCTTATAGCTCAGTATGAGGTCAATGGAGTTGTGTTTGAAAAGGGGTATTACTTAGCCGACGGAATTTACCCACAGTGGGCTACTTTCTTCAAATCGTTCAAAAATATGTTGGACGATAAACATACTTTCTTTAAAAGGCAACAAGAATCTGCACGAAAGGATGTCGAACGTGCTTTTGGTGTTCTCCAAGGACGTTGGGGAATATTTCAACAACCGGCACGTCAATACCATGTTACCAGGATACATAGAATCATGTATTCTTGTAAAATATTGCATTACATGATTTTAAAGGATCAAAAGATTGCCCTAGGTGAGTACAAAGAATTGTGGGTGAATCCAGTACCACATAGGCAACAAAGATGGGTCGACAGATGTGATATGCATCGTTGAAAGGAAAAAGAAATACATGACATATACGCATCTTAATCTCCAACGACAGCTTATGGAGCATATTTGGCGAGCACGTGAAGCTTTTGAGGATGAAGATGAAGATTAATCTCCAACGCATGTTTTAAGTTTATGTATTAGTTTTTTAATTTCCAAATATGTTTTTTAAATTTAAGTATGTTTTTTTTAAGTATTGATAATTTGTATTAGTATTTTGTGAATGAAATATTAGTTAAGGGTTTATTTAAGAAATTAAATATTAGTTGACGGGTTAATATGTAATTTTTTTTAAGTGGGTCCCAAAAGGTGGTGTTATTTAGTGTTGTGATAAGGGGTGATTTTTTGGTGTTAACTGTCTTGGTGTTAAAGTGATGTGGCGCTGAGATGTCACACAAAAAAGGGTGTTAATATGTTATTATACCCAATGCTCTAAGGGTGCTTTCAAAATATCGAAATTTTTTATTTTTTTAAGAAAATATCGAATTTTTTTGATTTTTTAAGAAAATATCGAAAAAATTTCGATTTTTTTTTAAATTTCGCAAAGGTCCCAAAGTTTTGAGGATTTCATGGGTATTTTGACTTTTTGAGAAAAATAATTGGATATTATGTGAAATATGTTTGAGAAATTTGGTATTTTTGTGATTTTCCTTTTAAAAATTAATTTAATGGTAGATGTTATCATCATTTTCAATCAAGGGTATTATAAGATTTACAAATTACTCAAATTTTTAAATTTAAGGAAAAATCATACATGCATTATAAGTAGTATAGATAGTTCATGTTTAAAAAGAAACATTTTGTAGTATAGATCATGTTGAATTGATCGGCCCACAAACATTTTTATGCTCACCTTAGTAAAGCTACTCGATGTGCGCTATATTTTACTTACGTTGCAAGTAAACTATCGCCACTCCACCAGAGGGTGTTTTTCAAGAGCCAAACACACTGGTAGTTGCATGTTGAACCACACTGTTATAAGCACATGTTCGGTCGGCTAGTGAAGCAATCAAGGTGTCAAGCAAACATCTTCTTAACTGAAAGTGATGTGTTAATATGATTTTTAGGGAACAAAACCAGACCATTAATATGAGATTTGTAAATTTGATTTAACAGTTTAAGATGTTTCATGAACTGAAAAGAAGCGCCAAATGACTCTCAAGTCTAGACCTTTTAACCCTTTTTTGGTACACATGAGCACAAGCAACAAAGACGATAGCAGAATATGTCGCATGGTATATTTCATACTCAACTAACGAGGTAGGGGACACATTCAACTTACTCATCTTCAGCTAAAAGCCTAAATAACAACATAAATCAACAAATTCAAAAGTAGATACCCAAAGTAATGGGATGCGCTTAATACGTTGTTGGAGGCTGTTGTGCTTTCCGATTCGATTGACAGCTGGGTTTGGGTTGGGGCCGGTGATGGTGTTTTCTCGGTGGGAGCTGTTAGGAAGCTAATGTATAACGACATGGACTACAGCAATATCAGTCTTCGAGTGGTGTAAATGGATTCCGAAGAAATGCAACATCTTTGGGTGGCGGGCTGAGATGGGAAAGATTCCGACGGCGACTGCGTCGAGGCATAGAAATCTCTTGTCCGCTTTGCGGTGGCGCGGAAGAGTCTGTGGACCACTTATTCACAGGCTGTATGTTCGCTTCAGTGCTTTGGCAGCATATCTCCTCTTGGTGCAAGGTCTAAAATTTGTTTGTTTTTTCGTTCAAGGATCTTTTGGAAGCCCATAATTTCGTTGGGTTGTCAGGGAGAGCCAAAGACATATTTTACGGCATTATTATTATAGGGTGTTGGAGCATTTGGAGGGCGAGAAATCGTCTCAAGTTTCAAAGTAAGAAGGCTAGGATGGAGGACATCATTGGAGAAGTTAAAGCGTTGGGTTTCCTTTGGGCAAAAAATAGAGCTAAGTTATCGTCCTTGTCTTGGGGCGATTGGTGTAAATTTGTAATCATGTAGTTTTTGTTTTTGTTGTTGTGTGTGCCGCCCCGTTTTGTGGGTTGGCGGTTTTTTAATGAAATATACCGTAAAAAAGTTGTCACCCTTAATTGCAACTTCTTGTTTCAGAGAAAAATAAGTTTTAGGGCCCGTTTGGTTGCCATGATTTGCCACTATTGGAGTTGCTTTGTTAAAATTTAGTTGTTTGGTAGGTATTTCGAATGTTTAAAATATGGACTGACTACCATATTTAAGGGTATACATAAAACCCCACCATAAGGCCAGGATTACTGACATGATTGTCTGACACATTTTTTACCATTTTGTATTTATCCAGCTATGTATTCCTGTCCACAAACAAGTGGCCCCATTCATTTTTTTAATATTATCTTTTAATTGTGACCCACTTATAGTTATATTTTATTATTATTTATTATATATGTTATAATCCTTAAATTCAAACCAAACGGGCTTTTAAATTCTCCAAATCCTAATCCTAATTCTAATCCTAATCCTAATCCTAACCCAAACCCGTCTACAGACCAAACTAAATTTTACTGCCATGGTGGTATTAGCTTCGAATTCCCAACAACAGGTCAAACCCTTCACAAGCCAAAGTTTCCGGGCTGGACCAAGTTCAACCCAATCAGAAACAAGATCCAAAAGCATGACTCTGATAAAATACCCTTTGCCTTTTACACTTCAATTCAACAATTAAAAGATGAAAATTCATATCCAGGTTACATTTTACAAGAACAAACTCAACCAATCAATTAACATGTCTACCCAAAGGAAAAAATCTAAGAGACTTAACAGTTACAATAATAGCACATTCTGAACTAACCCACCAACAAATCATACACGGGGAATTAGAACCAAACTTTTAGTTACACCATACATGAACTAACCCAAACCTATTACCAGTATAAATTTCATTACGCTCTTCATCATAGAAAAGGGCCGTTATGTCCTCAAGTGCTTCTGTTACAGAACTTGTAATTCTGGAAGCTCGTACTCGCTTTCTTGAGGTGCATTTGCAGCTCCTGCCACTACACTCACCACAATTATACTCATCCAAAGGAACACCATTCTTTGCTTTGATTTTAGCAAGGCATTTTCCAGTCAAAATGTTGCTGATATTTATAGAACCTTCTGCAATACCCAAGTATAATGGTCAGTTAAGAAAACAAAACCAGAAGTTACATATCTAGGAAGCAGAATCACAACCATTATAATGCATCAATTTACACTTTCATGTTAATGTTTAAATTATTGGTAGCAATTTCAAGCCATTTACTTATAGATGGGCCGTTTTAGGTTTTTTGTCATCTCTAATGGGTAAAAATAAATATAGTTCAGAGAGAACGGATCATTACTGGTCGTTTTGGGGTCAACTAGGCACTAACCATACAAAAAGTTGGCCCAATTTTTGGCCAGTTAGTCAGTTAGCCAACCACTCATTTTGCTAGATCTAGATAAGATCCGCAAAGTTATTAAAAGATGTGAAGGCGCGAGTATAAAAAGAATATATTTGTTAACAAGGAAAAATAAGGATCCAAAAGAAGTCACAGTAAAACCTAATCTTTATAGGACCTAATAACTGGCAGCTGCTGACTGAAAACATAACTTAATTGTTTGCCTACTAGCCAAATTATCTAACTTTTTTTTCTTTTTTTGGGTAAAGGGTAACCCCGGTAAAGATATTAACTAACTTGCCCTATAGGTAAGACGGCCAAAAAGACCTTGTGAACAAATCAATGTCATTTCTTTGCGGCAATGATAATGAACAAAAAGGTAATCTCAACTCGGAAACTTGCCAAAAAGAAAATGTTAAAAAAAATTATAGTCTAGCAATTTACCATGTCCTTCTGTTAAGGGGTCATCAGACTCAGTTTTGCAATAGGAAATGATAAGATCCTGATCACTTGTGATGTATATGTTGTTAGTGTTGCAGTCAGGATGCCACAACAAATGATCCTCAAATGAAGTCACAAGTTCCCCACGGAAGTTCCATACAGCTACTGTTCGATTTCTGAACGTTAGGAATAATTGGTTCTCATACAAAAAGATAAATGCTGATGGAGTCATAAATTCTGTCCTGCTAACTTCCGTTACATCAAAATTGCGTACCTAAATAGAACGCAAGATTTAGAATTTCATCATACTTGTTAACAGAATGATATGGTAGACTTCGGAAACTCAACCATTTACTTCTGAATGGGTCAATTCAAACTATGCTTTTTATCTCACGGGTCAAACGAATGAAAAGTTGTTCAATGCATCGAACTCCCAGGTCATTAAATTTGAAGAGTTCGATTATTACTGAATTAGGTAAAGGTTCATATGAGAACCAACGCCCAGGTACACAAGTGCATTGAATCTCTTATGAACCTTCTCCTATCAAAGTAACATACTAATTACATTTGAAAGAACTTTAATTTTGGACACGCTGCTTTTTGTCAACCTGACCAGACTTGTTTTGACTTGTGCCAAATAAACCAACCATTTTGCCACCTATATAATAAAGCAAAGAAATAAAAAGATTACTTACATCAAGAATCTGAAGATTCTCATTTTCTTGTTTGACAAGAAGCTTCTCATTAAATTGCTCAATGAAATCCACCTTCTTGTTTCGGTGAAGGAGATGATTGAATGATTTTAAAACAGTTCCATCTTCAATCGAGAGAATCTTGAGAGGGACATAACTAACAGCTTTGTTGTATATCAACAGCATGATTCCGGGGCTGTTTTTTGGAAAATAAGAAAAGGAAACATCATAAACATATTTAACACTACCATACAAATATAAGAATACCAAAAAGGAAAGAGAAGCAAAGTTTTCAGTCAAGGGAAAATTTACCTAATTTTGATCTCTTGTACGTTTTTATCCGATATGGAGTATAACAACGTATAATTTTTCAGATCAAACACCTTGTAAACACTGGAAAAACAACAAACAAGAAGTCAATACCAATCCAATGACACGTCACATCATGAAAGAAGACGGAGATATGATGTATTGATGTCAAAAACTAGAGATGGTAACATGGACCCATTTACCCATGGATGGGCCAATTTGGGTCTTTTAATCCTTAACAGGCCAAAACAAAAACTTAACAAAAAGAGAAACTGATCAAACAAGTTGAAAGTCGCCCGAATTGGACTTTAGTAATCATCGTTATTATATATAATAAGTATTAAAATGAATATAATAGTCTTTGAGCCAAGAGCCAATGCAACTGATTTCGCCAGTAGTAAAAACAGAATCTGCTAAACATGTTTTGACCCATTACCCGACCCGACCAGCATGCCACTTTAGCCAAATATATACCTATCCTGTGCTGAGAAAGTCAGCACCTTTCCATTCACATCATCAAACTCCACAAAACCAGGCCATTTCAAAGATTCTGACTCGAAGAGAGCAAAACCGGCATCAGGTTGAGCTCTCCGTATGTATCTGTTACCAGTACATGCATGAAATACAATAAGAAAAAATAATAATAATTTGATACATACTAGAAATATATGAGCTGTAAGATGCACATACTCTATTCGTGTTGTTCTGCATTTCAAGGAGCTAAAGCTGTCTGAAGCATAGACAGAGACTGTAATGAGTGAATCATTGTTCTTATTGTAAAACAAGCTTCTTATAACTTCATCAGGACTCACGTTTAGAAAGCATATTCTCTGATTAGTCTCTGCATTAAATACATAACATATGAGAACCCTTAAACATTAATGATCTAATGTAATTCAATAAGTGTATTTTTGTTCTTTCTATATATACCTCGGCTGAATGCAGCACAGACTCCAGATTGTGCCAGAGCAAAGACTATATCACGAGCGGCAACAATTTCAATGATTTTCGACCGCTTCTTAAGAAACGGTAATACCATAGTGCAATGCCCCTTTGGATCATGAGTATCGTACTCCTCCTGATATATCAATCATCGTTAGAAGTCAATTAATACTTGAGTCACATAACAGACATTGGGATAACGAGTCAATCATTGTTAGAAGTCAATTAATACTTGAGTCACATAACAGACATTGGGATAACGAGTCAGAATGAGTAACTAGTAAATGCAGGTCAATAAACAGTTCAGGCACTCACAAACACGTTTTTTATAGTTTTTATCCCACTTTAAAAGCGAACAACAACAACAACAACAAAACCCAATCCGCCGGAGCCAACTATAAAAGCGAAGAGCTTGCTAAATATTATTATAGGAAAACTAAATTATCACAAAAATAATCTAACCTTTTCTAGTAATATCATTTAGGAGCTTTTATGCATTTAATACACTTCAGATGACTTTCAATATGTTTCTTTTTTAGTAAAAACTCACTTAGTTTAACACTTTAACCCAACTGACACGTCAGAGATCAAACATAATCCAAAATACATAAAACCTCAAAAAGGCCAATAAAGTAGTAACTTTTATCAAGTGAAACCCTAACTAGCAGCGCACAGAAAAAAAAAGAGCAAATTTGAGTGCGAATATAGCCCGGATTATAATTAATTAATTCTACTCACATAGATCCAAAATATGATAAAAAGAAAATTGACTGTCACTGAGCCACTGAGGTAAAATAGAAGAGACATTTATAAAATGCCAATACTCGAATTCAGGATACCCAAAAAATATCACTTTGGGCACGTAGAATATGACAGACTATCATTTCCAATTTGCAAAATCTTACCAGTATAATGACAAACAATCATTGCGCTAGTTATTTAGAACAAGAGAAACAACATGCAAGTATAATCAAAGAATCGAGCAAGGCTATGTGTATTTCTTACGAAGTTGCAATAGTCTACATAATTCAAAGCAAGATGCAGTTCCACAATAGCCAGAATGGCAACAATGCTCCAAGTGAAACATCCTCTTATTTCACACACACACACACACACACACACACACACACACAATATATATATATATATATATATATATATATATTATATATATATATATAACTGTCAAGTTACAAAACAAAAATTACTTAAGAAACACAATTGTTAACATCTGATATCTGGTCATTACGTCCTGCTTGTCTTAACTTAGTCATTTTCTTAAAACATATCTCTTGGTCAAAATTCTATGATAGATGGAATAACATGAGGTCTTGCATTTGTTTACAAAGATACTGCACATGCAAATTAAGACCATGGAAAATGCACTATACCAGTTATGTAATAAAATGATGAGAGATTAAATCTCATAACTTATGTGTAACCAAGCCATAACTTCAAAAGCATATACAAATATATAAGAAATGAACTCCTTAAATTGAACATGGGCTAGACTCCAAACCCGTGAAAAAGACACAAGGGCTCAAGGCGTCAACGAGCAAATACCAACGCTCATAAAATACCCATAAACGTCAAGCACATACACTACCATATATCTTGGTTTTGGTAACACGTTAATACTCACATTTAATGCGAGCGATATATGCTTATTTATGCACTTAGTTCTCGTTTCGACTCTTCCTTCAAGTCTCAAACTTTAACTTATTTGAACCTCCAAAGTCTTTCTAACCTTTGTATGAGTGGCGTGAACAAAAACAAAAGAAGTAATATTTCCTATCTCATACTAGTTTCTTACTTAATTTGTAACTAGGCTAAGTAGAAAAAGATCCAAGACCGGTTATCCTAGAATTCCTAAGCTTGTTCGGTGCAACTCAATGACACTAACTTAACTAAGTAATAATCAACCCCATGCCTAGTAAACCTGCTATACAATGACAAGCTATCCTCCGTTAACGTGGTACTTACTTCAAATGTGCGTGCTTTAGGCATTGCCATTTGTAATTTGTACCTATAAACCTATATTATTACATTTTTTTTAGAACGGCACCACACTTGAAATCCGACTCCCGAGTTAAACCATCCAAACGGGCAGGCCCCGGGACCCGAACCACTAGGAGAGACCCGCGAAGGGAAACCCCTAGAACTCACGGCTTCGCACTAGGAGGAAAACCTAGATATTTTTGTCTCTTGCGAGACTGGAAACCTTGGTACATTTATCTTATATCACTTATACGTACTTGCTCAAGCTCTATTATACGCCTATGTATTCAAGTATCTTTACATACAAAACTTCATTAATAAGATACTGACACTTTGCTTTAGGGTTTGTAACATAAGTACTAAAGATTTTGTTCCTTGCATTAAAAACACTAAACATGCATTACCTCGTGTCACTTACATTACCACGTGACACATAACTTCATAGTATAAAACTATAATAAGATTTACCATTAGTAACAATGTAACATCCTTACATTTCCACACAAATAGTTAATTACACTAAGATGCAAAAAAGGTAAAAACAATTAGTTTACATACAATACACAAAAATGTAACTAACCCTAAAATACAACCTATGTTCAACTATACTAATCTAAATTAGTTATCAACAATAATAAAGCATTACTAAACTATCCCTATAATAACTTAAACAAAACACCCTCTTTTACCACCCACGTAATCATCCACAAATTTCATCAATGTATCCACAAACACTGTACACTCAATAAGGTGTACTAAACACAGCTTACTCTACTTTTTGCCATATATAACATACCTACATTGCGTGCAATTATATGTAATGTCACTGGCAAGAACAATTATCTTGCATACAATACACAAAGATGTAACTAAACCCTAACTATAAGTTCTATAACCTATACTCAACTATACTAATATATTAACAATAATTACCCACATAACCATCTGTAAATTTCATCAATGTATCTACAAACACTTACAACTTACTATACTGTTTACCATATGTAACATACTTGCACCAAGTTTCAAAAAAAGGCGAGAACATTTATGTTACATAGGATACGCAAAAATGTAACTAAACACTAAATATAACCTATGTTCAACTATACTAAACTAAACATGTAACTATAATTAAACACAAAAATGAGCAGATACAAACCTGCAATCTGATGTTTCTGAACCTTTCAAGAGAATCACACATTCTAAACCCGCGATCTCTCTTAGAACTAATTTCCCTCTTATAAAGCTTCTTAACACTATTCACTAACCCATCACTACGACGTCGTTTCTTCGCCACTATTCGGCGTCCGTTACACGGCCGTGGACTTGCTGTTATCCTCCTCCCATCCATTTCCCCCAAATTCAAAACCCTAATTTCACTCAAAATTCAACTTTTATGCAATAAAAACCCTAATTAATAAAAACCCAGATCAGATTTTATCTGGGTTTTTGATTGTGAGTGTTCTTGACTGATTAATTTGACCAATTTTGAAAATTATTTTTTCGAAATAAAACCCTAATTTTGATCCAAGATTTTATTTTTTTGGCAATTGAAACCCTAATTCAAGAGACCCAGATAAGAAATGATGTGGGTTTTTGATCGTTAGTGATCTCGAGTGATTAATTTGAGAAATTTTTATGAAAATTTGCAATCAAGATTCAACTTCTTGAAAGAAAAAAAGGAGCCTAATTTCAATCAAGATTTGATTTTTTTTGTTTTTGCAATAAAAGGGTCTACTAATTGTCGGGACCAAGTGTTGAGAATGAGATTATCATGGGTTTTGGTCTTTTGGTTGTGAGTGATGAATTTGAAATGAGATGTTAAAAGTGTATTTGGATATTGGGAAATGAATTATTTTGATTGTGTTGTATTAGTATAAGTTTTGCGTTATTTTATTTTTTAAGTGCTTGTTTGGACGTTGTGAGCAGTGTATTTTGGTGAAAAAAAATCGTTAGATTTTTATTTATTTATTTTTATTTAAAATGTGCATATATGTATTTAAGTTTGTTGTTACTATTTGAACTATACATTTAGTGTTATTTATCTGAAAAGTAAATTATGATTTCGTTTATATTAAGATATATTTGTTTAGCATTTGTTTTTTTTTTTTTTTTTTTTTTAATGTGGTGGTGTTTATGTTGAGTAGAAGAAATTACTTTTAATCGCGTGATATTTGATGTTTGTATTTGTACGAATTTTTATTTCAATAGGAATATGCAAAAAGAGGTTTTTTTTTTTTTTTTTTTTTTTTTTTTTTTTTCACCTTGGTTAAAATAAAAAAAAAACTTTTGTTTAATATAAAAGACCAAAATTTGTTGCTAAAGTATATGTTAAAATTGGGTGAGATAAAATGTTGCCTAACACTGAATTTTCCTATTCTTTATGAAAATCTGCACATAGAAGATGATGGATGATTCGTTTGGATGGGAAATTTAACTCGAACCATTATTATTCCTTTTCCAATGGTTAGTATTCTTGTTCTAAAAAAATATTCCTCTTTTAAAAGGTTAATTTGTACATAAATCAGAAGCATATGAGGGTATTGAAAGTAATTACGACATTCAAATGAGGGTATTTAATTATGTTAGAGATGAACCCGTTTATTTGTGCATTTCTTTTGTGTGTCAAGATTCTTTAAATTGTTGTTTCAAGTTTGAAGTAATGGTTATTGAAACAATTTTACTTATATCGTTTGGCCTTTTGTTGTTCGACTCCATCTGTGTGTTTCAATTCAATATTGGTGTTTCATATGTTTGTTTTTAGTGTGTTTACAAATTTGAATACTAAAATAATTGTTGCACCAAATATAGGTTTGACTATCATTGAACAGGAATGTTATGGTTACATGTATGCAGGAAATAGTTATACAAAATATAGAGGTAAGCATCTGGTCAATGCACAAACCTACATTAACATTATTGGTGCTTGTAGTTGTAGATATTCACATAAGTCATTGGCCATGAGTGGTCCTAGTAGTGATAGTTACTTACATAGGTTATCGTCTTTAAGCTGCACTTTAGAAGTGTGCAATTAAGTAGCAAAAGAGTACATAAGTTATTGGCCATGACTGGTAGGGTGAAGTTCAGAAGTTTGCAGTCAAGTACCAAAAAAGTGTTCTTGCAGCTTGCATAGTATGCTTTTTTTTTTTTTTTTTTTTTGTTGTCTGTTGGTTCATCTGTGAAGAGAGTTCGTTTGACTGCTTGCTGCCCAGCACTTGAGTTTATGTCTGTTTTGGATCTAGTTTGCATTCCTGAGTATGTTGGTGGTGGTGTCGCCATATTTGTAACAGTAAAAAATAAATAAATAAATAAGCTATGGTTTAAGATTAATTTTTTAGTTTGATTGGTTCTTTGGTAAGTATGAAAAGTTTATTATCTGGTTGCTTTTATTCTGCTGTTAGATTCTGTTGCATTGGTTCCTCAATAATGTTTTCTGTTATTGCTGGAACATAGTTGCTTTTACCCGATGCTATATTTGTTGTTGGTCTATCCTGTATAATGGTGTATGTTGTTGTTGGTGTTGCCATTTCTATAGCAATTAAAAAAATTTAAATCATTATTTTAGATCGTATTTAATGTCTTATGCTAAGTTATATTAATTGTCAAAGTTTATTACCTTTTGGGTAGTCTTCCTGCTCTATAGTCTTCTGTTGTTGTTCCATAATGTTTAGGCTTCCTATTGTTGGAATGGTATCAATAACAGCTAAAGCTGTTGTTGATGCTTCGAGAACTGTGATGTAAAAATTAGGATGTTTTGGCATTAGTTTTTTAGATTTGAAAAGTTTATAACTTGTATAGTGAACTGTGATGTTAAATGAATATGTTTACCTGAAGGTTGTCCTTCAATTTGTCTTGTCATTCTTGTTTTGCCGAATATTTCATCGACAACAAATTCGATGGATCCTTGTCTGCAAGTTGGATTGTAATGAAATTGAAATGTATGCTTCGTCCAACAATTGCGTCTAATTCTTCTGGAAAATGGTGTGGGTCACCATTCTCATTTGATGTGACCAAATTTGCACAATCACCGACAAATCCATCTGCCTTAGGTGTAAAGAATATAAATTGTGCTGTTGCGCTGCCATCCGTTAGAGTTGCTCTGAAATTATATCTGTATGCATGAATTAGGTCGGTAAGTGAGTGCGGAAAAAGTAAGTGGTCTATTTGTTATTTGATTACCTGTAGTTAGGAGCTGGTATAAGTCCATGTTGTTTGCATTCATAGTTTCCATTGATTTTTATATCTTTGAAGTTGCAAAAAGTGCATGAAGTGTAGTACCACCCTCTGTCTTTATTCAGCTCCATTATTGTTACTTCACAACTAAACCGGACTCCCTAATAAAGAACGAAAAATGATATGTCATATATAGCTGTTTTATGTAATAGATGGTAAACTATAAATGGACATTTGTTGTTGTAACTGACCTTGTAGGTGTCTGGATTATGTGTAAGTAGTATCGCAAATGGGATGCGGTTTTTGTTTTTTTCCTGTCCAATGTCTTGTAAACGGTATCTGGTCACACATAACGGTGGCTTTTCTTGATAGAGTGCTCTGTACCTATTGCATATGCATATTGGTTTAAGTATATAAATTTTGAATTAAACTATGTATAATAATGGTTAAGGATATACGAATATTACTTTGCTATATATTGTTCAAGCTGCGGTATCTTAGGATTTATGTAATAGTATGTTGCTGGTGTTGATGATAGCTGCAGATCTATAAATAGCAAACAGATAGCTATATAATGTTTCTTACATTTATTTATAGATAAGACGTTATTTTATATGAATGTTACTAAAAGTACATCTGTTTTGATATTTTGAAACCCTGCATGAACTCACAGCTATTATTATTGGCCTTTCAAGTTTCTCAATTGCTTCTTATTCAAATCTGTCGGCAAGCTCGTCCCATAATATCTATTCAATGGAGTTTCGACTGTTCATGTAAATAATTTCAAATGTATGTCATGCATTCAATATATTGTATACGTAATTTTTTTTGTTTCTTTAGAAAAATGACTTACTTCAGATTTTGTATTTCCACTTTGCGCATTCTCGATTGAGTTCTGTTAGGATTTCCAATGTCTCGTGGTTCTCCGGATATAATGTAACATCCAATATAATCTGCACATTTAAACATGGTTATAGATATAAATTTTTTATGTTATTATGGTTAGTAAAAGTATTTAAATTTGTTTGTTGGTACTTGTAAGAACTGGATATTCATTTTTTTCTTTTTCGCGTGGGTCAAATATTTTGTTAGGCAACTGATTGTAGGATACAAAGTTGAAATAGTGGTTTGGGAATGATTCAGATGGTATAGGATCCAATTTTGTAAGTCTGGTAAATGAGATTGATGTTTTGTTATGAAGAGTTTGTTGCCAGTTTTCTGTTTTAATACAGTGAAAGTCTGATACACGGTATGCTAGGCCAGGTATAAGAATAGGTCTGAAATAATGTATGTCGGCAGCTAGCATGTTGGCTTGTATTGTAGTTCCCCAGATATATAAAATATTGTTACAATAAAGCAAACGCAGCGATGTTTGTATAGTATTATGTATATAAATTACCTATCTGTCTAATAAGATTGCACGGTAGCCTTTCTCAGTTGTATCTGGAGGATCTCGAGCGGTACATGCACGGTATACTTTGACATCAATCAGTTTCTCTCTGTCTCCAGGTTTAAGCTCTTCGATTGGTGTTAGTGTCATACTGCAATAAGCAAATTAAAATATTAGAAGAATAAATTTAGTAAAAAAAACAAAAAAACAAAGGGCAGCAATTTTGGTTTTCAACTTTATTCAATGCAATTTATTAAAAAAAATAAATAAATAAAAAAAATAAAAAAAAATTAAGTTAATGCAAAGCAAGACTAACGTTAACATTCATGTTTAGTATTTTTTGCAATATAATATTGACTACTTAAACCTCTATTTCAGCAATTGTGTTGAGAAAGTCTTTATATACTGCTATGTTTTTGGTTGTGTTGGGTGGGTGGTCACTGTGTTTTTTTTTTGTAAGGATTTTGAGACCATTGGGCGTTGTAACTCGTGAGAGCGCAACATAAAGTTGCCCATGTGCGAATATAGGTTCAGGTAGGTAAACTCCGATCTTGCTTAAAGACTGGCCCTGGCTCTTGTTGATTGTCATTGCGTAGCAAACCTTCACTGGAAATTGTTTCCTTTTGAAGATAAAAGGCATGTTGGGATCTGTGGCTTTCAACGTAATTCTTGGAACAAAAACTTTTTCTCCAATCCTGTTGCCTGTGATAATTTCTGCTTGTATCAGGTTTGACAACAGTTGTGTCACAACCATTCTTGTTCCATTGCATAGCCCACATCCTAAGTCCACGTTGTGAAGTAGCATAATTGGAGTTCCAATTTTAAGTGACAGTTTGTTTGGTGGGAAACCGGGAAATTTGAGTGTGTTTAGGAACTCTGGTGGATATAGTAGTTCATTTGCAGCACCGTCTTTTCCAAGAGGAATAGCCTCATCAGAACTTATGTATGTTGTGCTTTCTCCTTTGACTAATGATAGAATCACTGTGCTAATTGCATCGGCTGTTTCATTCTTAGGACATACAATTGCTTTTTCCTGTAAGATTTGTGTAGTTTGTGATTGCAATGTGTTTTCATCATAGATGAAGTTAATAAGCGTTGGTAGACCCTCGTTGGTATCTGGAATTAGGTATTCTTCAGGAATTGTGACCCAACTGGCATTTTGTGCATCTTCTTCATCAAGGCTGCCAATTTTACCATCTCCTATTTCTAGTAACCATGAAGAAAATTGTGTTGTTTTGTTTCTTTCCTGATCGTCAAGTTCCCTTTGTAGAAGCCTCATGTTTTGTGTCAATCTGCATACTTTAAAATGTTGCCAAAGGTATGAAGAGGTTATTGATGCAGCCACTATATCTGACTTTGTGCCTTTCTTTTTCACTGGTAATGTTTGTCTAAAGTCACCACCTAGCATTACTGATTTGCCACCAAATAGTTTATTCGGATTGCTGAGAACATCTTTAAGAGTTCGATCAAGTGCTTCAAAGCATCTTCGGTCATTCATTGGGGCTTCATCCCAAACGATCAAGTCTGTGTCTGATAGTAGTTGTGCAAGTAGCGTCTTTTTTTTTAACATGACACATTGATTCATCTGTTAATTCAATAGGCACTTTGAATCTTGAATGGGTTGTTCGGCCAGTTGGAAGCAACAAAGAAGCAATTCCAGAAGATGCAACTGCGAGTACTATCTTTCCTTCTGAACGCAGCTTGTTAATTATTGTCTTCCATAAAAAAGTTTTGCCAGTTCCTCCATGGCCATATACGAACAGTAATTGTTGCTTATTGTTACTACATGAGTTAACAATAAGATTGTAGATTGTTTGCTGGTCTGAATTTAGTTTTTTAACAGCAAGCGCAACTTCTTCTTTCAACTCGTCACGGTTGTAATTTTTTTCTTCCATCAACAGTCTGTTGTTTAAGTCGTCTAGCAAATGTCTTGGAGGCAATTCAAGACCAAAATCTGTAACTGATTTGGAGCAGTTGTTGAATATCATTTCTAACTCGTATAGAATATATCCCTTCATTTCTCGGTCATTTATATGAAGATGCTTTTGCTGGAATATCATCAATCATTAGTGTCCAATGCTTTTCCCATAACTTCACGGTGTCTGAAACTTCACAATAAAGAAAGATGTGAGCGAACAATGTGCGTAGATCTGCTGCTGTTGCTGAAATAGCTACTTCTTCCAATGTTATGTCCCATTCTCTATCGTCCTTAAGTAGCCCCATCGCCTGGCATGCTGCTCGGTATGTAGGGAAAGCTGTGTTGTTGACTGTGCGTACGTTAGCGAATGATCTGCAACCCTTCTGATGACATAGAAGCATTCTGAAATAGAAGAGCTCCCTTGCAGCAAGATGCACATACGCGAGTCTTCCAATTGAGGATCTTGTCCTGTGTTTTCTAGGCATCCATGTCTTTGAAGTTTCATAACAAACAAAGGCAAAAGGGAAATCTAAGTACGTAAGATGTCGCCCTTCTTCATATGAATTATTGAGTGTAAACCATTCAGTAAGTGTTGTCAATGTTCTTCCATCATCACTTACAACATATCCCAAAGGTTCTTTGTCGCGAAAACTGACCTTTTGCATACCTTCAAGATGAACAGCAAGAATTTGGACAACTGGTTCTCGGTGATGTATAAAAAAATTAAATATTCTCCAGCAAGCTTTATGAGGACATATAAAACGACCGTCTATGAAATTTTTGATTTCGTCAACCTGGATCCTTGGAACGACTACTGATGTTGATGGCTCACCAAGTGATCTTCCAATTCGTGCTTCAATTCGGTCGCTTCCTTTTGATATGTATTTGAATAAGTACTTTATCAGCATGCTCCACCCACAATATTCAACATTTATATGTGCGTGGAAGATAAGGCAGAGCTGTCTGTTGTATGGAACAACATACGTGTTATCCTGCCTTACTTTTTTCTCATCGCGTAAGCTGTAGTCTTTCTTCTTTGGTAATGTACATGACCATTTTTGTCAAAAAATATTTTGTCATTGTATTTTTTTAGGAAAGTTCTTTGTACAGCTACCTTCGTGCGTACATGGAGCATTTGGATTGGCTGCTCCACATGGGCCATGTATCATCATTTCAGAAACAACTTTATACCCTTCCGGATCTGTTGCCTTTTCAGGTAATTCTGAATAAATGAATTTGTCCACATCTTTAGGTGATTATATTTTGTCACTTGAATGTAGCCATAGTAGAGTGTGACAATGAGGTAGCCTACGTTTCTCGAATTCTATTGTGTATAAGACTGTAACACCCCAACCCGGCAAGGGTAAAGTGTCACATCACGGAGTCAAATCAGAGCATACATACATAATACACAGCGGAAGTCTTAAATAAAGTTCATTAAGGAAAGTCAAGTCAAACATAACTTGAAACAAATACATAAGTCCAGAAATAAGAAGTAATCCATAACATGAGGAAAATCCAAAGTCATAATAATGTCATAATATAAAAGGTGGTCATCTAAGGTAAAAGCTCCATCTAAACTCTCATCCCATCCAAAGCATAATCCCAAGCTCCTAGCTTAGATACCTGCCACGGGAAAAGAAACGCGGCTGAGCTTAAAAAGCCCAGTGAACAGATATATACAATAAACGGAAATGAAAACAAGAGGAATTAAACAAACGAAGCATAATGAAAAAGATATAAATAAGGTACAAGAGTAAAGGTTTAGGACAGTCATCCACCACGAGCCCAGAAACAGAAACATCATATCCATGTAACCATATCAGAAATCCAGAGGGGATGCCTCTCAAGTAACCAGATAATATGAGGGGTGGCCTCATGTATCCAACCGAAATATATGGAGTAGCTAGCTCCCAGAACATGAAAGACGTGGATTGCACCCACTGTCAGTCACCAGAAATCAGATATATCAAATCATCACAAATCAGAACGAACCTAGGATGCATCCATTCGCCCCCCAGAACAAATCATATTGGCCATAACAGATATAAAATTTAGCGCGCATAACAGAATCAGAATGGGGACGGTGTAACCAAATCACTAGGGCTACACGCTAGTCATGCCAGTGGTGCATCACAGACACGGCCATGTTACCTTCATGGCTAGGGAACAAATTTTGGCTCGGGTATCAAACTGGGAGTCAAAGGTCAAAGGTCAAAGGTCAAAGGTGCATATTATAATCAGAGTGTCATATCAGAAGGTTCAACATCAGAAGGTCAACATCAGAAGGTCAATATCAGAAGGTCAATATCAGAAGGTTAAATAATCCAAGTTCCATAGTAACAGTTCATTTAAAAAGGTTTCTAATTAAGATTCCATTTAAAACAATCTTTTAATAATGGTCTTCATAAAAATGATCTTTCAAAACGGTTTTTCATAACGATAGTATTTTTAAATAGTTTTCATAAAAGTTAGTAAAATCCCAATTAAAAGAGTATTGTATCATATTTGTAAACATCATTTTAAAATAGCTTTTTCTCAACTCATTTCCAAGTCAGAATTAAAGAGGTTTTCACAGTCTAGGTCCATATCATAGGTCAAAGGTTCAAAGCAAGGAATCATAGCAAAGGTATCAAATCAGAGGCTAAACAGATCAGAACATGACAGAGATCATAGGAAACCTTACAGAGAAGGTCAGAATATCTGTACCTTATTACGAATGCAAATACGAATCAGAAAATAGATATCACAGAACGGATCAGGACCTCTCCTTCTTCACACCTAAAGGAGAAGAAGAACACAGAATCACCAGAGGGTTCAAGTTCAGATTACCATTTCTTGTTACCTTTCCAATTTAAGTAGCTGTCTATTTTAGCCGGTTTCCAAATTTAGTAATATTGAGTAACATAATTTAATTACATCATTATTTAATGGAAATAAGATATATTTTACCAGAATTACACATTTGGTCCTTAAGATTTCATAATTTACAATTTACACCCTTTATATTATTAAGTTACACTTTAAACCTTATAATATCCATAATTACACATTAAACCCTTTGTTTATCAAAAATTACACAATTAGTACTTAATTTAACAAGTTATACAAATGCCCCTTTAAGTTTCCGTAATTTATACAATAGGTCCCTCAAGTTAATTAATTTACATTTTTAACCTTAAAGTTACATTTTCAATCTTTAATTATCAATAATTACATATTAATCCATTAAATCCTCAAAATGACACAACACACCCTTAACATGTTAAAATACACGAATACACCTTAACTTTCCAGAAATTATACTTTTAACCCCTTTACTTAAATAAATTTCCAATCCGAATTATAAATTATCCAATTAAACATTTTAATCCTTTTAAATACAAAAATTACACTTGACACCCTCAAGTTATATTTTATTCGAATAGTACACAGCCCAAATAAAGTTCTAAAAATAACCCTTGAGTTTTAAAAGTTACAAAACACTCCCAAAATGTTTACAAACCAATCGTATACCATTTTAAAAATACAAACCCTAACCCTATCATATCCAATCCATTTTTAATCATTGCTCCATCATTAAACATCATTAATTATCACCAAATCAAACCCTAATTCTACAAACTCAGATCGTACGAATTTTTCTTTCTTTTCTACACGTTTTGTTTTAAAACCGATTAACAAACAAAATTCGAAAATAAAAGATCTAGGCCATGACAAATCATTCTAACATTTTTTCCAGTTCTTATAATATCATATTAGACGTAAATAAATTATACTTGAAGCCCAGAAAAATCGTATGGTATTTTACATAGTTTTTACACGTTTTAATGCTTTAATTCCTTAATAATTCGTAGATCATGCATGTTATGTTCTAATCATTTTATTTGATGTTCATAGATCATAAAGGACTCAGGAAAAATAGCAAACCGAATTTAGAACGTAGGGATTGGCTAGAACGAATTTCTTCTTCTCGGATCTACACGCGACACACAAAAATTCACCACGAGCTCACGAACGATCTACAAGCCTTGTAATCATTTTTCATAGGACATATACGATGTAAGGAACTCAGGAAAAATGAGAAACGAATTTTAAAAGGGTCGGATTAATTATACACGAATTTACCTTAGTTTTGTTCACGCGACAAAGAAAATTCGACCACGATTGAAACAGGCCACCAGAATTCGAAATGTATTTTTCTTAGCTCCTCTATATGATTTAGATCACAAGAAAAATAGCCAAGATGGTCCAGAATTTCGTAGGGATTTTAGAATGATTTTTATGAGTTTAATGGATATGCGGCTAGGTTTATGAAGAAGAAATATATAATAATTATCTAGGGTTTGTTTGGCCGAGTATGAGGGAGATGTGGAGAGTAAGAATCGGCCTAGGATGTTTACCAAATCAATCTCCATGATTTTGTATCATTTCTAAATTTAAAATGCATTTAAACCTTATGTTATAATCTTTAAAATACAATTACATAGTTATTTAAAATTTTCGGATCATATGGACTTATATAATGTGTTAAAAAAATTATTGGTAGCTTGTACAAATTTTAAATGATGCTTCATAGTTATTTTATAGCATACTTGGTTTATTTTCATAAGTTTTGTAATTTATTTATAAGTTATATATGTTTTAATTAAATTTCAAAGTTGTAGGGGCATTTTGGTCTTTTTGCATGTTTTAGATTTTAGGGTTTTACAAATTCTATTGTGTATGAGACTGCATTATTAATCTTCCTCCTTTGAATAGTAACCCATGAAGATGATGATGATAAAAAGAAAAAAAGAATCATCGCTCACCTCTAGACCTATCTCGTCATACATCTTGACCTAACAACACTATTCCCCTAGAGAACGATCAATCCCCCGGACCTACCTATAATACACTACAGCGATCAGGTACACTGGCTGGAGGATTGTAAAACCTTTTACGAGGGTTACAATCCACGCATCAGTTTCCATAATTACTTTCTTTCCAAATCATCCCACATTTGGGAAGAAAGTTTAAGAGAGAAGATTAGGCAATTCTCCACTCCTCTTCTTTTCTCTTCTTTCTTAAAAAAAACTCAGGAACAAAATTTTTTTTTATTTAACATCCACTTCTTTTCCTTTCTTTCGAAAATAAAACTCGGGAACACAATATAGATTGTATTTTTGTAGAAAAAATATAGTATTTTTCATTTAACATTAATTACGCAATAAACTGTGTATACTTAAAATAAGGAAGAAACAACATATTGATGGTGGTAACTACACATGAGATTAATTATAAAACGAGACGCTAATGATTGTATTGTTATAATATTGATATCATAACAATTATATGTAAATATAAACACAAACATCAAAGCATGCAACGGAAGAATAGATCTAATACGTGTAATTAATTAATCAAATAAAAAATATGCGTACCTTTGATTTCTAGCAAAACAAGAAATCGATGTCACAAGAACTAGTTAAACCCTAACTTAGGGTTTATGGGATTCGACTAAACACAAGTCGAATAGGGCAAGATAACACAAGCAAAAGTATGCTTGATCTTCGTTCTTGTACACACGTATTAGTAGCGTTTCAATGAGAAAAGCTAGGTTCTTGATCACAAACAAACTAAACACTTATGTTATGTAAGTTGGATCGAATTTCCCAAGGGTTTGGGAGAGGTTCGATCGGCCTAACACAAGAAGAGGAGAGAAGAGAGAAATTTGGCTTGCAAGGGAATCAAGATTAGAGAATAATGAATACAAGAGGCCTTGTATTTATAGTAAACTAATCTTGTTCTCCAAGCTAGGGTAGGATTGGGCTTCCTTACTCCAATCGGCCGATCCATAGGGTTCTAAAGGTGTTCTAGATCCTTCTTGGCTACTAATTTCATCTCTAGTCCCTTAACTTGCTATTTAACGACCGTTAACTAAACCTCGTTAAATACTAACGCCCGTTAAGTGTTTATTCGTGAAATTTAATAATCAATCATAACTTATTATATTAAATATTAACATTGAAACTCATACGTAATGTGTGCAATCCCGAAGTCTCGTGTTCAAAACTGGTCATACGTATATTAATTTATATCCATAAACTTAACAGCTCCTACTTGGATATGCATTAATATAGTAATGACATTGGTTAGTCTAGCATAACACCCCAATGCCCCCAGATCGACCCTGAGTATGGTTTCCTGGAAAAAACCTTTTGATGAATCATCATCATACTTATCCTTTTGTTTCTAATACCACGTTAATATGGATATGGATCTAAGTCATTCCATAATTAACTATTTTGTTTCTCGTTATTTATAATTGATCAAGATTACCAAATTATCTGAACGTATTCTAGATAGATCTTGGGTGTGGCCACACATACATCTTGTCAACCCTACGAGGGGCCCAGCAGTATTATACTTCAAAACAAATTTGAAGGAACAAATTCTTTCTTGACTACGAGCATAACCCTTGAACTTTGCATCACCTCCGAAAATAGCCCTTATAACTACCAGTTACGGATAGCGTTAGACTATCTTACAGAAAATGAGCTACATCCGCGGCTGTTATCTGGTATCTCAAGTCTGAGGATAAATATTCATGATTTACTTTGATGACAAAGATCCATAAAGTACAATCATGTGGTTGGGATCTGTCATATATTCAATTTATCCATTATTGAATATCATGTGAATTTGGCATGTGCAACGCATCAATATACTTAAGTATATTCTACCAAAACTCAGATTTGTCTTAATTCAATAATACTCCCACATTATTGATCGACAACGGACTATTTAGAATAACACAAGTTATTCATGGATTTAAATATGCAAATATAGGATACAATTTATTATTAATGAAAACAAACGTACCAAGTACTTTAATTCATTGTAAATAATAATTGCTTAACATCCCTTATCCAAATACTAAATAGATCAATGCATGATAATTCCCATTAATGAATTATGCCTCAAGTCATGTCAAACATACTTGTTGACAAGGCATAAATCAACTAATTTGATCTATCGGAAATTTGAGAATACTTATTTCAAGAATTCAATTAATGAAATTCTTGTATGTGTGCATTCAACTATCTTGATATTGCCACATAATATTTCATAAAATGTGTGACATCCTCAACCACCAATTTATGACAATTAAACTATCAAACCTTTTATAGTTTAAAGTATTCTAATTCTTTAATGTATAATGCAACTATGCTCATATTGAGCATAACTTGTACACATGGCCTTTAATAAGGATGAACTCCTACCATGACTAGTATTGAGTGTCATCTCAATCTTACTAGCATCATTATATGCAAACAACAATATGCTCTTTAAAACTCCGCAAACTTTGATATCCATCATGTAATGTTTGATACCTTCAAATCTTTCAAGATTTGTCAACTATATCAATTACGCAACAATTTGCCATATGGTTCATACTTAGAATTTAGGAGCAACTCCAGGCTGAGGATGTTAATTCTATATCCAACCATATCCATTACACTTAGTTATCTAATAGTTTTCAATTAGATATTAATGTTGTCAAATCATCTTTCATCAAGCATGATACAACAAATAACATGATGTACATGAAAAAAAACTAGTGTCAAACTTAGATTTTATTCATGTCATATCTTTTCAAAGATATGTTTTTATCTAGACTTTCTAATAGTATAATCATGTTTATTAGAATCAATTATTTTACCGCTTATGTTTATAACAATAAACATATATTCCAATGTTGTATATTTATTTCCTAAATCTTCACATGAAGTTTCATTCCAAACTAAGACTTAACATTTAATGCTAATGGAATATTACTTCCTATATGTTATACAACAAATATGAAATAAGAAAATAAATCTAACACTCCTACTAGCTTTCAGGAATATTAAGGAATTATCTTATTTTAATTATAAATCAAAACTAGAATTTAATAATTAAACATAAGTATATCTCTCCTAGATGCATGCATTAATCAATTCATAAATGATTGCACTTTGTATACTCCCAAAGATTATTTGAATTCAAATACTCATTTCAATTACTTATCGTCCTCGCACAAGCAATTACTCAAGAAAGAGTTTTGATACTCCATTGTTAATTTCATATAAATGAAACTAAGAATGACAATCATAATCTTTATTCATTTAATGTGCCTAGATAGAATTTCAATCACAATTATTGCTTAAGTGTGATTGATAATCTTTTCACACATTAAATATGTATACAAAATTTTGTCCATTATGATTTCTACTCAAAATTTAAATCTCTAGGATTTTCATTCACCTTGTAGAAACCCATCTTCATTCTATATTGTAACTATAGAGTTCAAGATTAATTACATTTCTAAAACTAATTATATTTCTGGACTGCATCTATATATTCGTAGTATGAGTAATTTGCCAAATTCAATATTTACAATTTATCAACAGGTTTACCATATTCCTGTAACTCATAATCCTCAACATATTATCCAAATTTTTGAGATATCCTTGCGGATCTATGAATAAGAATTCCATCATCTTGAGATTTAACATTAACATGTTTAATCCTCATTATGACTTTGCTAGTGTATTTTTAGAAGATTATGTATCTTGTAATTTTATCTTATCAAGATAAAACTCCCAATTGCCTTTTGCAATTTATAGATTATAAATACTTAGCAAGTAGAGCAACACAAAATTGTTCTCTTATGGGACATTACAAATACATATTGACAGTTTCTTACATTAGTTTGTTAATTAACCTACTCAAAAGCAGTTTAACAAATTTAGAACTTCAATTTTTTAAGACATAATGCGATTCATCACATTTCTAATAAATGTTGTCTTATTAATCTTCTAGGTTTGAGTCTAATTGAGTATATACTTTCCATACTCAATTTTTTAACCTTGATAGCTTTAGGAAGAATAGAAGATATAGTTATCTTAAATAAAACAATATAACAAGAGTTTGATTTTCCTAACTGAACATACCATACACATTATGTATTTCATTAGGATTAATGTTGTAAGTCAATCTTACAATATGTGAGATAAATATATTTCGTTTTGGCTTACCTATTTACCAACTAAGTCAAGTTAATGGTAAAATAGATTTTTCAAGCCAATTGCATGCTATATAACATAAGCACTTTTGACCAAGTCACTTCATGTCCATGTCTTAACAAGAAGACATAAACAGTTATAATCCCAATATACGTTATAAATCATTGATCAACTCAATGACTTCTTGTATATGTCTTAATTAAAAAACATATCAATTTAACGTCTTACTTTATTATAAGTCTTATAGCAATAAAAGACTTCATATTTATATCTTTACAATAAAATATAAACATTTATAACTAAAGTAATCATGAACACCACAATTTGGTTTCAATAATAATTTCAAGTTAATTTATTACTTCATATGTTTATGACATTCCAAGAATTCATAAATATTCAAATTTGAAGTAGTATTAGATTACTTCATTTATTTATGTCATTATAATAATACATAAATATTTAGTTTGAAGCAGTCTTATTATCATATTGACACTTGTTCTAATAATTATCTATTTTAGAAACTTGCAAATTAACATAGTTTCATTACATCAGCTAGGGCTGCTAGTAATGAAAGTATGTAATTTACCTTTTCATTAATATCTATGTCAAGGTCTCACTTACACTAGATATTAACTCCAAGTGTTCTATAAATTAGATGTGAATAAATCACATTAGAACATTAATCTCTTACCTTGCAGTCAAGAGAATCCTTTAAATCATATTCCTCTGTGTTGTTGCTTGCACACAATAAAGATTTCTTCCACTTGTGCATGGAACAACATCATGTATCAGATAAACAACACGTCAATCGTTTGTTTATGTGATCAATATGATTGTGTCATAGATATTAGTAGATATAGGACCACCTTGTCTAGTAAGGAAACGTACATGACTATCCTTAAAACCACAAGTGTCTACAATTGAAAAGTAATTATCTCAAGAGATTCTAGAGATAATCTGGGTTACTACCAAGATATCAAAGCTTGTAGCTCCCACTGAATTACAGATCATTACATTAACTCATTATTCAGTAATTACAACACAATGCTCCCACAGGATTTGACAACATTATAATTGTTTCATAATCAGTAAAAGTAAATAGTGTGTTGTTTACTTTCCTACACTTTTGAGGAATCCCATATGTAACAATTACTTAGGTACTCAAAGAATGTATTCTACTTTGTAAATGATGGAATATCCATCATTGCAATTAACTTGGAAATAATTGGGCATGCAATTTCTTCCTCAATAGGTCTACCATCCCCACAATGGTATGTAGCACCTTTAAACGGTCAAAGCACAACAACTAGACAAAGTATGCTAGTTTGCCTTTTACCAATTTTGCGGTAACTAGTCTAGCTTCTAATTTTAATAACTCATAAAACGTGCAATTTTCTTAACTATTAAAAATTTGCTATGAGTTATTTCTTAGAATTTAGACAATTCTAATTTTTTTATTATACCTTTCTCATTCATGAAAAGGAATAGGATTAAGTCTCACTCTTCTCAAAGAAAGTAGACTATGTTTATTCTTTTAATAAAGTTGACTCTAGCCAAAACCCCTACGGGTGTAGATCAATTTACCACGAAAGAATGCCCCACGTTTACGGTTTTAACGTTGCATTAATACATTAAAAGAATTTACAAAATTCAATTTTAGTATTTTCGATAATAAAATCTTTCAAGAAAATTAAATACCCATGGTAAATAACATTTAACCATTTAATTTTCACTGAAAACTAGGATCCAAATTGACATAGTTTTATCACACCAGCTTTGGCTGCTAGTAATGAAAGTACTCAATAAGGTACGAGTCAAACTCAATTGCCAATCTCAAATTGCAATTCCTAGAATTATGGGATTTACATATTTTGCCAACCTCAGTTGCAAATGTAAGCATGTTTTATCCCCATCTTTATGCCTTGAGTGACTAGTCCATCTTACTATCAACTCAATTAAGTTAACCAACTTAAGAAACTTGCAAATTAACATAGTTTCATTACATCAGCTTTGGCTGCTAGTAATGAAAGTATGTAATTTACCCTTTGATTACCATCCATGCTCGTCCATCTTACGACAAATGGAGTTAGTAATCTCAGGTGTTTCCGTTTCATTGGATGGCATATAACTTAAATTTAAGGGTATTTATTTTGATGTGTGTAATCAACAAATATGTATAAAGATGTCATGCATTCATCTTGTATCATATGTTTCATGTAAAAAACTTTTACTCATTTTATTCTTTACTCAGCTTAAATCAACAAAGTTTTAATTGATGGCGTTGAGAAACTTACAACTTTGCCTTAAGATGCTTCGTACATATATAATGGTTGTACTTGGTAAGTCTAATTTGACGCACAATCGGGTGGAGAGACAGAATGGAGTCTCTTTAAGGCCACAATTTAATGCGAAACCAACCTTAAACCAACCTTATAGTTTGTCAACATTAGGTCCGCCTTTCGACCATTTTTGTACAGTTGCATCAATCAATTAAAAGTTTAAGATTTAGAAGCTTAAAAAATTTTATGTTGTAAATTATAAAATTGCTAGTCTCGCCTGGGAGCAAATTACCGTGCGAAGCGAACCACTGTCGGCACATAAGACTTTGCAATATATATAATTTACCACATCAAGGTTTCATAGTTATTAGGTCAATTTATTTTCTATTCGAAAAATTACCCTCTTTTTGCTTACAATTCAACAATTTAAACAAAAAAAGACAAGTAATTTAATAAAAATAAATAAACACATAATAATGCATATAATCTTAACCATTAAATCATATAGCCACATGCAAACCTTTTTGATAAATCCTATTAATAATCTATATGTGAATTATAATGTATATAATTACTACGACTCCCATTGGTTTTCGAGCGCATTGTACCCAATGGACCACAGACACCAACAAGTTGGTCGCGTAAGCCTTAGTAAAGATATACCACGTTGCACATAAAAGATTCATTAAAGTATTAATTAGGTCAACCCTAATTTTAGATTTATCTAAAACATGTAGCAATTACATCAACTTCAATGTAATCCATGACAAAACATGCATGTTTTCATCATGGATTCCCACATAGCACTTATTATAAACATAATCAAGTCTAAGTTACACATATCAATTAATTACATATCACAAATATTCATTAATTATCCACATAAAAATTACATGCAACCTAGGGTTTCTACAAGTTTTACAAAACTAAAACCCTAATTCATAAAATTAAGGGTAATCGACCCATATTAAAAAATTAGGGTTTACTAATTTTTAAAACCCTAGAATACCTTAAACATGTAATAATCATAAAGATCCAATTTTTATGTGTTTTATAATTAATTACACAGTATTAACCTGGCTCTTGATGCCACTGTTATAATATTGATATCATAACAATTATATATAAATATAAACACAAACATCAAAGCACGCAGCGGAAGAATAGATCTAATACTTGTAATTAATTAATCAAATAAAAAATATGCGTACCTTTGATTTCTAGCAAAACAAGAAATCGATGTCACAAGAACTAGTTAAACCCTAACTTAGGGTTTATGGGATTCGACTAAACACAAGTCGAATAGGGCAAGATAACACAAGCAAAAGTATGCTTGATCTTCGTTCTTGTACACACGTATTAGTAGCGTTTCAATGAGAAAAGCTAGGTTCTTGATCACAAACAAACCAAACACTTATGTTATGTAAGTTGGATCGAATTTCCCAAGGGTTTGGGAGAGGTTCGATCGGCCTAACACAAGAAGAGGAGAGAAGAGAGAAATTTGGCTTGTAAGGGAATCAAGATTAGAGAATAATGAATACAAGAGGCCTTGTATTTATAGTAAACTAATCTTGTTCTCCAAGCTAGGGTAGGATTGGGCTTCCTTACTCCAATCGACCGATCCATAGGGTTCTAAAGGTGTTCTAGATCCTTCTTGGCTACTAATTTCATCTCTAGTCCCTTAACTTGCTATTTAACGACCGTTAACTAAACCTCGTTAAATACTAACGCCCGTTAAGTGTTTATTCGTGAAGTTTAATAATTAATCATAACTTATTATATTAAATATTAACATTGAAACTCATACGTAATGTGTGCAATCCCGAAGTCTCGTGTTCGAAACTGGTCATACGTATATTAATTTATATCTATAAACTTAACATGTATTTCAGTTTTTGAGTTCAAAAACTTAAATTTATATGTGTATTTTTGTGAAATGCGAGAAACATCATTGTATGTTAAAATATTAAGGGTGTGTTTGGTAAAAGTAGCAGTGAGCAGTGTTAGAGTTAATGGAAAAATATTAAACGTGTATGTCTAGATTCGAATACGGGACCGAGGGATTGCACACTTTACGTATGAATGATCAAGTATATAATTAATGTATATAATATTTGTATATATTAATTATTTGGACACAAAATGATACATAACGAACGTTATGTAATTAACGGTGTTAACTAACGATCGTTAAGTAAATAGCGGAAGGACTATTAGTGAAATTTGGGATTGAAAGAATCTAGAATTCTTGGGGGACAAGACTTGGCCAATCGGCCCTTAGGGATTAAAACCCTAATCGGTTATCTTTGGCTCCAAGTTTCCCATTCACTATAAATACAAATCAAGGGTTACTTGTTATGTTACCTTGTGCACTAGCTATAACCATAATTTGTGTTTTCTCTCTTCCTACTTCTCCAAAACCGGTCGACTTCCTTCCAAGGGTGTCGAACCATATTTTTTGTGTAGCAAAAATATTGTTTTGGTTTTACGTGTTTAATCACTAGCATCATTACTTGATCGGTTATAGTACGTGTGTACAAGAGTTCGGTAACAACTTACTTTAGTTGTTCATCTTGGATTGTAGAACAAAACGGTAAGGGGTTTCACGCTAATCCTATCTATTGATCAAGTGAAGTGAAGATAAGAACTTAAGGTATGTAACTTATTTATTATTCAGTAATTCATTATATGTGTTAAATTAAGATCTTGCTTCCGCTACGTTCTCTTGATGTGTTTATTTATCTAGATGTGTTACATGCTATTTAAATTCCAACAGTGGCATCATGAGCCAATTTAACATGTTAATGTAATTACCTAAACGCATAATAAAAATCAATTCTTGATTTATACACACATGTTATGTCGATTTTATTTTTTAGGGTTTGTTTTTGTAGAAAACATACTAATAAAAATCGAATAGAATTTAGGGTTAGGGTTTCGACCCTATATAAATTAACTAATTAATTAGTTTTGTAACCCTAAATTAAGAACATGTTGTGCTATGTGTTTATTTGAGTAATAATGGGTTACGTTCCTGATTGATCCATGATTCTTCATGCAAGGAATCATGGATTAGGTTTTGTTATGTGCTACATGTTTTTTTAGATAAATCTAAAATTAGGGAAGACCTAATTATATATATTAATGAATAAGTTATGTGCAATGTGGTATGTAATTATTAAAACTTACGCGGTCAATTTATTGGCGTCTGTGGTCCATTGGGTACAATGAGCTCGAAAACCAATGGGAGTTTTATTAATTATATACATTAAAAAATTCACATAGAGATTATTGATAGGGTTTATCAAAAGGTTTGCATGTGGCTATATGATTTATATCATATATGTGTTATTATGTGTTTATTTATTTTTTGAATTACTTGATCTTTTTTGTTTAAATTATGATGGATTGTAAACATCAAAGAGGGTAATTTTTTGAATAAAAAATAAATGAACCTAATAACTATGAAACCTTTGTGGTAAATTATTTATTACCAAGTCTTATGTGCCAATAGTGGTTCGCTTCGCACGGTAATTTGCTCCCAGGCGAGACTAGCAATTTAATAATTTACTACATAAATGTTTTAAGCTTTAAAATCTTAAAGTTTTTAATTGATTGATGCAACTGTACATAATGGTCGAAGCGGCGGACCTAATGTTGGCAAACTATAAAGTGGGTATAAGGTTGGTTTCGCATTAAATTGTGGCCTTAAAGAGACTCCATTCTGTCTCTCCACTCGCCTGTGCGTCGCATTAGACTTACCAAGTATACCATTATACATGTACGAAGCATCTTAAGGCAAAGTTGTAAGTTTCTCAACGCCATCAATTAAAATTTTGTTGATTTTAAGCTGCTAATGAGTAAATAGTTTTTGTAGAAAACATATGATACAAGATGAATGCATGACATCTTGTACATATTTTTTGATCCACATCAAAATAAATACCCTTAAAATTTAAGTTATATGCCATCCAATTAATACGAAAACACCTAAGATTACATTCTATCATTGCTAGCAGCCACAGCTGATGTGATGATTCAAAGAATGGTAATCAAAGGGTAAATTGAGTACTTTCATTACTAGCAGCCTCAGCTGATGTGATGAGACGAAGTCAAATTTACAGTTTCTAAATTGGTTAACTTAATTGAGCACTTTCATCATTAGCAGCCTCAGCTGATGTGATGAAACGGCGTCAAGGCATAAAGATTTGGGGATGAAACATGCTTACATTTGCAACTGAGGTTGGCAAAATATGTAAGTCCCATGACTCAAGGAATTGCAATTGGTTATTGGCAATTGAGTTTAACTCTACCTTATTGAGTACTTTTATTGCTAGCAGCCTCAGCTGATGTAATGAAACGACGTCAATTTGGATCCTAGTTTTTCAGTGAAAATTAAATGGTTAAATATTAATTTACCATGGGTGTTTAATTTTCTTGAAAAGTTAATTATCGAAAGTACTAACTTTTGAACTTTTTCTGTAGAAATGGCCCAACCCGACAACACAAACATGTCAAACATGAGTTCTGCTTTCAAAACTATGATTGAAAGAGAAAAGTTGACTGGGACTAAAAATTTCAATGATTGGTACCTGAAGAGTATAACAATGATTATGAGAAGCACAATGATGTGGCTTGTCTAATGTTATCTGGGATGGACACTCAATTGCAAAAGCAATTTGAGAACTATGGTCCCATGGACATGATCAACGAACTCAAACGCATGTTTGAGAAGCCACCTATGGCAGAGTTGTATGATGTCTTAGACTCTCTGGCCAAGTGTAAGCAGGAAGCTGGTAAACCCGTGAGTGCCCATGTATTGGAGATGAAAGGATATCTGGACCAATTGGATGCACTCGGATGTGGTTACGTGCAGGATGTAAAAGTTGGCCTCATCAATCGATCCCTCAATGAGGAATTGTATGGTGAGTTTGTGCGCAACTTCAATATGCATTGCACGGGGTAGATGATTCGTCTGAAAACGTATATATAAATAATATCAGACGGATATGCCTGAATAAATACAAATTACCCCTTTAGGAAAAAGGCTAACTTGAAAAAACTCATGTTGTGATATGTGTGATACAAGGTAAGTGATTACCCGGGTCGTGTCCTAACGAGGTGCGAATGGGCAATCGTTAAAGGTTTGGATTAGAGTGACTGATATTTAGGATATGAAATCTTGCTTTTTTCTAATTCTAATATTAATTAAAATAATGAGAAACAATTTCTCAAAATAAAATTAAGATTAACACAATTTATATAAAAAACGTGAAACATAAATTCTAAAAAAGGGGATTAAAAAGTGAAATCTATAAAAACAAATCCTACAAGTGCTAAATTATTTTTCTTAAATCCTAAATAATAAAAGAAAATTTTAGAAAAAAGATTTATATTTTTCTGACTTTTATATTTTTTATTATGAATTAAAAACTATTAGAAACTAATTAAAAGGTTTAAAAATAGTAAATGACTTTGGAAAATTCTGAAAAATTGCAGGTAAATCTAAAATATTATTCTTAATATAGGAAAAATAAAATCAGAAGTTATCTAAACCCTAATAAGCAAATGGGCTAATAAGCAGTTTGGAAATAAGCACTAAAGCACTAAAAAATACCACAAGCTCAGAAATAGTTCAAACAACTTAATTAAGCATAAAACAACTGAATAAGCTCAAATAACCTAAGGAAATAAGCCAATAAGCACTTGGGCAGATTCACTAATTATGCAGAAATATCAGTTAAAATCCCCAACTTGCAGATCAAAATAAGCTGATAAATAAGCAGAAAAGTGGGAACTTTATGGGGGCAAAACCTTCATAGTTCTACAAGCTATAATAAAATACAAAAAGTCCTAATTTTAACAACTCAATTGAACTCCAATTTCAACCAAGATCAGAAGGTTGTGAACCTGAATTTGGTGCAGGTTTGAAGCAGTGAAATTGGGGAAATTTGCAGACTAATTTTAAGCTATTAAATAAGCTAAGAAATGGAATCCCAGATTAGAAACTGAAAACCTATACTATAAGCTATTTGTAAACCAAAAAATCAGGAATTGAGGACAAGGGAATAAGCAGATAAGAAGTTGAGATCAGCAATCAATTTTTTTGGTCTGATCAGTATACACTAAGCAGCAGAGACAAATTTTTGACTCCTAACTCTGTCCATTCTCAATGTAACATCTCCAACTCCTGGATTCTTATTGTAACAACTAAATTACACCTAAAGTTTCCAAAAACTTACACCACATAAGCCTCAGCTTATTCTAAGCTTATTAAGGCAGTATTGGTTATAAAATTGCACTCATGAATTTAAAACCTCAAAACAACTCAAAACTTATTAACACCTATCAGAAACTACTTGATTACTCTTAATTAGGCTCAATCTAAACTAGGCAAATGGCACATGAATAGTACAAGTTGGTTTTTTACCTGTTTGACCCAATAAGCTAAACACTACTTTATGTGGTTGCTTTGGTTTTAAAACTGAAACAGACAAAATTAAGCTATGATTATGCAATACAGATTAACAACTAGCTATATAAAGCTTTAAAAAGTAGTTTTGAATAAAAATTAAGCAGTCTAATAAGCTATCCTATTATTTAGCTATTTTTGGCTTTTTATAGAGATTTTTAAGCAAAATTAAGTAAAGGGTATTTAAAACTGATAACACAGATGAAATACAATTAGAAACTATTAATAAGCAGAAAATTACTATAATAAGCTAAAAATAAGCACTAGAACAGTAAACTTATAAATCAATGAAAATTGTAAAAAATTGCTTACAACTGATAGGCAATGAAACAGGATAGGACTAGATCAGAACCACACTTGGTTTGTCAATACCAAGCTAAACTCCACTCCAGCTTAATCACTCTAGCTTAATTCCCCCAGATAGCTTATTTGACTGAAATGTTGACTTTTGTTGACTTTTCTTGTTTTTCTTGGAATAGAACTCATTTGAACTAAGATAGGCTCACATAAGCTGTGTTAAGCTTAAATGAGCTTGTAGAAACAGAAAATAGCTTTTTCATTTACACTTAACTTAATTCGATTTTAACAGTAAACTTGAAAACTTGAATTTCATTAACTTGGTAAATCAGTACAAAACAGAAGTAATTTAAGACAAAGGGCTTGAAACAAACTTGATTTAACAATCCAAACTTAAATTGAAACTAAAATTAAGCAAAAAGTAAATTTACACTACGAATGGTCTAAGACTTTTGGGAATGCTATTTAAAGAAGAGAAGTCACAAAGAAAAGCTTAAATCAATCACAGTCGTCCATTGGGATTTTTGGTGGGAAAAGATATAGTGGGTAAAACCTACTTGGGTTTAACGTGTGAGGGGGAGGAGTGCATTAAATGCACTTTGGATTGTTAGGGAGTGTGTAGAAGAAGCTAGGAGGGGGTGGATGTATCAGGATAAGGGCGGTGGGTGGTGGTGGTTTTTGGTATGGTTTTGGGCGGCAATGGTATTGGAAAAGAAAGGTTTGACTTGGGTTTGACCCTGGGTTTGGTTGGTTGTGTGGCTGGGTTAAGTTGTGTGTGGGTTGGGTTGATTATTTGGCTGGGTTTTATTTTTAGGATAAGGGTAAGGATTATTTAGGATTTAGTATTTAGGATAGAAATGGAATTGTTTTTAGAATTGAGGGACCATAGTTGTAAAGTCTGAAAATCCAAGGACCATTGATGTATTTTCTGAAAATCATCTCCAAGGACTATTTGTGACAATTCAATATTCTTGGAAGTTGACTTTGATAATTTGAGCACTATCCCGGTCCAAACTTGTAAATTTCTTCCCCGTCCTCGACTTTTCACGATTTTCCAATCTTGTGCTCGATTTTGTCTGTTCTTGCCCTGTTTTCGATCCTTTTGTACCTGAAATACATAAAAACACAAACCAAGGATATTTGCAGTATAATATGGTCTATTCTGGTGTTTTTGGTATTTTTTGTGTCTTTAATGGGTATAAAATGATGAGTATTTACACACTCATCAGTAGACAATAAGTGATTTACATGCAATGCTTATTGACTTTGAGAAGGGACTCTCAAAGAAGGCACCTACACCGGCTGTGATGGCAGTTCAAGGTGGTAGGATTACTTAGCCCAACAAACCGCGACATGCGAACAAGAAGGGCAAAGTTAAAGATGACAAAGGAAAATAGGCTTTGATCCATCAGCAGAAGCCTAAATAGCAGAATCCTCCTGTGAAGAAGAATTATCCCAAGAAGGATACGGCTGCTTGTCACCACTGCAACTAGAGCTGGCAATTTCTGACACGGACCTGTTAACACGACACGACACGACCTGCTCTTAACAGGTTTTGTGTCGGGTCTTATCGTGTTTCGTGTCTTAACAGGTCCGGACCTGTTAAGACACGAATAAAATTAACAGGTTTCGTGTCTTAACAGGTCCGGACCTGTTAAGACACGTTAAGAGACCTGTTAAGAGGTTATATATATATATATATATGTTCAAAAAATAAACCCTAGATAACAAAACACTTTCCTCTTTTCTCAGATTCTCATGGTGCCTCCATAACTCCATTCCTCCAAATCCTTAATCGATCCACAAATCCACAATCCTATCTCAACATTAATCTATTAACTCCATTAATCGATCCACAAATCCACAATCCTATCTCAACATTAATCGATCCATAAACACTTTCCTCTTTTCTCAGATTCTCTGTCGCCTCCATAACTCCATTCCCTGTTTCTTAATCGATCCACCAATCCACCATTAATCTATTAACAGGTATGTAATCGATTTATTTTATATTTTAGTTTATATGTAATCGAGCTTCTAGAGGTAATCTGATCGATTTTTCTTCAGTAGTTTATATGTAATCGAGCTTCTAGTTTATATCTTTAGTTTATATGCATTGAAAGACATCCACATGGTAGTTATGATGTCGTTAAGGGTTGCTTGTATTTTTCTTCAATATTCTTAATTTGGTTTACGAATTTGTGTCTCTGAAGTTGTTCTCATTATGAGGAATCAATATATACATCTTTCTCATTTTGTCGTTTCTAATCATAGATTATTACTGGTCTAACATTTGTAAAAGCTTAGAAAGTAAAAGAATATTTTTCACTTTATTATAGTTTAGTATCAAAAAAATATTTTTCACTACCATTCAGTAAAATTAGATACTGAATCTGAATGTTCTTTTTCTAATTGTATATATCAGGTTATGTTCTTTTTCTAATTATATCACTTGTTTCTTCTATATTGTAGATGGATCCTGATTGTATTGAAATTGGCCCGGAAAAAAATAGCTCAAAGAATGTTGATATGCAATCTGATGAGGTCCAATATGTGGATATGGAAGGAGGAGTGAAGAGAAAACGGAAGGAACGATCTGCCGTATGGAATTACTTTGAAAAAGACAAGAACGCAAAAAAAGGTGCCAAAAAAGTGCAATGTAAGTGCAACAAGTGTAATACTCTTTTCACATATGATAGTACTCAAGGTACGGGTAATCTGTTGCGACACATACAGATATGTTTTCATAATGGTTGTAATGATGTTGGTCAAATGCTATTTAATAGTGACATGGCACTACGGTCATCTAGATTTAATCAAAATACTTTTCGTGATTTGCTTGTGGCTGCTACTGTTAGGCATGAATTACCTTTGTCGTTTGTTGATTATAAGGGTGTTAAAGATTTAATTACATACTTGCAACCTGATGCAAACGTCATTACTAGGAATACTGTAAAATCTGATTTGTTGAAAATGTTTAAGAAAGAGAAGGAAAAAATTAGAACCATGCTTATGGAATCACCGGGGATGTTATGTTTAACTTCAGACTTATGGTCTTCTATTACTACCGATGGTTATTTAGCAATTACCGTGCATTTTATCGACAAAGATTGGGTTTTGCAAAAGAGAGTCTTATCATTTTCTTTCATGCCACCACCTCATTCGGGCATTGCTTTAAGTGCAAAAGTGTTTTCAATTTTAGAAGAGTGGGGCATAGAAAAGAAGATATTTTGTGTGACTTTAGATAATGCATCTTCTAATGACCGTTTTGTTGATCTATTAAGGGAGCAATTAGGTACAAAGTCGCCACTTATTTCTAGTGGTAAGTTTTTTCATATGAGATGTTGTGCACATATTTTAAACTTGATTGTGCAAGAAGGGCTTAAGGAAATTGATCAAGTTGTTTGCAAGGTTAGAGAGAGTGTCAAGTATGTTAAAGGATCGCATTCACAAGTAAGGAAACAAAAGTTCTTAGATTGTGTTAAGTTGAAAGGTTTAAGTTCGAAAAGGGGGTTAAGGCAAGACGTTCCTACTAGGTGGAATTCTACTTTTATAATGCTTGATAGTGCCATTTGTTACCGAAAGGCGTTTGAAATTTTAGAATTAGATGATTCTAATTATAAGAGTTGTCCAAGTGCTTTAGAGTGGGACACCATTGAAAGGATTTGTGTTTTCCTTGGAGTTTTTTATGATGTGACTAATGTTTTCTCGGGTTCCAAATATCCTACTGCAAACTTGTACTATCCCCACGTGTTTATGGCTTATTTTAACTTTGCATGATAGTATGAGTTCGGGAGATGAGTATATGAAGGATATGGCAACATCTATGATGGAGAAATTTCAAAAGTACTGGTCTGATTTTAATCTCACTCTAGCCATAGCCGTGGTATTCGATCCAAGATACAAATTCCATTTTATTGAATGGAGTTATAAAAAGGTTTATGGAGAGAGCAACTACCAATTTCGTATAGTTGATGACTTATTGGATTCCACTTTTCAAGAATATGTCATGTTAAATGTGGATAATGGTTCCTCTACAACCTCAAACCCCGCTAGTTGTTCAAATGCTAGCAAAGTTGTTGAAAATACAAGCGATGATGCAAGACGTTTCTATGGAGTTAAATCAAAACTTATGGTAATTCATTTGTTTGTTATATAGTTTTATATATTGTCTTTGAATAATGATTGAATAACAACTTTTTAACTATTGTTTTATAGGATTTTGATGATTTTGAAAGCACAAACTTTGTAACTAACAAGAAGTCAGAATTGGAATTGTATTTGGAGGAGCCAAGAATGGAAAGGACAATAGAACTAGATGTGTTGGCTTTTTGGAGAGCCAATCAGTTTAGATATCCCATATTTGCGAGGATGGCTCGAGATTTTTTGACCATTCCAATATCTACTGTCTAATGAGAGTCTACATTTAGTACTAGCGGAAGAGTACTTGATCAACATCGAAGTTCACTTAGTAAAGATACTGTCGAGGCTCTTATATGCACAAAAGATTGTTATATGCAGATTCAAATGATATTGATCTTGATAAGCTCACTGAAGATATAATGTCTCTTGATGTTAATGCTGAATCGGATGCTTCAAACTCAGTCAACGTTTCCGACCCACTTAAGGTAATCATGCTTCAAACTCAGTCAATGCTTCAAACCTCATTCTGATCTTACTGATCTTACTGATCTTATAGATTCTAGTTAGGTAATATGTTGCGAGTTATCTATGATGAAATTTATTTGTCCTTTGATAGATTAATGGCTGGTGCTAGGCATTTTCGACTAAGTTTGATAGTACAATAGCACCCCTTATGCAGAACCAAACAGACATGTTTCTGAGATACTGAAAAACAAACCTGTTTCAGCTTCATTAGTTTACTGAATCTCAAATTTAATGGTTGGTATGAATCTCAAATTTGATATGATAGTTATGTAGTTTGGAATGTGTTTGAGGTTGCTTAGGTTGATTGCTTATCTGATTATATATAGAACCTTAAAATGCAATAAACCAGTAATGCATATATAGAACCTGAAAACTAATTAAACTATCACTTCTGGTATATTGTTGGATTACATGACAATTAGCAGCCATGGTGCACCGGTAATATGCTCGAGGACATGGGTTTCGGCTACGGGTGAAGAGTGAATACATTAGAATTGTTTACTTTTGTTTCATTATGTATTAGTTATAAGGATTTATTAAGGACTTTTTGTTTCGTTATGTATTAGTTAAAAATATTATTAGGAACTCTCGTTATTTTGTTTCGTTATGTATTTTTGTTAACAGGTCCCTTAACAGGTTCCTTATCGTGTCACATGTTAATTTTCGTGTCGTGTTCGTGTTCGAAAAAAATGACACGATTTCTTATCGTGTCGTGTTCTTGTTCAGGTCATTCGTGTTCGTGTCTTATCGTGTCGTGTCAGACACGATATGCCAGATCTAATGGTGATTATGATAGTGGTGATGGTGATGATGATATTGGTGATGGTAGTGAAGGCATGGCAGCTGGTGGTGGTGCTAGTGGAGCTGAAGATATACGTACTCATTTCCGAGCAGTGTTCTTCCTGACTGGGCCTCCCTCGTAAGGTATGTATCGACACCCAAATGGTGCGGGCTCAAAGGGCTGTAAGACTCTGGCTGGCCTACGCCGGCGAACCGGTGCAGGTGTGTCACACCTCGCCAATGGCGGAAACGCGAGTGCAACATCATGGATATCATCACAACACATGGCGTCTATATAGAGAATTACTACATGCAAATAGATAGAGCAAAGTACAGACACAAAGTGCCGTAATGATACCCCAAAATAAAATAACCAAAATAATCTCCAAAGATATCTTCATTAAAACATAAAGTAAAAATGAAAGACGTTCAAGTATCGCAACAAAAATCCAACTTATTCCAATTAAAACTTAAAAATAGTCATCCTTAAATGCAAACTAGTCTCTTCTAGTCACGTCCTTCTACCTTAGCCTTAGAATACTCACCTGAAAATAATGTTTAAAAAACGTCAACATAATGTTGGTGAGATCCATAGGTTTAAGACACACAAAATATTTCTCCGATAATAGTTCACTGTGATTACAAAACATAGCAGGACAGTAAATATAGTTATCACACAACTAGCATGCAATTGGGACGGAACGTGCCCACCGATCCAAGTATAAATTGGGACGAAACGTGCCCACCGATCCAAATACCACCACAATTGGGACGGAACGCGCCCACCAATCCAAGATAATGGGTAAATTAATACCCTCCAGCCGGACCACACAGAATAATAGTGAGTAGAGCCACTAGGACTTGCTACTCTCCAAATGGAATAATGGGAGCAAAGCTACCCTCCAAATGGACCACACAGAATCACCACACAACATGCAGTATACATATAATAACCTTTACAAGTCCATTCATTTTATAACCACATAATCACAGTAACTCAATACAATTTATCACAAGCATCATCTCCATCCCAAGTTAAAAACAAAGTAAAAATTGGGACTATGAACTCACCTCAACCTTGCAGCTTCCAAATTATCCACACACAAATCTATACAAACAAAACAATACCACATTACACGCGACCAAGCTAAAAGCTATAGTCCATGTAACACATATATGATGGATGTCTAAGGTTCATATAACCCACCATGGATTACCTAGACCCCATACTAATCACTACCAAACACCTTTACTCACTAAATCCCTTAAATAAAACATCTCAGAAAACGCAGATTTTTAGGGTACTTTCACCCACATAAAATCATGACCAAAAATCATCCACAACTCACACAAAAAATTCACCATGATCCTTCATAAGCATAAAAGCTTCTCCCAGAAGGCCATGCATTAAAAACATACACAAGTACCCAATGAAAAATCAAACATGACAACTATCCAGATTCGGATCTGAACGCACACCAAAAAGTTTTGACCTAGTAGACATACTTGTACATCTTATTATCGTCCAATTTTCGCGTGGAAGTCAAAGATAATATAGAAATCAATTCACCTAGAAGGGCTAACCCAAACTACACTTTTTAAACCACTTTTGATCTCAATACTTCTAACCTAAATCTGTCCCGGTTTAACTGTTTTGACACCTTACCTCATAAAATTCGTTTGACTGACTTCCTGACCTCGAAAACACTCGTGGTCGGACTTTTTGGAAAGCTCTTTCTCTGAACTACAATTTAGAAATAAAATTCGTGATCTAACTCATTTTCATCTATTAAATATCATCGAATCTCTACAGCCTTAATATTCTATCAGAATCTTAACTCATTAATTATCAAGTTTTAAACCCTAACCTCTTCACCAATCATCATATTGTTACTAATTAATGACCCCAATATGTTTTATAATAATAATTTACAGATTTTAACATAAACCCTAATCCATCATATTATTGCTACATGAATCATAAAAATCAATTAAGCATAAGTATTAAAATTATACCTTAATTCTTGAAAGATGAAAACTCTAAAAATAATTTCTCTTCTCTTTTCTCTTAAGGTTGGCCGAAATTTGCAATAGGGAGAATGGGAGGGTTTTGGTTTTGTATTTATACTAGCCTATGGATTATTCTAGATATCTTTTAATTAGGTAAGTGTATTTGTTTTCAAATTAGGTTTCCTAATTCTCCCTTAAAACCCTTTTAGCCGATTTTATATATAATATAATATATATAATATATATATATATATATATATATATATATATATATATATATATAATTTTTTTAATATTATTTATTACACTTAAAACCTTGTACTCTTGATATTTTATAAAAACCCTATACCGAACTTAACACCTTACGCGATAAACTTTCGTTTTTACGACAACCCGGAAAAATATCATTTTCAAAATAAAGTTTCCAAAAATAGATTTTCACACTTATATTTAATATAACCCATAAAAACAACCTCCACGTAACTTACTAACGCTCAAATATTTGAACGGAGACTTGTTACGCAAAATCACAAAACACCAAAACTACACAAGTCATTTCTACACCACCAAGGCGATCAAAATGAACTTATCCCAAAATTCAACGCTACTCAAACATGACAAAAATCTCACACCAAGGGATTTAGTGCCAACACACGTACATATACCGCTCATATACCACATATAACACATAATACACACCAAACAAATGTTAGATAGGTTGAGACTATTAGTCAAACTAACCTGCTAAAATCACGGTTGTTACATCATCCCCCACTTAGGGAAATCGCGTCCCGAGATTTAATAGCTCGTCTCATCAACCTTCTCAGCAAACAACTTCGGGTACTTGGACCTCATCTGATCCTCACGTTCCCAAGTAAACTCAGGACCACGTTTGGAATTCCAACGTACCTTCACCAACGCTATCTTACCACGCTTCATACTCTTGACCTCTCGATCCATAATCTCAACAGGTTCCTCAACAAAATGAAGAGTCTTATCTACCTTAATCTCATCTAATGGCACATGCAAACTAGCATCCGCCAAACATTTCTTCAGATTAGATACGTGGAACGTATCATGCACACTACTTAATTCCTCAGGCAATCTCAACCGATATGCCACAAGTCCAATCCTCTCCGTAATTTCAAACGGTCCTACATACCTTGGTGCTAATTTTCCTTTCTTACCGAAACGCACAACACCTTTCCAAGGAGACACTTTCAACATTACAAGATCACCAACACTAAACTCCAAGGGCTTACGACGATTATCCGCATAACTCTTTTGGCGATCTCTCGCTGCCTTAAGTCTTTCCTTAATCTGAAACACCTTATTTGTAGTCTCTTGTACTAATTCAGGACCAATTAGTTGGCTCGATCCAACCTCTGCCCATAGAATAGGTGATCTACACTTCCTCCCATACAACATTTCAAATGGTGCACATCTAATACTGGAATGATAGCTGTTGTTATAGGAAAACTCAGCCAAAGGCAAATGAGTATCCCAACTTCCTCCAAAATCAATAACACAGGCTCTAAGTAAATCCTCCAAAGTCTGAATCGTTCGCTCACTTTGCCCATCAGTCTATGGATGATAAGCAGTGCTCATATCCAATTGTGTATCCAACGCTTTTTGCAACGATTGCCAGAACCGCGAAGTAAACCTACTATCGCGATCAAAGATAATCGACACAAGTGATGAGTGTCTAAATACTCATCATTTCTTTCACATTTTGACTGCAAAAACATTTAAAAACATGCAGTTATGCTTCAAAATGCAGAAAATATCATTTGATTATGTTTTTATGTGTTGCAAGTGCAAAATGATCGAAAACAGGTGAAAACGAACAAAGTTTGCATAAATGGTAAGTCTAGTCCCTCGAGTTTCAAAAGTTGTCAAAATTAGTCATTGGTTTGCAAAAAAAAAAAAAATGGAAAATTATAATTTATGGTCCTTGGAAGAATTTTTCAGAAATTGACATCAATGGCCCTTGGATTTTCAGCAAGTGACAATTTTGGTCCCTTAACATCAAAACAATTCCAATTCCTATCCTTAACCCAAAATAAATAAAAACTAATCCTAAAAACCTTTATCCCTTTTATCCCATTTACCCTAATTAAAACCCAATCTTAAAAACCCAAGCCCAAAATAAACAAAGGCCCAATCCCATAAAACCCTCTACCCCGTTTCATTTTTAGCTAAGGCCAAAGGTTTGACCCGGTCAATACCTTCTTCCTTTTTACCACTATCCCACCACAAACCCAGGATACCACCTAGCCAATACCACTACTCACCCACTCCTCCTGACAAACCCATCTCCTTCCCACTTTTCCCTGATACACGCTATCTCCCCCTCCACTTTGCTAATCTCACCAACTCTTCACGTGACTCAGAAATAGACAAAAATCCACCCAAGTGGTTTCCCGCCAAAAAGCAAATGAACGTATGAGATGATTTTTAGTCAATTGGACGATGGGGATTCGAAGAGAGAGGTCAGAGGAAGCTTATTGGAGTGATATAAAAAGAAAGAAGACAGAAGAAAAATGTTGTCGCTGCTTTAGACCACCTTTCTTAGTGTAGAATTAGTTTAAAAACCTGTTTCTTAAAATTGTTGTAATTTAATTTTCATTAGTTGTTAACTCTTTCAAGCTTTGTACTCATTTGGATTTATTGCAATCTCTATTTAATCTTCATTCAGTTTCAAGTTCTTCTGGTCAACATAAGGGAAGCAGTAGGTAGCGTAAGAAAAAAAAAAAAAAAAAAAAGAGTGGGAAGAAGAAAAAGGGGAGCTGTCACTTTCAACATCATTTTTCTTCTTCTTCATTTTTTAGATCTTTCATCAAATACCCTCTGGTAACTTTTATAAATTTTATTGTTTCTTTTTTATATAAAGTTTGTATCTTTATGCATTTTTTAGCTACTAATTGTTAAATGCTTCATGGGTTTCGTTTGTATTGGTGTTATCTTTTGTGGGTATTTGTTAGTTTTTAGATTATGCTCAGTTTAGTTTGTGTTATACCGATTTGAATATTTGGTACTGTAATGCTTATGCAAGTCTGCTTATATTTGTTTGGTTTGTTAGACATTGAATATAATGATTATGTTTTTGTTACTTGCTTAGTTGATTTGTGTAATCTATTTATGGTTTTGTTACCAACTGGTTCTTAGTTCCTTGTTTAGTGATAATGATATTATTGTCATTACCAAAAAAAAAAAAAAATAGTTTAGAAAAAAAAAAAAATATGTAACCAGGTTCGAACATGTCACCTCTCGTTCATACACAACACCACTTACCAGTTTGCCATTGGATCTTCTTTGGTTATGTCTTGCGTTATTATTTACTTAATATAGACTAGGCCGCTTTGCTTATTTCTTTCCTTTTGCTTAAAATCTGGTTATTTAGATAAGTTGTCAAGTTGATTTTAATTTTCTTAGGATCAGAGTTTAACGTGGTACCTTTCTTTAATTTTTCATAATTTTCCTATTTTATTTAGTATTTTTAATTCAATTATCTTTTTAATTTAGTTTTAAATTCGTTTTAAATTAAATAAATTTCAGAAAAATAAAATTCTTTTTTGTAAAATTTTCTTTTATTAAATAAAAGTTAGGACAATTAGATTTGTACCCGTAGAGTTATTATTTCATTATTTTGACGTTTTTAGTTTCGTTCGTAGTTCCCGTTTTTCGTTAATTCGCGTTTTTCTTTTACGTATCCTTTAGATTATTGTTTTTTTGGTTTATTAAATCGTTTTTATTTTATGTTCACATATCGTAGATTAAAAAACCCAAAAATCACACCTTTTATTCACCATTCGCACACGTGCACGATTCGAGACGACGAATTCCATTCAGCCTTCGTTGGGGATAACGACCCGGGAATACAACTTCCATTGTATTCCTTGGAAATAAATATGAGTTGATTCCAGCGAATCAAATTTTGGCGCCGCTGCCGGGGAGGGCTGTCGCGAATTTTTTCTCGTTTATCGTTGCGTGTTTTGAATCTTCGTAAATATCTTCTTATTAAAAATCCAAAAAGATTTTCATTTCAAAATTTTATTTTTCTTTTTTCAAAATGTTGTTAAAAATCCAAAAAAATTCTTCTTTGCCCTCTTATCCGTTTAATTCTTTTTCTCACCCTCTAAACGTTCAATTCTATCTTTCTAAACCTCTTTTCTGATGGAATCATCGATTCCTTGTGTCGGTTGTGGAGAACCGCTTTTCGGTTTACCGTGTCGTTGGTGTACTTGCGAACGATGTGGTAATGATATTCAGAACGGAAGTTGTTTGTTTTGCGGTTCGAGTAATTCATTTGCTTGTGATCCAAATCCAAATTCTTTCAATGAACCGTCAAATTTTTCTGAATACTCTCCACAGCCCCACATGTCTTCATCTTACAACTATGGTTGTGAAAAGTGTGGGGGACCTCTGAATGGTGGAAATTGCCACGGTTGTAGCATTGTGAATACGGGAAACGGGTTTGTCTATGACCAAAATCCTTACAATGAAACACCCGACCTTTTCAACCAACCCCCACAGCACCATGAGATGGAGACATATTCTTGTGAACTTTGTGGAGGTTGTTCTCCTCCGGGATTTGATTGTCAAACGGGGGATATGCTTGTCTATGAGCAGAACCCTTATAATAATCAGACATCACCCGGATTTGACACATCTTCATCTTATTCACCATCACAACAGTTTTACTGTTGTGAGTACTGTGGAGGTCCGCATTATGAATTCGCTTGTCAAACGAGGACCCCGCTTGTCTATGAGCAAGGCCCTTGTGACAATCACGATTATTCTTATCACGACCAACCTCCACAGTGCCAAATGAATCAAGCAACTCCTCAAGAAACTTCGCAAGACCTTTGTCTAAAGGCTCTTGAGATATTAAAAGAACTTAAGGAGGAGTTGAACAATACAACACTTCATAATGCACCCAGTGTTTCTTGTGTATATTGTGGGGGTCCTCATGCTGATAATCAATGTGGTTTTCACACATCAGCCGAACTACGAGCAGCTAGAGCACATGCCAATTTCCGCAATGCTGTTCTTTTTGATGACGATGACGATGATGATGAGGAGAGTACTATTCCTTTGAGTGATATTATTTCTCAACTCCCTCAGTCTATTGCAATCACATCCATCCCTCCCTCTCAGTCTAGACCCGAGGACTCTCTGATTATGGGGGATGAGCCTCTTAGCACTGTTCCTGAAAAGGAATCGGACGAATTCATAAAGTCTAGTGCTGACAACCTTATCCCAATCCCAAGTGAGTCTGAGGATATTTCGGATAATGATTGTGATTCATCTATCTGTAGTGATCATCCTCTTGACACTACTGATGATTTGTTCGGGACGTTTTCTAACCCCCTCTTCAATTCAAATGATGATTTTTCCTCTAGTGATGACGAATCACTATCTGATGAGGACATTCAAAATGAAAGTCTCAAAGTCTATTCGAATTCTCTTTTTGAATTTGATGATGAGTACTTTTCTATCAAAAATCCTCTCTTTGATGAAGAGTTAGAGAACGATGAGGTCAAGGACTGTTTTATTCATGGATTTGATGATATGACCTCGGTTCTTATTCCCGATATTCTTCCTTCTCCGACATATGTGACGTTGCCTTTTGAGGATCGCCACTATATTGATTTCACATATGTCGTTCTAGTCTTTCTACCTTTCTTCTCTTATAAGGTAGCTTGTCCTCTCATTCTCTCGTTCGGGAATGAGGACAAAGTTTTTGATCCCGGCATCTCCATGTATCATCCTTTGGTGCCGGATGTATCTCATCGGAGTGGAACTTTCATGAAATTCAATGTTTATCCAAACCATTTGAATGAAAGTCCGATGGAGATTTTCTGTTCCACATGCTTCCCCAAGAACAAATGAATGCGGGGTCGAGTCAAGCTAAGTGACTCGGTGATAAAAAATATTAGCAAACCATATGGGTTTTCACCCGTATTTCTGACTTCTTTCTCTGTTCTACCACCTAAGTGTGGGGGAGATGCCCCACATGTTGTATATATGTAAAAAAAAATAAAAAATAAAAAATAAAAATAAAAATGTGTGTATATATAAAATATAATGGCTATTAAGTATTGCCTTTTTACGTTCTAAGTGTCGGCATAATAGCCGGTACTTTGAATATTGAGGGCAATATTCAGTTCTAAGTGTGGGGGGAAATTCTCGCGAATTTGATCGCATATTTACCCTATTTCCCCCATTTTGGCCAAAATTTAAAAAAAAAAAAATTCCAATTCCAATTCCTATCCTTGCTTAGTTGCTTAGTTCTAAGTGTGGGGGGGAAATTCTCGCGAATTTGATCGCATATTTACCCTATTTTCCCCATTTTGGCCAAAATTTAAAAAAAAAAAAATTTCTCACTTAGAACGTAATAAATGGTTATCAGTCCACCATGTCTAACACACAAAAGGATTGGCTAATCCCAGAGCAAACGGCTCTGGGTAAAGATATATCAAATCCGTTTACGGCTTGCAATTTGCCGAAAATTGTATGGTATTCGACTCACCATATCTTTATAAGTGAAGAGTTGACTAGCCCGCAAGGTTATGGCTTGTGGTAAAGGCAAGTGGGAAAACCATAATTGGTAATCAGCTCACCAAAGATAATAACTGTATTTTATCTAAGAGTTGGCTAGTCCAGAAGCAAACGGCTTCTGGTAAAGACAAATCAAACCCGTTGACAGCTGATGATTTGCTCAAAATCATTTGGTTATCATTGTACCAAAGTATCACATACTAAAACAGTGGCTACTCCAGAAGTAATGGCTATCTGGTAAAGAGTAAAATCCATTAAACTTTCAAAAAGGATTGCTAGGGACTAGCAATAGTTTAGTGTGGGGGATTGATGAGTGTCTAAATACTCATCATTTCTTTCACATTTTGACTGCAAAAACATTTAAAAACATGCAGTTATGCTTCAAAATGCAGAAAATATCATTTGATTATGTTTTTATGTGTTGCAAGTGCAAAATGATCGAAAACAGGTGAAAACGAACAAAGTTTGCATAAATGGTAAGTCTAGTCCCTCGAGTTTCAAAAGTTGTCAAAATTAGTCATTGGTTTGCAAAAAAAAAAAAAAAAATGGAAAATTATAATTTATGGTCCTTGGAAGAATTTTTCAGAAATTGACATCAATGGCCCTTGGATTTTCAGCAAGTGACAATTTTGGTCCCTTAACATCAAAACAATTCCAATTCCTATCCTTAACCCAAAATAAATAAAAACTAATCCTAAAAACCTTTATCCCTTTTATCCCATTTACCCTTAATTAAAACCCAATCTTAAAAACCCAAGCCCAAAATAAACAAAGGCCCAATCCCATAAAACCCTCTACCCCGTTTCATTTTTAGCTAAGGCCAAAGGTTTGACCCGGTCAATACCTTCTTCCTTTTTACCACTATCCCACCACAAACCCAGGATACCACCTAGCCAATACCACTACTCACCCACTCCTCCTGACAAACCCATCTCCTTCCCACTTTTCCCTGATACACGCTATCTCCCCCTCCACTTTGCTAATCTCACCAACTCTTCACGTGACTCAGAAATAGACAAAAATCCACCCAAGTGGTTTCCCGCCAAAAAGCAAATGAACGTATGAGATGATTTTTAGTCAATTGGACGATGGGGATTCGAAGAGAGAGGTCAGAGGAAGCTTATTGGAGTGATATAAAAAGAAAGAAGACAGAAGAAAAATGTTGTTGCTGCTTTAGACCACCTTTCTTAGTGTAGAATTAGTTTAAAAACCTGTTTCTTAAAATTGTTGTAATTTAATTTTCATTAGTTGTTAACTCTTTCAAGCTTTGTACTCATTTGGATTTATTGCAATCTCTATTTAATCTTCATTCAGTTTCAAGTTCTTCTGGTCAACATAAGGGAAGCAGTAGGTAGCGTAAGAAAAAAAAAAAAAAAAAGAGTGGGAAGAAGAAAAAGGGGAGCTGTCACTTTCAACATCATTTTTCTTCTTCTTCATTTTTTAGATCTTTCATCAAATACCCTCTGGTAACTTTTATAAATTTTATTGTTTCTTTTTTATATAAAGTTTGTATCTTTATGCATTTTTTAGCTACTAATTGTTAAATGCTTCATGGGTTTCGTTTGTATTGGTGTTATATTTTGTGGGTATTTGTTAGTTTTTAGATTATGCTCAGTTTAGTTTGTGTTATACCGATTTGAATATTTGGTACTGTAATGCTTATGCAAGTCTGCTTATATTTGTTTGGTTTGTTAGACATTGAATATAATGATTATGTTTTTGTTACTTGCTTAGTTGATTTGTGTAATCTATTTATGGTTTTGTTACCAACTGGTTCTTAGTTCCTTGTTTAGTGATAATGATATTATTGTCATTACCAAAAAAAAAAAAAAATAGTTTAGAAAAAAAAAAAAGATGTAACCAGGTTCGAACATGTCACCTCTCGTTCATACACAACACCACTTACCAGTTTGCCATTGGATCTTCTTTGGTTATGTCTTGCGTTATTATTTACTTAATATAGACTAGGCCGCTTTGCTTATTTCTTTCCTTTTGCTTAAAATCTGGTTATTTAGATAAGTTGTCAAGTTGATTTTAATTTTCTTAGGATCAGAGTTTAACGTGGTACCTTTCTTTAATTTTTCATAATTTTCCTATTTTATTTAGTATTTTTAATTCAATTATCTTTTTAATTTAGTTTTAAATTCGTTTTAAATTAAATAAATTTCAGAAAAATAAAAATTCTTTTTTTTGTAAAATTTTCTTTTATTAAATAAAAGTTAGGACAATTAGATTTGTACCCGTAGAGTTATTATTTCATTATTTTGACGTTTTTAGTTTCGTTCGTAGTTCCCGTTTTTCGTTAATTCGCGTTTTTCTTTTACGTATCCTTTAGATTATCGTTTTTTTTGGTTTATTAAATCGTTTTTATTTTATGTTCACATATCGTAGATTAAAAAACCCAAAAATCACACCTTTTATTCACCATTCACACACGTGCACGATTCGAGACGACGAATTCCATTCAGCCTTCGTTGGGGATAACGACTCGGGAATACAGCTTCCATTGTATTCCTTGGAAATAAATACGACTTGATTCCAGCGAATCAACAGGCACACCATGTCTCGCCACAATCTCATTAATATAAATTCTCGCCAGCTTCTCCATCTTATAATCCTCACGAATGGCCAAAAAATGTGCAGACTTCGTTAGCCTGTCCACTATGACCCATATCGTGTCATGTCCATTACTTGTTCTGGGCAACTTAGTAATAAAATCCATTGTTATTCTCTCCCATTTCCACTCAGGAATCGGCGGCTGTTGTAACAACCCCGAGGGCTTCTGATGTTCAGCCTTAACTTTCAAACAAGTCAAGCATTGGCTAACATATTCGGCTATTTCCCTCTTCATTCCCAGCCACCAGTAAGCATCTCTAAGATCATAATACATCTTGTCCGATCCTGTATGAATCGAGTATCTCGTCTTATGAGCCTCATCCATGATCAACTTCCTTACACCTCCTACCGATGGAACCCATATTCTATCTAAGAAATACAATCCACCATCCTCCTTTTTCTCCATTTGTTGATCCAAGCCACGCAACATCTCAGCAGTCACATTCTCATCCTTAAGAGCTTCCTCTTGCGCTGCCAATATCTTACCCTTAATTCCTGACTGCAATGTCATGCACATCGCTCGTACACGCTTAGGCTTAATCCTTTCCTTCCTACTTAAAGCATCAACTACCTCATTTGCCTTTCCAGGATGATAGCGAATCTCGCAATCATAATCACTAAACAATTCAATCCACCTTCTTTGTCGCATATTCAGCTCCTTCTGACTGAAGATATGCTGAAGACTCTTATGATCTGTATAAACAACACTCTTTGTGCCATACAGATAATGTCTCCAGTTCTTGAGAGCAAATACTACCGCACCAAGCTCTAAATCATGAGTGGTATAATTCTTCTCATGAATCCTGAGTTGTCGGAATGCATAAGCTATCACCTTACCCCTCTGCATTAGCACACACCCAAATCCTTGATTCGATGCATCACAATACACAACAAAATCATCTGGCCCATCAGGTAATGTCAGAATAGGTGCATTACACAAACTATCCTTTAGTGACTGAAAAGCCACCTCCTGCTCTTCTCCCCAAACATACTTCTTGTTCTTCTGAGTCAACAAAGTAAGGGGTTTAGAAATTTTCAAAAAATTCGCTATAAATCTTCGGTAATATCCTGCTAATCCTAAGAATGAGCGTATTTCTGACGGCGTCGTAGGAGCCTTCCAGTTCTTGACCGCTTCTATCTTACTAGGGTCTACATGTATTCCTTCACTGTTTACCACATGTCCAAGAAAATGTACCTCCTCAAGCCAAAACTCACATTTTGAGAACTTGGCATACAACTTCTCCTTCTCCAATAATCCAAGGATCAACCTCAGATGTTCTCCATGCTCCTCCTTCGTCTTAGAGTAAATGAGAATGTCGTCTATGAACACAATCACGAATTTATCCAAGTAAGGCTTGCAAACGCGATTCATCAAATCCATGAATACCGCAGGTGCATTTGTCAACCCAAACGGCATAACCGTGAACTTAAAGTGTCCATAACGAGTCCTAAAAGCAGTCTTCGGAATATCCTCCTCATGCACTCTCAACTGATGATACCCTGAACGTAGATCTATCTTCGAGAAAAATCGAGAACCTTGTAGCTGATCAAAGAGATCATCGATTCGAGGAAGAGGATACCGATTCTTAACAGTTAACTTGTTCAATTCCCGATAGTCAATACACATCCGGAACGAACCATCCTTCTTCTTAACAAATAACATAGGTGCTCCCCACGGAGAGTGACTAGGTCGGATAAACCCTTTATCCTGAAGTTCTTGCAACTGCGATGCCAACTCCTGCATCTCAGAGGGTGCTAAACGATATGGGGATTTCTCCACAGGCGCCGCTCCAGGAATCAATTCAACACGAAATTTAACTTGACGGATTGGAGGCAATCCGGACAAATCTTCGAGAAAAACACCAGGAATCTCACACACCACAGGAATCTCTTCTATTCTAAGTTCTTTGGCTTTTGCAGTCTTAAGGGACTTCAGCTCACTCCCTACGCATTCCCCTTGTATCCGAAGTATAACACCACTCTCTAAAGGAATACGAACTACCTTTTTCGTGGCATATGACCTCAGCCTTACGCTTAGACAACCAGCTCATCCCTATCACCACATCGAAACTCCCATGCCCAAAAGGTATCAAATCAATCGTAAACGGAATGCCCTTTAACACTATAGTACACCCACGAATAACCTTATCAACTTCTACTTCCCAAACACTAGCTATCTCAATCATAATACTAGGCCTAAGGTCACTAGGTTCCACTCATTGGTGACTTAAATAGGCGTCATGGTCTTTTTGGTGCCATATCCTGGACACACAAATCATTAATACCGTTAGGCGCCGTTCACGACCTTCGCGAATATACATAGTCATAAGCATCCCCATCGAATGGGACAATTAACACAAATATCACAGTTAAATCTAATCCTACTACACGTAAGCATGTCGTCATTGGTCAACGTAGTATTGGCCATAAGTCCACATGTGTCGTGATACATGTATAATTATGTTGGCCACCCATAATTATAGATGTATCCTTTCACATGTGTACTCGCTTCCAATACCCCACCTAGCAATGATAACACCTTACAATAACACATACACAAACTCAGAATAATCACATCTCACACCCATAAATATATTCAAAAACCGCTTAAACTTTATTATTAAAACTTGGGTAAAATCCTAGAATCCAAAAGAATTCGCGATCGAACATAATACTAAACATCAAAAGTCAACAGAAAACATCCCAAAACATAACACTAAATGACAATGTTGCACGTGGCTCGATCTCTATCCCTACACTTAAATCGTGTTACTCGCGGTGGATTCCAGATCTGAATCCACTTCGTCTTCCTCACTTAACCATCCATTTCGGTTTCCCTCGGGCTGTGGTAGTGGACGACTAGCAAAGCCACTCTCGGGATTCCTTCCTTCCTCTTCTATGAGATCCACAAACCCATACAATTCACGAGGCTCAGCCCGAACTGCTCCTCCATCTTCTATGAATTTGGGACATTTCCCAGGGTACCTAGTCGTGGAGCCGTCTTTATTGGTTACCTCCGTCTCGTACACTTCTACCTCCGTTCCACCCACGTTTACTGAGGTCAGCTTTTCCTCAATCAGACATGGCCACATGCTCGCAGGAATCAAAATCCTCATGCTAACTCGCCTCAAGCTACCAATCCTCTTGCACCCAGTAGCGACAACAATTGCCCAACGAAGTTTGCTACGTGCGAGAGGTGCCATGCTAAAAGTGTCACATAAGATACTAAGTACGAGGGTCCAATAGATGTCTAAAACTCAACAAAATTACCCATAAACTCAAGAAGAATAAACACGTAAAATACTATACTCACACATAGGCCCTAAATGCAACTATATGAGGGACTCCTAGGTTATAGTCTAGGTTCAACCACCTACTTCTTTATAACCAAGGCTCTGATACCAATCTGTCATACCTCACCAATGGCGGAAACGCGAGTGCAACATCATGGATATCATCACAACACATGGCGTCTATATAGAGAATTACTACATGCAAATAGATAGAGCAAAGTACAGACACAAAGTGTCGTAACGATACCCCAAAATAAAATAACCAAAAACAATCTCCAAAGATATCTTCATTAAAACATAAAGTAAAAATGAAAGACGTTCAAGTATCGCAACAAAAATCCAACTTATTTCAATTAAAACTTAAAAATAGTCATCCTCAAATGCAAACTAGTCTCTTCTAGTCACGTCCTTCTACCTTAGCCTTAGAATGCTCACCTGAAAATGATGTTTAAAAAACGTCAACATAATGTTGGTGAGATCCATAGGTTTAAGACACACAAAATATTTCTCCGATAATAGTTCACTGTGATTAAAAAACATAGCAGGACAGTAAATATAGTTATCACACAACTAGCATGCAATTGGGACGGAACGTGCCCACCGATCCAAGTATAAATTGGGACGAAACGTGCCCACCGATCCAAATACCACCACAATTGGGACGGAACGCGCCCACCGATCCAAGATAATGGGTAAATTAATACCCTCCAGCCGGACCACACAGAATAATAGTGAGTAGAGCCACTAGGACTTGCTACTCTCCAAATGGAATAATGGGAGCAAAGCTACCCTCCAAATGGACCACACAGAATCACCACACAACATGCAGTATACATATAATAACCTTTACAAGTCCATTCATTTTATAACCACATAATCACAGTAACTCAAAACAATTTATCACAAGCATCATCTCCATCCCAAGTTAAAAACAAAGTAAAAATTGGGACTATGAACTCACCTCAACTAGGGCTGTTCACGAACTGTTCACGAGCGGATCGGTTTAAAACCGAGCGGCTCGGCTCGGATCGAATTTATATAACCGAGCGGGATTTGCTTGCTCGAACTCGGATCAGTTTCTAAACGAGCGCTCGGTTCAGCTCGTTTTCGCTCATTTTCAGCTCATCATCGATCTATTAAGTGTGACCATATCACATCATCGATCAAAGTTTCCAAGCAAAGCCTCATTCATTATCCGAAAAAATTAAAGAAAGACATATAACAATATTGTTATACTCATTTCTTTTTTATTCGGTTCAACAAGATTCTAACAAGAATAGATAATTAAAAGAAAGGATCTCAGACTCTCTTTGGCCAAATATAACCGATTCGCTTTACACGACAACGCCAACAGAGATTATCATCATAGATCGTTTTTTAGAAGCATAATTTTTTTTAATATTCGAATCCAAAGAAAAAAAAAATCGAACCTTACCTGAGATTTTTTATAAGTTCTTGAAGCCATAAAGAGTGTGATTGTTTGCTTCGGTCAATATGCAAAAAAAAAAAGAGAAAAAAAAAGAAAAGAAACAACGTTGTTGATTATCCCTTCAATAAGAAGAAATTATTATCTAAGTATAAGAAATTATTGTGAGCCATAAAGAATATTTCATCTCTCATTGGTTCCAGTGAAAGACTTCAAGAGAAATACATGTGTGGTGGCTGCGTATTATTTAAGAGTCATCAGGGTTAGAGTGTGTGAGTGGTTAGTGTCTTATATATACCGAAATTTAGGGTTAGATTGGATTAGTTGTTGGGTTTAGCTTGGGCCGAGTAATATAACATCTTTAATGGGCTGAGTGGGCTAAAAATTTCACAAGGGACGAATTTGAGTATTAGTATAATAACTATATATATATTAAAAAATAATAAGCTTAAAAATAATTCGAGCGAGCGACGAACGAGCGGACCTATGCTCGTTGCTCGTTTCGTTTATAAATCGGCTCGGTTACAACCGAGCCGATCGGCTCGGTTACAACCGAGCGATAATCGAGCGAGCGAATTTTCGAGTATTTTTCGAGCGAGTTATAAACGAGTTTCGAGCGTCGAGTTTTTTTGACAGCCCTAACCTCAACCTTGCAGCTTCCAAATTATCCACACACAAATCTATACAAACAAAACCATACCACATTACACGCGACCAAGCTAAAAGCTATAGTCCATGTAACACATATATGATGGATGTCTAAGGTTCATATAACCCACCATGGATTACCTAGACCCCATACTAATCACTACCAAACACCTTTACTCACTAAATCCCTTAAATAAAACATATAAAAAAACGCAGATTTTTAGGGTACTTTCACCCACATAAAATCACGACCAAAAATCATCCACAACTCACACAAAAAATTCACCATGATCCTTCATAAGCATACAAGCTTCTCCCAGAAGGCCATGCATTAAAAACATACACAAGTACCCAATGAAAAATCAAACATGACAACTATCCAGATTCGGATCTGAACGCACACCAAAAAGTTTTGACCTAGTAGACATACTTGTACATCTTATTATCGTCCAATTTTCGCGTGGAAGTCAAAGATAATATAGAAATCAATTCCCCCAGAAGGGCTAACCCAAACTACACTTTTTAAACCACTTTTGATCTCAATACTTCTAACCTAAATCTGTCCCGGTTTAACTGTTTTGACACCTTAACTCATAAAATTCGTTTGACTGACTTCCCGACCTCGAAAACACTCGTGGTCGGACTTTTTGGAAATCTCTTTCTCTGAACTACAATTTAGACATAAAATTCATGATCTAACTCATTTTATCTATTAAATATCATCGAATCTCTACAGCCTTAATATTCTGTCAGAATCTTAACTCATTAATTATCAAGTTTTAAACCCTAACCTCTTCACCAATCATCATATTGTTACTAATTATTGACCCCAATATGTTTTATAATAATAATTTACAGATTTTAACATAAATCCTAATCCATCATATTATTGCTACATGAATCATAAAAATCAATTAAGCATAAGTATTAAAATTATACCTTAATTCTTGAAAGATGAAAACCCTAAAAATAATTTCTCTTTTCTTTTCTCTTGAGGTTGGCCGAAATTTGCAATAGGGAGAATGGGAGGGTTTTGGTTTTGTATTTATACTAGCCTATGGATTATTCTAGATATCTTTTAATTAGGTAAGTGTATTTGTTATCAAATTTGGTTTCCTAATTCTCCCTTAAAACCCTTTTAGCCAATTTATATATATATATATATATAATATATATATAATATATATATATATTATATATATATATATATATATATATATATATATATATATATATAATATATATAATTTTTTTAATATTATTTATTACACTTAAAACCTTGTACTCTTGATATTTTATAAAAACCCTATACCGAACTTAACACCTTACGCGATAAACTTTCGTTTTTACGACAACCCAGAAAAATATCATTTTCAAAATAAAGTTTCTAAAAATAGATTTTCACACTTATATTTAATGTAACCCATAAAAACAACCTCCACGTAACTTACTAACGCTCAAATATTTGAACGGAGACTTGTTATGCAAAATCACAAAACACCAAAACTACACAAGTCATTTCTACACCAGCAAGGCGATCAAAATGAACTTATCCCAAAATTCAATGCTACTCAAACATGACGAAAATCTCACACCAAGGGATTTAGTGCCAACACACGTACATATACCGCTCATATACCAAATATAACACATAATACACACCAAACAAAAGTTAGATAGGTTGAGACTATTAGTCAAACTAACCAGCTAAAATCACGGTTGTTACAATGTGGGAATGGTAGCATAGGTGCATCCGAAGAATCAGAAGAGTTTGAGTCGGATGACTCATCATCTGCCTCTGACCCAGAGGAGTAGTGAGTATGGGTCAAAGCTCGGGGTAGTGATGATGGAAGAAGATCATCAGCAGGTAGAAACTGCTGAGTCTCCATGTACTGGTCCCATGTCAGGGGGCCGTACACTGGTAAAGCTGGGTGGTCAAGAGGTGCAACAACTGGGGTAGGAGTGGTCTCACCCTCCTCAAAGGGCTCGGTCCCTCCTGACATAGTCTCAGATGGGGTAGTAGTAAGATCAACAGGCATAGTAGTATCGGTGTCAACATCCGATAAAATAATGATGGGAGTGGGTGGAGCAGCTGATGGTGGTGGTGTAGCATCAGTCTCGACATCTCATAATATGATAACAGGAATCGGAGGAGACATGGTACTGTAACATCCCAATAATAACAAGTATAAGTTATTTATTAATATTAATATTAGTTATGATGTCTAATAGCTATAACATTCATAATGTTCATTCATTATGCATAATCTGCCAAACAAATCTCAATGCAAATATTCATGAGTGATGCATAATCTGCCAAGCAAATCTTGATGCAAGTGTTAATAAAGTGTCGGCACGGAGGGCATAAGGTGGTAAGGTTTAAAATGGTCCTTTTAGAAATCGTAGTTATAGTCCAGTGTTTAAAAATCACTTGGTTCTCTATAACCTAGGCTCTGATGCCAATCTGTAACACCCAGAAATTTTTTTAGGTAACAGCGGAAGACTTAAACGGGGTATTACTTCTTAGATCACAGTCATAAGTATAGAAAACAACCCAAAAAGAGAAGTTTACAAATTTTTATATCATTCAATGAAAACTAAATATTCAGAGTTACAACACATTTTCCAAAAGTAACCATGTTTCACAAAAGTGGTGGCGAGTTTGTAAAGAATGATATAATTATTTAAAATAAAAGGTAGGTCTCGAGTGCCCATGCCAGCTCCGTGCCATCATGCTTCTAGCTTCCTGAGATAAAACATGCTTAAAAAGTCAACACAAAGTTTGAGTGAATCTATAGTGTTTAAATTTGTAATAGTTTGAACACAAGTTGATTAGTAGCACAACGGTGATATCGTTGTGTAAAACATAAATATTGAGTTGATCACTAGCACAACGGTGATATCGTTGTGTAACATATATAGATATATTGCCCTAAGTCTCATGACACGCAAACGTTGACATCGTGTGATATCATAAATGATATAACTCACAAGATAATAATGGTGCAAGTAAAAGGGGCCCTCGTAGCAGGAGTTTTCCATTCTGCTGGTTATCTCAAATAAAGTGCATTTGGGCTGCTAATCTAGCTAACACAAATGGGGTCGTCAATCCCAATAGATCTATCCACAATATTCGCGTTCACTCGCAGTGATTTACAGCTCATGTTGTGAGGGACTTTTTGCAATATCGGTAACTTAGGCAATATCATTCAGGATAGCATACAGAAAATACTTGTGTTCGGGTTTAGAGCATGTATCTCCCCACGGGTTTGAAAACATATAAAAATGTGGGACTATGAACTCACCTTAGTAGTGTAGAAATCAAGTAGTGATCAAATGGTGTAAATGAATAGCTCCCGACTTGCGACCTAAAATAATGTGATAAGTTTAGATTATTATTGGCTTTTCGACTTCAATGAGTGAAATAATGAGTGTGGAAATCTCCGAATGTGATAGTGTCGTATTTGTGTGTTTTAAAATGTTTAGAGTTCAAAAATAATGACTTATAATTATTATTGGTGTTTTGTGAAAAAAAATATTATCGATTTAGAGTTTAATAGCAAGTTTTTATTCTTATTTAATATAAGTAAATGAATGACAAGTTAAAATATTTATTTTAAATATTTTTAGTTAGTAAGAGTTAAGTTATATAAAATATTCGTATTATTTATTTATTGCACGTTATTAATCGTTGAGAAAATATATTAGTGACACGATTAGGCTGCTCGCACTCTTGGTTTTTCCATCGGTCGGTCTCCCCCAAAAACCAAAAGCGACCGATCCCTTGAAGGGTCGCTTGGAGTGTGAGTGAGTGATCGGTCAGTTTTTTTTTGAAGAATCGATCGCTGAAGCGACCGATTGTTACACAAACCAATTTGCAAAAATTCCAAACGGTTGGATTCTTTAAAATAAAAAATAAAAAACTTTTTCAATCTTATAAATACCCACCTCAAACACACATTCAAACACACAATTTCAAGCACAATTCTCATCCATAACTTCTAATCATGTCAAACAAAAACACACCCACATCAAAAAACCGACGATCCCGGCTACCCTAAAACAACTTCTCGCCGAAAAACAACTTTGAACTACACGGCGTAACACCACCACAATAACGGGGTATTCGATTTCGTGCACCCTCTTTTGAATACGCCTCACGATTACCACAACCCAACCCAAATTGAAACCTATTTTCCGTGAATCGTCCATTTGTTCCACCATATCGTCCAAATACGGGTTATTACCAAGAACCAAGTGGGTCGTCGTATCGACCTACCATGGATTTCTTGCAATCTCCCCAACATTATAAAGATTATTCCTGATTCAGAATCTTGATCTTGATATGAATTTTGATGATTTCATGACGAACCAAGAGACGCAAGAATATCCGTGTAACACCCCAACCCGGCAAGGGTAGAAGTGTCACGCAAATGGTGACATATCAAAGGCAAGCATAACATACGACTTAAATAATACAATAGAAATTCAAAGGTTACAAATGATATACTGAAACTAAAAGGTTACAAATGAGAAACAAACTAAATACTATGGCTGTCAATGCAAATTCTTCTAAAAACTTCTACTTCCGAAAACTATCAAGGTCTTCTAAGTCCAAAGGTCTCTTCACTCATACCCTGCTTCCAACTAAAACCTGCCGCACACGGAAAGAAAACGTGCGGCTGAGCTTAAAAGCCCAGTGAACAGATATATAATAAACGAAACGAAAACAATTGAAATTGAATAAGATATAAGTAAAGGTATAAAGAGTAAAGGTTTAGGACAGTCATCCACCACGAGCCCACACATATCACATATCACAATCTTGTAGTATCTAGAGGGGATGCCTCTGTAGTAACCAGATAATATGAGGGGTGTCCTCATGTATCACAATGGAGTAGCTAGCTCCCACATTTTGTGAAAGACGTGGATTGCACCCATCATCAGTCACCACATATCACATATCACAATATTACAATCACAATACAAATCTAGGATGCATCCATACGCCCCCCACATATCACATTGGCCATAATAATAATAATCGCATGCATATCACAAATCACAATGGGGACGGTGTGGCTAATCACTCGAACCACACACGAGTCATGCCAGTGGTGCATCACAGACATGGCCATGTTACCTTCATGGCTAGGAAACACATTTGGCTCGGGTATCAAACTGGGGTCACAGGTCAAAGGTTCATATCAAAGCAAAGGTTCACATGGTCATAATCACAGTCCAAATGTCAAGGTTCATATCACAGGGTTCATATCAAAAGGTTCATAGCAAAGGTCAAAGTCAAATCAAATCAGAGTTCAAGAGACTGAAGGCACCTTATTAGAAAGGGCAGAATATCTGTACCTTGTCACGAATGCACATACGAACAAGAAATAGAAGACACAGAAGCGGATCAAAACCTTCTTCTTCACACCTAGAGGAGTAGAAGAGAATTACTCATTTTAGCTTGTCTTTCCATTTTTAACAGGTTTCCAAATTAAGTAAGTTTCCATTATTAGAAAGTTTTCATCTTTAGTAAGATTGCGGTATCATAGTTAAATTAACTCATTCTCATACTTAAGTTATCCAGAATTACACATTTAGTCCTTTAGTTTACACAATTTACAATTTACACCCTTTATATTATTAAGTTACACTTTAAACCTTATAATTTTTATAATTACACATCAAACCTTTAGTTTTCCAATTTTACACAATATACACTAATTTTAACATATTATACGAATACACCCTTAAATATTTATAATTTACACATCAAGTCCCTCAAGTTAATGACTTTACATATTTAGCCTTTAATTTACATTTTCAATCTTTAATTTTCAATAATTATATATTAATCCATTAGATCCTCAAAATGACACAACACACCCTTAACATGTTAAAATACACGAATACACCTTAACTTTCCAGAAATTACACTTTTAACCCTTCTACTTATTAATTTTCCAAACCGAATTATATTTTACCAAATTAAACATTTTAATCCTTTTAAATACAAAAATTACACATGACACCTCCAAGTTATATTTTATTCGAATAATATACAGCCCAAATAAAGTTCTAAAAATAACCCTTGGGTTTTAAAAGTTACAAAACACCCCCTACACATTTTATTTCAAATCGTAAAGTACTTTAAACAACAACAACTTAACCCTAGTGTATCCAATCATTTACCAATCATATCATCATCATTAATCATCATTTAATATCATCAAAACAAGCCCTAATCCTCAAACCCTAGTTCATACGATTTTTCTTCTTTTCCTTCTTTGTTTTCTTTAAATCCGATTAAACAAATAAATCATCCATAATTCGATTAGACCATGATAAATCATTCCAACATTTTTCCAGTATTATATGAATCATAAGAAGCCTAAATAAAATATATGTCATTTCCACAAAATTCGTATTGTATTTTATATGATTTTTACACGTTTTAATGATTTAATTCCCATATAATTCATAGGTCTTGCATGGTACGTATATAACATTTTATTTGAGGTTCATATGACGTAAGATTCATAGGAAAAATACCAAACCAATTATAGGACGTGCAGAAAGGTGTGATGGATTTCTTTCTTCCAATCGAGCGCAACGACACCACAAAATCCTCACGGGCACACGAATGATCCCACAACCTTGTAGCCATTTTTCACAGAGTATATACATCATAAGGAGTATGAGAAAAATGATGAACGAATTTTATAGGGCTCGAATGATTTATTTGAGAATATACCTCACGAATTGACAATAAATTCTCCACGAGCGAATCGAGCAAGGCATGACCCCAAATCTATTTTTCACAGATCATATATGATGTGAGGGACATGGGAAAAATAACAAAAGAATTTTACAATGATCGAATGTTACAAAATGAATTATACCTCAATAATCTACTCGACAAGGGGAAAAATTCCTTAGGATCGAATCGGGCTATGCACACCTTCAAATATATTTTTCTTGGCTTCTATGGGAGGTAAGGGACACAGGAAAATTGGCCTTGGAGTTTCTAAAAGTCGGATGAGAAGAAGATGAATTTTTTTTTGCTAGGGTTTAGGGTTAATCGGTTTTAGTTTTGAAGAAGAAAATGATAGAATGATTTAATAGGGAGATATGGCCGAGCAAAAGGGAGTAAAAGGAGCAATAAAATCGGCCTAAGTGATTAGGAAATCAGAAATTTAAGTTTGATTGGTCTTTCCCTTTTTATTTGATAATTATCCATATATATAATTTAATTAAAATGAATTTAATTAATAATGTATACACAATTTGGTCCTAGCAACATTTTAAATATGTCATAATGATTTTTATAACATGTACTAAAATTCAAATGGTGCCTCATAATTATTTGGTTACATATATGATTTAATTTCATAGGTTTTGCGATTTAATTTGGCACATATATAAGCTTTAACAAATTTTCAAAGTTGTAGGGGCATTTTGGTCTTTTAACACGTTTTAGATTTTTGGGTTTTACAACTCTTCCCCTCTAACAGAAAAATTTCGTCCTCGAAATTTGCAAAGAATCAGAAGTGAAAGGATCGAAAACAAAATAGGGACGTACCATATCAGAATACAAAATGCGGATAACTAGCTCGTATTGATTCCTCGGTTTCCCAGGTAGCCTCCCGCTCTGGGTGGTTCTTCCAAAGAATCTTTACGAATGAGAATGAAAAATCCCAACGATCGGAAATGAAACGAAACAGAAGACACAACGGACAGCGAACGGAAATGTAAAAGACTTGTTTCTCATGACTCTTCATTGCCGATCCAAAAGTAACTTCAGTTCCCAGAAATGACATATCATACGAAATTCAGATTGCAAGGATCGTATTCAACATGACGAATGGTTATCATATTCTCTCAGAAGAGATACAAGGATACGCAAGATTGTGACGGATATGCCATCCATAGCATTCGATTAGGCAAATCAGATGAGATCGTACAGAACATAGATTGTTGGTGATATCAAATGGCAGAAAATTTCACAGCAGATCTTAAGATTTTCGTCAGAAGTATAGGGATCAACAAATGCGTGACAAGAATCGAACGTATCAAATCGTATAACGGCGAACAGATTAAGCGTATAGGTGGAATGAACCTAAATCTTACAGATGCAAAAAAAAAAATTCTCACATCTCCTATCAACATTATAAGGTTTCTAAAGTACTCCTCGAAATATCCTATGAACACAATAAGGGTACGTCATATGACGTAAGTATTATCACGTTCGCGAACCGTCATAATACCAGCATCATATGAGTATACCATCATGATGGTCATACTTTATCTCAAGTCGCGAACAGAACTACTTATCTTAACCACCTATCAGTCTTTCTACCTCCTAAAGTTGGTTCAAAACAAGCATCACTACGGATTCTAAATCGGAGGAATTTGAACGTACAAATAGCGTAACGGAATGTGTACACCTCAAAATGAAACTCGTCGTCGAAACGTTAGGTCTTCCACAATTCATCATTCTTCTCATAATGAAACCATCATCCAAACAAATGCATAACGAACACAGAACGGAATTTCTAATAGGGTAAGGCTCATTCAAAAGATCCTATCGAAAGGTAACGGAAACTTAAGTGGTCTAAGAGGAAATGAATTACGTCTTCAATATCTTCATCCTTTACAACAATCAAATCTTCCAAATCCAAACGTTTACTACAAAATGATCTTGAATCTTTTCGAATTCCAAGTAGTCGCTCTCTTGTCTAATCATACGATCATAGGGTGAAAAGGAAATCATAAACTTGAGTCTGGTTCCTCAAGTCTTCGACACTTCTTCTGGACACTTCGGTGTGGTAGCGTGAATCTCTGACGTGATCACCTTGCATTCCTCCATTTGCGAGTCTGCTTCAGCTCTCAATTCATCTTAGTACAACTAAAATGACTAGAGAAACAAGGTTGCGTGTCTCCTACAGGTCTTCTAGCATGATTCAAAATTCACCAACTCAAACTGCTGTGGACTTCCTGGTTTATGTGCTGAAAGCTCATCTTCTACGGTCTGGTCATCTTGATGCCCAACTGAAATCTCCACGTGCTGCTTGAGGTATAATTGAGTCTCATCTCAGTCTGTCTTCTCCTCACATGCTTCTCTTTTGGTGACGTCTGTCACGAACCTCTTCTGCACATCTTCTACCAGGTTTCTAACTCTGACAATGGTCTTCAGTCTTGGTCCCTTTCGTGGAAGCTCTTTAGTCATCGGATACCTGGTGGTGTTGTCTGCTACAATCTCTGATCGTCAAGTAAATCTATTCTTCTAGAACAAAGGGTCGGTTCACTTCATACTAAAAATGGTCAACGTGTTCCTCGTTCGTCTCTGAGCACAAACATACTGTCATACTATGACAATTGTCCGAATACTTGCGAAAACATGAATCTTCTAGCCAATACAATTGACATCATTCAAAACTCATAGTGGTCACACGGGTACTAAAGCAACTTCAGGAATCTTCTTAGAGAAAAACTTCTTATCACAACTCTTTCTCTTCGCAACTGAAATTGCAATGCTTTAGTCTCAACTAATCAACCTCCTTCTCAGATGTTCTGGTGGTTGCATCTTCAGTCTTTCAGACTCAAGTGAGGTCGTCTGCTACGGAGTTTCAAAGGTAGAACGAATCAAATATTGATACGCGGAAATGGAATAACGATTACGGTTAAATTCACGATGGTCGATGCGCCGCCGCACACTTCTCTCTTTCTTCTTCATAAACCAACAGGAGCATTCAAAAGATCACTGAAGTGAACAAACTCATATCCCATCAGTTCCTACAACCTCTTAACTTCTTCAGTATCGTGGTTTCGCCAAATTCAGATTAGTTCGATGCAAACTTTACTTCCCAAACGGATTTCAAAAGGTTCGTCGGAAACACCAGAAATTCGTACAACAAAACTTCCAAATGTCGAAACTTTCCAAGAGTGGATATTAACAGGCGTTAGGAGAAAATTGGGAATCAAAGAGATCGGAGTATGTGCTTCATAGCACAATAATCATAACAGATTCAAATGATTGAGAATATCATATCAAAATATGGTGAAGCAGATTGTTAAAGGTCGTATTTCAAATATTGCAGTCCATGATAGCTTTACAAAAACCACCAATCCATAATCAAGAGACCTCAAGGTCAAATACATCCAAAGAGAAACGGATTCTCAGGGCGAATGTGGTTGTCAAATCATACGGATAGTTCACATATCAAATTTAGGTACATGGTTCATCAAAGTGTGGGATGGGAGAGTATTAGAATATATCAAGGTCAATTATATCAAATTGAAGGTTAGAATCATGAACAGTTCAAAGGATTGGAATCTTGTTTAGCTTATAACATGGGAATGGTAGGGTGTGCATCGATAGTAATACGAACATCGTTTAACTGTCAGAGGCGAGATGTATGGAACATCAGTTATTAGCATCAGCATGCTTAGATAACAATTCCGTACAAGACCAATATCAACATCAAATCCTTCCAAAGGGAACATACAAAGTTCATTCTTCAAATGACGGAAGGTAAGACTTCCTCGTCTTCTGCGACAAACGTTCCTATAAGGCATGACTAAAGGCATAGGCAAGATTCAGAGTGATGCGGAAGCAAATACTACTCACATGGATGTCCTAGACTACCCATTCCTCACCGGTTATGACTTATATTCCTATGGGAAATCCTAAGCAACTTCGCAAAGGTTATCCTACGAGCGCCTACAGTGGAAACTTAGGGGTCCTAACTTACACAGGCCAAGGGTAGATGTACTACAAGTCGTAAACCTGTCTCTGATACCATAATTGTAACACCCCAACCCGGCAAGGGTAGAAGTGTCACGCAAATGGTGACATATCAAAGGCAAGCATAACATACGACTTAAATAATACAATAGAAATTCAAAGGTTACAAATGATATACTGAAACTAAAAGGTTACAAATGAGAAACAAACTAAATACTATGTCTGTCAATGCAAATTCTTCTAAAAACTTCTACTTCCGAAAACTATCAAGGTCTTCTAAGTCCAAAGGTCTCTTCACTCATACCCTGCTTCCAACTAAAACCTGCCGCACACGGAAAGAAAACGTGCGGCTGAGCTTAAAAGCCCAGTGAACAGATATATAATAAACGGAAACGAAGACAATTGAAATTGAACAGATATAGCATAATGAATAAGATATAAGTAAAGGTGTAAAGAGTAAAGGTTTAGGATAGTCATCCACCACGAGCCCACACATATCACATATCACAATCTTGTAGTATCTAGAGGGGATGCCTCTGTAGTAACCAGATAATATGAGGGGTGTCCTCATGTATCACAATGGAGTAGCTAGCTCCCACATTTTGTGAAAGACGTGGATTGCACCCATCATCAGTCACCACATATCACATATCACAATATCACAATCACAATACAAATCTAGGATGCATCCATACGCCCCCCACATATCACATTGGCCATAATAATAATAATCGCATGCATATCACAAATCACAATGGGGACGGTGTGGCTAATCACTCGAACCACACACGAGTCATGCCAGTGGTGCATCAAAGACATGGCCATGTTACCTTCATGGCTAGGAAACACATTTGGCTCGGGTATCAAACTGGGGTCACAGGTCAAAGGTTCATATCAAAGCAAAGGTTCACATGGTCATAATCACAGTCCAAATGTCAAGGTTCATATCACAGGGTTCATATCAAAAGGTTCATAGCAAAGGTTAAAGTCAAATCAAATCAGAGTTCAAGAGACTGAAGGCACCTTATTAGAAAGGGCAGAATATCTGTACCTTGTCACGAATGCACATACGAACAAGAAATAGAAGACACAGAAGCGGATCAAAACCTTCTTCTTCACACCTAGAGGAGTAGAAGAGAATTACTCATTTTAGCTTGTCTTTCCATTTTTAACAGATTTCCAAATTAAGTAAGTTTCCATTATTAGAAAGTTTTCATCTTTAGTAAGATTGCGGTATCATAGTTAAATTAACTCATTCTCATACTTAAGTTATCCAGAATTACACATTTAGTCCTTTAGTTTACACAATTTACAATTTACACCCTTTATATTATTAAGTTACACTTTAAACCTTATAACTTTTATAATTACACATCAAACCTTTAGTTTTCCAATTTTACACAATATACACTAATTTTAACATATTATACGAATACACCCTTAAATATTTATAATTTACACATCAAGTCCCTCAAGTTAATGACTTTACATATTTAGCCTTTAATTTACATTTTCAATCTTTAATTTTCAATAATTATATATTAATCCATTAGATCCTCAAAATGACACAACACACCCTTAACATGTTAAAATACACGAATACACCTTAACTTTCCAGAAATTACACTTTTAACCCTTCTACTTATTAATTTTCCAAACCGAGTTATACTTTACCAAATTAAACATTTTAATCCTTTTAAATACAAAAATTACACATGACACCTCCAAGTTATATTTTATTCGAATAATATACAGCCCAAATAAAGTTCTAAAAATAACCCTTGGGTTTTAAAAGTTACAAAACACCCCCTACACATTTTATTTCAAATCGTAAAGTACTTTAAACAACAACAACTTAACCCTAGTGTATCCAATCATTTACCAATCATATCATCATCATTAATCATCATTTAATATCATCAAAACAAGCCCTAATCCTCAAACCCTAGTTCATACGATTTTTCTTCTTTTCCTTCTTTGTTTTCTTTAAATCCGATTAAACAAATAAATCATCCATAATTCGATTAGACCATGATAAATCATTCCAACATTTTTCCAGTATTATATGAATCATAAGAAGCCTAAATAAAATATATGTCATTTCCACAAAATTCGTATTGTATTTTATATGATTTTTACACGTTTTAATGATTTAATTCCCATATAATTCATAGGTCTTGCATGGTACGTATATAACATTTTATTTGAGGTTCATATGACGTAAGATTCATAGGAAAAATACCAAACCAATTATAGGACGTGCAGAAAGGTGTGATGGATTTCTTTCTTCCAATCGAGCGCAACGACACCACAAAATCCTCACGGGCACACGAATGATCCCACAACCTTGTAGCCATTTTTCACAGAGTATATACATCATAAGGAGTATGAGAAAAATGATGAACGAATTTTATAGGGCTCGAATGATTTATTTGAGAATATACCTCACGAATTGACAATAAATTCTCCACGAGCGAATCGAGCAAGGCACGACCCCAAATCTATTTTTCACAGATCATATATAATGTGAGGGACATGGGAAAAATAACAAAAGAATTTTACAATGATCGAATGTTACAAAACGAATTATACCTCAATAATCTACTCGACAAGGGGAAAAATTCCTTAGGATCGAATCGGGCTATGCACACCTTCAAATATATTTTTCTTGGCTTCTATGGGAGGTAAGGGACACAGGAAAATTGGCCTTGGAGTTTCTAAAAGTCGGATGAGAAGAAGATGAATTTTTTTTTGCTAGGGTTTAGGGTTAATCGGTTTTAGTTTTGAAGAAGAAAATGATAGAATGATTTAATAGGGAGATATGGCCGAGCAAAAGGGAGTAAAAGGAGCAATAAAATCGGCCTAAGTGATTAGGAAATCAGAAATTTAAGTTTGATTGGTCTTTCCCTTTTTATTTGATAATTATCCATATATATAATTTAATTAAAATGAATTTAATTAATAATGTATACACAATTTGGTCCTAGCAACATTTTAAATATGTTATAATGATTTTATAACATGTACTAAAATTCAAATGGTGCCTCATAATTATTTGGTTACATATATGATTTAATTTCATAGGTTTTGCGATTTAATTTGGCACATATATAAGCTTTAACAAATTTTCAAAGTTGTAGGGGCATTTTGGTCTTTTAACACGTTTTAGATTTTTATAACAAATTTTCAAATTTGGTCCTAACAACATTTTAAATATGTTATAATGATTTTTATAACATGTACTAAAATTCAAATGGTGCCTCATAATTATTTGGTTACATATATGATTTAATTTCATAGGTTTTGCGATTTAATTTGGCACATATATAAGCTTTAACAAATTTTCAAAGTTGTAGGGGCATTTTGGTCTTTTAACACGTTTTAGATTTTTGGGTTTTACAACTCTTCCCCTCTAACAGAAAAATTTCGCCTCGAAATTTGCAAAGAATCAGAAGTGAAAGGATCGAAAACAAAATAGGGACGTACCATATCAGAATACAAAATGCGGATAACTAGCTCGTATTGATTCCTCGGTTTCCCAGGTAGCCTCCCGCTCTGGGTGGTTCTTCCAAAGAATCTTTACGAATGGGAATGAAAAATCCCAACGATCGGAAATGAAACGAAACAGAAGACACAACGGACAGCGAACGGAAAGGTAAAAGACTTGTTTCTCATGACTCTTCATTGCCGATCCAAAAGTAACTTCAGTTCCCAGAAATGACATATCATACGAAATTCATATTGCAAGGATCATATTCAACATGACGAATGGTTATCATATTCTCTCAAAAGAGATACAAGGATACGCAAGATTGTGACGGATATGCCGTCCATAGCATTCGATTAGGCAAATCAGATGAGATCGTACAGAACATAGATTGTTGGTGATATCAAATGGCAGAAAATTTCACAGCAGATCTTAAGATTTTCGTCAGAAGTATAGGGATCAACAAATGCATGACAAGAATCGAACGTATCAAATCGTATAACGGCGAACAGATTAAGCGTATAGGTGGAATGAACCTAAATCTTACAGATGCAAAAAAAAAAAAAAATTCTCACATCTCCTATCAACATTATAAGGTTTCTAAAGTACTCCTCGAAACATCCTATGAACACAATAAGGGTACGTCATATGACGTAAGTATTATCACGTTCGCGAACCGTCATTATACCAGCATCATATGAGTATACCATCATGATGGTCATACTTTATCTCAAGTCGCGAACAAACTACTTATCTTAACCACCTATCAGTCTTTCTACCTCCTAAAGTTGGTTCAAAACAAACATCACTACGGATTCTAAATCGGAGGAATTTGAACGTACAAATAGCGTAACGGAATGTGTACACCTCAAAATGAAACTCGTCGTCGAAACGTTAGGTCTTCCACAATTCATCATCCTTCTCATAACGAAACCATCATCCAAACAAATGCATAACGAACACAGAACGGAATTTCTAATAGGGTAAGGCTCATTCAAAAGATCTTATCGAAAGGTAACGGAAACTTAAGTGGTCTAAGAGGAAATGAATTACGTCTTCAATAACTTCATCCTTTACAAAAATCCAATCTTCCAAATCCAAACGTTTACTACAAAATGATCTTGAATCTTTTCGAATTCCAAGTAGTCGCTCTCTTGTCTAATCATACGATCATAGGGTGAAAAGGAAATCATAAACTTGAGTCTGGTTCCTCAAGTCTTCGACACTTCTTCTGGACACTTCGGTGTGGTAGCGTGAATCTCTGACGTGATCACCTTGCATTCCTCTATTTGCGAGTCTGCTTCAGCTCTCAATTCATCTTAGTACAACTAAAATGACTAGAGAAACAAGGTTGAGTGTCTCCTACAGGTCTTCTAGCATGATTCAAAATTCACCAACTCAAACTGCTGTGGACTTCCTGGTTTATGTGCTGGAAGCTCTTCTTCTACGGTCTGGTCGTCTTGATGCCCAACTGAAATCTCCACGTGCTGCTTGAGGTATAATTGAGTCTCATCTCAGTCTGTCTTCTCCTCACATGCTTCTCTTTTGGTGACGTCTGTCATGAACCTCTTCTGCACATCTTCTACCAGGTTTCTAACTCTGACAATGGTCTTCAGTCTTGGTCCCTTTCGTGGAAGCTCTTTAGTCATCGGATACCTGGTGGTGTTGTCTGCTACAATCTCTGATCGTCAAGTAAATCTATTCTTCTAGAACAAAGGGTCGGTTCACTTCATACTAAAAATGGTCAACGTGTTCCTCGTTCGTCTCTGAGCACAAACATACTGTCATACTATGACAATTGTCCGAATACTTTCGAAAACATGAATCTTCTAGCCAATACAATTGACATCATTCAAAACTCATAGTGGTCACACGGGTACTAAAGCAACTTCAGGAATCTTCTTAGAGAAAAACTTCTTATCACAACTCTTTCTCTTCGCAACTAAAATTGCAATGCTTTAGTCTCAACTAATCAACCTCCTTCTCAGATGTTCTGGTGGTTGCTTCTTCAGTCTTTCAGACTCAAGTGAGGTCGTCTGCTACGGAGTTTCAAAGGTAGAACAAATCAAATATTGATACGCGGAAATGGAATAACGATTACGGTTAAATTCACGATGGTCGATGCGCCGCCGCACACTTCTCTCTTTCTTCTTCATAAACCAACAGGAGCATTCAAAAGATCACTGAAGTGAACAAACTCATATCCCATCAGTTCCTACAACCTCTTAACTTCTTCAGTATCGTGGTTTTCACCAAATTCAGATTAGTTCGATGCAAACTTTACTTCCCAAACGGATTTCAAAAGGTTCGTTGGAAACACCAGAAATTCGTACAACAAAACTTCCAAATGTCGAAACTTTCCAAGAGTGGATATTAACAGGCGTTAGGAGAAAATTGGGAATCAAAGAGATCGGAGTATGTGCTTCATAGCACAATAATCATAACAGATTCAAATGATTGAGAATATCATATCAAAATATGGTAAGCAGATTGAGGTCAAAGATATATATAGCCATTCGTTCCTCATTAGAAAAACGCATGCGTGGGTTTTGTTCTCTTTGATAACTACTTTGATTTTTAAATGGTTTGTTACATATATACTCTCTTCGGCAGTTAATGTGTTACATGCATGCATGGTTGTGGTATTGAATATGCTTCGAAAGAAAAACAAGAAAAGTATTAAGGATGGGAACTTACTCCACCAACTGAGTGGTGGGAAGACACGAAAGGATGAATGAAGGGTGAAGAAAACACGATCTAGCTTAGCCTTTCCAAACAAAATGTAACCCACTCGAACCAATACCCAAAGACAACCTTAAGAACTTATATTGCAGCACAAGAAATCTTGCTCTCTTCTCCTTATGGCTCGACAGTGAATAAAAGGGAAGGAAGTTGAGGTGTTTTGTAGTATTTTTGTTAAGTATTTGTGAGTTTTTAGTGTGTGTGAGTAAATGGGAAGTTTGAAGGCTATATATAGAGGGATTTAGGCATGGCTTTAGGATTTGTTTAATCATCCTTTGCATGGTTTCAAGGTAATGGAAAGTTGGTGCATGCTTGTCCCATGTCGAATGGAAGAAAAGAGGTCAAAGATACATGGTTTGTCATGTCGAATAGAGTAAAAAGGGTGAAAGCTTTTAGGGTCTTGTCGATTTGAAGGCTTAGGGCAATGGTTGTGTTGGTGGCTTGTAAGCCTTGAGTGATACAAGATGTGATAAAAGATGGAAGGTCAACATGGGGAAAGTACTACTCGTTTATTATAATGAAAAGAGGAAGAAAGGGTGTAGCATGTTGGAGGTTAAGAGACACAAGATCCATTGGTTATCCATAATTATTATTATTTATGCCTTAGGTTAGAATTTAGGGAGGATCATTAGGGTGGCTTGGGTTTTGCTTGGTCTCACACGCAAAGTAGGAAAAGAAAAGAAATGTGTTGACTGTGGTTATGTCGAATGAGAGCAATAGAAGGAAAACGTGTAGATGAGTTTTAAAAAAAATGTATGTTGGGCTTGAGGTTTTGTTGTGGCTCGGTCCAAAGAAGAAAAGAAAAGAAAGAAACGTAACATGGGCTTGTGTGTGGTGAGGTTGTGTTGATTCGGCCCAAGAGAAAAATAAAAGGAGGAAAAATTAATGTTTTGTGACATGCTTTCATATATATATATATATGTGTGTGTGTGTGTGTGTGTGTGATGTATGGTTAGATTTTATCTCGGGTTTATATAACTTTTAGTGTCGGTGCGCAAGTGAGCTATTTGAGTCACGCCTCGTAATTGATAAAGAGTGACTGGTGAGTGTGATGCTTGATATGTTGAATTAAAAAAAAAGTTGACTCGTAAAAATGGGTTATTCAACTTTAAATTTGGATTACTTGGTAATTAACATTAATAAATGATATGGGAAATTACAAGGTATTACATTATATCTATTTAATCAACAACCTCATGATAAATTTAATTAAAAGATCACATTATATCATCTATTGGCTAATAGATCAATATTTATATATATGGCAAGAGAGAGAGAGAGAGAGAGAGAGAGAGAGAGAGAGAGAGAAAAATCTAATTATTGAAATGATTAAGACCTGCAACTCATATAAAATCTAATCATTTGTCAATTATTATGATTACTAACTTTGCAATTTCTCATTCAACCTATGCATAGATTATAGTCGAGTTTGTCAAAATTTGCAGATTAATAGAAATAAGAAATCATTGAACACTTTCGACAAAGTTGTAGAAATCTCGCTTGAGAATAAGTCATTCTAAATTGTGTATTTTGATCGAGCATGTCAAAACAAGATGATCTATTATGCAAGAGATGAAATAATTTAGTCTTTTAATTAGATTTATCATGAGACAGTTGATTAAATAGATATATATATATATATTTAACTTAATTGCATATATTGTCACTAATTTCAAGTTTGAGGCAAGTGGATATCAATTATAGACACATAAAATAAGTAGAGTACTTAAAATGGTAAACACATGAAAGTACGGTAACTCATACTTATTACAAATAAGTATAATACCTAAGTAGAAAAAATGACAAAGTATTAAACTAATAGAGTCATTTTTCCCTTTTTTCTTATGAACATTGAAATCATAATTGATAAATATACATTCAAACTGATGAACATTCTATGATAAACAATTGCACATTCAATGTTTTGTTCATCACGTGTTCATCATTATTAAAAACATTAGTAGTTGATTAATTTGATTCTTTTATCGAAAGCAACGCCGTAATTCTCTAACTTTGTATTGAAAACAATTGCATTAGTTCCTTTATGTGGACCAAAAAATTCGAGGTTGTCATCTTTTAAATACATATTATTTTTAACGCCGACTTGTGCGTTTTTAGTGATAAGGAAAAGTTCTAATATTAGAAGCGGTAGCAAAAGTTTTTAAAGATTTGGATGTTGAAAATGCTGTGAATATTGTGAAAACTGAAATATATATATTGTTGAGTTAACTGAACATCTATTACCTTGTATGTATCTAAATCAAAGAAAGTATTTAAGTTATGACTTGTTTTATTTTGCATACTCAAAAATTCATGCTTACCAAGGAATAGATCTTGACCGTTGGATTAAAAAGACAAAAGTTAGTGATAAAAAACATAGAGGGGCCATTTATGTAAATTTCGTCATTCTATCTCACCCACTGGTCCCAATCGCAAACATTTCTCTCACATAACCACAAAATTTACTCACACAAAAAACACACATATAAATCACTTTCTCTCTCTAACAAACTTCAAAATAAACCAAAAAAATTACAAATCAAATCGATTTTAACCGTCAAAATCAAAGAAACACATAGAAATGGATGTATCGAGGAAATTAGAACCAGATCTGGGGAAAAAATGGTTCAAAATGAAGAGATTCAGACTGACAATGATGGTACGTGCTTCCAATTTGTCACACCCCAAAAATCAAGTCCAACGGAAGCATACATGTCACTAGGGTGCTACTCAATTGGTATCACAACACAAGGTACAAAGAACGGTTTTACCTCAACCGTTTAAAAGAAAATTTCATTACCAAAAACATTAAGTTTACATCATTCAAAATATAGTGCAGAAAACAGGACCATAATAAATAAGCGGTCCCAACATATAAATAGATCTGAGTCGTCTATGACCATGCCATGCCATGCCAAAGCTCCAATAGTGTGTCATCGCTTTACACCTGAAAATACATGCTAAAGTGTCAACACGGGGTTGGTGAGTTCATAGGTTTGTGAATTAAACCACGAAGCTGTGAATAATAGCGTAGGACAATAGTGCGCATGATTACCAATTATGAACACGTTATCCAAACAGAAATAGTGTCGCGCCAACTGATCCTACCATAATGTCACACACATGAACAGTACACACAGAGGGGAGCTATCCCGATAGATCTATCATATTGTTTCGGATCTCAAAGAGAGTTAACAGTTGCGCATTTACATGTACACACAGAACCAAACATTTTATAGCGCATAATCGCATCATCACACATATATATCCAAAATCATGTAAAACAGTAGTTCACAGCATAAAACATTTGTAAAACATTGAGTTTGGTGAAAAAGAACGAGCATCTATTCTCCCCCAAAATAGTTATAAAATAAGTAAAAGTAGGGGCCATGAACTCACCTTGGCTTGTAGTAACGCAAAATATCACAATGGTCACAACTGGCATCAAGGGCATAACACAACGATATCGAGGGTACGGGCACAATGGTGCCGGATCGGCACAACCTAATATATATATTTATCTCAGAATACGTCTCGCAAGATAAAGAGTTTTGAAAAGACAAGTGTTTTAGTTTTCCTGGATTACTTGTATCAAAGTTTGTAAAAAGTTTAGTGTTAATGTTTTGTGTGGTGGTAAGAAAACATAGACTCAAGAATACTCACGCCAAATAGGAATAGAGAATCGACACAGTCGAGAAAAGTACAGACAAGAACTTGAGTTGAGAAAAGAATGATAAACGAAGTCGAGGAAAATAGCGACAAGGAAAACGTAAATAAAACAAGTTAATTAATACGTTTTAGGTGTTTACCCAATATACCCAAATAGTTTGGAAATAGTTAATATAGTTTTGAAAAGGTCATTTAAGTTTTAAAAGGAAACTTAAATTAGTATATTACATGGTAAATGTTTCATGTTAATAAAACTACAAGTTTCGACTATTGTCGGGTTTTTATAAGATAAAAGGTTTTTGAAATATAAAGTATAAGTTTAGGAATTATATAAATTATGTTGCGTCCATTTGTACAACGCTTCTAAGTCAAGTGACTTTAATATAAATCTCAGTTTCCTCAAGGCAATATTTCCCGACAAGTTTTTAATAAGAACAATTGATGAATATAATTAATCCTACTTCTTAGAATATCTATTAGTCGTCTAATCCAAAATGTCCAATTAGTCCGATATAGTTAATTTGTCCCATGATGTTATCCGGTATCCAATTGTCCGTATAAAATATTTATATTGTTCAAGTGTAATTTAAATACAGGATTAGACTTTGTCTTACATTTTCTTAAATGCTTAGAATGAAAAATACTTCATATGTTATGGTTTACTTGTCAATCTTGTTTCTAGTTTGTGCTTTACATGTAGTGGAAACTAGTTTTGTGACATTATTTGATGCAAGTTTTGTGTGAGTTGGACTCGATGTTGATGTAATAGGTGTATTAGCATCACAAACCAAACAAATAAGTAAAACTCAATTCGTCCCTAGACCTAGATACCACATCCGAGACCAACCCAACAACACTGAATTGAAAGCACAACGTAACCTTAATTTATTGCTAGACCAAGCTTTTACACACCTTAAACTGCCCGGTATTCACAAAAAAGTCACAAGCACAAACAACAATCTAAACGGACCGAGATTATAACCAATCAAACAACACACAAAAAGATCGCATTAATTTTACACAAATCAGTTTTTTTAGAATTGTCTCCACTCCCCTATCAACACGAAATCAAACCCACACCGATCATAAGCTATTCGAGCTTATGAAAGACCAAATAAGCCATAGGCTTCAAAAAATAATGAGTTGAACTCAAACAACATATATGAAGAGAACGGATCTGAATCCAGGTTCACTACACAGACGAATAAACCAGGATCTCAGCACCTTAAACTCCAGCCGAGACCAAGCTATCAAAACAACAATCTAAACTAACCCAAGTCGTGACCAAACAAACCAAACATCATTTTAAATTGAATCTTACCACACGAAACAATAATAAAAACATGTTTTTATCCAGTTTTTATTCCACGAAACACTTTTAAATCGTTATGTATATAATCGGTTAAAACAAGAAAATACATAAACGTGGGTTTCGCGATTTACTGTATCGAGAAACAAAAGGGAAAGGAGACGGAGACGATGGTGGTGGAGGTGGCCATAGCCGTGGTGGCTGTGGTGGCGAACTCGAAACAAACAGACTCAAACACAACTCAAACTCAAACAAGGCCGTAGATTTGAGCTCCTTTTCTTGTTCTACACGTGCACGCCACATATTTGACTCATCGGAAGTTGGCCGGAAAAATAGAGCGGCGTCAGAGTTGAGTGAGTGAAGGGGAAGGTGCACAAGGATGTGTTTAATGAAACCCTAGAGGGGAGGGCGAGTGTGTGCCCCATTCTGCTACAATCGAATCGATTAAAAAGAAGAAGAATGAGTAGTTTTGACCAAGCTTTCTTGGTGGGTTCTTGTGAAGGGACGATTTGGGGAAAGATCACTATCAATTTTCACTGTCCAAAGCTCTCTCGTGATTATGTTTGGGAAGGAGAGATGATGGACAAAAAAAATAAAATAAAGATGATGGTGATGGATCTATGGTGCTATGAGGTAGACAAAAAAATAAAATAAATAAATAAATAAATAAATAAAAAGGGATAAGAAGGGATGGTGGGGGCGGCTGAAGGTTATTTATTAGAGGGTTATGTTTTGTTTAATTATTACCCTGTGTCCCGTTGAGCTAAACTTTAAACGTGATTTCTCGGTTTGGTAAAAATACGAGAAATATATTTCTGGAAACGTTTTTATGAAAATGATTTAAAAATAGGGTCATTGACTCCGAAAATTAATTATAAGATTTAAGTCATTACTTTTGTGGTGTCGGTACGCGTGTAGCGCCGTGTTTTTCAGAAAAATGAGATGACTTCTTGGTTTTGTAAATAAATTGCCAGCAAGTGATTACTTTACTTTTCTTGATAAAATTAGGTGATTTGGAGGGTTACTGTATTGCTACAGTGTGTGAGATAGCTTTCTGAAACAATCACGTAAGCTTAAAATGCTCAAATACATTTTTAAATAATAATAAGTAAATTTTTATTATTAAAATAATGTTTGAAAAATTACGGGTGGTTACACAATTCATTATTTTGTTATTATTTAACTATTTGTTGTAATTTTATTCTTATATTTCTGTTTTTGATAATGTTTATGAAGATTTGTTTGCTTTTTTTTATTGATTTTAGATGTTTATTAATATATACCTGTGATACTATGATGATTCTGCTGATTTTGCTCTTATTTCTGGTTTATATTAGTGTTTTAGAAAATATTTATGAACACTTTGCTGTTTTTATAGATTTTAGTAGTTTATTGAGGGATTGTTGTGAAAGTTAGATGATTAATGTGATAATATGAGCGATTTAACATGCTAAAAGAAATATTGTAACTGTAACATGCTTTTGTTAGATTTGTGGTAGATATATGTGCATAATGGATAGATTGGGCATGCTTCGATATGTTTAACATTGGTATTTGACTATAGTATTAGTTGGTAGTATATCACCTGTGATTCAACAATTGCAATGATTGCTTATTGGTAGTATATAACCTGTGATATGTAATAATTCGCATTTTCAGGTTACTATTCACTTTTACTATTCATCCTCGTAAATATTTTACAAACTACATTTTCTTTTAGGAAACATTGTATGATTTATATTCCACATAATCCTGAACCTACAATTTTAGGTGTAGCAAACAATTATATACTAAGTTGTAATATATTTACTAGCATCGACAATTACTAGAATCTTATATTTTACCTCATCCCATTTTAGATTTCATACTTAAAATACTTAACGATAATAATTTCCGGAATCAATTTATAGCACAACCACACATCACTTAAAGCTAAGATTAAGAAAACAATTTATGTTTTCTTGTTTCCACCTCATCCAACATAAGTGATATTTTTCTTAAATAAACCACCAGGACATTAGTGACTTGGTAGCATTTACAAGACTTATTGCTAAACAAATAACTTAGACTTAAGTTACCAACTAAATAACAAGTAACTAATTTTTACCTCATTTCCCCCTCCTCCCCTTTGGTAGGCGTTTAAATGTTAAAATCACCAAGACATATTAGTATTGGTAATGAATCACTACACAAATGGACCAATGAGTAACTCACCCTTAGGCTCCAAGTTAGAAAGAAATATCTCTTATACAAGAGGAAGTAACCAATTTGAACATCTCTTACACCATTGTGACTCACTAGGACATATGCTTTTGTTCTGTTCAAATTTGCTACTAGATCATGACTCATATACAAGACTTAGCTAGGAAGGAAGTTGACATATGCATTTTCTTAGTTAATAAGAAAGGTGATTCATGCAAGTCCTAACATCCTCATGAGGCTATATATATACCCTCCCTTGTCCTCTCATTCTAACGCCATACACAAACAAACACACCATCTTCTCATTTGATCTTCTACATCAAGTACTACTCCAAGAATCAAGTCCTAGCAAGCCTTAATCAACTTATTGCATTCTTTGGTGATTTTCTTAAGTTTAAAGCCACTTAAGTAACCAAGGTCTAGTACAAGTCCTACAAGAAGTATAGAAAGCTTCCAAGAAGTGGAGAAGTGCTCTAGTCCTAGTTCTAGTCCTTGTTATTCCTTTCTTTTGAAAGCCAAAAGTTGTAAGAAAACCTAGCTCACTCTCATGATCAATACCATTTACATGTTTAATCTATGCTATATATGTTTAGTTATATTGATCACATGATGTATAAATGTTGAATCTAACACGCCTGCTAGATCTTTGAGCCTATGTGGATCGGTAGGATGCCTATGTAATCACAAGCACACTACAAGAGAATCTCTGAATATGAAGTAGAACAGAAAAGAACTAATGCTATGATCCTCTATGGATCGTATAGTGAACTAAAAGATGATTTTTATTGAAGATTGTTAACTTACAAAGATGTCTTAAACTCATAGACGGGGTGTTTCTTTTATAATGATAAGAAACCCTAACCCTAACCTGTCCTACAAGAAAACGTGTAAAGTGATAAACATGATCTCTTCTAAAAATAAACATACTAAACATACGGATAACTAATAATAATATCCGCAGCAACAAACACTATCAGCAGAAACAAAATATAACTATCAGCAGCAATGAGCTTCGGCAGGAACCAACACTATCGGCAGGAACCAACTTTCACTATCGGCAGCAACAAGAAATATCTTATTTCCGAAATTCCCAACAATCCTCCCCTAATCTTGAGGAAATAGCTTATTTCCGACAAGATTCCCTAAGCGTTCTCTCTACTCTGAAAGTACTTTGAAGTTCATAGGGAGATGATTAGACCAGCAGCAGCATCAGTAAGTAACCAGCAGCAACACTTGAAAATTCCAGCAGCAACTTCGATAGTTCAGCAGCAATAGGAAATTATCCTCAAAAGAAGATCTAAGCTGGTCACCATATCATTCTGGATCTTGACTGCTACTATGACAATATGTACATCAAATCACTTTAAGTTTCATACTATTCTCATCACATCCAGGTTTGTTAACCCCTGTGAGAGGTGAATCATTGAAAATTAATGGATTTGATGTCTCTTTACCAATAGCCATCACTACTGGAGTAGCCAATGTTTAGGTATGTAAGACCATGGTACATTGATAACCATCTGATTTTGAGTAAACCAGCAACTGTAAACGGATTTGAGTTGTCTTTACCTGTAGCCGTTTGCTCAGGACTAGCCAATTCTTTGGTTTCAACTGAACCTTGGTGAATTGAATACCAAATATGGATACCAAATGTCTTTACCACAAACCATACTTTTGTGGACTAGCCAATTCTCTGGATCCCATAAAGGGTTACATCCATGGTGAATTGAGAACCATTTCAACTCTCAGGAATGAACCATCGGTGAGTTGAAGTACCCTATAGCTTTGAGCAAGCTATTACAGCTATCAACGGATTTGATTATCACACCAGAGCCGTACCCTCATGGTGAGTCAACTCTTTCTTGTCTGTGAGACATGGTGAGTTGAATACCATTTGTTGTGTAGGTGTAAACACCAACACTGTACCTGCAAGGTGTTACTCAAAACCAACTTATTAGCACACAAAATATACAAGATTTTTTTTTTATTTTTAACTAAAAGAAATCAGAAACAAACCAAAAGAAAAAGAAATAAAATAAGAAAAGATAAGAAAGAAAGAAAGATATACAACAACAACAAGAAGCCTCCCCTTAGGCTTAAACCTCCCCTTAATCTCAGCACCTAAGAATTGAGCATTCCAATATGAACCACCAGATAGTTGAACCTTGGACCATCAAATGCTTTAGTCAACAGGTCAGCCACATTCTCATCAGAGTCGATCTTAAGCACCTGAATGAGATGCTTCTCATAAGCATCCCTTATGAAATGATGCCTAATCTCTATATGCTTTGTTCTTTGATGAAACACTGGATTTTTAACAATACAGATGGTACTTTGATTGTCAATGAAAATTTTAGTGTTCATGAAGTTGAACCCATAATCCAGCAATTGATTTTGCAACCAAAGGACCTGTCCACAGCAGCTAGCAGCAGCAACATACTCTGCCTCAGTAGAAGATGTAGCCACAATAGTCTGCTTCTTGCATTGCCAAGAAACCAACCTTCTTCCCAAAAACTGGCAACCTCCTGTAGTAGATTTTCTATCAAAGTTTGCTCCAGCATAGTCACTATCACTATAAGCTTCCAGCACAAAAGAAGAATCCTTTGGGTACCAAAGTCCCAGCTTAGGCTGTCCTTTTAAATACTTGAAGATTCTCTTAACAGCATTTAAATGGGAAGTCAAAGGTGTAACCTGATGTCTAGCACAAGCACAGATTGCAAACATGATATCAGGCCTTGAAGCTGTCAAATACATCAAAGAACCTATCATAGATCTGTATAAGTGAACATTTACAGCATCATCAGGTTCATGATTGGATTTAGGCTTTGGAGCTTCAAAAGGTGTTGTAGCAGTCCTCACACTGTCTAAGTCAAACTTCTTAAGTATGTCATGAACAAACTTTTCTTGATTAATGAAGATACCATCTGGTCTCTGTTGAACCTGTAAGCCTAAGAAGAATGTCATCTGCCCCATAGCACTCATTTCAAATTCACTTTTCATTAATTCCTCAAAATCCTTACACCAGGCTTCATTAGTGGAACCGAAAATAATATCATCTACATACACTTGTACCAAGATGATATCTTTAAAATTCTTCCTAATAAAAAGTGTTTTATCTATTGTTCCTCTTCTGTAACCATGTTTAAGTAGAAAGGCAGACAACCTGGCATACTATGCTCTTGGTGCTTGATGAAGTCCATAGAGTGCTTTCACCACTTTATAAACCAAATCAGGATGTTGTGGATCCACAAACCCCTGTGGTTGAGTAACATACACTTCCTCTACAATACTTCCATACAGAAATGCACTCTTCACATCCATCTGATAAACCACAAACCCCATAAATGAAGCAAAAGCCAAAAACAATCGAATAGCTTCAACTCTTGCTACTGGTGCAAACACCTCATCATAGTCAATACCCTCTTCTTGTCTATGTCCCTGAGCTACCAATCTAGCTTTATTTCGAACCACAATTCCCCTAGCATCCCGTTTATTCTTGAGAATCCATTTAGTTCCAATTGCATGTTTTCCTTCAGGCAATGGTACTAATACCCATACTTTCTGATTCTTGAACTGCTGCATTTCCTCTTGCATAGCCTCAACCCAATCAGAATTATCAAGGGCTTGAGCTACACTACTTGGTTCAGTTTGAGATAGAAAGCAAGCATAGAGATAATAAAGATAGTCAGTGTGATTGCTCCATAACTATTCTTGAATGTAACTTAGAAAAGCAGATTCTCCAAACTTGGATTGATTCAACCTTCTTCTTGTTTGAACAGGAGAATTTAGATCACCAAGAATCAAAGATTGAGGATGTACTGTGTTAATCCTCTTGGTAACAACAGGATCTACCTCATAGGTTGTGGCTTGATTAGTAATAGAGGGATTTGCTTCACCATCATAAGAGGAGTGAGTGAAAATTCCAGATCTTGACTGATGATGAGGATCATTCAGCTTAGCTGCTGAAGAGAGTAAATTTCCCAGATCAGATGGACTTGGGAATCTAGTTGGAGGCTCACTGAATCCCAACAAATCAGCAGAAGGAGTAGACAAAGAAGCAGCAGGATTAGTGACATCGACAGGAACAGCAGATGTATCAGCAGTAACAGGTGAACTACCAGCAGAATTGACATCAGCAGGAACAGGAATCCCACCAGCAGAAGCCATTTCCTTCTAACTTCAGCTTCAACATTTCTCAATAGCTCCACTGTTTCTTGTGAAAACCCAGAACCAAACTTTTCAGCAGCTCTCTTGGCTTGATATTCTTGTCTTTGAAGCCTAGCAAGGTCTTCTGCAAAACTTGAATTATCTTCAGTCTTATCAAAGAATCTTTGAGTTCTGTACCTGAAAAGTGGTTAGAGGGAAAAGAAGGAACAACTATTGGTTGTTCATCACACTCTGAATCAGACTCATCATCTGAGGTACCTGCATTGTTAGATGAATAAACATGTGTACCTACAGATTGATTAGCTTTATATCTAGAATAACCCAAAGAATCAGTCAAATAATCTAGGTCAAAATACCAGTCATGACCCGCACCCTGTAAATTAGGTTTGTCTTCTAGAAACCTTAAATTGAGTGTTTCTTCTACCCTCTTAGCAGACAAGTTATAAACCCTATAGGCCTTACTATGAGCAGAATATCCAACAATGAACCCCTCATCTGCCTTCTCTTCAAATTTACCTAGGTGATCACTAGTATTCAAGATAGTTACATGACATCCAAAAGGCTTAAGGTAACTTATGTTGGGAACCTTTCCAGACAAGAGCTCATAAGGAGTTTTGTTATGGGGATTAGTAATAGATACCCTATTCAGTACATAGCAAGCAGTGCTTACTGCTTTAGTCCAAAATATGGTAGGCAACTTAGAGTCAGCTAGCATAGATCTAGCTGCTTCTATAAGGGTCCTATTTTTCCTTTCTGCAACCCCATTTTGTTGTGGGGTTCTGGCACTACTATAATCTCTTTTAATCCCCTTATTCCCACAAAATTCAATTAAATTAGAGTTTTTAAACTCACTTCCATTATCACACCTTATAGCCTTAACCTTCCTATTCAGATGGTTTTCAATTAAGGTAATAAAATCCCTAATCACATAATAGGTTTCATTTTTAGTACCTAAAAAGAAAGTCCAAGAAAACCTGCTAAACTCATCAGTAATCACCAGACAATAATACTTATGGTCTCTACTTCTGATAGAAGTTGGACCAAAAAGATCCATATGAAGCAGTTGCAGAGGCTCAGAGATGGTGCTCACAAACAGTAATGGCCTTGTATGATGCCCTGTGTTGCTTTCCTTTATTGCAAGGCAACACAATTGTGTTCATTTGTGAAGGTCTTGAAAGGGAGTCCTTGCACTAAGCCATTCTTTGCCAGTTTGTTGATAGTCTTGAAGTTCACATGTGCCATTCTTCTGTGCCATTTGTTTGCTTCATCCACAGAAGCTTTTGCCACCATACAAGCAAGATTACCCTCAGGGTTAACATCATTCAGATTGAAACAATACAGGTTGTGTGTCCTTGGAACTTTGAGCACTATCTCACTATCATCAGGCATCTTGAAGTCCTTGGAGAGCACAAGACAGTCAGTCTCAGTGAAGAGAACTCCATTCTTCTTATCACATATTTGTGAGACAGAGAACAAATTGAAGTTCTTAAGTTCCTTCACATAGAGAACATTCTCAAAGTCCAGTTTAGGAGTCTTAATGGTTCCTTTCCCTGTAATCTTTCCATCACCTCCTCCAAATGTCACAGTTCCTCCATAAAAGGGTACAAAGTTATGCAACCTTTCCAAATTTCCTGTCATACTCCTTGAACAACCACTGTCAACAATACCTACTTCTTTACTCTTAAAAGGAATGTCCTACAGAACAAAATAACATACAACAATGTTAGATACATGGGAGGCCCAAGTCATTACTGACTTGAGTCTGCCTTGTGGATCAATAAAAATTAAACCATGGAGATTGATGAGATCCACCATTGTTCTTGGACCCCATTCTCATATATTTGTTATTGTTTCTCCAAGAACAACCTGCTGAGGACTTAACAGCAGTTCCCCATCTTGCCCTTCCCATGTTAAAGGTGTCAAAATAAACAGGCCACATATCATTTTGAAAGTAAGTGCTGGTAGGCCTGTAGTAGGATCTAGAAACATTGCTTCTCCAATAAGCAGGAATGGACTTATCAGCAGCAACTGGCTTACCAGCAGGAACTGGCTTGCCAGCAGCAACAGAAGCTCTACAAGAGTTTATTCTTGCTGCTTGTGGAATATATAGGGGAATTTCATTGACATTGTTCCACACAGACCTATTTTGACATGCATATTTACCCATCTGTTTTTCATAATAGTCACAATCTTTAATAAGATGATCATAACTACGACACACAAAGCAAGATTTCTTTCTAGGGGACTTTTTCTTAAAATTATCTTTCTTATTGCAATCAGAAGAATTCAAACCAACACATGAATCAAAATTATCCTTAACAGAATTAAAATCACAACCATAACTGTTTGAAACCAAACTAAAACAAGAAACATTATTATTTTTAACATTATCAAAAGAAACATCTTCAGCTCTTTGGGATTCATCAGAAGCCACTTTTGAAGACAAATCTTCTGATTTTATTGATGCCGACTTCTGACTTGATCCACATGTGGCATAGTCTTCAGTCTTGATTTCTTCAGATTTGTCACTGTTAGAACAAGAGACAAATTCATTAGAGTCACAATCAAGATCAGGCAAATTCTTTGCCTTTTTGCCATAAGTCATTTGTGAATCATCAAAGTCAAGGTCAAGGGCTGTGTGGATAGGGACAGGCTTAAAAACATCTCTTATAGGTGGAGGAACTGCATTCATCCCTCCTTCCTTAACAAACTTAACAGGTGTTTGATAATCAACTTCCTTAGGGGTAGGGTCAAATATCCTAGGGTTATATTCCCCAACATCATATCCCAACCCTTTCTTACGCCAACCAGACTGAGTACCATAGTTAACAAGATATTTTTCTGATTGTTGCCATGAATTTATCCTAGCCACTTCACTATCCAGTTTACCCTGTAATTCATGATTTTCTAATTTCAACTTAGCATATTCTCTTTCAGAGTGTTTTAGACAGTTATTGGAGTTCTCTAAGTCTCTTTCCAAAACCCTTATCTTTTGTTCATATGCTAGCTGATTAGCTTCATGCCAAGCCTTTTGTTTTTCCACAGTTTTAAGTGCCTTTTTGTAAGCTTGAATTTCTACAAACAATTTATTATATTCAGGCTCCATTTCATCAAATTCCCTTTTTAACTCAGTGTATTTATTTTCACTATCCTTTTGCAATTTATTATATTTAATTTCACAATCAAAAGGACATTTTAGTACCTGAGTTGGATAGCCCATCATTCCAAATTCTCCAGCCACATGTGTCTCAGCTCCATTTCCAGCAATCATCCCATAAATCCGTGAAGCTCCAGTCACCTCATGTTGTTCCCAATCCATCATTGCATCCACAGACACTAGGGCTTTATCTTCCTCTGTCTCCAATTCTTTCATTCTGAATGCTGAATACCTTGATCTATCATCAACTTTCTTGTCTTGGCATTCTCTGGCAAAGTGACCTATCTGACCACACTTGAAGCACTTCACCTTCCTTCTGTCAAATCTTGCACCTTCTCTTCCATTGAGATTGAGCTTCCTCCCAGATTGCTGCTCAAACCTGTTAACCTTTAACGACAGCATAGCCAGCTGCCACTTGATGTCCATCTCCTCCAAATCAAATTGATCAATTTGATCAAAGTCATCATACATAAATTGCTGTTGTGGAGTACTTTCAGCAACAAATGAATGAAGAATTTCCTCAACAACATTGTCATTCCTTGATTGAGATCTTGGTGTTGCAGGAGAATAGGAAACAGATGAAGATGAGGGGTTTGGGCTATCACCATGAGAGACCTTGTTAGCACTGGAAGCACTAACAAATGCAGTATGAGTAGGTGTATGAGATGAATAAGTAGAAACCCCTTTGATGTCAATCTCTAGGGTCTTGAGCTTGTTGTACAGATCATCAAAGCTTAGGTAGTCCAATCCTCCTTTGGCTTTCAGAGTTATAGAAACTTGAGACTAGGATGAAGGTAAAGCCCTCAGAAACTTTGTGTTGCAGTCTTCATTGTCTGGTCGAGCCTGCAACTGATTAAGTTGGCTGAGGATCTTGTGAAATCGATCATACCCTTTGTGAATACCTTCTTCCTCAGAGATCTTAAACTCCTGAAATTCCTGCTTAAGCATTGATTTCCTCATCTTTTTAGACTCCTCATTCCCACCGAATCTAGCTTTTACAGCAAGCCAGATTTCTCTAGCATCATCCAGGTGATGAAAATCACCCATGTGATCCTCTGGGAGAGCCTGAAGCAAGAGCGTTCTTGCTTTAGTTTCCCTTTGCACAGCCAGCTGCTCCTCAGCTGATGTAGGAGCGAGAATAATGATACCCCCATTCTTATCTCTTCCAATTCTCTTCTTGCTATTCCCCTTGAGGCTAACATTCCAAAGATGGTGATCACTGTTGGAGATCCAGTACTCCATCTTCATAGCCCAGACTTCATACTCTTCCTTCTTAAGATATGGGAACTTTGCATTACTGTTGGACACAGTGGTTGTAACAATTTGTTGTTGAACTTTTGTGGGTTCAGGTTCTTCATTGTTAATGGCATCGAATTCAGGGTTTTCATCGCCCATTGTGAAAGGGTTTAGAGAGATTGTTTTTGAGAACTTTTGTTTCTTGATCAGAGATCCTCACGAGGCTCTGATACCACTTGTTGAATCTAACACGCCTGCTAGATCTTTGAGCCTATATGGATCGGTAGGATGCCTATGTAATCACAAGCACACTACAAGAGAATCTCTGAATATGAAGTAGAACAGAAAAGAACTAATGCTATGACCCTCTATGGATCGTATAGTGAACTAAAAGATGATTTTTATTGAAGATTTTTAACTTACAAAGATGTCTTAAACTCATAGACGGGGTGTTTCTTTTATAATGATAAGAAACCCTAACCCTAACCCGTCCTACAAGAAAACGTGTAAAGAGATAAACATGATTTCTTCTAAAAATAAACATACTAAACATACGGATAACTAACAATAATATCCGCAGCAACAAACACTATCAGCAGAAACAAAATATAACTATCAACAGCAATCTTCGGAGGAAACTTCGGCAGGAACCAACTTTCACTATCGGCAGCAACAAGAAATATCTTATTTTCGAAATTCCCAACAATAAAGCCTTAGAAATCAAACTTACACTTATATGTTAACTTAAGTAAGTAAATAAGTAAAATTCGTGATTTTATACTATGAAAAACGAACAAACTGAATACCCATGACCTTGGGAAAATACTTATTGTTAAAGAGGATTTTACAAGGAAAACGTAACAATTTGAATCACCCAAAACGAGTACACGAGTCAAAAGTTATGATCAAAAGAAATTAACGAAACCGAAAAACTGAAAACAGTCAACAACCTTACTGCATGAATTTCAAAATTTTTCGAGGCACTTCTGGTCCGATTCATCAAAAAGTTAAAGCACAAAAGTTTTCCAGAATTATGTTTTACGTTCACAGCCAAGGAACTTGACTTGAAAATGCCAAACAAAGGCAGTTTTCTGCCTTAAAATGTAAAAACAGAGTTCGGCGTCAAAAATTTAGTTTTCACAAAACAAATAATTAGGAACCATGTTATTTCCAAGACTAAATCACTTATAAAATAACAATCTTCATTCAAATAAACTTCCCTAAGTAATTCGACCTTCGGAATGATGTTTTTCACATGTGAAAACCAGTTTTTCACATGTGAAACAATAATCATAACTTATAAGTTTTTCACAAGTGAAATAATACTCATAACTTGTAATAACCATTATGATTTCCTAATCATAACCAAACAACCTTATAAATTATCTTTATATCACAGAATCAAACAAACAAAACATATATTTTCCACATCAAGCACTAAAAAACTAGGGAGCTTCATGTGAGGGGTTTCATTTGGGTAAACGGATCGATGAGTTGCTGGATTGACGATTTAAAGTGTCCTAGCTCATCGAACATTTACTACATGACCTCTGAATTATGATGGCCCGAACGGTAGTACGAGATATATAAACTAAAGATGTTTCATAAACCGTTTCTATAAAATGACATACACCAACTACCATATAAAGCATCATGATCAATATAAGTGACATATATAGGCTAGTTTATGCTTTCACATCGTTATTTCAAAACCTAAGACACGATATCATATTTCTTGGTTGTACGTAGAGACTTCCCGTCTTAATCCATCGATCCTGTTATACGTTTTGATATCATTAGTTCAAGGTGAGTCATAGCCCCATTTTCTATCATTTAAACTGTTTATTTAACTCTTTGGGGGAGATACATGCTCAATTACTTGCTTTTACTTTCATAATTACTCTATACTTTTACATATTATTGTGAGTATTCACGAACCTCATTCTTTAACTATTTTAATCGTTTTAGGGTGGATGCATGAACCATATTTGAACTAAATTGATTACTATTTTATGAACTCTATTGACTTGAACTTTTGAACTTCAATTAAACTTTTGAATTTAATTACGAACTTATGATTTTTTTTTGAACTTAATGAACCGTACGTACTATGACCTAAAGTCTTTGTAACACCCCCATTTTCGATATACGCAGCGGAATACCAGTTTGGGGTGCTACTTCATGGTTCACGGTCATGAGAATAGAAAACGTCTCTTCTGTAACACCCCCGTTTTTGATATACGCAGCGGAATACCAGTTTGGGGTGCTACTTCATGGTTCACAGTCATGAGAATAGAAAACGTCTCTTCTGTAACACCCCCGTTTTTGATATACGCAGCGGAATACCAGTTTGGGGTGCTACTTCATGGTTCACAGTCATGAGAATAGAAAACGACTCAAAAAAAGACGTTTTTAATTAAAAATTGTTATCATTCATTTATTTAATATCAGAGTACATAATTGATGCGCGTGATGTGTCGTTGCGGTTTAGCAGTATTAATGCCTACTCTAGTTTTAAATTTATATTTAGCCGACTTATCAATAACACACACACTTAACGAGCAGTGTACCCGGTCAGTATGAATATAATGGTAAGTAGAGTGTCGATCACTAACAGTGGAACGTATTATCTAGTTATTCTAATCTGTATTTTAATATCCTAAGTTAGCTATACAACCTAGTCTAACGCAAGGGGATTTCAGCCTGAGAGACTGGCACGGTTTGGTTATGATTAAATAGTAAACTAAACTAATGAGCACGAATCAGCGATTAGCACACATGTACACAGATAGATACTTGAGACAATAAGAAGACCTGTCCTGATAATTAAGTAGCTTGTCACTTGTTTTATTGCTAGTTTTATATGAAGTGTATATAATTAAACCTTTCTCGTTGGCTCTAATCTTATCGGCGAGTAAACCCTTAATGATTACTTATGTCTATCCTATTTATTTAAGAGACGCTAAAACAAATAGGCGAGGAAGGGGCATGGCGACCCAAGCAAGACTCAGCTAGACACAGAGGTTATCAATGCACTAATAAAAGTCACAAAGACATCAACATATAAACTTTAATTAATGGGAAAACAATATTAAGGGGAGTGCATGATTTTCCGTAGTCACATGACACAAGCCCATCAATCCTGATGAATTAAAGTGTACTAATACAATAAAACAAAACTACTTAATGAATTGAATACATGCAGGACCTTCTTACAGCTCTTGTATCTTCGTTTAGGTGTGTCTTGTGCTGCTTGGTCGTCTGAATTCGGCTCTAGGGTTTCTTCTGTCTTCGACTAAAAACTAAAAACTCTCGAAATTCGTCTGGCCTTGGGGTATTTATAGTTTCTGTCTTAGGGATAGATGCGGCGCATAGAGTGAATAGATGCGGCGCATTGACTTAACTTCGCGTGAGGTCCAAGATTAATATATTCAGGAATATTCGTACATCGTCTTTAGATGCGGCGTATCTTGATCTTTGTATGCGGCGCATGTACTTGGATTGTAACTTGTGAAATCTTGATAGTGATACGCCGTATGTAAGAAGTATAATGCGGCATATCTGGAGTAGAACGAGCTTGATCTTCTGGATTTCAGTAGGCTTTTGACATCTTGCTTGTTTTGCTCCATAATTAGTCCAAAATCGCCAAGTTTCACATAATGCTTGTTTTTACCTGAGAATTACTAAAGTAAACATTAATGTATCGATTCTCATAGATAATATAATAAAACAAGTCAAATAAATAGGATAAATGATGATAATAAAATGTACTTATTTGAGTTCATCAAATATCCCCCCACTTGAACTTTACTTGTCCCCAAGTAAACCTTAGAATTAATCGTATGAAAATGTATCCTAAAAGATATTAGGATTTATTTTTATATTTAAGCATGTATTCGTTTTGTCATAATCACACAACCAAACACTTAACGAAGTAGAAACCAAAATAATTTTTAATGCAAAACAATTCTAAATCGTTTAGTTGCTTAGTCGTGACGAATATTCTATCATAGGCTTGGCAAGTATACGCATCTCCTCCACTAAAGCCAAGGAATAACAAGTCTAAAGCGGTAAAAAGGGTTTGTTGGTTAAGGGTTGATCATCCTTTTTAATCTCTATCGATCTCATATTCAAGAAAAGGCGACAAAATTACAAATACATGATCGAATCCACGACCACGATACTTGTAATTGCTCAAATCCTTAACTCGAATAGGCTAAAGATAGGACCAAGTAATCTTCACCAATAATATTATATCAAAAAGGGCGACAAAATCATAAATACATAGCCGAATCCACGACTACGATACTTAAGATTGCTCAAATCCATAATCTCAATAAATCAAAGGTTTGGATGAAGAATGATATAGGGTATGGATAATATTTGGGATACAAATTGGTGTAAAATGAAAAATAAACAAAACAGATAAATTAAAATCCTAAGTGTGGTTAATCACTTTCCCAACCATCCCATGAATAAGACTCATATCATTGAATAACTCACGCTTTAACACTTGAAACACACGCTTTAGGTAGACACGAATTATACTCAACAAGATCTCAATCAAAGAATAACCTTAGTTGGCGTTCCCATAACGGCCAACTCCCGTTCAATCCATAAATATAATATACAACAAATAGTGGTGATATCTCCCACTTAATACAAAACTTTACATAAGTTGGTTAAAACAAACTTCCAACTTTTCCTTTTTCTTTTCTTATTTTTTCGATTTTTTTTTTATTTTTTTTTTTATTTTTATTTTTGACATCAACATATGTGTAAAATTTCACAAATTTTCTATCACTATTTTTCCGGATAATTTTTCTATACTTTTCATACTTTCAGAAATAACTGTAATAGCGAAAGTAGCAAACACACGAAAAATAAACTAAAAGATATACAATATTTACTTTCATACCAATTGCATTGTGCAATTTCCCGACCTAACCAAAGATAATGAATTACGCACGCGAACACAGGTAATGTAAGGAAACACACTTTGCCTAAAGCAATTAACCACGGATTTTAATCTACAGGGTAGGCTAAGGTGTAAGGGTGTATCGAAACATTATAACAAAGGTGTAAGAAACGAAAGGAATGGCTCTGAAGGTTTTTCTAGGGGTATCTTACTCTAAAAGTGAGAGTAACAAAGGGTTTATACGGGGGTTAACTAACCAGTGTAGTTAGTTAATATCACATAACATATAAAGGCTATTTGGGTGTAATCCTAGAAATTTACCAATTTAGACAAGTCACTCCAATTATATAGATAATACTTATTATGGTGGTCTCGAATAGTATACAAGCCAAGTTCTAAAGTTTACAAGTCACCAGCACACTAAAGTTTTAATATTTTTGAAAGAATAGAGTTATGTGTGCGGTTATGTAATTTAGACTTTAAACAAAAACATGCTAAAAAATTTTAAATTTTGATATATTAAGCGCATTTTAAGCATATTTTGAAAAAGTTTAGGACAAGTAAGTGTTCTAATTCTCCAATCCCCCCACCTAAGTTAAACAACGTCCTCGTTGTTTGTGTCAAAGGTTAAAAACTGGAAAATAAAAGAATTAGAACAGAAAAACTCCCCTGAGATTTGCTTGGTATGATCCTCCATTATTCGTATAAGAGCAAAAATCAACTTTCTTATGGATGAGAATGTTTAAGCTTCATAGATGATGTATCCAAAAAAATTGCAGGAATCTATAATACCATTTAGACTTTAACACACCTGAGTTAAGAAGGTTCAAACTTGCATAATACATTAGTAGTTAGTAAAAATAAAACCTAAAAAATTAAACTGTAAATCATCAGGTCAGTCGATACGCCGTATCTTATGGAAGAAGATACGCCGTATCGAGCCTGGAATAAGTACGAATCAGAATAAAAGATGCGTCGTATCCTTAACTAGGGATGCGCCGCATTAAAATACTGACAGAAAGTTTTAAAGTCAAAAATAAAAATGCAGAAAATGAAATAAGATATGACCAGTGCAGGTGATGCGTCGCATCTTATGATGGAGATGCGCCGCATCTTCTGTAGGTCTGACAGACTCGAAACAGAACAAAAAAGTAAAAAAATTTCTTCGGGTTGTCTCCCGGTCAGCACTTGTCTTTATTCCAGAGTCTTCAAGTTAGACTCACGTTCAGCTCCTATTCCAGTAGTTCTGGTTCAAACTCGACAACTTCGTTATCAGCGTTGTCGATGTAATTATCAAGGTATTTCCCTTTAGGTCGTGCCTTTGGAACAAAACTCCTTTAATCACCCTCGACAATTGGTGCACTTCAATCGTCACTTCTCTAATCATATTGTTTTGTTCTTTCAGCAATAGTTCCTTTCCGCTTTCTTGGGCAAACTTTGATATAATCTCGTCGATTTTAAGTTTGATCCTTGATCCTCCGAACTAGCTTGGGAAAAGATCAATCATCATTCCTGAAACATAGAACAAATAGGCTTCGAAGTAAAAATTTCAAAGAGACAGGAAAGATGATTAGAATTTTCTCCGTTCGTGATAAATAAAAGTTACTGATATCTGAAGACGATGCGCCGTATCCTATAAATAGGATGCGCCGTATCTTATAATCGTTAAAATTTAATCAGACTTTTATTCAGAAAATAGATACGCCGCTTATGAATTAGAATGCGCCGTATCAAGTTTAAATTATCAAAAATCGATTATATTTATTAAAATTAAATGCGTCGTATTAACAAAAGCTAATGCGCCGTATTTTCGTTACGTTTCAAAATAAAAGATTTTTTTTTTGATTTAGTAGATGCGCCGTATCGATAAAGATCGATGCGTCGCTTCTGTTTAAAAATTCGAAAAACTGTTTTTAATTTAAATAGAAAATACGCCGTATCTGTTAGAACAGACGCGTCATATGGCGTTAGGGTTTAGAAAAGTTTCTTATTGAAAACAGGATACGCCGTATCTTGGGGAAAGATGCGTCGTACTCGAATTTATTAAACGCTTTGTATTTTATAAAAATTAAACGCAATACGCCGTATTTGTGAAAACAGATGCGCCGTATCGTTTGTATCAGCACAATACAACGATAGCAGAATGCAGAAAAAAATAAAAAAAATAAAATAAAAAAAAAATAAAAACAAACAAAAAGAAACAAAAATTACAGAAAACAAACAAAAAACAGAAAATATGCAAATTATACAATGAATGCAATCTATCTAATATATAACAGGGTGAGTGGTTAAAATTTAAAAACAACTAAAAAGAAAAACCTAATTAAAATACTAAACCAAATTAACAGATAATAACAATTCACTCCCCGGCAACGGCGCCAAAAACTTGATGCGCGTGATGTGTCGTTGCAGTTTAGCAGTATTAATGCCTACTCAAGTTTTAAATTTATATTTAGCCGACTTATCAATAACACACACACTTAACGAGCAGTGTACCCGGTCAGTATGAATATAATGGTAAGTAGAGTGTCGATCACTAAGAGTGGAACGTATTATCTAGTTATTCTAATCAGTATTTTAATATCCTAAGTTAGCTATACAACCTAATCTAACGCAAGGGGGTTTCAGCCTGAGAGACTGGCACGGTTTGGTTATGATTAAATAGTAAACTAAACTAATGAGCACGAATCAGCGATTAGCACACACGTACACAGATAGATACTTGAGACAATAAGAAGACCTGTCCTGATAATTAAGTAGCTTGTCACTTGTTTTATTGCTAGTTTTATATGAAGTGTATATAATTAAACCTTTCTCGATGGCTCTAATCTTATCGGCGAGTAAACCCTTAATGATTACTTATGTCTATCCTATTTATTTAAGAGACGCTAAAACAAATAGGCGAGGAAGGGGCATGGCGACCCAAGCAAGACTCAGCTAGACACAGAGGTTATCAATGCACTAATAAAAGTCACCAAAGACATCAACATATAAACTTTAATTAATGGGAAAGCAATATTAAGGGGAGTGCATGATTTTCCGTAGTCACATGACACAAGCCCATCAATCCTGATGAATTAAAGTGTACTAATACAATAAAACAAAACTACTTAATGAATTGAATACATGCAGGACCTTCTTACAGCTCTTGTATCTTCGTTTAGGTGTGTCTTGTGCTGCTTGGTCGTCTGAATTCGGCTCTAGGGTTTCTTCTGTCTTCGACTAAAAACTAAAAACTCTCGAAATTCGTCTGGCCTTGGGGTATTTATAGTTTCTGTCTGAGGGATAGATGCGGCGCATAGAGTGAATAGATGCGGCGCATTGACTTAACTTCGCGTGGGGTCCAAGATTAATATATTCAGGAATATTCGTACACCGTCTTTAGATGCGGCGTATCTTGATCTTTGTATGCGGCGCATGTACTTGGATTGTAACTTGTGAAATCTTGATAGTGATACGCCGTATGTAAGAAGTATAATGCGGCATATCTGGAGTAGAACGAGCTTGATCTTCTAGATTTCAGTAGGCTTTTGACATCTTGCTTGTTTTGCTCCATAATTAGTCCAAAATCGCCAAGTTTCACATAATGCTTGTTTTTACCTGAGAATTACTAAAGTAAACATTAATGTATCGATTCTCATAGATAATGTAATAAAACAAGTCAAATAAATAGGATAAATGATGATAATAAAATGTACTTATTTGAGTTCATCAATAATATAGGTCCCAGAGGGAGGTTCGGAAAATATGTTATAAAAGTTACATTATTCTTTGAATGATAACAAAGTGGACACTCTTATTATAAAAAGAAAGTCCACAGCCACTCCGTGCCGATAGCCATACTCTTAATTACCTGAGATAAACATGCTTAAAAAGTCAACACAAAGGTTGAGTGAATCTATAGTGTTTGAAGTAATAAATAGTTTTAAACACAAGATAAATAGTAAAGATATCAGTTCAATCATAGTTCAACATATTGCACTAAACCTCATGACACGCAATGCGTTAATAGTTTCCAGGTCCCACAAACATAATTAAATGAGAGTGGTCTTGCCCCCGAGTTTAAGAAATCAAATATAATGCATCTGCCTAACCGGATACCACGAAGATATCCATCCGGTTAGTACAAATGGGTCTTCAGGCCAATAGATCTATTCACTATATTCGCGCTCACCCTGCGGGTGACTAATGGTGCATGATATGAGGGTCTTTCAATAAATACAATCTCAATAATAAGGGACAGTTAGCCTAGTGCAATAACAATCAGGAAAATACTTGTGTTCGGTTTGATAGCATGTATCTCCTCACATATTTGGAAAACATGTAAATAAGAAAAGTGGGAATATAAACTCACCTGAAAGCCTGGATGGAAAAACAAAATTTAAATAAAGTTGATAAACGTCTTCGGCTTGCAACCTGGGTTGGTTATGTCAAGTTTTCAGTAACTGTTTCTGAATATATAAATTTTATTATTTGTTCCGTTCGTTCGTTATCGTATTTTAATTCTTATTATTAATAATTCTAGTAAAAATAATAATAATAATAATAATAATAATAATAATAATAATAATAATAATAATAATAATAATAATAATAATAATAATAATAATAATAATAATAATAATAATAATAATAACAATAATAATAATAAATAATATAATTATAATTTGAACATTTTCACTTCTTCCCCTAAGGTTCTACATATTGACAAATTTTACCCTTGAACTTTCATAAAATGACAACTTTTACCCCTCAACTTTCACAAGATTACAATTTTTACCCCTCAACTTTCACAACATTACAATTTTTACCCCTCAACTTTGGTTAAATGACAATTTTTACCCCTACAGTTTCAAAAATGACACTTTTTACCCCTAGGGTTCCAATCGACAGCATGTTAAATCCCTTTTATAAAATTAGTTAGAGCTTTGGCACTTTTTACCCTTGAGACTTCTAAGTTGTTACACCCGAAGTCCTTGTTCTTCAAAAACGCTTTATTTCTCACAATTTATAGCGAAACTTTTTACGACTCCTTAGTAAACTTATTTATCAGTTTAGTAAGACTATTTTTACAAATTCTTAGGCCTTGGTTCGAACCCACAAGCTCGCAAATAATTTTCAAAGGGTGCGTTTTACAGTTTGTCGAGGCAGAAAACCACTCGACAAGAAAGGGTTGGTTCTCACTCGTTTCTTGATGAAATGACTTGATTCTTTTTCCTATAATTAGCTACTTTAGTGATCTTTGTGCTTGCAAAATTCTAGAATTTTATATACCCGTTTACTGGTCGAAACCCAACAAACAAACCCAAGGTCTGCTGACTGCTGTTGGTCGCGACAGCTAGAAAAAGAAGAAAAATATTTTGTTTTCGATTCTATTGCTTTGTTAACTAGAAACCTAGGTTATTTATAGTATGTTTAACATATTTAGACCATTCCTAAACACTATCAAATGTCCTAGGGTTTTTAGAAACAAATTTTAAGTGTTTGTGTGTTTGTGTTACTCGACAAGGCCAAAGAGAAGAAATATATATAAAACTTGGTTTTTATGATTTTTATCCATCTTAAGGTTTATTTACTATGTTGTTAGAGTCATTTTAAGTATATAGAGCAAAGAAAAAGGTTTGGGAACTTACCTAGATGAAATTGGATCGAATTGGACAATTTTGGGACTTAGGGTTTCGAAAGGAGATCACCAATGTGTCTAGCTTCCTCCTTGGCTTCCTATGATTATCCTTGGACTTGATTATGAGTTGAAATGACAGAATATTGTGAGTATAGGGGTTGTGATGTTTATTTCGATGGTGTTGGGTGATGGATTAGGGTTTGGAGTAGTTTCTATTTATAGAGGGTGCATTAGGGTTTCTAAGGTCTTCTAGTAGGGTTATGGAAGAGTGTGTGGTGAGGTGTGTGGCCATATTAGGCGCCACATGGGTTAGGAGGGGGAAAGTGAGGTGTGTAAGTCTCCTATCCATCCAAGTAACCTAATTTCTAGAAGAGGAAGATGTGGCTAATTAGGGTTCATCCACATGGATGTTTAGGGTTTAAAACTTCTAGAGTTTGGTTTGGTTTTAGTAGAATTCGAACTAGTCTAGATGAACTAGAGAAGTTTGGTTCGTTAGGTGCATTAGGGAGTTGTACCTAGGGCTTGTTTAAGTAGTACTCTAGGGTTTAAGGTAATATTAGGGTTTCTAGGTTTAGGGTTTATCTAGAAATGATTTTAGATTTCTAGAAAATAATTAAATGTATATCGAATTACATATTTAATAGGAAAAATGATTTTGTGCAATGGTTAGTTGTACTCTAGGCTTAGAAGGATTGTACTAGGGTTTAGAAAATAAGAAAAATATAATTTTAATAGTTCCTTAATTTATATAATTTTTATAAAATTTTTATTAGGTTTTAAGGTTATTAAATGGATTTTTTTGTTCTTGTGCATTAGAGGGTTGTACTATAGGTTTGAGGGTTTGTACAATTAATTTATAAATTAATAAATTTATTTTAACAATTAATGTATGGAAAATATACCTTTAAAATAATTATTTGAAGTTTTTATAAAGTTTTTATTAATAATTAGATATTATGCATTAGGGACTTGTACTTTAGTTTAAAGGACTTGTACATATATATTTTATAAAAATATTAATTAGGGTTTGTGATTTTATTACATTAAATAATAGTTTTGAGAAATTAGGGTTTTATCGTGAGTTATATTAGAATCAGGGTTTCTGTGTTTTAGTGACTTGTACATTACCTAAATAAATTGTATTTTAGTATTTCTAGGGTTTCGTTATTTTTTATATATTGCTATGGTAGTTTAGGATTTCATAAGAACTTTTATTAAATAAGAAACGTTCAGTTTTAAACGTACGTTAATGAATTAACGTAAAGTGGTAAATGGAATCTCATAAAGTTTTAGGTCAAAGATTGTTTAAATACTAAATCAGTTGAGGTTGGGTTGCAAGCACGTTTATCAGGAATATAATTTATATCACATAAGTCAAGGATTGAAATCAGATAATAAATAAAAAAAAAATTATACGTGGTAAAAGGATAAGTACTAGATAATTATATAGGGAAATCTTACAGTGGTTACATTATCTCCCCGTTGAAGGGAATCTCGTCCCAAGATTCAGTCGGCGTTGGTCGGTGAATTAAGGAAAAGGTATGGGTACTTGGCCCGGATTTGATCTTCTCGTTCCCAGGTAAATTCTGGTCCTCTTTTGGAGTTCCATCTAACCTTTACGATGGGAACGCGAATCCGCTTGAGCTGCTTGATTTCTCTATCCATGATCTCCACAGGTTCTTCCACAAAATTGAGCTTATCATTGAGACAAAGCTCTTTCATGGGAATCACGAGTGTTTCATTTGATAGACACTTCTTTAGATTAGAGACGTGGAAGACAGGGTGTATTTTACTGAGTTCTACGGGAAGTTCGAGTCGATAAGCTATTGGACTGATTCTCTCCAGAATCTTAAATGGCCCAATATATCGGGGATTCAGCTTTCCTCTTTTTCCAAATCTGACCATGCCCTTCCATGGTGACACCTTTAACATAACTCTATCTCCAATTTCAAACTCCATAGGCTTCCATCTTGTATCTGCGTAGCTCTTTTGCCTATCTCGGGCAGCTTGCAGATGTTGTCGGATTTGCACTATCTTATCGGTAGTTTCTTGAATTATCTCGGGTCCGGTAAGTTGGGATTCTCCGATTTCTGCCCAACAAACAGGGGATCGGCACTTCCGCCCATACTGTGCCTCAAACGGTGCTGCTTTGATGCTAGCATGGTAACTATTGTTGTATGAGAATTCTGCCAAAGGCAAATTTCTATCCCATCCTTTACCAAAATCTATTACACATGCTCTGAGCATATCCTCCAACGTTTGAATAGTTCTCTCGCTCTGTTCGTCGGTTTGTGGATGATAAGCCGTACTCATATCTAAATTAGTATCCAAAGCTTTCTGAAGCTTTTCCCAAAATCGAGACGTGAAACGAGAATCACGATCCGAAATAATGGAAACTGGAACTCCATGTCGGGAAACTATCTCTTTTAGATATAATTTGGCTAAATCCTCTACTCCATCAGTCTCCTTGATTGGCAAGAAGTGAGCTGATATAGTGAGACGATCAACTATGACCCAAATAGTGTCATATCCACTAGACGTCCTAGGTAATTTGGTGATAAAATCCATAGTTATTCGTTCCCATTTCCATTCAGGAATCTCAGGTTGAGTCAATAGACCGGATGGCCTTTGATGCTCCGCTTTAACTCGTGCACATGTCAAACATTTGCTGACATGTTCAGCTATGTCAGCTTTCATGTTTGGCCACCAGTAAAGCTTTTTGAGATCCTGGTACATCTTTTCAGATCCTGGATGGATTGAATACTTGGACTTATGTGATTCGTGCATAATCACATTTCTTAAATCACCAAAGAGCGGTAACCAACTTCGGTTCTTTATACAACGTGTCCCGTCAGGACGGATTTCAAATGCTTTATCCATACCTCTCAAATTCTCAGCCTGAACATTCTCTTCCTTTACTGCTTCAGCTTGTGCGTTGAGAATTTGGGATGGCAAGTCCAAACTAATGGTCATTACTAGAGCTCTAACTCAGAGAGGTTTAATTCGTTCCTTCCTGCTCAAAGCATCTGCTACAACATTTGCTTTTCCAAGATGGTAGCGAATTTCACAATCATAGTCGTTTAGTAACTCTAACCATCGGCGTTGTCTCATATTTAATTCTTTCTGGTCGAGAATATGTTGAAGGCTCTTATGATCTGTGAATACAACGCATTTCGTACCATACATATAATGTCTCCAGATTTTAAGAGCAAATACAACTGCTCCTAGCTCAAGATCATGAGTAGTATAATTCTCCTCATGAGACTTAAGCTGTCTAGAGGCATAAGCAATCACTTTATTCCTTTGCATCAACACCGCGCCTAAACCTTGGTGTGACGCGTCGCAATAAACAACAAAATCTTCACTTCCTTCTGGTAAAGCTAAAATTGGAGCTTCACAAAGCTTTTGCTTTAACAGCTGGAAAGCTTTTTCTTGATTCTCTCCCCAGACATACTTCTTATTTTTCTGGGTCAATTCGGTTAAAGATTTGGCAATCTTCGAAAATACCTCAATAAATCTCCGGTAGTAGCCAGCAAGTCCTAAAAATTGTCGAACCTTCGTGGGAGTCGTCGGTGTCGGCCAATTTTTGACTGCTTCTATTTTGGAAGGATCCACGTGAATTCCATGGCAGTCTACCACGTGTCCAAGAAACCGCACGGTATGAATCCAAAAATCACATTTGGAAAATTTAGCGTACAACTGTTCTCTCTTGAGTAGTTCCAAAATAGTCTTCAAATGCTCCGTATGTTCTTCTTTACTCCGAGAATAGATAAGAATATCATCAATGAACGCCATCACGAATTTATCCAAATAAGGTTTACATACATGATTCATGAGATCCATGAATATCGCTGGTGCATTAGTTAACCCAAATGGCATTACTTGAAATTCGTAGTGACCGTATCTCGTTCTAAAAGCTGTTTTAGGAATATCCTCTTCCCTAACACGCAATTGATGATATCCAGATCTTAAGTCAATTTTTGAGTAGACGCTTGACCCTTGCAGTTGGTCAAACAAGTCATCGATCCTTGGTAATGGATATCGATTCTTTACCGTAAGTTTATTCAACTCTCGGTAATCAATACACATCCTAAGAGATCCGTCCTTCTTCTTAACGAGTAAGACAGGTGCTCCCCAAGGCGATGAGCTTGGTCGAATGAAACCTTTATCCAATAACTCCTGCAGTTGATTGGATAGTTCCTGCATTTCTGATGGCGCTAAACGGTAATGTGCTCGTGCTACTGGCGCTGCTCCTGGCACCAAGTCGATCTGAAACTCTACCTGACGAACAGGTGGGAGTCCAGGTAACTCTTCAGGAAATACTTCCAAAAAATCTCGTACTACAGGTACGTCTTCCAATCGTTTTTCATCCGTCTTCTTCTCAGTCACATGAGCTAAGAATGCTTGACATCCTCGGTTGATATATTTCATGGTTTTGATGCAAGATATTATGCTTAGGCGAGTTTTACTTTGATCACCTCGAATAATCAAAGTCTCACCCTCAAAAGGGATGTGAACCACTTTCTCATCGCATAAAATCTTTGCATGACATTTGGATAACCAATCCATACCAATGATTATATCAAAGCTTCCTAGTTCAATAGGCATGAGGTCGATGTCGAAAGGCTAATTTAGTAGGGTTAAGGTACAACCTCGGATTATAGAATTAGTGCCTACCAATTTTCCATTAGCTAGCTCAATTTCGTAGGTATGGTTTAAGGCAGTGGGAGTGAGTTTAAGTAAAGTAGCGAAAGCAAGAGATATATAACTTTTATCGGCTCCGGTATCAAATAATACTTTAGCTAAATGGTGATTGAGAGGAAACATACCCGTGACTATATCCGGGTTCTGCTGCGCATTGCCATCTCCCAACACGTATACTCGTCCGCGTGCACCATTGTTCGGATTTGCGTTCAGCTTAGGACACTGGTTCCTATAATGCCCTTTCTCTCCACATCCGTGGCATGTCACGATCACCGGTTGCAGATTCACTCCTGTCGCCTTACAGTCTTTGGTCTGATGTCCTATCTTTTGACACTTCAGGCACTTGACTGTGCACGGACCAAAGTGGTGCAACAAGCATCGATTGCATAACGGCTTCGTTCCGACATAACCACTCTTCTCAGTAGGAGTGGCAGTATAGGTTTTGGCAGCTTCCTGACGACGGTTTTGCTGGTGATGGTATTGGTTACGGTTTTGGTGGTAGTTGTTTTGAATGTGACGGTTGTTATTGGGACGATTGTCGTAATGACGGAAATTTCTGCTATCATCAAACTTTCGTTTGTGATCGCTAATTCCCTGAATAGAATTTCGCTTGATTTCCCGATCCATCAGCTTCTGAGCTGTGGTCATGGCTTCTTCCAGCGATTGAGGCTTTGAAACAGTAACATTCCCCTCGATGCTCCGAGGTAACCCTTCAACATATTTCTCCAGCAACTTCTCAAGATCAGGCACCATAGTAGGACATAGGAGAGCAAGCTCCTGAAACCTTCTATTGTATGCCTTGACATCTGTTCCTTTCACCGCTAGCTGGTGAAATTCATCTTCCAACTTTTTGATTTCGGTACGGGGACAATACTTCTTCAGCATTTTCTTCTTAAGATCATCCCAAGTGAGTTGATGAGCTGCTTCTATTCCCATGGTCCGGGAGGTAGCAGACCACCAAGACAAGGCATCATTTAACAAAGTCCCGGTAGCGAAAGCAACCTTGCAGTCATCGGTACATCCGCTCCTTACAAAGACTACTTCCGTACGTTCAAACCAACGAGCTAATTCGGTAGCTCCTTCTGTTCCCTTAAAGAAAGTTGGTTGACAGTTTATGAAGTCTTTGTAGGTGCACTTGCGAGCTGTAACAGTCTCGTTCTCTCCATTGGGTCGGCTAGTGCTTCCAGTACGAGCAAATTCTGCTGCTTGACTCTCTAGGGCTGCAGCGACACTGTCTGCAACAAGCTTTCGGATAGCAGCTTGGGACATGGGTGGTTCGGGGGAAGTGCGAGGCTTATTTCTATCATTAAGAAAACACACGCTTAGATTTTTGCATTGTGATCCTACACAGCCAAATATCTTAGCCACATATAGTCATAAATAACTTGTTATTTTGTTATACATAACAAAATTGCCACAAGTGTCTTATTTATGCTACATATCTCATGGCCAACATAAAGTACAAAAGCTGTTTGATACACACTGCATACTAGTGCTATGTCTATACTATGTACTTCCAAAATTTAGACGTAGCACCAAAAGATAATATATATATCGATCTACTGTCTACCGAGAGCTCCCTTAAGTTCAGCTATCATGCTAAGGAGGACCTGCATGTTTGTCTGCATCTCCGTGACCGTCATTTCCAAGACCGCGATCCGGTTCTGTGCCGTTTCCAGTTCCTCATTCCTTTTGATCATTTCTTCTATCAATTTCAGCTCATTTTCATAAACAAAAGATATTTCACGTTTAACCTGCTCGTAATGCTTCTCAAACTCTTCACGGTTTTCATTCACCTTTTGCCGTATCACCTCCTGATCCGTCATTAAATCTTCTATTCTGCATTCAATGCCTTCAATGCGTTCTAACGGAAGTTCGTCGAGATGCCCCGATGCAGTCTCAATCTGCTCCACTTGGCGCTCTAGCCGTGACAGAAGAGTAGAGACAGACGATTGACGTTCCTGTGCTGCCTGGGAACTTTCTCCTATTTCGAAGACTCGCGGAGGGGTAGAGACGTCAGAAGTAGGTGACTGAGGTACAGTATTATATCGGGCTATAATGGCTTGGACCTCATCACTTAGTTCAAACGGTATGGATGGAGGAGTAAAATCGGTAGATGACGGTGGCGGCGTAGGTAAAGACGTTGGGACTGAGAGTTCAAAAGTAGGCAACATATATGGATATGGACGAGGTAAGGGTGAGGAAAACACGGGAAGCGTTCTCATACGTGCCGTCCTTCAGATTCTCTCTGGCTGTATCTCCATAACTGAAGAGGAATCTGGTTCAGTTGACCCTCCATTGGTAAAGGTATGAGCTCTCTCTCTGGTCTGTATGTAAGGATCATCGAAAAATGGCACAATATCAGGCATCAAAGTGTCTTCGGATGGTTCTTCAGAGGGATCCGACTCTGTATCATGCCCGAATGCCAGAGAAATCTCAGGTACCACAGTAACATCTTCAGATGAATCCAAATCCGTTACTTGTCTTGGTACTGCCATGACGTCAGGTACAATCGTGACGTTTTCCAGATCCGACGTAAGAGTAATAGAATGAGGAGGAGAAACCATAGCTCTGTAACCACCCGGTAAGTATGAATATTTCCACTATATAACTAAACAATTAGCAATAAACCATGTATAAACAATTTGGTAATGGCACGGAGGACTCTGGGTAAGTTTTGTGAAAATTGGTTATAGTTCAATGTTTGAAAATATTTGGTTCTCTATAACCATGGGCTCTGATACCACTCTGTAACACCCCCGTTTTCGATATACGTAGCGGAATACCAGTTTGGGGTGCTACTTCATGGTTCACAGTCATGAGAATAGAAAACGACTCAAAAAGATACGCTTTTAATTAAAAATTGTTATCATTCATTTATTTAATATCAGAGTACATAATATAGGTCCCAGAGGGAGGTTCGGAAAATATGTTATAAAAGTTACATTATTCTTTGAATGATAACAAAGTGGACACTCTTATTATAAAAAGAAAGTCCACAGCCACTCCGTGCCGATAGCCATACTCTTAATTACCTGAGATAAACATGCTTAAAAAGTCAACACAAAGGTTGAGTGAATCTATAGTGTTTGAAGTAATAAATAGTTTTGAACACAAGGTAAATAGTAAAGAAATCAGTTCAATTATAGTTCAACATATTGCACTAAACCTCATGACACGCAATGCGTTAACAGTTTCCAGGTTCCACAAACATAATTAAATGAGAGTGGTCTTGCCCCCGAGTTTAAGAAATCAAATATAATGCATCTGCCTAACCGGCTACCACGAAGATATCCATCCGGTTAGTACAAATGGGTCGTCAGGCCAATAGATCTATTCACTATATTCGCGCTCACCCTGCGGGTGACTAATGGTGCATGATATGAGGGTCTTTCAATAAATACAATCACAATAATAAGGGACAGTTAGCCTAGTGCAATAACAATCAGGAAAATACTTGTGTTCGGTTTGATAGCATGTATCTCCCCACATATTTGGAAAACATGTAAATAAGAAAAGTGGGACTATAAACTCACCTGAAAGTCTGGATGGAAAAACAAAGTTTAAATAAAGTTGATAAACGTCTCCGGCTTGCAACCTGGGTTGGTTATGTCAAGTTTTCAGTAACTGTTTCTGAATATATAAATTTTATTATTTGTTCCGTTCGTTCGTTATCGTATTTTAATTCTTATTATTAATAATTCTAGTAAAAATAATAATAATAATAATAATAACAATAATAATAATAAATAATATAATTATAATTTGAACATTTTCACTTCTTCCCCTAAGGTTCTACATATTGACAACTTTTACCCTTGAACTTTCATAAAATGACAACTTTTACCCCTCAACTTTCACAAGATTACAATTTTTACCCCTCAACTTTGGTTAAATGACAATTTTTACCCCTACAGTTTCAAAAATGACACTTTTTACCCCTAGGGTTCCAATCGACAGCATGTTAAATCCCTTTTATAAAATTAGTTAGAGCTTTGGCACTTTTTACCCTTGAGACTTCTAAGTTGTTACACCCGAAGTCCTTGTTCTTCAAAAACGCTTTATTTCTCACAATTTATAGCGAAACTTTTTACGACTCCTGTCACAACCCGCATTTTCAGGATATTTTCCATATTTACTATTCATCTCGGGAAATCACTATTCATCATTTACTATTCACCGATCACTATTCATCATTTTACTATTCATCGTTTTCGGAATCAATTTGAGATTCTGAGAAGCGTTCAGAAATTTTACTATTCACATGACACTATTCATTCCCGGAGAAAATTCTCTATTCATGGTTATCGTTCATCACTTCGTAAACTGGATTTACGGGTATTCAAATACGCGTAACCGGTGAGGTTTAGCGGCGTATTCATACATCATCACTAAGGACCCGTCATATAGACTAGAAGTAGTCTACATATCATCAGTAACATCTTCAGTATCCTAGGTCATGCACGGATATGCATTATTTCAATTTACGTATGCTTAATTTGTAATTAACGTTACCACTCAGTTTTTACTACTAATAATATACCCGATACTCCCGACAGTGATCCCAATATGTTTTCCTATTCAATATAATGATATAAAAATTATATTATTAATTTACCCGGTGTTTTAAAACCATTTGCTATATTTTCCGGAAAACGCCTATAACAGCGTCGGTTTGCGAATTTTCAACTTGATAATTATTTTAACACCCGATTCTCATCAGGAATACAATTTCATAATTTTTACAACTTCGTCATATTTTATTTCACCTCGTCACGATTTATTTCAAGATAACTCGGTACCCGATAACACCCAATGTATACACAAATTAACTAAACTCTTATACTAAGTGGACACTTGTCAAGATTACAACCAATCCTTCCTTATTTAACCATGTGTGCCGCCCCCCCTCCTATATCCCATGTGCCAAATGCATTAATTGAATTTGTAAGATTTAATTAGAACTTCCACTAACTATAACACATACAACACAAAACATTTAGGTGAAATAAGATCAAAACCCTCTCCACCATCATCACCAAGAACCGGCCACTCCAAGAACATCAACCAAATCCATAAATTTTTTCAAGAACAATGTATAATCATACTCCCTTTACATTCCTAGTTATGTATTTGTGATCATACTTCAAGATTTCTACTCATTTCTTAGCAAATCTCATCCAATCATCAAGTAAGTTTCAAAGTTATGTTTTGATCATTTTTATCCTTTCATTTGATGTATATGTTCAGGTATTTACAAGTTTTATTGATCATCCATGCAAGATACTAAAGTTATACATACCACTTTTGAACATAAACTTCCTAAATCACTAGATCCATAAGTTTTCCCTAAGGATCTCATGAAATCCACCATGATTGGTGATGTTTAGGACCCCATGACACCCTAAGAAGGTGTATGGTAGGATTTGCGAACTTGTGGAGTTGATTTGAAGAGATTTGAGTAAGTTTAGAACTTTAAAAATGGATTTTAAACATTATAGATAAGGGTCTGTCCTTAATCGGCAGATCTGGAATTTTCAGTAACTGATGGGTCATTTTGGCCTTCATATTTAGAAAGTACTTTCAAAAACGAAACCGTGGCCGCAAGAATCACTAAAATCCGAATTATAACGAAGAAGTTATGAATTATTAAAGTTACGCGACGAAAACTATAATTTTCAGAAAATAGTGTGCTGTTGGCCGAACTTTAAAGGGGAAAATGAGTCGTTAGTCGTGATCTAGATGAACCGAGACATTGAAAATATGTTAGTTTATGTTTATACGAACCCGCGGATATAAAGAACGTTTAAAACAAGCTTGTAACGACCGAGATACGAATTGTTGAAGATCCGACGAACTATATTGTTTTTGACAGCTCACTTTTTAAAGGAGTTTTTAGTATGAAAACTAGTATTTTTACAAGTCACTAAGTTGATAGCCGATTATCTAATTGATCGAGACATAATTAGTCAAAAGTTGAATATAACGATATTTAGATATTGTTACAAGGTTTACAAAAACATCGAGTTTTGTCACTAACACTTATCGAGCTATATTTCACGACTAGTTTTACGAGGCCGTTTTGGCATATTTTCACAAGTTGTAAAAAGAGCTATTTTGCGACGAAAACATTATATTAACCAATATAACACCAAACAAGGATCGTGGAGTACCGTTTCAACATATTTACACGAAAAGTAGTATTTAACTTAACGAGACGTCAAAATGTATTTTTCGACGATAAACGTTATTTTCCAAAATCATCGAGTGGTATCGATAACATACGTATTTGCATGTGTAACATCATTTCATTGCTTACATTAGATTCCATCATTCATATTAGGTTGCGATTAGAGATCGTGCCTCATTTCGTGTATCTACTCTTGTCATCGTAGCTATCGCACCAGGTGAGTTTTCATAGCCCCTCCTTTTATACGTTTTATAATCTCTTTGGGGGAGATACATGCTCAATTACAAAGTATTTTCATTACTTGCTTTCAAAATAGTTATGCGTTGCTTTATTACTAGTGTATCCTTCGATAGGAGCACTGTTTACTCATTTCAGACTTGATTCATTTTCATGGACATAAGTGCATAACTTTTATCAGTTTACAAATTGCCTAAGTTAAGAACCGGTAGCTAGCATATCAGGGTACGTAACTACCCACATTCAAGGTGCGTAACCACCTACAATCAGGGTATGGATTTACCTACCATTTCACGGGTGTGTTTGATCACCTGCAATACCTAGGTACAGGATACCTACCATTTCACGGGTGTGTTTGATCACCTGCAATACCTAGGTACAGGATACCTACCATTTCACGGGTGTGTTTGATCACCTGCAATACCTAGGTACAGGATACCTACAATTTCACGGGTGTGTTTGATCACCTGCAGTACATCGGTATGACGATGCCTACATTTCATAGGAGTGTGATCTCCTACAGCTAGAAAAACCTTTTCGGTGTCTTGAACTTAGGGCAAATCATAATACTTTGGTTTCTAACTTGTTGTACAGAAATTTAGTTCGATGAACTATTCATATACATTACTTATGGTCCAATTTCAATGCTTTTCATTAAACTCTATGAACTCACCAACCTCGTGTTGACGTTTTAGCATGTATTTTCAGGTTTTAGCAAAGGCACGCTACTGGAGGTTTTGGCAGGGCATGGCATGGTCATAGAAGACTCTGATAAAACAATTGGGACCGCTTAACTTATTTTATGGGCAACTTCCGCACCACTTTTCATAATGTAAATTTAACACTTTTGACTTATCAAATATATTCTAAATGATTGATGTGAAAACCGTTCTTTACACTTGTGTTATGATACCAATTGAGTTGCACCCCAGCGACACGTAAGCTTCCGCTGGACCCGATTTTGGGGGTGTGACAGATTGGTATCAGAGCCTCGGTTATAGAGAACTGGGTGATTTTAAAAACCTAGACTATAGCTACATTCACAAAAACTTAACCCTATGACCGCCACGTGCCTGCCTGCCAAGCTGATGCCTCATTTGTGGTTTGTTACTGACATAATTGATGATATTTGTATCTCATTATCAGATAGATTATACTCACTTATTCTAGTTGATTACCATACTTGTATTCTATATTAGCATGCTTACATATCATATGCGTTTCATTGTTACGCCTTTTCCTTGCGTAGTTTCATTATTCGACCTCGAGTTTGGTCATTTGCATTAGTCTTTCAGAACACCTTTTCATATGTGAAGGACTTGGTATTAGTATAACTGAGCTGAGTGTTTCAAGATTCATGGAACCTCGGTGGAATGTAGACTGGTCATCTACATTCGACCCGGGACAGTGGGACATAGGCTGACCACCTATATCCGACTCAGAAATGAATTTTGCAATACTGAGAATAGTTATAATAAAATTTTGTCCAGATCAGTTCTCTACCCAACTTCCAAATGTTTCATTCATGTGTGCGTACTCAAACGTTGCAAGAACATTTCGCACCTACACCACTTCATTTACCACTGAATGGAAGTACGCCGATAACTCATTGCATCTCATGAACGTTCCCATTGTGCACCATACATTTACATCACCGTACTCTCTTTCATCATTGTTGTGTGATTTCCTCATCATTGTTATTTGGCTCCCTCACCATTGTTCATATAGCGGTTGTTACAGTCATTTCCCTTCTCACCATCACTATCATTCCCCTTTCCAGTCCCATATACAAGGATTAGACGACACTCTATGGATTCCTAGGTTACTCATCACTCCCTACTCCCAATGTTGATAAGTGGATATTATCAACGACCTTCTTAGGAAAGACTTTCCATACCATCTATGAGGAGGATTCCTCGATACATTAAGACCATTCAGACTCAACAGAATTCTCAAGTACCACTAAACCATCCGAACCGCTATCACTGGCCTGATCGCCGAATTTCTATCATCTAGAAAGTATTGGCTTGACCCAAAAATTTCAAGATTCGTTTCGGTACGAATGCTCTCTAAGCAACACTACAGAGATAAATCCAACCTCCTAACCAAGATTATAGAACATTCAATTGAACATGACCTTACCAATAGGCATTATTCAAACATGTTAGACACCTACACATTTGTGCAGACCTACCTACCCGATTATTTCATCCCCTTAATACTTTCACTTTCAAATGTATTTTTTCTTTCTTCAAACCACAGTTATACAAAACATATATCTTGTAAGAAATACTTTTCTGAGGCACTCGTTTTGACAAGCAAATTCCTTTTGGTTAATTCTTTACAAAACTATTGAATGTTAAGAAATTTTAAACATTAATCTGTGGCAAACTATACCATTCACCTCATGTTGAAAATAGTCCTATCATGCATAACTACTAAATTTTGAAACATCAAGAAAAACGTTACTTAGAAAGCCGTTTGCTTAAAATTGTAAATTCATTTATTCAGGAAAGGTCTATGAACCAAACACACCATCTCAAAACAAACCTTGAAGATCAATCACTATATTGCAACACTTATACATTTAGGGTTTTGTGATTTGACGACATAGAACTTGGGGAAAACCTTAGTATTGGAAACTAAGCACCGTAGGTGGAGAAAGACTCGATTCATGATATTCTTGCGAAGGAACACAACCATATCCTAACCCAGTATTCCCAATAACGTCCTTTGACGGATTTAACCTTGTAAGACTTTTTTTTTCCACAAGATCCATGATACCTATTCCAATCATACCTAATAGGAAGATTCGATTCACCTCAAACTTTTGACAATTTCTTTAAGATTCCTTTGGAACCACACCACCCAACATCTTCGGACCAATGGTCAGAATTAGAGGACAATGCAAACATAGGAAAATATGCCCAAGACGGGTGTGAATAATCCTGGAAATGGTTGGGCTAACCATTTGCTATAAATCGGATACATTGACAACAATAGCTATCACAAGATTCCCAAGACAACACCATTTGAGACACAATCCACCAAAAACATGGGAGACAAACCCGAGATACATAGGACCATTCAATATTTCCGACAGTATGGGCCTAGTGGCCTACAGACTAGAGCTCCCGTTAGAGCTTAGTAGTTTACACAATAATGCCACATTCCAATTCACTGGTCTAAGAACTAGATTGTGAAACAACAAAGGAATTGTTACAAGTCAAGAATCAGTTACAAACAATAAGAAATGATAGAAGATAGGTTGGTGCATGATGCATATCATTCGGACTGGGTATCCCTGAATAGCAAACCATCACATTTCGAGCGGGAGAACGAACTAAGTTGAAAGCTTTGCCTTGGAAAGGCATGATACAATTTTGGGTAACGCGAAGGAGTTAGCCTCTGTATTGAACCATTTAAGATTCATTTTAGAATCGGCCTGCTGACATACAAACTTGAGTTTCCATCAGAGTTCATTAACACATATATATCTCATCTCACATTTCAAACCTCAAGAAGTGCTTTCCAAATGAACCACTCGTAGCACACTTCATACCATTCCATTAGAGGAAATTCAACCCGACCATAAGTTTAACCTGGTGGAGAAACCAATGAATCATGGACCGTGAGGTCAAACAGTTGAAACAAAGTCGGATTACTATCATGAAGTTCCCTGAATTCCGGAAGGAATCCTGAGTTTACCTGGGAGCGGGAAGACTAGATGTGACTAGGATATCATCACTTTTTCACCAACACCACTTCCGAGACCAACGCAAACTGAACTTCGGGACGAAGTTCCTTTTAGGGGGAAAGACTGTCACAACCCGCATTTTCAGGATATTTTCCATATTTACTATTCATCTCGGGAAATCACTATTCATCATTTACTATTCACCGATCACTATTCATCATTTTACTATTCATCGTTTTCGGAATCAATTTGAGATTCTGAGAAGCGTTCAGAAATTTTACTATTCACATGACACTATTCATTCCCGGAGAAAATTCTCTATTCATGGTTATCGTTCATCACTTCGTAAACTGGATTTACGGGTATTCAAATACGCGTAACCGGTGAGGTTTAGCGGCGTATTCATACATCATCACTAAGGACCCGTCATATAGACTAGAAGTAGTCTACATATCATCAGTAACATCTTCAGTATCCTAGGTCATGCACGGATATGCATTATTTCAATTTACGTATGCTTAATTTGTAATTAACGTTACCACTCAGTTTTTACTACTAATAATATACCCGATACTCCCGACAGTGATCCCAATATGTTTTCCTATTCAATATAATGATATAAAAATTATATTATTAATTTACCCGGTGTTTTAAAACCATTTGCTATATTTTCCGGAAAACGCCTATAACAGCGTCGGTTTGCGAATTTTCAACTCGATAATTATTTTAACACCCGATTCTCATCAGGAATACAATTTCATAATTTTTACAACTTCGTCATATTTTATTTCACCTCGTCACGATTTATTTCAAGATAACTCGGTACCCGATAACACCCAATGTATACACAAATTAACTAAACTCTTATACTAAGTGGACACTTGTCAAGATTACAACCAATCCTTCCTTATTTAACCATGTGTGCCGCCCCCCTCCTATATCCCATGTGCCAAATGCATTAATTGAATTTGTAAGATTTAATTAGAACTTCCACTAACTATAACACATACAACACAAAACATTTAGGTGAAATAAGATCAAAACCCTCTCCACCATCATCACCAAGAACCGGCCACTCCAAGAACATCAACCAAATCCATAAATTTTTTCAAGAACAATGTATAATCATACTCCCTTTACATTCCTAGTTATGTATTTGTGATCATACTTCAAGATTTCTACTCATTTCTTAGCAAATCTCATCCAATCATCAAGTAAGTTTCAAAGTTATGTTTTGATCATTTTTATCCTTTCATTTGATGTATATGTTCAGGTATTTACAAGTTTTATTGATCATCCATGCAAGATACTAAAGTTATACATACCACTTTTGAACATAAACTTCCTAAATCACTAGATCCATAAGTTTTCCCTAAGGATCTCATGAAATCCACCATGATTGGTGATGTTTAGGACCCCATGACACCCTAAGAAGGTGTATGGTAGGATTTGCGAACTTGTGGAGTTGATTTGAAGAGATTTGAGTAAGTTTAGAACTTTAAAAATGGATTTTAAACATTATAGATAAGGGTCTGTCCTTAATCGGCAGATCTGGAATTTTCAGTAACTGATGGGTCATTTTGGCCTTCATATTTAGAAAGTACTTTCAAAAACGAAACCGTGGCCGCAAGAATCACTAAAATCCGAATTATAACGAAGAAGTTATGAATTATTAAAGTTACGCGACGAAAACTATAATTTTCAGAAAATAGTGTGCTGTTGGCCGAACTTTAAAGGGGAAAATGAGTCGTTAGTCGTGATCTAGATGAACCGAGACATTGAAAATATGTTAGTTTATGTTTATACGAACCCGCGGATATAAAGAACGTTTAAAACAAGCTTGTAACGACCGAGATACGAATTGTTGAAGATCCGACGAACTATATTGTTTTTGACAGCTCACTTTTTAAAGGAGTTTTTAGTATGAAAACTAGTATTTTTACAAGTCACTAAGTTGATAGCCGATTATCTAATTGATCGAGACATAATTAGTCAAAAGTTGAATATAACGATATTTAGATATTGTTACAAGGTTTACAAAAACATCGAGTTTTGTCACTAACACTTATCGAGCTATATTTCACGACTAGTTTTACGAGGCCGTTTTGGCATATTTTCACAAGTTGTAAAAAGAGCTATTTTGCGACGAAAACATTATATTAACCAATATAACACCAAACAAGGATCGTGGAGTACCGTTTCAACATATTTACACGAAAAGTAGTATTTAACTTAACGAGACGTCAAAATGTATTTTTCGACGATAAACGTTATTTTCCAAAATCATCGAGTGGTATCGATAACATACGTATTTGCATGTGTAACATCATTTCATTGCTTACATTAGATTCCATCATTCATATTAGGTTGCGATTAGAGATCGTGCCTCATTTCGTGTATCTACTCTTGTCATCGTAGCTATCGCACCAGGTGAGTTTTCATAGCCCCTCCTTTTATACGTTTTATAATCTCTTTGGGGGAGATACATGCTCAATTACAAAGTATTTTCATTACTTGCTTTCAAAATAGTTATGCGTTGCTTTATTACTAGTGTATCCTTCGATAGGAGCACTGTTTACTCATTTCAGACTTGATTCATTTTCATGGACATAAGTGCATAACTTTTATCAGTTTACAAATTGCCTAAGTTAAGAACCGGTAGCTAGCATATCAGGGTACGTAACTACCCACATTCAAGGTGCGTAACCACCTACAATCAGGGTATGGATTTACCTACCATTTCACGGGTGTGTTTGATCACCTGCAATACCTAGGTACAGGATACCTACCATTTCACGGGTGTGTTTGATCACCTGCAATACCTAGGTACAGGATACCTACCATTTCACGGGTGTGTTTGATCACCTGCAATACCTAGGTACAGGATACCTACAATTTCACGGGTGTGTTTGATCACCTGCAGTACATCGGTATGACGATGCCTACATTTCATAGGAGTGTGATCTCCTACAGCTAGAAAAACCTTTTCGGTGTCTTGAACTTAGGGCAAATCATAATACTTTGGTTTCTAACTTGTTGTACAGAAATTTAGTTCGATGAACTATTCATATACATTACTTATGGTCCAATTTCAATGCTTTTCATTAAACTCTATGAACTCACCAACCTCGTGTTGACGTTTTAGCATGTATTTTCAGGTTTTAGCAAAGGCACGCTACTGGAGGTTTTGGCAGGGCATGGCATGGTCATAGAAGACTCTGATAAAACAATTGGGACCGCTTAACTTATTTTATGGGCAACTTCCGCACCACTTTTCATAATGTAAATTTAACACTTTTGACTTATCAAATATATTCTAAATGATTGATGTGAAAACCGTTCTTTACACTTGTGTTATGATACCAATTGAGTTGCACCCCAGCGACACGTAAGCTTCCGCTGGACCCGATTTTGGGGGTGTGACAACTCCTTAGTAAACTTATTTATCAGTTTAGTAAGACTATTTTTACAAATTCTTAGGCCTTGGTTCGAACCCACAAGCTCGCAAATAATTTTCAAAGGGTGCGTTTTACAGTTTGTCGAGGCAGAAAACCACTCGACAAGAAAGGGTTGGTTCTCACTCGTTTCTTGATGAAATGACTTGATTCTTTTTCCTATAATTAGCTACTTTAGTGATCTTTATGCTTGCAAAATTCTAGAATTTTATATACCCGTTTACTGGTCGAAACCCAACAAACAAACCCAAGGTCTGCTGACTGCTGTTGGTCGCGACAGCTAGAAAAAGAAGAAAAATATTTTGTTTTCGATTCTATTGCTTTGTTAACTAGAAACCTAGGTTATTTATAGTATGTTTAACATATTTAGACCATTCCTAAACACTATCAAGTGTCCTAGGGTTTTTAGAAACAAATTTTAAGTGTTTGTGTGTTTGTGTTACTCGACAAGGCCAAAAGAGAAGAAAAATATATAAAACTTGGTTTTTATGATTTTTATCCATCTTAAGGTTTATTTACTATGTTGTTAGAGTCATTTTAAGTATATAGAGCAAAGAAAAAGGTTTGGGAACTTACCTAGATGAAATTGGATCGAATTGGACAATTTTGGGACTTAGGGTTTCGAAAGGAGATCACCAATGTGTCTAGCTTCCTCCTTGGCTTCCAATGATTATCCTTGGACTTGATTATGAGTTGAAATGACAGAATATTGTGAGTATAGGGGCTGTGATGTTTATTTCGATGGTGTTGGGTGATGGATTAGGGTTTGGAGTAGTTTCTATTTATAGAGGGTGCATTAGGGTTTCTAAGGTCTTCTAGTAGGGTTATGGAAGAGTGTGTGGTGAGGTGTGTGGCCATATTAGGTGCCACATGGGTTAGGAGGGGGAAAGTGAGGTGTGTAAGTCTCCTATCCATCCAAGTAACCTAATTTCTATAAGAGGAAGATGTGGCTAATTAGGGTTCATCCACATGGATGTTTAGGGTTTAAAACTTCTAGAGTTTGGTTTAATTTTAGTAGAATTCGAACTAGTCTAGATGAACTAGAGAAGTTTGGTTCGTTAGGTGCATTAGGGAGTTGTACCTAGGGCTTGTTTAAGTAGTACTCTAGGGTTTAAGGTAATATTAGGGTTTCTAGGTTTAGGGTTTATCTAGAAATGATTTTTAGATTTCTAGAAAATAATTAAATGTATATCGAATTACATATTTAATAGGAAAAATGATTTTATGCAATGGTTAGTTGTACTCTAGGCTTAGAAGGATTGTACTAGGGTTTAGAAAATAAGAAAAATATAATTTTAATAGTTCCTTAATTTATATAATTTTTATAAAATTTTTATTAAGGTTTTAAGGTTATTAAATGGATTTTTATGTTCTTGTGCATTAGAGGGTTTTACTATAGGTTTGAGGGTTTGTACAATTAATTTATAAATTAATAAATTTATTTTAAAAATTAATGTATGGAAAATATACCTTTAAAATAATTATTTGAAGTTTTTATAAAGTTTTTATTAATAATTAGATATTATGCATTAGGGACTTGTACTTTAGTTTAAAGGACTTGTACATATATATTTTATAAAAATATTAATTAGGGTTTGTGATTTTATTACATTAAATAATAGTTTTGAGAAATTAGGGTTTTATCGGGAGTTATATTAGAATCAGGGTTTCTGTGCTTTAGTGACTTGTACATTACCTAAATAAATTGTATTTTAGTATTTTTAGGGTTTCGTTATTTTTTATATATTGCTATGGTAGTTTAGGGTTTCATAAGAACTCTTATTAAATAAGAAACGTTCAGTTTTAAACGTACGTTAATGAATTAACGTAAAGTGGTAAATGGAATCTCATAAAGTTTTAGGTCAAAGATTATTTAAATACTAAATCAGTTGAGGTTGGGTTACAAGCACGTTTATCAGGAATATAATTTATATCATATAAGTCAAGGATTGAAATAAGATAATAAATAAATAAATAAATTTCTACGTGGTAAAAGGATAAGTACTAGATAATTATATAGGGAAATCTTACAGTGGTTACAGTCTCTCCTTATGGGTGGAGCGTGCAAAGTCTCGTTATGTCGGTGGAGCGTTCTTGACCTAAAGTCACGCCTTATTAGTGGAGCGTGCAAAGTCTCTCATGTTCGGAGCGTTCTTAATTGTGTATAATAGTTGTATGATGTACTATTTGTACATTCGCATTGTTAGTCTCCTATTAGTAGGTAGTATGGATAGTGCTATTAGAGGTCAGCCAACCTCTCGTTTACTATGTTACGGGATGCATATTATTTATTCTAGGGGCTTTGTCTGGCATACAGTATTATATATGTGGTACTTTTATTATGAACTATATTATATGCAATGGGATATGAACACATAGGTTACAAGTCTTGTATGGGCGGGACTTGCAACTGGATAGATTGACATCGCCTTTGCTTTGTGTACATGTTTATCTGAGTAACCCCAAGTCTCCCTTAGTACAATGATGTGAACTATTATGACTGTATGTGTGCTTGACTATAATATGTACTATATTTTAGCAGTGGGTTGTAAGCACATAGGTTGCAAGTTTTGTATGGGCGAAACTTGGAACTTAATGGATTTACAATTCCTTTGATGTGGGAACATTCTTTAAAGAGTTTACAATTTAACTAAACTCTATGAAGTCACCAACATTTGTGTTGACACTTTAGCATGTTTATCTCAGGTTCATAAGACGATAGCTAGTGTTTGAAGCAAAGAGTCGCATGACATGTTTTGAAGACTTTAATACATTTGTATTTACCATTCGATAGTACACTGAAAAACGTTTATGTAATCTTGTACTTCGAGACCTCATGTTTGTAAATTTGATTTCATTTATCGAATGGTAACTTTTCAAAACGTCTCATTTAGAGGTCGTTTTCTATAACTTATACTTTATATTATGAAGTAGCACCCCAGTGACACAATCTTTCGCTGCGATATTTTGGGGGTGTTACATGATACAACAATTGCAATGATTGCTTATTGGTAGTATATCACTTATGATTCAACAGTTGTAACGATTGCTTATTGGTAGTATATCACCTGTGATACAACAGTTGTAATGATTGCTTATTGGTAGCATATCACATGTGATACAACAGTTGTAATGATTGCTTGTTGGTAGTATATCACTTGTGATATTTGATGACATGTACTTATTCAGTTTATATATCACGTATGATATTATAAAACTGTGTAGTTTGTTATGACTCCTTAGATAGTTTTGAGCTATAGGAATAACAATAACAAAGGTTAATAATATACGCAGCGGATTAAACAAAACATCAATATTATTGTAACAAGGTTTCTTCGTCATTATCTTCACTATAACAATTACAAACACAACTAACAGCCCCAATTCTACTTGATCAAGTATAGAATGGTTACTCATCAATAACAGGGATCAAACGATCCTTGAGGCTGAACACAAACACATCTAGGCATTTTTCATAACCTGTACGCCTAGGACGCGCACACACACTCTTTTCCTGGTGTTCACATCTTGACACACACTAAAACTATACGACCTATATCTCTTTATATAATAGAGATATTAAGTTTACAAAGGATAAGTATTACTAGTAAATAAACATATCTTCCTAATTTTTACAATTATCTTCTAGGAAATCTTCTGTAATCTTCCATCTTTTGAAGAATTCCTCCTTTGTCTTTTAAGCCCTTCATCTTTCATATGTTTTGTCTTATCATCTCAAATATAATTTCCAACAATCTTCCCCTAGTTGATAATGACAAAACCAAAATAAGCACGAACTTCCCCTGAAGTTAATATAAAAATGAAAGAAACAAACTTCCCCTTATGCTATACCACCAAAGCTCAATAAGTTGCAATTCTTCTTTATAAATCTTCTTCCCCTTTTTGTTTTATCCACTAGGGGACTCTAAGTAAACACAACTTTGATTTTGACAAACACAAACCAATATTACACTTCCAATCCAGTATACCAATGTCTCGAATTACCCTCCATGAAGAACACCAAAACGCTTACTAAAAATGAATTCAAGACACTAGAAACTTAAACCAGCAATAGTAATAATGACTAGTAGTTGTAAAAACCTTCACCTCGATGTAGCATATAAATGGTTAAGCATTTTAACATTAAGCTTCCCCTGAAACCCATATGTTAACCATCTCTTGAATGTAGGCTCTATGTAATGATTACTAATGAAAAAAACTAAGTATAATGAACTTGATGATGAAGTAAAACAACTCAAACTTGTGTTTTATGTCTTGCACTATCCACGTGACTTTGAACTTATACCAAAAGCCAAAAATATAAGTAGACCGCAACCTCTTGACAAAATCATCATCTTCTATGAGACACTGAGCACTACAATGTAACTCCTTTAAGTGATAGCAAATCACAATTGCTAGATTTTGACAAGTCTTTGTCACAATGTTAAAGCACGAACAAGTTATCTCTAAACGTTGTTAGCCGTTTAAGATATGATAAGAACACGCATCCATGAAACTCCACTTCAATTTCAAATAAGTGATAATCCATCTTCTTCGTAATCACTAATCCAAATAAATCCAATAAACAAGCCTTGTAATCATTTAAGAGCATTTAAATCAATCATCTTCTGTATGTGTTATCCAATATCATCATACCCAGCCGAGAACTAAATCCAACTAGTATTCCTAGCCTCATCTTTCTTTTGCTCGTCCAACAGGCACGTATAATTTTGAAAACCCAGCAGTATTAATGTGTGAGAGCTGCTTTAACATTCATATTGAGCAACTTTGTTATCAAAATATCACTGAATTCCAACGGGCAGTATTAACTTGCAATGTTAATCAAGCAGCAGTTTTAAAATCCTACAAGCAGCATAAACAATTAAGCAGAACTAATCTTGAAGCTCAACAACCTTAACACAAAATAACATAACTAGCAGCATTAAGTCTCGACCAAAAATTGCTAGCAGTTTTAACGAAGAAACAACAGCACTAATCCTAAAAGAAGCAACACTAAGTAGCATTCGTTAAGCAGCAGTAGTAACTTGTAATAAGCAGCTTTAAGTTCAACGAGCAGTACTTAAGATCAAACAAATTACCCGTAACAATTGTTTAAACGCAGCAGCTTCCCAAACATCATTCAAACAAAACAGATTCAACACAACTTTATGAGATGGATCGGTTATAAGTTGTATCAACTTCACATGAGCTTTGTTGACCTGATTTCGCTTCCATATTCAGTAACCTTATTCTCACAGAACTTTCATCGTAGCTTACAAACCCTAATCGACAGTTAGGGTTTATAATGAGCCAACCCAAAATCAACTAACCTCCAGCCATACCGATCAGCCTTGAACTATTGAACTTAAACGACTTCTCTTGCTCATTAGCGTATAACAACCAATCAGTGAAGAAATAGATCAACATTAGGATTTATAACACACCAAGCATAAACCCTAGTTTAATACCATCGAACCAATACAATCTAACCCTAATTATAACGATCAGCAATCAAATTTCTTTGTACGAATAAATTCAAAGTTAGGTCGACCCTCACACCTACGTTTATACCTCACACATACCAGCAGACCAAAATCGAAACCTTAACAGCTTGCAATGAGTTCAGATTGTAGTAATATAAACAAAACGCACCTTGTATGAAACCTTACACAAACTCGTAATCACCAGAGTTTATGTACACATAGCACAGAATCCGAATCAAAATTAATATTTCATTGACATTGTAAAAACATCAGAATAGAAGAAACCCTAAGATTTCATTCATAGCACGGGGCAGTTTTAATATTTGTATTCACGTTAGATGAAAGGCCACTTGAGGAAAAATGACAATTAATCTTCTGGAGTCGTATTCCTCAACGAGATTTGAATTGATAATTACGTTATGTCTTTTGTTTAATGCTTGATTATCGAATATTTTTTTGGTTTTTATAAAAGATTTTAAAAGCTAGATAGATAAATAAAAGAAAGCTACAATCAAAACACTAATATAAGAACTAAAATGCGATAATAATGGATATGCTTGTCAAGTGAGGCGAAAAGATCATTAATTGTGAATTATTGTTTAAAGTGGTGAATTAATACCCGTTTTAAAAACTATTTTCTCACAACGTTGGTTTATTTTGAAAACAATCTTTAATCTTGGTAATAATCACTAGATTTGTGTGATTGATTATCGTAACGGCTTTTGCCCGTTAAAACAACCAAGTAAATAAATCTAAAAATAATCCGAAAATTATTAATCAACAATCTTTAATACCCGTTTAAAAAATCATTTCCCACAACGTTGGTTTATTTTGAAAACAATTCTTTATCTTCGTAAAATTACTAGATTTAATTAATTACCCTAACGGCTTTTGCCCGTCAAAATAACTAAAATTCAATCCAAGCAACCAAAGATTATGAATCAACAATTTCTAAACTTTCACACTTAATTTCACAAATCACCACCACTTAACAAGCATAATAAAAGTCTACTCACTAAGCATATTAAATAAGCTAACAAATCCAACAAACATAAGCATATTAAATCTAAACTAATTATCAAGCTAAAATTATTTAAAAAGAAAAGAAATAGTACCTGGAGAATGAGATGAGACGAATAAAACAACCCGATCTTATAAACTAAAACTAACACTAAAGATTAATTCTTTATTAGCTTTTACTTAACTAATTAGTTAATCAAGTTGCAAATTTTATATACTAAATAGCTTAATAAAAACTATTAAAGCTTTAAACTTTAGAAAATATGCTAGCTTATAAGACCCTTAAGCTCTTTAATACCCGCTAATCTTCTTCTAATTATCCAAAACTCAAAACTTTATGTAAATTTAAGTGAGTTATGAAAGAAAGTTTGCAAATTTATTAAAATAAGCTCTTAAAAAGCTAGTTGAAAAGCTTATACAAAAACTATAAAAAAGATCTAAGTAGCCTTTTTTATAAAACTAAAACTTGGTTAAGACAAATTTAAAAACTAAAGAAGCCCTTTTGTAATAAATGACAGTAAGCTAACAAACACTTAAAAATACTTGGCACAACAACATAACACTTTTAAAGTTTCGGACAAAACAAAAGATGAGAAAGCTAGACTACATTGAATTGAGGTGAAAAACAGAACAAAAGACATGATAACTAAATTGATAGATTGTTCCTCGTACAAACTAAAACAGAGAAAAAATGTTGGCTATGTCACCGACCCCAAGGAATGGGGTGGTGTCGGCTGCCCATTGTTATTCATAAGTCTTCCAATAAATAAGTAATCTTCCACAACAATATGGAGTGACGTCAGCCCTTTAATCACCACATGGGCCAGAATTTCTTTTCTTTGGGCTGGACTTAAGTTAGGAGATGCTTAAACATAGAATTAACTTAGGCTTCATTTGGTTGCAATAATGGCTTGGGTGGACTATATAGCAAAAATAATTGCTCGTTAATAGGTTTTTCTTCGGGCTTTAATAATCTTCGATAAAGACTCAAAATATCGTACTTTTGCTCCAATGTCCGTATCTCGTACCTACAATAATAAATAACAAATTTAAATAATACATTCACTTAAAATACACATTTTTGCTATTTATTATGCCGTAAATACGATGATTTCGATATAAAATATATCTGTAATTTAATAGATATCATCACCCCCAAACTTAGGCTGTTGCGTGCCCTCACGCAACGATTAATACACACGTTAAGTAAAAAACAATTTTCATCCCCTAAACAAATAACATATCACATCAAACAAGAACAGATAAATAATCATTTAGGGGATACAAATAAAAACTATTAAAGTCGATAACGCCCCGTTTTGACCCTTATTCATACATATAGCTAAAAATATATTTTTATTGTGACCCGCCATGCTTGACTTTATTTTCACTACGTATACAAAGCTTAAGAACGGGAAGCACGCAAACTGGGTGCCTACAGAAGATAAGAATCATCATCATCGATTTTCACAGTCCCCAAACCAAGCTTAAAACGAAATCACAACTAAATATAAAATTATATCCTAACACTACTAATAGATGCTAATTGTGTACGTGCAACTACTCCTTGCTCCCTTATTTCTAGTTCCTCTAAGGATTTTATTTTGAAAAACGAGTTTTTCTTATTTCAATAGATTTTATTCCGATAAAGGCACCCGGTTTAGACCATAATTAGTTTAAAATCCTTCCCTAGAGAACTGCTGCAAATAGAAATGAGGTCCACATCAAGGTCCTAATTTAACACGATTTAGGGGATATCCTTTTTATTTCATCCAAAACAACTCATCTACGAGTCGAGAGACAGAAGCTTTATTTAGATATCCCTGAAGTCGAAATTTGGCATTATTAAAATTATTATTAAGCACATTAGCCCTCGACCCTTTAAACAACCGAGACAACGGCAGCTAACCGTCGGGAATCAGTAGTCTTATTTCAACTTTGGGAATTTCCTCCACCGTTTTGAAGACTGAGTCAACGGGAGCGAACCGTCAGGAAACAAAAAACTTTTATGGCTTTGGATTATTAAATTTTGTACTTCCACCCTTTGAACAACTGAGATAACGACAGTGAACCATCAAGAAACAGTAGTCTATTACGGCTTCGGTTTATTACATTTATTTTGTGCCAAACCCCGAGTCCTGTGGTCTTTCAACATGTGAAACAATAGCAGCTAACTATCAGGAATCAGTTGTATTATTTCCCTGCAACACTGGCAGTACCCTGATGTGTACCCAACTTCTATAAGCAAAAATTCTCTAAAAAGGAGTAAAAACTAAGAATTGTAAAAACCATGCATCTTTATTTAATAAAAACATTATTTTTGATATGTTTTTAAGCTGGTGGGAGCAAAAAAGCCACAATTAACCTCTATGAGATCTAAAGAGATCCAACTACTCCACGCTTAGCATCTAACTTATATTCAACTCTATCATTGTTCATTCTTTGCAAAGTTTTTTTTTTATGTTTTGCAAATGCTCAGTCTCGAAAGCTAAGGGAAAAGCTAGAGTGTAATACTCAGTCAAGTTAGAATCTCCCTTGTTCTAGCCTACGGGCCTTGTCAATCACGCACAGTCAAAAACTTATTTATTTATTTATTTTTTTTTTTGCATAAATTAACATAAATTAGGTCAAAATGGGGTTGCGTGGGGCAAACAAGTAGGCATAAGTATGATCATTTTGACATAAACCCCCTACACTTAGAACCGAACATTGACCTCAATGATCAAAAGTGTTCGGGTACCACCCCTACACTTATAACATAAAAAACCAATGCTAAAATTCTAAGTGTAAAGAGGGTATCTAATGTAATTCCTAAGCCATATATTAATCATAAAAAATGATATAAACGTGCAGATCGATCAGAGACTGAATGAGTAATGATGGAAAGCAACAACAACAATCATGAAAGTCTTCTCGATCAAAGGGTATCATGTGAGCAAAAATAAAAGCCACGAAGCAACAAAGAAAACAAGACACCCCCAAACTTATTCATTACTAACACTACTAACCTAACTTACGCAAAATAAACCTAAGTGTAGATAAACTACTTATTCAATATTTTAGGATAACACGGGTTGCCTCCCGAGAAGTGCTTGTTTTTGTTCGAGTCTCTAGCTTAACTTTAGGGTTACTTACTCCTAAGCTCATGGCACATCCATCACTTAGTGTTAAGTGTGGATGGTAGAAGCGATACAACACCTCCTTAGGTGAGTATGCCACCTGACGGGGTAATGGCATATGGTGAAATCTAACAAAAGGTTTATCCATTACCCACGTCACATCACCCGACTGTGTCAGGGAGAAGAAAGGATCAAATCTTTCCACTTCCCTTAAGCAAATTTCCTTAGAATCAGGAAGTGGTGTAACTAGTAGAGTGGACTCATCAGTTATAGGTGTTGAATTAAGGGGGTCCAAGCTACACAAATCCTCAAACTCGTCATCAAAAATTTTGTTATCAATTCTTAATGTAAAGTTATCATCAAAGTCAAATAAAGGATTTGATATAGTCACGTCGAAAGATCTAGAAATCGAATCAGAATTGCCTAAAGGTTCATCAGACATCCTTGGGATTGGAACAAGGTATTTGACTAAAAATATTAGAAGTTTTTTAACGATATGGCTAGGTAAGTTGATGCGTGGTTTTGCAACCTTACAACAGGTTTTACCTCTCGAGGGATCTCAAGAGGCTTACAACCCCACCAGGCAGTGTAACTGACCGATGTAGTATAGTGTAGTGGTAAGTACGGGGGATTGATCGTTCTCCACAGGGAATAGTGTCGTTAGGATTGAAAAACTACTCTAATAGGTCTAAGGGTGAGAGAAGATTCTTTTTGTGTTTTTATAATTTTATGAAAGCAAGTAAAATCTCGGGTTTTAAGGAATGGGCGGAATTAGTTGCTAGTCAACTAACCCAAGTTACTACGAATGCAAATAAAATAAAATAACTGAAAATGAAAAGGTTGGGAAACTTATGTGGAGAGAAATGTGTTTACTTAGATTTCCTTACTCCCTAACTATCTTTTACCGGTTGATTAGTGTGTATTAATCGCGTGGATGACGGGTGTATTCCTTAATACCAATCGTGGGGTGGCGTACGTACTTCCCCAACTCTATAAGCTCCTACTTCACTCCTATGTCGAGCCGGCTAAGAAGCTCCTAACATGGGATCACTAGAATTCGCTCATGCATTAAATACAACCATAAAAACCTTAGTACGCATTGGTTCATGTTTCTTAAGACGTTCAAGCAAGTTACGAATAGGAAGTTAGCCAGTTTTCTTAAGCCTAACATCGATGAACAATCATCCAATACAATTAATAACACACTAATAACCAATAATCAATAGCTAGGTTTCATTAGATCTAAGCAAACACAAGATAAATCTAGCCTAGCATGTTAATCAAAAGACAAGAACAAGATGTAATCAAACAACACATAGACATATTGAATGATTAAATAATCACTTATCTTCAATTAAACATGGGAGATCCAAGGGTATGAAAACCCTTAAAAATGGCAGAAATTCGTCTTAGGGTTTCCCCTCCAAAGTTACACACAATAAGTTCCACTCTCAATGACAAAAAATTGCAAAACTATATATAGAGTTTAAGGGCTGACGGCATCACGTTATAGATCCTGACGCCGTCACCTCGCCGCTTTTAGGGTTCCCGGATGGCCTTCCTGACGCCGTCCCTCTTTAGTGCTCCAAAATCCGCTCTGGCCTATCAAGGGGTGACGCCGTCAGAATTGAGCTTCACGCCGTCCCTCTTTAAGTTAAACCGTGATGGCCTTGATCACTTCAAAGGGTGACGCCGTCAGATTTTCATGCAAAATTCTCTGGCTTATCATGAGTAATTTTCATATCCACCTCTTTTGCCAAGCCATGACGCCGTCTGGGCCAATCCCTGACGCCGTCAAAGGTACTTTCCAGCATAATTTTGAGACTTTGCCGTTTTCTTCACTTTTATGCTCCAAAAACGTCCAAAATGCTCCCTTTTCCAGATTTCTTCTCAAAAGTACCTAAAATGACAAAAGGAAATGATTTAGGGCAATATTTGATCAAATAAATACGATTTAGGGCTTAAATGACCCCCTAAAAGTGGTACACTTTTCGCTTCATCAAGGTAAGTCCATTTCCTTATCCTCCATTAATAGGGTGACTAATTGTTCTCTAAAAGGTGAATTGACATCGAATTTTTCATCCCCTAAATATGCACCTCATCCATTATCATCTCCAAATCTCCCTCGTCACTCCCCTCGGGTTCTTCTATCATCTCCAAATATCCCTCGTCACTCCCCTCGAGTTCTGTGGAGGTCCTCACTATAGCTCAGACATGTGCGGTACTTTGTGGGCTAGAAATATGCACCTCGTCCATTATCGTCTCCAAATCTCCCTCGTTACTCCCCTCGGGTTCTTCTAGGTCTACATAAGGATTAAGCATTTGAGCTTTAAGAACAATAAACAATTGTTCAGACCGTTTTAGACTTCCTTCTAATGAAATAGATGAAAAATCTTGCATATTTATCTTACTGAGAGGGGGTGATTGGTTAATAAATGTTGGGAATTAAATATTCAAGAAGTTAAATATTGGATTCTATTCAAAGAAAAACGTTAAGTGTGATTCTGCTGCTAGTGCATTTGGTTCCTGCTGCTAATGTTTGTTCCTGCTGCTAGAACATTTGATCCTGCTGCTAGTGATAAATGATTCTGCTACTAGGCTTAGCATTCTACTGCTGTTGATCCTGCTGTTATTATACTTGTTCCTGCTGTTAGCGATAAACTCATTGCTGCTGCTAGTGAACATTCTGCTGCTAGATGGATAAGATTGAAAAGATATTATTTGTATTTTGGTCAACAATATACGGTAGATAATATCTTACCCCATGTGCTTAGTTAACAAGTTGTGTACACAGATACATGTTGTATCTTATGTACTGACACACTCAAGATAAGTTAACAAGTAAGTCGGCTAGACTTTAAGCAATATGTAAAGATCTTCTTGGACTATAAAAGAAGATCTTAGAGTCGATATTAAGTGTTATTATTAGAACTCATAACTGTTAAGACATAGAACAAACACAAGAATATCACAAGTTGTAAGAATTTAAGATTCAAGGTTGTAACCCTAGTGATATTTCAAAGATCACTCGTATTATTATCATTAATAATATTGAATCGTTTGGTGTTAATCTTTCATTGTTCATTGTCATAGAACTAACACAACCATTCCATTTCCACAACACAAATCACCTTCTAAGTGTGGTTAAGTAAATTCCGCGTACTTAATCATATTCACTCAATATATCATACACACAAAGAACAAAAGGTTTAACCACCTTAACCGTGTGAACAATCCTAACAAGTGGTATCAGAGCTCAGGCTGATATTATTGATTTAGAAGAAGAAGCTGAAGAAATGGATGTTGAATCTATTCAGACAAATGTTGCTGCAAAGATTCCCATGCTCAAACAGAATGAGTTTGAGATGTGGAGGCTGAGGATATAGCAATATTTCCAAGTGCAAAATTATGCACTTTGGGAAATCATTGAAGATGGAAACTCTTACCAGCCTACCACCACTACATCAACAGTGGACGGCAAAGCTGTGTCAACTCTGCAGACAAAGCCATCGTCTGCAGAAGATAGAATAAAGAAGAAAAATGACTTGAAGGCAAGAAGCATGCTGATGATGACCATTCCCAATGATCAACTTCTAAACTTCAGCAAGTTCAAAGATGCCAAGTCATTATTTGAAGCTATTATTGCCAGGTATGGTGGAAATGAAGCCACCAAGAAAACCCACAAGACACTACTCAAGCAGCAGTTTGAAAACTTCTCCTCTACATACAATGAATCTCTTGACTACATGTTTAATAGGCTTCAGAATATTGTGAGCCAACTTGCTATTCTTGGGATTGAAATGCCTCAAGAAGATTTGAACTCAAAATTTCTGAGAAGCTTACCAGAAGAGTGGGCTATGCATGTTGTTGTCTGGAAGAACAAGCCAGACTTAGACACCATGGAACTGATGGACTTGTATAGCAACTTCAAGATTGTGGAGCAAGATTTGAAGAAGAATGGAGGTACTGGTTCTAATACTGGGAACAAGGCATTTATGTCAACTCCTAGTACCTCAAAATCAAGTGAAGAGGTGAAAGTTGTTGATGATGTTGGTGCTGCTAGTTCATCAAGTAGTACCATAAGTATTTTGGATGAAAAGACTTGTTGTGCCTTTCTTACAAGTCAGAATAATGGGTCCATGCTCTCCTATGAAGACCTCCAAGAGATCCATGAAGATGATCCGGAGGAAATGGATCTGAAATGGAAAATTTCTCTTCTTAGCATGAGAGCCAAGAAGTTCTATCACAAGACGGGGAAGAAGCTCATAATCAGCAACACTGATGCTGCTGGTTTTGATAAGTCAAAGATAGAGTGCTATAATTGTCACATGATGGGTCATTTCTCAAGAGAGTGCAGAAGACCAAGGCAGCAAGATAGCAAGAATAGAGGTTTTGGAAGCAAATCCAAAACAGAGGAGGTTATTGAGCCAAAAGCTATGGTAGCTATTGATGGCTTAGGTTTTGATTGGAGCTTCATGGCAGATGAAGAAGAAACTCCTGCTCAGATGGCACTTATGGCTTTTTCTGCTACTGAGGTACAAAATCATAAAGCTTGTTCAAATACTTGCACTGCTCTTAATGCTCTACAGGTTTTAATGAAACAATTTGATGATCAAAAGATAGAGCTAAGCAAGACTTTTCAAAACTTTATAAACTATAAGTGTGGATTAGAAAAGGTAGAGAAACAAATCACACACTATAAGGAAAATGAATTAGCTTTTTCTGATGACAAAGCTCTCTTAAGACAGGACATATTCTTTAGAGATGCTGAAATTAAGCTTTTGAGAGAAGCTTATGATAGGGTCAAAAAGGAAAATGAAAACATTCACTTGACTACTAAGGCACTAGAACATGCTTCTAAAAGTGTGCACAACATAGTAGAATGTCAGGTGATTAATAGAGCTAAGTCAGGAGTAGGATATAAGAGTGTCCCACCTCCTTATAGAAGCATCCCTAAACCCCCAGGGATTGACCTAGGAAATTCAGGTTTACCTGAGTTTCAAGAACCAATCATGGAATATGGTTCTAAGGCTAGCAAGAGCCTTAAGGTAGAAAAAGTAAGTAAAAGTTTAGATAAAACTTTACTTTATCAGGACAAGGTGTCCTTTGCTAAGAACTTAGATGCTATAGTTGTTGAAGATTGCACAACTGATAGTGATGATGAAGAACAACAGGTTATGTCTAAACCTGTCTTGGTTAAGAAAGTAGGAACAAAGGTTCCTAAGATAGTCAATCATAATACTAACAGGCCTAAGAACAATGTTAAACATGTTAGGCAACCAGTTAGATATTGTGAACAATATAGAACCACCAACAAGCCCAGAGGTAACCAAAGGAATTGGAACAACCTCAAGTCTAACCAATTAGGTGATGACTTTGCTTTTTATAACAAAGCTTGTTACACATGTGGTAGTTTTGACCATCTTGCAGCTTTCTACAACCAATGGGTATCTGGGTATGAAAACAATAGAGTGAACTTCAAAAGGCAAACTCCTAAGTCTCACTCTCACTCTAGTTCTAAGAGAACAAACCCCAGAGTAGTCAAAAACAAGTCTGGCTCAAACTCAGATCCTGCTGCTAGACTAATGGTTCCTGCTGCTAGACAATTTGTTCCTGCTGCTCGACCATTTATGACTATTAACCCAAAATCAACAGCTAAGGGTGCAAAAACAACTTTCAAACATGCACCAACAACTGTTCTAAGGCCCATTCAAACAAAAGCAGTGGTCCAAAAACAAGTTTGGAAACCAAAGGGTAGAACTGAAAAGTTAGCAATTCCTGCTGCTAAGCAATCAGTTCCTGCTGCTAAGGGAAACAGGGCAAATGCTGTTAAGGCCTCAGCATGTTGGATTCTAAAATCCAATGTTGCATCAACTGTCCTTAAAAGATTGAATTACATTGATGCAAGAGGCAGATCCAAGTCAGTAATGGCTTGGGTCCCCAAAAGAAACTAACACTCTTATTTATGTGCAGGAACATTCAAATGATCAGGAAGAGGATCAAGGATTCTCAGATAGTGGATGTTCAAGGCACATGACAGGCAACAAGTCTTATCTCTCAGATTTCCAATCAATAGATGGAGGCTATGTTACCTTTGGAGGAGGTGTTCGTGGCAAAATTTCTGGTAAAGGTACAATCAAAACCGGAAATTTTGATTTTGAAGATGTGTTCTATGTAAAAGAGCTAAATTATAATCTTTTTAGTGTCTCACAAATGTGTGACAAAAAGAACAATGTTCTTTTCTGTGAGACTAAATGTCTTATACTTTCTCCTGATTTTAAGATGCCTGATGAAAGTCAAGTACTTCTTAGAATTCCTAGAAAGGGCAATATGTACAGTGTAGACATGAAGAACATTGTTCCTAAAAAGAATTTAACTTGTCTTGTTGCAAAGGCCACATTGGATGAATCAATGAAATGGCATAGAAGGCTTGGTCATATTAACTTCAAAACCATAAATAAAATTGTTAAGAATGGTTTGGTAAGAGGTTTACCTCACAAAAGATTTGAAAATGATCAAACATGCATTGCTTGTCTAAAAGGCAAACAACACAAAGCCACTTGTAAGCCCAAGATTTTTAACTCTATAAATCAATCATTGTTTATGCTGCATATGGACTTATTTGGACCTGTTTCAGTAAGTAGTATAATGCATAAGAGATATTGTCTTGTTGTAATTGATGACTATACTAGATTTACATGGGTTTTCTTTCTATCTACTAAGGATGAGACTACAAGCATCCTTAAGACATTCATTACACAGATAGAAAACCAAGTAGACAAGAAAGTGAAGGTCATTAGATGTGATAATGGGACAGAGTTTAAAAATAGAGTTATGGATGATTTCTGCAAAGAAAAAGGTATTAGGAGAGAATTTAGTGTTGCTAGAACACCACAACAGAATGGTGTTGTTGAGAGAAAGAATAGAACACTAATTGAAGCTGCTAAAACAATGTTAGCTGATTCTAAGCTACCAATAACCTTTTGGGCTGAGGCAGTCAACACTGCTTGCTATGTTCAAAATAGAGTTTTAGTTGTGCAGCCTCACAATAAGACATCATATGAACTTTTTAGAGGAAGAACTCCTGCAATAGGATTTCTTAGACCTTTTGGATGTCATGTGACTATTCTCAATACCTTAGACCATTTAGGAAAATTCGATGGTAAAGAAGATGAAGGATTCTTTGTTGGATATTCTCTTAATAGCAAAGAATTTAGAGTATACAACACAAGAACTAAGATTGTAGAAGAAAACCTACATGTGGAGTTTTTAGAGGACAAATCCAATGTAGAAGGTCACGGACCAAAAAGGCTATTTGATCTTGAGTATCTAACCAAATCAATGAATTATGTGCCTGTTGTTGCAGAAACTAATGATTTTTCAGGTTCACAACCAACAGATGAGGCAAGGTTAGAAAAGGAGACAAACCAAGATCATGTTTGGATGCCAATATGGTCAAGTACAGGTGTGGAATCAACTTCAACAACTGATGAATCTTCTTCTGGCAAGGCTAAAGAAGGTGTTGAAGATGAAAGCAAAGAAGATGAAACTCAGGAACAACACAATGTTTCTGCTGGTAGCATTTCTGTTGCTGCTGGTAGTGTATCTATTTCTGCTGGTGATTCTGCTGCTAAGCTTACTGATTCTGCTATTCTGCCAAATGACTCTGCTGCTGGCCCTTCAGAAACAAAAGAAGCAGAATTCTCAGATAATGAGGTGGATTTCAACAATCTTCCATCAAATTATCAAGTTCCTTCTACTCTACAAACAAGAATTCACAAAGTCCACTCCCTAGATAATGTGATTGGAGATGTACAGTCAGGTGTGAAGACAAGACAATAATTGATGTCTTCAGACCATCAAGGGCTTCTTGATGCCCTTTATGCTTCAAAGCAGCATGAGCTTTCAAACTCTTGCTTGTTTGTATGTTTTCTCTCACAAGATGAACCAAAGAACATTCTTAAAGCCTTAGATGATTCAAGCTGGGTAGAAGCTATGCAAGAAGAGCTTCTTCAGTTCAAGATTCAGAAAGTATGGGTGCTAGTTGATTTACCTAGGTATTCAAAGGTAATTGGCACTAGATGGGTTTTTAAGAACAAAAGGGATGAAAGAGGAATTGTGATTAAGAATAAGGCTAGATTAGTAGCCCAAGGGTACACACAAGAAGAAGGGATAGACTATGATGAGGTTTTTGCTCCTGTAGCAAGGATTGAGGCAATTAGGCTATTTCTAGCTTATGCTTCATTTTTAGGCTTCACAGTCTACCAAATGGATGTCAAGAGTGCATTTTTATATGGTAAAATTGAAGAAGAGGTGTATGTTTCACAACCTCCAGGCTTCATTGACCCATTACATCCAAACAAAGTGTACAGAGTAGTGAAAGCTCTATATGGCCTTCATCAGGCACCAAGAGCTTGGTATGCAACACTAGCTTCCTACTTATTAGAAAATGGATTTCAAAGAGGAAAGATTGATCAGACACTTTTCATCAAACAACACAAGAAGGATCTTCTGTTAGTGCAGGTGTATGTGGATGACATTATCTTTGGATCTACTAGGAAGGAGATGTGTTTAGAATTTGAGAAGCTTATGAAAGATAAGTTTCAGATGAGTTCCATGGGGGAACTTACATTCTTTTTGGGTTTGCAAGTTAAGCAATCATCTGAAGGGATATTTATTAGTCAAGAAAAATATGTTACAGAGATACTTAGAAAATTTCAATTTGCTGATTCAAAAATAGCAAGCACACCAATGGACTCTGAGAAGCACCTTCTGAAAGATGAAGATGGAGAGAGTGTGGATGTACACACTTACAGATCTATGATAGGCTCTTTGATGTACCTTACATCATCTAGACCTGATATCATGTTTCCTGTTTGTGTTTGTGCAAGATTTCAAGTAACTCCAAAGGTTTCTCAATTAACTGCAGTCAAGAGAATTTTTAGATATCTCAAAGGTCAACCAAGGTTGGGTATATGGTATTCTAGGGAATCTCCTTTTGACTTGGTAGCATATTCGGATAGTGATTATGCTGGTGCTAGCTTGGACAGAAAGTCAACAACTGGAGGATGTCAATTCCTTGGGTGTAGACTTATCTCATGGCAGTGTAAGAAGCAAACAAGTGTGGCAAATTCAAGAACTGAAGCTGAATATATAGCTGCTGCAAGTTGCTCTAGTCAAGTTCTATGGCTTCAAAACCAACTTCTTGATTATGGGTACAATTTCTTAAACACTGTTATTCATATTGATAATAGTAGTACAATTTGTATTATTAAAAATCCAGTGCAACATTCTATAACAAAACACATTGAAATTAGACATCACTTTATAAGAGACTGCAATGACAAAAAGTTAAATCAAGTTCTTAAAGTTGCTTCAGAACACAACTTTGCAGATCTGCTAACAAAAGCTTTTGATGTTTCAAGGTTTCAGTACTTGGTAGCAAGTATTGGAATGCTTAATCTTTGAATTTTCAATATAATGTGTTTTTGTAAATAAATTTTTGTTTCTGCTGTTGGATTTACAAGATACTGCTGCTATTACAAAAAGTTTGTGCTTCTAGTACAAATTTAAAATGTGTTATTCATACAGTTGGTCTTATGATTATTCTAATGCAAGACAAGTACTTTGTACTTTGTTCTTTTGGTTTTAGACTAACAATTTCAGGTATGATCATGTGAACACAAAAGGAAATTTCAAGTGAAATGGAAGCAACACAATGCTGATATTGGCTGCTGCCATAATAGGTTTATGATGGACTGAGTTTGGGAATTTAAAACTCCTTAAAACTACTTTCTTGAAACCTAGTTATGATATTTCACATTGAATTGATGACTTAGTTGATCAGATAGTAACTGATACAACTCACTTTCTATCATTTTATACTTTTAAGTATAATGTGCAAGTCTAAGGACATCTGATAGAAAGAACAGCTAGTAAAAGTGAATCTAACACTTGTGTTAGAGGTAACAATTACTATGAGCTGGAAACCCTGTCAGGAAAACTCTTTGAATGAGTTTATCTTTACACAGGCAGTTATTTACAACTGAAAAACATTGGTTCTCACGCAACCAGAGGTTGCTTTAAACTGAAATTTTGATTAAGTATCTGTTATACACTTAATCCCTTCAAAATGGTTGAAAGCAGTATGATTTTCAATTCTAAAATCATGAACATACTGCTAAGTCAAATAATTTCTTAAACAAGGATTTTCAAAGGATTCTCAAAAACCATCCATTGATGGACCATGAATCAAATGTCCAATGAATCACCTCTCATAGGAGTTAACACACCTAGAAGTGATGAGGGCAGTAACTTAAACTCTTAAGGAATTGATGGCTTCATGTACAACATTGTCTGACAACAAGTTCTAAATGATGGATCAGATGATAAGGAAAGATATATTTTGGTACATAGTGAGATCTTCCAAACAAGGGAAGGAAACAAAAGTTATTTGTATCTCAGGGGAGGTAACAATCTCAGGGGAGGAAATAATAGCCCAGAAAAGGAAGATAATCCAATGAAAGGAAGGAGAAGACAAGAGCATACAAGATGATGACATGGAGGTTGAAAATGACAAGAACATTCCAAAGGAGAAAGTTCTATCTAGGTCAAACGAAGAAAAGTTTCAATTTCAGTTTACCACATTTGTTCATCACTTGCAAAGACATGCTGATAGATGATTTCACTTGTTGAAACAAGCATCCAAGATACACAGCATCACTGCCTCTTATAATTCCTCCATCCAAGGAAATTGCACCATCTTTTAGTCCAAGATTGGAGCAATGTGTTGATATTGTTAAAGTCAAAGAACAAAGCAGATGAATTACTGAGAAGATATTCAATCTTGAAGAACAGAAGTGTTTGAAAGATCTTCACAATCCATAATTTAATTCAGAAACATGTTGAAATGGATTCACATGTTTAGGGGAGGATTGTTGGGAATTAAATATTCAAGAAGTTAAATATCGGATTCTATTCAAAGAAAAACGTTAAGTGTGATTCTGCTGCTAGTGCATTTGGTTCCTGCTGCTAATGTTTGTTCCTGCTGCTAGAACATTTGATCCTGCTGCTAGTGATAAATGATTCTGCTGCTAGGCTTAGCATTCTGCTGCTGTTGATCCTGCTGTTATTATACTTGTTCCTGCTGTTAGCGATAAACTCATTGCTGCTGCTAGTGAACATTCTGCTGCTAGATGGATAAGATTGAAAAGATATTATTTGTATTTTGGTCAACAATATACGGTAGATAATATCTTACCCCATGTGCTTAGTTAACAAGTTGTGTACACAGATACATGTTGTATCTTATGTACTGACACACTCAAGATAAGTTAACAAGTAAGTCGGCTAGACTTTAAGCAATATGTAAAGATCTTCTTGGACTATAAAAGAAGATCTTAGAGTCGATATTAAGTGTTATTATTAGAACTCATAACTGTTAAGACATAGAACAAACACAAGAATATCACAAGTTGTAAAAATTTAAGATTCAAGGTTGTAACCCTAGTGATATTTCAAAGATCACTCGTATTATTATCATTAATAATATTGAATCATTTGGTGTTAATCTTTCATTTTTCATTGTCATAGAACTAACACAACCATTCCATTTCCACAACACAAATCACCTTCTAAGTATAGTTAAGTAAATTCCGCGTACTTAATCATATTCACTCAATATATCATACACACAAAGAACAAAAGGTTTAACCACCTTAACCGTGTGAACAATCCTAACAATAAAGGTCTGTGGAGGTTGGTCAAAATAAGGTAAGTCATAATAGCTACAAGGGACATGCTCATAAACAAGCGGGTTTCGAGTTTGACAATTAGAGCTATGGTGAGGACCTCCACAGAACTCACAACAGTAAAACTGATGCGACTGACTCGGTGAATCATACGGATATTGGTCATAACCAAAATTTTGATTGTTACACGGAACCTGCTCATAGACAAGCGTGTTCCCTGTTTGAGAATCAAAACCTTGGTGAGGGCTACCTCCACAAGACTCACACGAGTATGTCTCCATCACGTGTTGCGGGGGCTGGTTGAAGAAGTCGGTTATTTTAGGGTAAGAATAGGGATTTTGGTCATAGACAAACCCGTTTTCTGATTCTACCATGCTACAACCAAGACAATTTCCACCATTTGGAGGACCCCAACACCATTCACAACTATACAGGTAAGATAAAAACATAGAGATGAATTAAACGGTTATCGAGGATAAGAGAAAGAGAATTAAACAAATAAGAGGATATAGAAGAATATTTTTAATTTTTGAAAAAGGAAAATATTTTTGGCTTTTTTTGAATTTTTTTTTTTTTTTTTTTTTTTTTTTTTTTTTGGATTTTTGAATTTCAAGAAAATAAACTTTCAAAAGAAAGGATCTTCAAGGCACTAACGGCAAACACAACGCAAAAATATTAACAAATCTTGGCGGCAACGACACCAAAAACAGATTTCGTTCGTAGCACGTGACAATTTTAATATTTGTATTCCCGTTAGATGAAAGGTCACTTGAGGACAAATGACAATTAATCTTCCGGAGTCGTATTCCTCGACGAGATTTGAATTGATAATTACGTTATATCTTTTGTTTAATGCTTGATTATCGAATATATTTTTGGTTTTTATAAAAGATTTTGAAAGCTATATAGATAAATAAAAGAAAGCTACAATCAAAACACTAATATAAGAACTAAAATGATATAATAAAGGATATGCTTGTCAAGTGAGGCAAAAATATCATTAAGCGTGAATTATCATTTAAAGTGGTGAATTAATACCCATTTTAAAAACTATTTTCTCACAACGCTGGTTTATTTTGAAAACAATCTTTAATCTTGGTAATAATCACTAGATTTGTGTGATTGATTATCGTAACGGATTTTGCCCGTTAAAACAACCAAGTAAATAAATCTAAAAATAATCCAAAAATTATTAATCAACAATCTTTAATACCCGTTTAAAAAATCATTTTCCCACAACGTTGGTTTATTTTGAAAACAATTCTTTATCTTCGTAAAATTACTAGATTTAATTAATTACCCTAACGGCTTTTGCCCGTCAAAATAACTAAAATTCAATCCAAGCAACCAAAGATTATGAATCAACAATTTCTAAACTTTCACACTTAATTTCACAAATCACCACCACTTAACAAGCATAATAAAAGTCTACTCACTAAGCATATTAAATAAGCTAACAAATCCAACAAACATAAGCATATTAAATCTAAACTAATTATCAAACTAAAACTATTTAAAAAGAAAAGAAATAGTACCCGGAGAATGAGATGAGACGAATAAAACAACCCGATCTTATAAACTAAAACTAACACTAAAGATTAATTTTTATTAGCTTTTACATAACTAATTAGTTAATAAAGTTGCGAACTTTATATACTAAATAGCTTAATAAAAACTATTAAAGCTTTAAACTTTAGAAAATATGATAGCTTATAAGACCCTTAAGCTCCTTAACACCCGCTAATCTTCTTCTAACTATCCAAAACTCGAAACTTTATGTAAATTTAAGTGAGTTATGAAAGAAAGTTTGCAAATTTATTAAAATAAGTTCTTAAAAAGCTAGTTGAAAAGCTTATACAAAAACTATAAAAAATATCTAAGTAGCCATTTTTATAAAACTAAAACTTGGTTAAGACAAATTTAAAAACTAAAGAAGCCCTTTTGTAATAAATGACAGTAAGCCAACAAACACTTAAAAATACTTGGCACAACAAAATAACACTTTTAAAGTTTCGGACAAGACAAAAGATGAGAAAGCTAGACCACGTTGAATTGAGGTGAAAAACAGAACAAAAGATGAACTAATCTATTAAATGCTAATGAATGCTTTAAAAAAGAGTGATTAAGATATTGCAAAAGAATTAAATGAAACAGTAAAAAGTTGCATAGACATGATAACTAAATTGATAGATTATTCCTCGTACAAACTAAAACAGAGAAAAAATGTTGGCTATGTCATCGACCCCAAGGAATGGGGTGGTGTCGGCTGCCCATAATTATTCATAAGTAATCTTCCACAACAATATGGGGTGACGTCATCCCTTTAATCACCACATGGGCCAGAATTTCTTTTCTTTGGGCTGGACTTAAGTTGGGAGATGCTTAAACATAGAATTAACTTAGGCTTCATTTGCTTGCAATAATGGCTTGGGTGGACTATATAGCAAAAATAATTGCTCGTCAATAGGTTTTTTTTCGGGCTTTAATAATCTTCGATAAATACTGCTCCAATGTCCGTATCTTGCACCTACAATAATAAATAACAAATTTAAACAATATATTCACTTAAAATACACATTTTTGCTATTTATTATGCCAAAATATGAGGATTTCGATATAAAATATATGTGTAATTTAATAGATATCACCCTAATTAGCCGATTACAAAGAAAATCCTTAAAAAATCGATCATACCTTAACTTTTCCGCAACAGATTTTGAAAATTTATATCCTTTAATTGACAGCTCAGATTGTAGATCCATCCAGTGAGAATGTACCTTGATGTATGAAGAACCTTCAATAAAAATTTTGTTATAATCCAATGGTTAACGAATGAGATATCGCTATTTTACCACAACATTGCAGAAAAATACGAACATACAAACCAAAGTCGATTTTGTTCTTCATTCTTCGACTAATAAAACCTTGTAGATCCTAGATCATGAGCTCCCTGAGCTCTGATACCAATTATGGAGTTTGTTAGAACTCCTTAAATCGTTTTGAGCTCTAGGAATAACAATAACAAAGGTTAACAATATACGCAGCGGATTAAACAAAACATCAATGTTATCGTAACAAGGTTTCTTCGTCATTATCTTCACTATAACAATTACAAACACAACTAACAGCCCCAATTCTACTTGATCAAGTATAGAACGGTTACTCAACAATAACAGGGATCAAACGATCCTTGAGACTGAACACAAACACATCTAGGCATTTTTCATAACCTATACGCCTAGGACATACACACACACTTTTCCTGGTGTTCACATCTTGACACACACTAAAACTATATTGTGGAAACCGCAGAGGGGGGGGGGTGAATACGTTTCCATTAAAAACTTTTTGTATCAAAGACCCAATCAAGTGTGACGTAATATGAAAAGTGTCAACAATGGTCATATAACATCTAGAGATGGTATAAAGTGAACTACAACGTAAACACCATCTAACCATGACACAAATATAATCAACATAGTATAAGCAACAAAGCACACAAACATAAATGCAATGCAAATATAAATATAAAGCGATAAAGACTATAATGAAAATAAAGAGATAAGTAAGAAGGCGCAAACTGGACACGATGATTTATAGTGGTTTGGTCACGAAGCTCCTCTTCGCCCTACTCCACTCCCCGAGTACCCAACTCGAGAGTTACTTCACTAATCAACAAGCTCCCTTCAGGCGGAGAAAACCCTACAACGTCGGTTATCCTTATTTCCGACACTAAGCTAAATGTCGAGTACTAATCTTAGCTAGTACCAATCTACCAAGATCCACACGATCTACTAACAATCTACCCGATCTACCCTTGATCCACTTGATCAATACACAAGCCCACAAGCTACAAGAGATCTCCAAGATCTCAACAAGATCACAATGATCTACTCCCACTTGACTCGATCTACCCAATCTACCCTTGATCTTTTTGATCAATCACACAAGCCCACAAGCTTCAAGAGATCTCCAAGATCTCGACAAGATCACAATGATCAACCCTCACTTGACTCAATCTACACTATCTATCTTTGATCAACTTGATCAACACACTAGCTCACAAGCTACAAGAGATATTCAATGTCTCTATAAGATCACAATGATCTTCCCTCACAAACTCTCAAAATAAAGATAGAATTGATGTATGCTATGATACAATCAAGTGTGTAACAAATGTTACAAGTGCTCTACGTACAATTACAACACTTTGTATCTTCTTGGATACCTTGTGTTCTTCTCTTGCACTAGAAGAGGAATGAAAAGGATCTCTTGGTGGGATGAAAGGATCACTCTTAAACAAACTAAGACTCTTTAAATGATCAAAGAAAGTGATCTAAGTGAGGAGGGATTAGACCAGAGAAAACTGGCTAAAAAAATTAAGTTGGAAGTGTAAAATGGTCCACTATTTATAGGAAAGGAGAAAACTAGCCGTTACAGAGGGATGGCACCACTAATTGTCACACGGCACCACTAAATTTAGTGGTACCGTCTGTACTTTAGTGGTACCGTGGACGTTACTCCGTTTGTTTTTAGTGAGGAAGGTTTATTTGAGAATGTTTGGAGCTGTTTGGGGGGGAATGACTGTTGGGATTTTTTAAACTTATTTTTCAAAATAAAACATTTCTCTTTTGTTGATGCAAATAATGTTCTAAACACGTTATTTCTATCATTCGATAACTTCACGTTTTGAGGATGACAAAATGTGAAGACAAGTTACGTTAAAATTAACGTAAACAAGTTTTTAATCAAAAGTTCCCGTTTCTATGCAAATCACTCTAGAACAAACTTACAACTTGACAAATGATCAAAGAAGTGAATTTGTGTTTTAGACATCACATTTTTATGTGACAAAACATTTCTTTCAAAAATATACTTTAAAAATTATTTTTGAATAATTAAGAAATGTTTTAATGTAAAAATAAGTTTAAAATACATAACAGCTATTTTTCCCCCAAAATCAGCTCCAAACTTTCCCAAATAAGTTTTCACCAGAAAAGACAAAAAGAGGAGCGTTTTTGTCTGGCACGGTACCACTAAATTTAGTGGTGCCGTGTGTGATTTAGTGGTGCCGTGTCCCGATAACGGCCAGATTTTTTCTGCCTATAAATACCAGCCCACTTCACAGATTTTGGGCATACTTTTTCACACAAAACTTTCTGAGTTTAATACTCTCTTCACATCTTCTCTTCTTGATCATTTAGTTTAGTTTTCTTTTGTTTAAGAGTGATCCAATCATCCATCCAAGTGATCCTCTTCATTCCTCTTCTAGTGCAAGAGAAGAACTCAAGGTATCCAAGAAGATACAAGAGTTGTAGTTGTAGTTAGAGCACTTGTAACATTTGTTACACACTTGTTGTATCTTTGTATACATCAAGATCATTTTTCTTTTGAGAGAATGTGAGAGAATATCATTGTGATCTTATAGAGATAGTGAATATCTCTTGTAGCCTTTGAGCTAGTGTGTTGATCAAGAGTCGATAGTATAGGTTGAGTCAAGTGAGAAGTGATCATTGTGATCTTGTGAGATCATGGGGATCTCTTGAGTCTTGTGTGTTGAATGTGTGAAGTTGAAAGGATCGGGTAGATCATGGTAGATTGGTGCTAGCTAAGATTAGCACTCAACATCTACCTTAGTTTCGAAAATAGGATAAGCGACGTGTACGGTTTTCTCCGCCTAAAGAGAGGTTGTTGACATAGTGCTTGAAACTCTCGAGTGTGGTACTCGGGGAGTGGAGTAGGGCGAAGAAGAGCTTCGTAGCCGAACCACTATAAATCCTTTTGTCCCGGTTTGATCTTTCCGTCTCTTCTCTTTACTTTCATTACTTATAATTAGTTAGTTTAGTGTGTTGTTCATATTGGTGTTGATTGATTGAACATAAGACTCGAATCAAAGTTTTCAATAGTAAAAGTTTTTAGAGAAATTAAAAACCGGTAAAACTATTCAACCCCCCTTCTAGTTTTCCACAATTGGTATCAGAAGCCACGTCAGTCAAGATTTTAAAGTTAATTGTATTTTAAAACTTGAATCGATCAATGGATTCTGACAAATATCTAGAAGGGCAATCTATGCAAGGACCACGACTTTTTGAAACCGATTGTTTTATCTATTGGAAAACAAGATTCGAAACGTATGTGAAATCAAAAGACATTGATCTTTGGCATGTTATTACCGAGAGTGACTTTCAACCGATTCAAAAGAATCCGGAAACTAGAAAGGATGAAATAGTTCCTTATGACAAACAAAGTGATAAACTTAAAAGAAAACTAGCCAAAAATAATGAGGCTAAAATGATGATTTACAATGCTTTGCCTAAAAAGGAATTTGAAAGAATTTTCATGTGTAATACGGAAAAAGATATTTGGAAAACTTTGTTAGTCACTCACCAAGGTAATAATCAAGTCAAAGAGAACAAGATAGATCTTCTTGTTCAACAATATGAACAATTTTCAATTTCGGAAGATGAATCAATAGATAATGTTTTTGCTTTATTTAATACTATTATCACTAGTCTTAAAGCTCTTGATGAAGGTTACTCTAGCAAGAATTATGTTAGGAAGTTTCTTAGGGCTCTACATCCTAAATGGAGAGCAAAGGTCACCGCCATTGAAGAGTCAAAGGACTTGGCGACTTTATCACTCGATGAACTAATAGGAAACTTGAAGGTTCATGAGATGATAATCAAGAAAGACTCCGATATAGTCAAAGGCAAAAGCGAGAGAGTTAGATCTCTAGCATTGAAAGCCAAGAAGGAGTCTAGTGATGAGGAATGTTTGAGTTCCGATAGTGAAGATGAAGAGTATGCACTAGCCGTTAGAAATTTTAAAAAGTTCCTTAGGAGGAAAGGTAGATTTCCTAGGCAACCTCGAGATGAAAAGAGGTCATTCCAAAGGAACCGAGATGAGAAGAAGAGAACGAGTGATAGGAAATGCTTTAGATGCGGAGATCCTAATCATCTCATTGGAGAGTGTCCCAAACCACCAAGAACCAACAACGAAAGAGCTTTTATAGGAGGCTCTTGGAGTGATAGCGGTGAAGAAGAAGTGGAGAAGCCCAAGGATGAAACATGCCTAATGGCTCAAGCTTCTAATGAGGTACATTGACTCTTCTTATTATAGTGATGATAATTCGTCAATAGATGAAAATAGATTGCATGACGAATATAATAAACTATGCAAAGTAAGTTCTAAAATCTTAGGTAGAAATAAAACACTAAAACTAAAATTGCATGAACTTGAAGTGCAAATTCTAGAACTTAAGGATCAAGTCAAAAGACTTGAGAAAAATAAAGAAGTAGATGTAGGATGTAAGTCATGCTTAAGTCTTCAAGTAGAGAATGATAAACTCAAAGAAAATGCTTTGAGAATCATTAAGTTTGAAGAAGGAACAAAGATACTTAATGATATGCTTGAAAATATTAGATTTAATGAACATGATCATGTGGGATTAGGATTTGACCCAAATAAAGCTTCGACAAGTAAAACGAAACAAGTAAAATTTGTCAAACCTACAAGTTCTGTCGAAACAGTGGACGGCACCACTAAAGGTACAGATGGCACCATTAAATTTAATGGTACCATGGTACCGTCTGGTGCGGAAGACATAACTGAGTCAATTTTGAAAAATAACTTAAGCCCTAAACCGAGTCACTTAGTTATTAATAATGTAGAAGTACCTAGTACTAGTAAAAAGGAAGTCAAAATTATTTGTAACACCCCCTAAATTATGTTAAAGCAGCGGAAAAGTAATTGGGGTATTACGGTGAGGATCGAAGTCATAATCACAGAAAACGGCTCAAAAGAGGCGTTTTGAAAGTTATTTGTCATTTAAATAATATTTTTGATATAAAGGTGAAATATCTGTTGGGAATTAAATATTCTGAAGTTAAAGTATCGGGAAATTCTCTAAGTGATTAAGTCTGGTGGTTAAGTCTGCTAGTGTTAATCTTGGTTAAGTCTGCTACCTGGTTAAGTCTAGTCGTTGAAGATTAAGTCTGCTAGTATTAATTCTGGTGAATACAGAATTAAGTCTGCTCTTCTATCGTTAAGTCTGGTTGATTAAAGTCAATAATACATGGTAGATAATATCTTACCTCATGTGCTCAGTCTTTATCTTATACTCACAAAACAAGTTGTAAACATAGATACATGTTGTATCTTAGTTACTGACACACATAAGATAAGCTAGCAAGTTGTTCGACAAGACTTAACATTATTGTAAAGATCTTTCTTGATATATAAAAGAAAGATCTTAGACTAGAGACATATATGTGTTAAAAGGATAGTGCTTAATTAATATCTCTCAAGAACAAACAAAAACAATATCACAAGTTATAGAAACATAAGATTCAAGGTTGTAACCCTAGTGATAACTCAAGATCACTCGTATTATTATCTAAATAATATTGAATCATTTGGTGATAAGTTTTCGTTGTTCATTGTCATATAACAAACATAACTGTTCCATTTCCATAACCATAATAACCTTCTAAGTGTGATTAAGTAGATTCCGCATACTTAATCATATTCACTCAATATATCATACACACAAAGTTGCAAAGGTTTAACCACCTTATAGTGTGTTCGAATCCTAACAAGTGGTATCAGAGCAAGGCTGATATTATTGATTTAGAAGAAGCTTAAGAAATGGATGCACAAGATTCTCCTGCAAATGTTGCTGCAAAGTTGCCCATGATCAAACAGAATGAGTTTGAGTTATGGAGGTTGAGAATTGAGCAATATTTCATGGTTCAAGATTATGCTCTTTGGGATATCATTCTGTATGGTGATTCATTTACACTAGTTTATACAGATGTTATTCTTGAAGGTAAAACTAAAAGGAGAAGGAATACTGGACCATCTAACAATGATGAAAAGATACAGAAGAGGAATGATCAAAAGGCAAGAAACATATTGCTTATGACCATTCCTGGTGAACAAATGCTATCCTTTAGCAAGTATCCAGATGCAAAAACTCTTTTTGAAGAGATTTGTGCATGGTTTGGTGGTAATGAAACTACCAAGAAAACACAGAAGACATTGCTAAAACAACAATTTGAAAACTTTAGTTCAAATAGCAATGAATCACTTGATAAGTTGTTCTCAAGATTACATAAGCTTGTCAGTCAGTTAGCTGTGTTGGGTGTTGAGATAGCCAAGGAAGATCTCAACATGAAGTTTTTGAGAAGCCTACCTGATGAGTTCCATACTCATGTGGTTGTCTGGATGAACAAACCAGACATTGAAACCTTGAAACTCAATGATTTGTTCAACAACTTCAAAATTGTTGAGCAAAGTCTAAAGAAGTCTGGAATCTATAGTACTAGTTCTGGGAATGTGGCACTCTTGTCATCTCCTAGTATTAGCAAGTCAGAAGAGGTAGATGAAGATGAAGGTGTTTCTACTGCTATCTATGGTGGTCCTTCTACTAGTTCACAAAAGAATGCTGCTGGACTTGGAGATCCGGCATTCTATGTATTCATGTCTAGTCAAACTAGTGGTTCTCCTCTAACTCATGAAGATCTTGATCAGTTGGATGATAATGATTTGGAAGAGATGGACATCAAATGGCAGGTTGCTTTACTTAGCATGAGGGCTAAGAAGTTCTGGCAGAGAACTGGTAAGCAGATTACCATTAATGGTAATGAAACTGCTGGGTTTGATAAGAAGAAAGTAGAGTGTTTCAACTGTCACAGATTAGGACACTTTGCTAAAGAATGTAGAAACCCAAGGAAGCAGGATAATAGAAGCACATGGTATAAGCAAGAGAAGAAGAAGGAAGTCATAGTTGAAGAGCCAAGGGCTATGCTAGCCATAGATGGTGTTAACTATGATTGGAGCTTCATGGCTGATGAAGTGGAAGCACCAACAAATGCTGCACTGGTGGCCACTGAGACTGCTCTAATGGCCTTTTCTGATTCAGAGGTAAATTCCATAATTAAATGTACTGAATCATGCTCTGCTCTTAAAGCTTATGAAGATCTTAAAAAGAGATTTGATGATCAACTAGAATAGTTATATGATGCATTAGCCAACTTAGGTAATCATAAAAGAGGTATATCTGTTGTTGAAAAACAACTTGTACATTTTCAAGAAAATGAGTCTAAGTTTGCTGATGATATGAATGCTCTCCAAAGAAAAATAGATTTTCAAGCTGACATAATTTGTTCAGAAAGAGCATCATTAGCTAAAGCCCTAAATAACAGTGAAAATGTTAAGATAACAATAGATGCTTTAGCTCATGCCTCAGATGGAGTTAATAAAATTTAGGAAGCTCAAGTAATCAATAAAGCTAAGTCTGGTTTAGGATACAAATCTGTTCCTCCACCATACAGAGGTGTTCCTTCACCTCCAGGAATTGACCTAGCACACACAGGTTTTGCTGAGTTTCAAGAACCAATTATGGAATATGGTTCTAAGTCTACTGAGGTTCCTAAGATAGAAAAAGTAAGTGAGAGTTTAAATAAAACTTCACTTCCTAAGGACAAGGTGTCCTTTGTTAAGAAAATAGATGCTATAGTTGTTGAGGATTGTACAACTGATAGTGATGAAGATGAACAAGTTATGTCTAAACCTGAAAAAGTTAAGAAAGCAGGAACAAAGGTTCCTAAAGTGGTCAAAAAGGATACTGTTAGGCCTAAATCAAACATTAAACATGTTAGGCAACCGGTTAGGTATTGTGAACAATACAGATCCACTAGCAAGCCCAGAGGTAACCAAAGAAATTGGAATAACCTCAAGTCTAACCAATTAGGTGATGACTTTGCTTTTTACAACAAAGCTTGTTATACATGTGGTAGTTTTGACCATCTTGCAGCTTTCTGTAACAAATGGGTATCTGGGTATGAAAACAATAGAGTGAACTACAAAAGGCAAACACCTAAACCTCACTTTCACACTAGTTCTAATGTTAATAGAACTAAACCCAAAACAGTCTCTGTTAAGTCTGGCTTCAATAATGTTAATTCTGCTAGACCATATATGACTGTTTACCCAAAATCAACAGCTAAAGGTGCAAAAACATTTTGCAAACATGCACCAAAGGTTGTTCAAAGGCCCATTCATTCAAAGGCAGTAGTCCAAAAACAAGTTTGGAAAATTAAGGGTTCAACTACAAAAAAAGTAGTTAATTCTGCTAGGCAAGCAGTTAATTCTGCTAAGCATGTAGTTAAGTCTGCTGCTAAGGAAAACAGGGCAAATGCTGTCAAGGCCTCAGCATGTTGGATTCTTAAATCCAATGTTGCATCAAGTGTTCTAAAAAGATTAAATTACATTGATGCAAGAGGCAGATCCAAGTTAGTAATGGCTTGGGTCCCCAAAAGAAACTAATACTTCTCATTTATGTGCAGGAACATTCAATTGATCAACAAGAGGATCAAGGATACTCAGATAGTGGATGTTCAAGGCACATGACAGGCAACAAGTCCTATCTTTCTGATTTTCAAACATTAGATGGTGGCTATGTTACCTTTGGAGGAGGTGTTGGTGGCAAAATTTCTGGTAAAGGTACCATTAAAACTGGAAATTTAGATTTTGAAGATGTGTACTATGTACAAGAGCTAAATTATAATCTTTTTAGTGTCTCACAAATGTGTGACAAAAAGAACAAAGTTCTTTTCTGTGACACTGAATGTCTTGTACTTTCTCATGATTTTAAGATGCCTGATGAAAGTCAAGTACTTCTTAAAATTCCTAGAAAGGGCAATATGTACAGTGTTGACATGAAGAACATTGTTCCCAAAAAGGATTTAACTTTTCTTGTTGCAAAGGTCACATTGGATGAATCAATGAAATGGCATAGAAGGCTTGGTCATATTAATTTCAAAACCATAAATAAAATTGTTAAGAATGGTTTGGTAAGAGGTTTACCTCACAAAAGATTTGAAAATGATCAAACATGCATTGCTTGTCTTAAAGGCAAACAACACAAAGCCACTTGTAAGCCCAAGCTTTTTAACTCAATCAATCAATCATTGTTTATGCTTCATATGGACTTGTTTGGTCCTACAAATGTTAGAAGTATGCAACGTAAGGGATATTGTCTTGTTATAACTGATGACTATAGCAGATTTACATGGGTTTTCTTTTTAGGTTCTAAGGATGAAACTTCTAGCATTCTTAAGACATTCATTACACAGATAGAAAACCAAGTAGACAAGAAAGTGAAAGTCATTAGATGTGATAATGGGACAGAGTTTAAGAATAGAGTTATGGATGATTTCTGCAAACAAAAAGGTATTAGGAGAGAATTTAGTGTTGCTAGAACTCCACAACAGAATAGTGTTGTTGAGAGAAAGAATAGAACACTAATAGAAGCTGCTAGAACTATGTTAGCTGATTCTAAGCTACCTATAACTTTTTGAGCTGAAGCAGTCAACACTGCTTGCTATGTTCAAAATAGAGTTTTAGTTGTACAGCCTCACAATAAGACATCATATGAACTTTTTAGAGGTAGAACTCCTGCAATAGGATTTCTTAGACCTTTTGGATGTCATGTGACAATTCTCAACGCCTTAGACCATTTAGGAAAATTTGATGGTAAGGCAGATGAAGGTTTCTTAGTTGGATATTCTCTCAATAGCAAAGCTTTTAGAGTATACAACTCAAGAACTAGGATTGTAGAGGAAAACCTACATGTGGAGTTTTTGGAGAATAAATCCAATGTAGAAGGTCAAGGACCAAAATGGCTATTTGATCTTCAGACACTAACCAAATCAATGAATTATGTGCCGGTTGTTGCAGAAACTAATGATTTTTCAGGTTCACAAGCAACAGATGAGGCAAGGTTAGAAAAGGAGACAAATCAAGATTATGTGTGGATGCCAATCTGGTCAAGTACAAGTGTGAAATCAACTTCAACAATTGGTGAATCTTCTTCTGGTAAAGCTAAAGAAGATGTTGAAGCTGAAAGCAAAGAAGTTGGAGCAAATGAACAGGAAATTAGTTCTGCTATCCATAATGCTTCTGAAACAGACTTAATTGAAGAAACAGACTTAACTGAAGAAGCAGAATTAACAGACGATAAGGTGGATTTGAGCAATCTCCCACCAAACTATCATGTTCTACTTACACCACACACCAGAATTCACAAAGTCCACTCCCTAGAAAATGTGAAAGGAGATGTACAATCAGGGGTGAAGACAAGGCAACAACTGATGTCTTCAAACCAACAAGGGCTTCTTGATGCCCTTTATGCTTCAAAACAGCATGAGTTTTCAAACTCTTGCTTGTTTGTATGTTTTCTCTCACAAGCTGAACCAAAGAACACTCTGAAAGCCTTAATTGATTCTAGCTGGGTAGAAGCTATGCAAGAGGAGCTTCTTCAGTTCAAGATTCAGAAAGTTTGGGTGCTAGTTGATTTACCTAAGGATGCAAAGGTAATTGGCACTAGATGGGTTTTCAAGAATAAAAGGGATGAAAGGGGAATAGTGATTAGGAATAAGGCTAGATTAGTAGCCCAAGGGTACGCACAACAAGAAGGTATAGACTATGATGAAGTTTTTACTCCAGTAGCAAGACTTGAGGCAATTAGGCTTTTCTTAGCTTATGCTTCATTTTTAGGCTTCACAGTTTACCAAATGGATGTCAAGAGTGCATTTTTATATGGCACAATTGAAGAAGAGGTGTATGTCTAACAACCTCCAGGGTTCATTGATCCTGACCATCCAGACAAAGTGTACAGAGTTGTAAAAGCTCTATATGGCCTGCATCAGGCACCAAGAGCTTGGTATGAAACACTAGCTTCCTATTTAAAAGAGAATGGATTTCAAAGAGGAAAGATTGATCAGACACTTTTCATCAAACAGCACAAGAAGGATCTTCTGTTAGTGCGGGTGTAGGTGGATGACATTATCTTTGGATCTACAAGGAAGGAGATGTGTTTGGAGTTTGAGAAGCTTATGCATGATAAGTTTCAGATGAGTTCTATGGGGGAACTTACATTCTTTTTGGGTTTGCAAGTTAAACAGTCATATGAAGGCATATTTATTAGTCAAGATAAATATGTTGCTGAGATACTTAGGAAGTTCAACTTTGCTGATTCAAAAATGGCAAGCACACCAATGGATTCTGAGAAACAACTTCCAAAAGATTTAAATGGAGAAAATGTGGATGTACACACATACAGATCTATGATAGGATCTTTGATGTATCTCACATCATCAAGACCTGACATCATGTTCTCTGTTTGTGCTTGTGCAAGATTTCAAGTAACTCCAAAAGTTTCTCATTTAACAGTAGTCAAGAGGATTTTTAGATATCTCAAGGGTCAACCTAGGTTGGGTCTATGGTATTCTAGATAGTCACCTTTTGACTTGGTCGCATTTTTGGATAGTGATTATGCTGGTGCTAGCTTGGACAGAAAGTCAACAACTGGAGGATGTCAATTCCTTGGGTGTAGACTTATCTCATGGCAGTGTAAGAAGCAAACAATTATGGCTAATTCAACAACTGAAGCTGAATATGTAGCTGCTGCAAGTTGCTGTGCTCAAATCCTATGGCTTCAAAACCAACTTCTTTACTATGGGTACAATTTTATGAACACTGTCATTCATATTGATAATAGTAGTACAATTTGTATTATTAAAAATCCAGTACAACATTCTAAAACAAAACACATTGAAATTAGACATCACTTTATAAGAGACTGCAATGAGAAAAGATTAATTCAAGCTCTTAAAATTGCTTCAGAATACAACTTTGCAGATCTGCTAACAAAAGCTTTTGATGTTGGAAGGTTTCAGTACTTGGTAGCAAGTATTGGAATGCTTAATATTTAAATTTTTCAATCTATGTGTTTTTGAATACCAGTGTGGTTAATTCTGGTGATTACTCAGTTAATTCTGGTGATTACTCAATTAAGTCTGGTAAATAAAATTTTGTTTGTGTTGTTGTCTTTGTAAATTTGTACTAGCTATTACTTTAAAATTGTGTTATTTCATACAGTTAGTCATATGTTTATTCTAATATAAGACAAGTACTTTGTACATTGTTCTTTTGGTTTTAGACTAACAATTTCAGGTATGAATATTTGAGCACAAAGGAAGTTTTCAATTGAAATGGAAGCAGCAGAATGTTATATCAGTTGCTTACATAACAGGTTTATGATGGACTGAGTTTGGGAATTCTTAACAAAGGTTTATACCTAAGTTCATTAATTCTTTAAAACTACTTTCTTGAAACCTTGTTATCATAAATTTCACATTGAATTGATGACTTAGTTGATCAGATAGTAACCGATTCAACTCACTTTCTATCATTTTATACTTTTAAGTATAATGAGCAAGTCTAAGGACATCTGATAGAAAGAACAGCTAGTAAAAGTGAATCTAACACTTGTGTTAGAGGTAACAATTGCTATGAGCTGGAAACCCTGTCAAGAAAGCCTTTTGAATAGGTTTATCTTTACACAGACAGTTATTTATAACTGAAAACATTGGTTCTCACACAACCAGAGGTTGCTTTAAACCAAAATTTTGATTAAGTGTCTGTTATACACTTAATCCCTTCAAAATAGTTGAAAGCAGTATGATTTTTCATAATAAAATCATATGCATACTGCTAAAAGTCAAAAAATTTCTTAAAAGGATTTTTGGAATAAAAAATGACTCAGAAAACCATCAAATGATGGATTATGGGTTATTGCCCCATGAATCACCTCTCATAGTAGTTAACACACCTAGAAGTGATGAGGGCAGCAAATTAAACTCTTAAGGAATTGATGGCTACATGTACAACATTGTCTGATAACAAGTTCTAATTGATAGCTCAGATGATGGGGAGAGAAATATTTTGGTACATTGTGAGAGATCTTCCAAACAGGGGTGGAAATGTTATTTGCATCTCAGGGGAGGAAACATCTCACAGGAGGAAATAAAGCCCAAGGAATTTTAACCAATGAAATGGAGGAAAAGAAAAGAGCATACAAGATGATGAGGAAGTTGAAAATGACAAGAATAGAGCTGATTCTGGAGTATTATATATATTCAGAAGAGATGAAGCATTCCAAAGGAGAAAGTTCTATCTAGGTCAAAGGAAGAAAGCTTTCAGTTTCAATTTCAGTTCACTACATTTGTTCATCACTTGCAAGGGCATGCTGATAGATGATTTCACTTGTTGAAACAACCATCCAAGATACACAGCACCATTGCCTCTTATAATTCCTCCATCCATGGAAATTGCACCATCTTTTAGGTCAATGTTTGAAGCCTGAAGATGTGTATTGATATTGTTGAAGTCAAAGATCAGAAAGCAGATGAGTTACTGAGTTAGATATTAACCTTTCAGAATAGAGGAAAGTTCAGTCCAAGGGTCTGACTATGAAGTGTTTGAAAGATCTTCACAATTCCTTATTTAATTTAGAAAACATGTTGAAATGGATTCACATGCTCAGGGGAGGATTGTTGGGAATTAAATATTCTGAAGATCTTTCCTTGATGCGGCAATAAATAGTCCTTACTTTCCTGAAGTTTAAGTATCGGGAAATTCTCTAAGTGATTAAGTCTGGTGGTTAAGTCTGCTAGTGTTAATCCTGGTTAATTCTGCTACCTGGTTAAGTTTGGTCGTTGAAGATTAAGTCTGCTAGTATTAATTCTGGTGAATACAGAATTAAGTCTGCTCTTCTATCGTTAAGTCTGGTTGACTAAAGTCAATAATACACGATAGATAATATCTTACCCCATGTGCTCAGTCTTTATATTATACTCACAGAACAAGTTGTAAACATAGATACATGTTGTATCTTAGTTACTGACACACATAAGATAAGCTAGCAAGTTGTTCGACAAGACTTAACATTATTGTAAAGATCTTTTTTGATATATAAAAGAAAGATCTTAGACTAGAGACATATATGTGTTAAAAGGATAGTGCTTAATTAATATCTCTCAAGAACAAACAAAAACAATATCACAAGTTATAGAAACATAAGATTCAAGGTTGTAACCCTAGTGATAACTCAAGATCACTCGTATTATTATCTTAATAATATTGAATCGTTTGGTGATAAGCTTTCATTGTTCATTGTCATATAACAAACATAACTGTTCCATTTCCATAACCATAATAACCTTCTAAATGTGATTAAGTAGATTCCGCATACTTAATCATATTCACTCAATATATCATACACACAAAGTTGCAAAGGTTTAACCACCTTATAGTGTGTTCGAATCCTAACAATATCTGATTTTCAAATCCCATGAAAGGGTTTGATAATTTGGAAAGAATGACATATTTGATTTTTACACCTTTTAATTTATCAGAGTATATAATGCCCTCTCCGTGTCTTGTTCTGCTCCGTTAATTACCTGAGATAAACATGCTTAAAGTGTCAACACAAAGGTTGGCGAGTTCATAGAGTTTAATGAAAAACCATTTATTTCAATGAATTCAAGAGTATATCGTAATGATTGAAATAAATTCAAGTATGAGTAAACAGTCAGTTTTCAATAATTTCAGAGGTGAAGTGATATTCGAAATAAGTTTCAAGTACTGATAAATAGTTCATTTCAATGATTTCAAGAACGAGGTAATAACTGTAATAAATGCTAACAGCGATGAAATATGTAATGAGTGATGTTGAGTATAACCACAAATAAATCATATATGTATTCAATTAAGTTCAAGTACTGGATCATAATCCTAACATGAGATGGAACCAATGATGTTATGACTGAGATCAATAATCAAGGTCTGATGAAATACTAATACAGCTGTATCTAGATATATGTGAAGACACATAATCTCTTATGGATATTGCCCTAAGCCTCATGACACGCAAAGGTTAACAAAGAACCGTAAAACGGAGGTGACACATCAAGTCAATGATGTGAAATAATGCCCTCGAGTAATAGGTGATTTGCCAATTCCTATTTTTCTCAAATATAGTGCATCGCGACTAATACGACTAACCAAAAGGCATTCCGTCCAGTATTAGTGGGATAGGATGTCAATCCTCCAACAGGTTTCGAAGCTGTTCACTATATTCGCGTTCACTACTAGTGATTAATGGCTCATGATAAAGGGACTTTCTGGCAGTAGGGGTGTACTTAGGCAATATCAAGGTAATGATGTAACTAAAGTACTTATGCTCTTTTCTAGCAAGTATTCCCATTGAAGTTTTGAAATGACATATAACAATTATCTGTACATTCATGATGTTACTTGAATGTTTATCTTAAAAACCAATATCATATTACTACAATCAGTTTGAAAATGCTATCCTCTGAGTTCAGTATTCAAGCTAATCAAGCAATTTACTAGTAAAACAAGCATCTATTTCTTCCAAGGAGTAATTCAAAACATATAAGTAGGAGTTATATTTCCATGTAAATCATGATAGTTTTCAATGTACTTATACAATTAAAAGTATGTAATTAAGCACGTATCTCCCCCAAAGAGTATTTATAACACATGTATAAAAATGGGGCTATGACTCACCTTGAGCGTATCTGACAAGGTGGAATTATGAAGTCAAGTAAGATTATGGGAACGATTATGGAAACGTCTTCAACATGTGACCTGAATATAAAGGAAGTCTAAGAATCTGACCAAATACGAACGGTGGAAGTGATAACGAGAATGAATAACGATTTGATCGTTAGAGTGAGAATGTGATATGCTTAAAATGCCTAAAGTTTAAAAATAATATATTTCATAATATTATCTTGCTTTTATGTTTTTGAAACCAATAAAATCGTTTCCTCGAAAGTGGGGAAACGAATCGTTAAGTTAAATCGTTTAAAACGTTTTATATACAAATATAACGAACGTTATATATTAAGAAATGAAATATACAAAAATGCATGTGATGTGACAGAGAAATCAGAAAATGAAATATGGAAATGTAAATATGTATCAGGTTCTGTTCGTCCTTTCAATTTCACTGTTTTTACACTTTACACCCTAACGGCGTTAGCGTTGCACTGTTAGTCCTTATTTATATAATAATTGCATTTACAGTCCACTACATGTCCAAAATTACATTCTAAGCTTGGAATATTAAATAATATCAATTTCTATCCCTAAGATTCTATTTTGGCAGTTTCAGACCTTGTTTTTCAAAGTTGGCAGTTTTAGTCCCTCAAGTTGAAAATGGTTTACAAAGTTAGTCCAAAAATCACAAAAGTTATAGGAAAATAATCCGAGAATTTCTATAAGTTTATTAAGCTTATTATAGTCTATTTCAACTTCTTATTACATGAATTGCTTATTTTTAATATAAAAGGGCCGAATTTGAAATTAAAGCCCATTAAGAAAAATTGATCCGTGGGCTTCGGTCAAAGTGGGCTTATGTTTTGGGCTCATTTTTAAGTGGCAAATTCATATTCAAAAGGCCTTTGGGACTAGCTTATCAAATAAGCTAAAATTCAGTTTATTGGGCTTTAAGTCCATTTTGGAAATAATTGACTGATTTGAGAATGATTTTGGTCGACTACTTTGGCTAATTTCAAAGGGTCAAACGAGCTTATCCTTACGAACTATAAATATGAAACATGTTGCTAGTAACGTGGTCTAATGGGTTGTGTAAAAATAATGGGTCGTTGTTAAATCGGATTTTATTATATCAAGTCGTTTTGTGGGTCGAATGGAGCAATTTCTGAGTATAAAAAGACTTAGAATTTTCTAAGTGTTTGTGGTACATACACATTTTCTGGTTTACTTTAGCCAAATTAGAACTAGCAAATGAGTTTGTATTTACGAATTATAAACACGAAACATTTAGTTTGTAATATGGTTAATTAAGTCGAGTAAAAATATTGGGGTGTCGTTAAGTGACTTTTTGTTTTACAAGGCCATTTATATAGCGACTTGGGTCAGTTTTTAAGTAGTAAAACACTTAGCTAATTTTTATGTTTTTCTGAATTTTGGTACGCGTATACATAGGTCCAAAGGGGTTCGAATGATGCATGAAACAATATTATAAATGTGATATGTGTGTTCTTCGTGGTTCCTGGGCCTTCCACGAGGGAGGCAACCACGTTTTGTGTTCTATATACAAACGAGGTACGTAAATATATAAGTAAAATGATATACGTTCGAGTAAGGTTAAGATACGATGCATGGTGATAGAAATACGTATGAAATGAATTGGAAATGATATCAAAAGACTTACAACACCTCTTAGGGTGGTAGAGAGTCGAGAAAACGAATGGAACACAAGGGAATAAAAATCACGCTCGCTAATAACACTAAACGTTTATATATAGTAACCCGTTTCTTCGAATATCTTCCAAACGAATGAAGGAATCCTTCTGGTCTTCCAGTGAAGTTTTTATGAGTGAATGAGAGTTAGGAAGGTGGTATTTGGTGAGTGATAGAAGGTGATAATTATAGAGTAGTTATATAAGGAGTTATACATACGTATGGATTCAAATGGTTAAAGAAACATCTCCCACTTGCTCTATTAGTTCTTGTCAATGAATGAATGGTTCTAAAGGATTATTTCTGACATTCTAGGACTTTAGGAGGGATTGTGAGTGAGTAGCAAAGTTGAAATTGGCTTATGTGATTTATATATGTCGACTAGTATATATCAATGTACACAATTCGGTTTTAACGTGTAATATGATTTCTTGGTTGATAAATCTTACTCAGTAACACGAGATTAGGCTAGAAATATTATTAGGCGAGGGTGGAAACAAGTTGGAGTCAAAACGGTTACGTATTGAGTTTTTAGTTTCTATCGGATTGGGTTAAGATCTAGCGAACACTTTGCCTCTTAAAAGCATATAAATACTTGACATCTACTTCTGAAATTCGACATACATGTAGTCTAGTGGGTGGTGAACGAGATGGTGTAAAAATATTCCTAGGTCGCGTTTAAAAATGGAGCGAAATAGAGGCGTTTTTGGAGAGGGTGTGATCGGGTTTTAACATGAAATAACAAAAGAAAATAGTTGGGCTAGTTGGGCTGATGAATAGTAGAACGTGGGATAGAGTTGGGCTGATCATAACTTGGCCCGATTAAGTGTTAATTATGTATATAATTGTGTAATTAAATTTCGTAATACGCGTTGAACTCATCCCGTCATTTGGTGAATTATGTGATGACGTGTTTACGTTAATATAGTATAATAAGAAAAATTTTAAATTTCTCCGTAAAAATGGTGATTAAAATAACGACGGAGATTAATATATAATTAAACGTCGTTAATTATATTGAATTTTTGCAGCGTATTACAGTATTTACAAATCCTTGTCAACCCCCGGACTTGGTTATGTAAAACTTGATGTTAGATCAAAGACTCCTTCACCTGTAAGAACAAATGTTCCTAAACCTCGGTCAAGAACTCCTCTGCCGAGAGGTAACTTTAGAAGACAAAGTTATCCAAGTAACTTTCCCGTAACTTGGAATAACGGTCAACCACAAAGTTACTTACCATGGGAAATGTGTCCTCCATTCTTACATCCTAAATAAATGCGACAAATGCGTAGGATCTTTAACACTAACAACTTTGGACCTATGAGAAATTGGGGACCAAATGTTTGAGCTTCTGTTTTACAAGATAGAGATGGTCTTTGAACAACTTGAAGTCCATCTAATAGAGTATGATTAGTGGTTGCACTACTCTTGTAAAGTCAAGTCATGTCTCGTATGCCTAGCTTTCAACAAAGGTAGTCTAGTCTTCTAGTTTTAAGGGCAACATCTCAGGCAAAGGTACGCTTTCTTAAAACATCCTTTGTTAGTAGAAATGCTAAGCATGTAGTGTTATTAGAATCTAAAATAATAGGCACTATCACAAAGAAACGAAATTTACATTTCATCATGACTCAAATATTTGTCGAAGGCAAGTTTGACAAACTCAACTTGTCCAGAAATGTACAATGATCGCTCAAAGATCATGCGTGACAAGTTTGAGATGAGCATGATGAGTGAGTCAAGTTTCTTCCCTAGCCTTCTCAATATATCACTCGAAGATTTCATCTTCTTAAATTTAAGTATACTAAATATATTATATATATATATATATATATATATATATATATATTGAAGATACTTAGATTAGAAAAATCTTAATCTAGACGACAAACGCCCATGTCTGCGGAAACAAATCTCACAAGAGACGATGAAGGTGAGTGCGCAGATAGTACTAGGTTAGGGGCATGATAGGTAATCTAATTTACCTAACAGGCAAGTAGGCCCGATATCATGTCTAGTGTCTGGCTTTGTGCTCACTTATAAGAAGGATCCCAAAACTTACCTTAAAGTGTTTGATGTATCTTCCAATGCATTAAAGGCACTATACACTTAAGATTATGATATCTCAAGGGAATTGGTGTAGAAATTGTTGTCTATACCAACTCTGATAATGCGGGAGATAATATGGATTGATAAAGAGAGAGTGATGCTTGTACCTTCATAGGTTGTTGTCAAACCTCTTGGTTCTCCAAGAAACAAACCACTCTTGTTATCTCAACGACCGAAGCCAAATACGTAAGCGCCGGAAAGGCATGACAAAAAGTACTATGAATGAAATAATCCCCTATGAAGTGCGGCAACCGAAGTGCAAATAGACTTGATCGAGAACCCCGTAGATTGCTCATGTATGAAGCACATCAAAGTACATCATCTCCTCCGTCGCGATAATGTCCGAAGAGGAATCATTTCCTTAGAAAAGTTTTCCTCAAAGGACAACATCGTCGATATCATAACCAATACGTCCTTCACATCCCTCTTATGACTATTTGAATATTTCTTTGGAAATATTTAAGTCATCTCTCATATCTCGTTTCATGACTTTCTAAATATTTCATTGGAAATAATGAAGTCACTTTTTACGTCTCGCCTCATGACTTCTTAAGTCATCCTTCTCATCCCTCTTATGACTATTTCAATATTTCACTGGAAATATTAAAGTCGTCCCTTACGTACCATCTCGTAACTCACTCAATATTTCACTGGAAATATTAAGTCACTCCTCTCATCCTTCTTATGACCACTCAAACATTTCACTATTGAAGTCATACCTTACGTATCGCCTCCTGACTTTTCAAGTCATTCCTCTCATTCTTCTCATGATTCTTAGATATTTCACTGGAAATACTAAGTCATTCTTTACATCTCGTCTCATGACTTCTGAATATTTCACTGGAAATATTAAGTCATTCCTTACATCTCGTCTCATGACTGTTGAATATTTCACTGGAAATATTAAATCATTTATTACGTCTCGTCTCATGACTTATAGATATTTCACTGGAAATGTCAAGTCATTCCTTACGTCTAGTGTCATGACTTCTACATATTTCAAGGGAAATATTACAAGTCATTCCTCATTTTCCTCTAATGACCACTTATGCATTTCCTCGGAAATACTAAGGTCATTACTTGTCATTCCGCCTATTCGTTCCCGTTAAAAGAGTTTATTGGGTATAAACTCTTTCCTCGCATCAAAAAGTCTTACTAAATAAGTAAGACTAATCAGTCAAGAGACAAAACAGAACAAAAATTGGTCTCAGACATACATGGCACCATTAAAGTGGCACGGCACCACTAAAATTAGTGGTACCGTGTATCTGCTGAAGCCCTTTTTCTTCTATTTTCCCTCTGCACACTCATTTCAAACAAACATAACCATCCTCATCTGCTATCAAAACCGAACACAATACCCAAATCCTACTACACTCTTGTAAATCAAGTTCGAGGCATTGCAATCAAAGAATCTTAATCACTGCAACACAAATTGTAAGTCAATTAACTTTAATTTCTTTTCAATTAGAGTCTAGGGTTTGTTCTTAAGCATAAAATCGAATTGGGGGTTTTCAATTTTTATTGAACTTTGATGCAATTAGGACTAAGATTAGACAATGTACTACTTACATGATTCCCTAAACCTAGGATTTTCATAAACCCACTAATATTGCATAACCTAGTCCGAATTTCCCTAGTTAAATCGGATTAAGATTAATTATGTCTAGTCGAATCATGTCTAGGAGACTTAAAATTGGATTAGGAATCATTAACATTGAAGCTTTTCAATTTTAAGACTTTTGGCGCCAAGTTGACGCAATTTGTCAAACACCCCAATTCCATCGTTTTCGAAAAATTTCACGTATCTAGGATCATGAAATTTTTTTCATGCATTGTTGATGCAAAGTAAAAACGATTTTGCATGCATACATGATCTCACAAATGTTGATCGAAATACATAATTAATGTGTATTCTTCGACACATTTGATTGAGCAAAAGTGAAGTTAGGAGCGTTTGGGTAATCTCATTAATTTTGTTTTAGAGTCGAGATTACCGCACCTCCACATTGTTTGTATTTAGGCACACACACACTAAGAATGTGATCATCAAAATGTAACAAGTAAACATATACATAATTATATTTTTGTAGGTAACAATGACTCGTATGGATTATCAAGATACCAGACACTACATCCCCATTCTAATCAATGATCCAAACATCTCAGATGAGCAAAAAGCTTATCTCGTTCGAGTCCAAAATCGATATATATACGAAGGTCGTGTAGTCGATGCTCATTTTGTTCTCTTGGATAACATCCAAGCTTGTTTTCCTACAATCCAATTTGATTGTTTATACAAAATAAACGATCAAATTTGTCCTCGTTTTGTCCTCGAATTCTACAGTCAAGTCCGCACCTTCAATGATCTTGAGGGTAATGTCTTCCTTGATTTTTGGATTCAAAACCAAAACATCATGTCGTCCATCACTGAGCTTGGTGACATTCTCGGTGTTCCTTCGTATGGTCAGTGTGCATACACTGAAGACCATTCCTTAGAGTCACTTCACTATAATCTTGAAAGTGAAGGTCCTTATCGTACTGAAATTCCCAACCTTGAAACCATAAAACAACACATCCAAATTCCTCGAGTCGCCAACACGCATCAAAAGCGTAATGGTTCCATTGTCTATCTCGAACCCAATTGACTCTATCTCAAGGAGATTCTTCCCGATCTTAAAATTTGGGAACTTCTGCTACGAGAAAACATGTTGTGTCTTGCGGGAAACCGGGATCATGTTCTGGCTAGTCTTGCCCACATGCTTTATTGTCTTAGTATCGAGGAGCCATACAACCTCACATACTACATGGCCAAATGGATGGCCAACATTCATAGTTGAACCGATAAGCTCATTCCATATGGTTTGTTGCTTACTCGTCTATTCCAGTGGGTTATGGAAAATTACCCACATCTAAATAGTGTCCACTATGTTCTAGTCAATCCCGTCATGAAACCTCTTGGTGCACCACAACGTCGCACAAAGCAACGTAAAGACAAAGGGTCTAAACGTGGTCGTAAATCCACCTTTGATGCTACTTTCTCATCTTCCTCCTTCGGTCATGGTTCGTCATCTCAACCTATTGATGACGATGATGATGAGGTGAATGAAGAAGGAACATCTCGTCCTCGTACTCCCTCTCCCGACACCTTCTTTCAAAACCTTGACACGTCATCATTCGAACCAACAACCGACCTTCCATTCAACCAAACCAACCTAACCTCTGTGATGAGAAGGCAAACAACCATGTACAATCGAAAAGTGTCGATGCATGAGCAAACAATCGGGGGGTTCAAGTCTATTGGCAAGGCAATCAAGGGACTCGGGAACAAGATTAAAAAGTTGGGTAAGAGAAGAGATTAGATAGCACTAACTTAAGTAGTATCACTAACTTAAGTATTATTAAGCTATTATTAATGGGATCATGGCAATGTCCATCTAACATTAACAAATTTAAATTGTCTTAACAATTTTTACTTGACATTGGTAACTTTGACTAGTTAATCAATCTTAATGTTTTATTATTTTCATGAACTTTATCTAGTTCATATTCTTTGTTTTATATTTCTCATGCATGCACTAGATGATAAACTTGCTTGGCATAATGCATGCTTAATAGTTGCCTAAACATAGATGATCACATGATATTATTAGTTGCTAGTTGAGACTAGTGTTAGGAAAACAATGTGATTCATCTTTAGTGAATTGAGGCTTTGGGATTTGCTGCAAATTGTCCACCCAGAATTACCCATTTAGGCAACCTACGACCTGCAGAACTGGAAAAAGAGTCAACTACGGGCCATGACTCCACTAAATAGGGCACGACACCACTAAATTTAGTGGTACCGTACCCTGGGGAGACCATTTTAACTGTTCTCTTCCATTTTTTGACCTTATTTTTTTGAAAATCTGCAAACACATGCTGATTACAATACACCTAAATCCCCAAATCCACCATCCTATCCATCCTTGCATGCTTTGATTTGGCTATATAAGCTCATATCATGCATTGCTCTTCCACCACCATTTCACACACACCATACACTTATCATGTCTTCCACCATGGCTACCACTTCTCACCAAGCCAAGAAACCAAGGTTCAACCTCAAACCAACCAATGAAATAATTTTCATTGATCTCACTTTGGATGATGATGAAGATGTCCACACACCACAAACCTCAACCAAATCAACCTCCTCAATCTCTACACCTCTAGCTCCATCCAAGGCAACCTCAACTAGGCCAACCACATCATCATCCTCCTCCACCTTTAGGATTGCCACATCTTTGCCTCTACCAAGTCCCCCACAACCTTTGGCACTTACACTCACCTTATCACCATCAACTCCTTTTGAGATTGGGACTAATACATCATCATCTTCCCTCTCACCATCACCACAACCACTAATGGGGCATCCCATTCTTTATCCCCTACAACCACATACCCTAAGTTGTCCTTGTTGTCATCACAACCAACACCTCATCATGTGCCTTAGGGATGAGTTGAGCTTTCAATTCTCCTACCTTGAGCACCTCCTCACACCACCACAAGGACCCATCATACCACCTCCTCCACCACCAAATAGCCCAACCAACTAAACATGTTTATGTTTAGTTTTTCAAATAAAAGCTTAGGACCCCTTTTGGCATTTGAAGCAAATCTTGAAGTCTCCTATCACTAATGATGTTTATGTGCTCTCTTGTAGTTTGTTTTGTCTCTATGATGTAGTCATACCTATGTATGACATGTTATCTTTATGAATGAATGTTTTCTTTTATGTTGTTGTTTTATTTTTGGGGGCTTGGCTACTTAGTCATTTTCTTGTGGTTGGATATTTGTCATAAGTGCTACATGTTAGATCTTGTATATTTGTCATCTAACCTTGTTTTGTAGCACAAATCATTGCTCGATTCCTTGGTGTCCTCCAAACGAGGGGGAGTATACATCAAGGGGGAGTCTTAGCAACCTTTTTGCTTCGACAAAAAGGGGGAGAGAAATGGGAGTAAACTGATTAAAAACTTTTTAAAACTAATTTTAACCTAAAATGAGTTTATGTTTTGTCATCATCAAAAAGGGGGAGATTGTTGATGCAAATAATATTCTAAAAACGTTATTTCTATCTTTCGATAACTTCACATTTTCGCTCCCTCTTAATCTATGACCATCCGGACAAGATGTGAAAAAAAATAAAGAGGAAAAAAAACGTTGACGGAAGCGATGAGCTTAGTAACGTCATGACAAATGGTGGATATCATACAATAAACTTCACCTTTGAAGTCACGTAGCTCTTCTCGATCATTGTGAATATTCATAGAACGATGAGGCATGTGATTACGTGGAGATATCCTAAGGGTTAAGAAGATAAAATCTTCAAGGTTGTGAGGTTAGTGATAAGGTTCTAGTGGGGTTATCTATATTGATGAAGAAGGGTTATCTCAACTTATCCTGGCGGTTCTTCGCTTGAAGTGTGTGGAAGATGAGTGAGATAAGGAAGCATTGGTAGTGTGAAACTAAGGTTGAAAAGTGTAGATAAGTTGAGAAGATAATGGATACGGAAGTAACAATACATATGGTGTGTTTAGTACCATGCGGAAGTGAAAGGGGAAAAAGCTAAGGAATCAGAAAATAGACAGAATCTATTCTGATAGGAGACGGTTCTGGTTCAAGACTACATCGAGTGGGTTTCGATAGTGCTTTTGAAACAATGAGGATTGAAAACAAGATAAACTGTCTCAGCAGACAACGGTCCGACGGTACCGTTAAATTTAGCGGTACCGTCCCCTATTTAAGGGTACCGTGACCTGTTGAGGTCAGTTTTGACCCAGAATTAGATTTTTGACAAAGAAATTTCACATATGTTGTGATTTTTCTGGACCTTAGATTAAAGGAATTTATACCGAATAAATTCTTTTATGAATGAATCCAACGGGATTCGATGAACGTTGATCGAGAACGAGAGATGACATTTAAATTCATTTCGTAAATTAAATATACTTTAAATATTTTGGATGAAATATTTAAGTTGTCATTGGAATTAAAGAGGATTTTACAAATAAATCTCGCTTATTTAGTGAGACTTTTCGACACGAGGAGAGAATTTATACCTAATAAATTCTTTTTACGAGATGAACGGTACTAAACGAGAAGAATTGACTTTTATATTCTTGAGGAAATACATAGGTAGTCATTAGAGCGATGTGAAAGATGACTTAATATTTTCAGTGAAATATTTAAAAAGTCATGAGACGAGACACAAGATATGACTTCAATATTTCCAGTGAAATATTCAAGTAGTCATGAGAGCGATGTAAAGAATGACTTAATATTTTCAGTGAAATATTTAAAAAGTCATGAGACGAGACACAAGATACGACTTCAATATTTCGAGTGAAATATTTAAAAAGTCAAGAGACGAGACGTAAGGGATGACTTCAATATTTCCAGTGAAATATTTACGTAGTCATGAGAGGGATTTAAAGAATGACTCAATATCTCTAGTGAAATATTTAAAGAGTCATGAGACGAGACGCGCGAGATGACTACAATATTTTCCAGTGAAATATTCAAGTAGTCATAAGAGGGGTACGAGGGATGACTTTAATATTTCCAGTGAAATATTTAAATAGTCATAAGATTTATAGAATATGTTCCATCATTCCTTGACCTAGACGAAGATGGTTAGAGGATTCTCGTTTGAGAGGTTTGGTTGATTTACGGATTTTGATGTGCTTCGCACGCGAGTGTTTCACGGGGTTTTGAAAGACATAATGCAGGGCCTATGATGCTGATTCACAGCAGGGTTTGGAATCTTAAGAAGTGTATAGTCACAGGAGGATGAAAAGAACTACTAATCACTTATATAGTAACTCATGAGTCCTTTGTCACCCGAGGGTTGATGTTAGCTTTTAGCTTTTGGATGAGCATTTTAACATATGTTGTTAAAAGGCTTGAATATGATATTTCGGATATGACATTTAACAATTGCGATCGCAAGTTAAATTTACTTAAATATTTCGGATGAAATATTTAAGTTGTCAAACCTACTCCGAGTTCTACTAGGTTTGTATCTAACCTTCCTATGACAAAAGGGTGTATTACTTGGAAGAAGGCGAAGTGATGACCAGGGAATTATGACAACTTCAAGGCCACCTTAACTTATAGGTTTTGACACTAGTGTATGACTATATGACTTCTAAGGGTTCATAGTGATAGGCATACCTAATTCCTAATGTGTTAAAAGAACATAGTGTGGGTGCAAAATTTACAAGCAAATCATGTAAAATGCACATAAGGAATAAATGAAAACATCATGCAAAACATGATAATCATTTAGCATTTAAGATCATGAAGATATTTAATCATATCTTATGAGAACATTTTGTCATTTTGAAACACATATGTGGGATGCAAACAATCTAGGTTTGCTAAGGAAGATCCTAATTACTGCTTGTTCAAAATGAAATCCTAACGGGAGATAAAGTTCACTGATGTAAACTATCTCTAGTCAAATGTAGGAATGAAAAATTTTCAAGTTAGAGAATGAGTATGAGACTATCACTAGTGGTGCTCAATTGAGGCTAAACACGACCATTTTTACAGGTTATACCCCTAACCCAACTTCTCTCCTGGAAGCAATTCAACCGTTAGGTCAAATTGAATTTCTAGTGCGATAGGTTCTCCAGTAGTCATTCTCATGTTAGAAAAATTCAAATTCCTATATTTGCCTATCGAAGTATAGCAAAGATGATATTAGCTTATTTCGCTAATACATGGCCTAATATGACTCAACTAACCATACTTTGAAAGTTGGTTAAGAAAATGACATGTCTTACACAACTACTAACAAAGGCAAGCGAAATGTTTTAATTTCGTGTTTGAGATTTAGAGGTTATTTGATGGAGATGGTGCATTTTATGATCTCTTGGACAACATCTTTGTTTGTTGAGTTGTTACATGTTATTTTAACATGATTTGGTTTTCTAAAACCAAGAGACATTCTAATGTGATACAATGTAGAATTTACTACATCGTGTGTGTTTCAAGAATGCTCCTTTGCATATCTTGAGAAAAGAATCTAGTAAAGGTTATTTACCTCAGTAGATCTTGTGAGTATTATATTTAAAATGAGCCATATTGTATATTTCAACAAATATGCTTTTCTAAGAGGAAACTTATCACTCTTACGAATGCTTAGTGAAACAAGTATTTTAGTGTATGACCAATGTTACTTGTTTATGCAATGACACATGTTGTATTAGGTTATTATTCAACTCTAATATCCTATATTTGTTAACAAGATACAAGGTATTCTCCTGTAACATAACCATTTATGTTACAAAGAAAATAAGATGCATATGATATAAGTTATCATTTGTCAATCTTTTGTTAAGAGAAATACATGTGATATTCTCAAAGATCGATGATAATGACACATGTTGTATTAGGTTATTATTCAACTCTAATATCCTATATTTGTTAACAAGATGCAAGGTATTCTCTTGTAACATAACCATTTATGTTACAAAGACAATAAGATGCATATGATATAAGTTATCCTTTGTCAATCTTTTGTTAAGAGAAATACATGTGATATTCTCAAAGATCGATGACTTACATAATAGTTAATAACATATTATGTGTGACACTTTTACTAGACATGTGATTTTGAGTGTTGAGTCGTTCATGAGCAAAGTTTACATATGTTGTTTGTTTGCTCGTGTTTGGTTTTTCGAAAATGACACATTTACAAATTGCATTGCAATGTAAATTACTTGTATATTTCGGATGAAACATCCAAGTTGTCAATCCTACTTAGTTGTGTATTTTATGCATCTTTTAAACATATTAGTTTAATGTTTGGAACACAACCATTGGACAAGAAGACTCAATATGGCATCTTCAACACAAGTGTGAGTTATGATCCGATGCATATTATTTTCGTCTTGAGAGGACGCCATTATTTTCATAACAATCGAGTGTGATTGAGTATGTAGATTCAAGATAATATATTTCATCATATTTTTATGTTATCTTGAAGCTAGACAAATAATGACTTCAATTTCATGTCCATACTCGAAAACTTGTCAATTAGATTCGATAATGATATCAATCATAATTTGAATAATGAATTGATATGTATTCGAAATCTTTCTTGACCCTCACGATCACTCCTTTTAAAAAAGAAAATAAAAATTTAGGGAATGTGTTTCATTTATTTTAATACTAGTAGTATGTGTGAGGTTAATGACATACTAAGTTACTACTTCGATATTGTCATTTATTTTTATTTGCGAAAAACTATTTATATTATTAAGAATAATATTCTTAGTTTTTCAACACCTCATTAGTATAGAAATAATTATCTTAACTATTTTTATACAACATACGTAAAATACTAAATGTTTAAAACATTTTGTATGTGTGTTAGATCAATGCAAGTTTAATACAATTTCTTTTACTAAAATACTAATGTATTAATATGATCTTTTATCTTGGTTAGACAACCCATGGTCAAGCAATACAAAATGATGTAATGTTTTAGAGATCATGTTACGGATTTTATGAAAGTGTTAAGTATTTTGGGGTGATATACTTTTTACACTTAAACCTTTGGAAAAATAATTGTGTAAGACAATATCTTTCGACACACATGATCTACCAACTTAATTTCTATTCCTAAGAAATTTACTAAACCATTTTAAAAATTTGCAACATATGCAAGAAAAACGATCTATGCCTATATGCAATGCAAACTAATTACTCAATATAGTGCAAGTGAATTAGCATAAGCCTTATAAACGCATAAACCGGAAAACTATAATAACCAAATAGCAACAAGGCATGAAAGACACTTATGCTTATAGATAAAATTAGCTCAACTAAAGATAGCAATAAGCATAAAAAAAAAATATTGACTAACAATACTAAGACACAAAGAAAAACAAATAGCCATTTAGCTTAACACACAAAAATACTTATCGTTATTTTGTGTATTAAGTATAACAATGTATACTAAACTTGATTTTATTTGAAAACGAATTGGTTTCCTCCCCATTTCAAAGATTTTTGCTAAGTCACTTGAAAACACGTCAAGGTTTAAAAGTTGAATCGCCCTTTTTCAGTTTGATCAAAAATTTACGCAAACTTCATGACCAAAAAGACCTATAGTTGAAAATCAAGGACTTTAACATACTTTCATTTAGAATTAATTCATAAAAATATTTTTCAAATGAAAGTAGACTCAACTTCGTTTAAAATAATGGGTGACACGACTCCTACGGACTAATGGTTGATTTTATATGAATTTCTGAAAGTGACCCAATACTGGAAACAGACAAACAGAGGCATGGTACCTTTAAATACCCCACGGTACCGTTAAATATAACGGTACCATCCTATATTTAGTGGTACCGTGATCTGTTTTCTTTTCAAAACTGCATGACTTAATGACTCGTTCTGAAAACATGACCGGACACTTAAAACTCTATTCTTTTAGTGGTTTAAGAAAACCTTCAAGCTAGTATGACAAAGTATAATTAACAACAAAACTTGTAAGTATTAAGCAACTAAATACTTTTCATATTTTATCATCTTCATAGGTAATTTGATACATGGATCGTACTCAATTTTGAAAACCATTTGTTTTAAAAATTTGAGCGACGTGGCTCTGGTACCAATTGTGGAAACCGTAGAGGGGGGGGGGGTGAATACGTTTCCATTAAAAACTTAAAAACTTTTTGTATCAAACACCTAATCAAGTGTGACGTAATATGAAAAGTGTCAACAATGGTCATATAACATCTAGAGATGGTATAAAGTGAACTACAACATAAACACCATCTAACCATGACACAAATATAATCAACATAGTATAAGCAACAAAGCACACAAACATAAATGCAATGCAAATATAAATATAAAGCGATAAAGACTATAATGAAAATAAAGAGATAAGTAAGAAGGCGCAAACCGGACACGATGATTTATAGTGGTTCGGTCATGAAGCTCCTCTTCGCCCTACTCCACTCCCCTAGTACCCAACTCGAGAGTTACTTCACTAATCAACAAGCTCCCTTCAGGCGGAGAAAACCGTACAACGTCGCTTATCCTTATTTCCGACACTAAGCTAAATGTTGATTACTAATCTTAGCTAGTACCAATCTACCACGATCCACACGATCTACTCACGATCTACCCGATCTACACTTGATACACTTGATCAATACACAAGCCCACAAGCTACAAGAGATCTCCAAGATCTCAACAAGATCACAATGATCTACTCCCACTTGACTCGATCTACCCAATCTACCCTTGATCTTCTTGATCAATCACACAAGCCCACAAGCTTCAAGAGATCTCCAAGATCTCGACAAGATCACAATGATCAACCCTCACTTGACTCAATCTACCCTATCTACCTTTGATCAACTTGATCAACACACTAGCTCACAAGCTACAAGAGATATTCAATATCTCTATAAGATCACAATGATCTTCCCTCATAAACTCTCAAAAGAAAGATAGACTTGATGTATACTATGATACAATCAAGTGTGTAACAAATGTTACAAGTGCTCTACCTATAACTACAACACTTTGTATCTTCTTGGATACCTTGTGTTCTTCTCTTGCACTAGAAGAGGAATGAAGAGGATCACTTGGTGGGATGAAATGATCACTCTTAAACAAACTAAGACTCTCTAAATGATCAAAGAAAGTGATCTAAGTGAGGAGGGATTAGACCAGAGAAAACTAACTGGAAAAATCAAGTTGAAAGTGTAAAATGATCCACTATTTATAGGCAAGGAGAAAACTAGCCGTTACAGAGGGACGGCACCACTAATTGTCTCACGGCACCACTAAATTTAGTGGTACCGTCGGTACTTTAGTGGTACCGTGGACGATCCTTCATTTGTTTTTAGTGGGGAAGGTTTATTTGAGAATGTTTGGAGCTGTTTTGGGGGGGGGGAGGGGATAACTGTTGGGATTTTTTAAACTTATTTTTTAAAATAAAACATTTCTTTTTAATTCAAAAATAATTTGTAAAATGTATTTTTGAAAAAATGTTTTGTCACATTAAAAATGTGAAGTTTAGAGAAAAATATAATCCTTTGATCATTTGTCAAGTAGTAGATTTGTTTGTCCATACCTTGAGTGATTTACGTCGGGATGTAAATCTACGACTTTGTTGAAGCATATTTGAGACGTCGGGAGGTGTTGATGTAAGTATGCATTGATGATTTGTGTTTACAAGTAACTTGCACATTTTACGTTATGTATTACAAGTTACATGCTTGTCATTATTAAAACCGAAGAAACCGTTTAGTTTAAATATCGTAATATTTGCACTAACATATACGACCTATATCTCTTTATATAATAGAGATATTATGCTTACAAAGGATAAGTATTAGGAAATAAACATGTCTTCATAATTTTTACAATTATCTTCTAGGAAATCTTCTGTAATTTTCCATCTTTTGAAGAATTTCTCATTTGTCTTTTAAGTCCTTCATCTTTCATATGTTTTGTCTTATCAACTCAAATATAATTCCCAGCAAAAACAATGAACTATTCATACACTAACATGGTATATATTTTATGCTGATTTGAATATAAAACTCAGAACTATCAAGAATAAAAGAAGGAAAAAAGCAGGGGTTGAAGGTGATAGGAAAAAGACCTTTGCAAAAAAACGGCCAAGTCAAACTGAAGAAGTGAACAAAGAAACAACATCATCACCAACAACACTAACAACACCAAGAAAATTAACAAAATCTGTTGCTAGACGTTTAAGCTTAGAAAACACACCAAGAACAAAAACAGAAAGAGAAACACCACCAAAAAATACTGAAGAAACACCTTTAATATTATATGATCTACAACCACCAACAGTAACTATTGAACTAACAACAATGACTGCACATAAAAAAGCAAAGACGATTGTTGAAAAGAAGAAAAGGAATGAAGAATAAGAGGCTGAAAAAAAGAATGAAGTGGGAAAGAAGACAAAAGGAGGGGATGCTCATAAAGCTGGCAAGAAGAAAGTTGTAGAAAATAAAAAGACAAAAGCATCAATTAGTATCTTTTGCTACTAAAATTTTAATTTTCTATTACTACTTAAATTGTAAACAATGGCAATTTCTATTCTGTTGTAAACAATGCTTTTGGTTTATGTGAATATAACATTCTTTTGGTAATTTTATTAGAGTATCACAAGTGATATTAATGAAAAGTGTGTTAAAAATACAGTTGACTTTATGAAGAAAACTATGAAATTAAAAACTTGAGTAACATAACGATTCGGCAAAAAAAGTCAACATATATATCAATTAAAGAATAATGTTACAAGTGAAACATGTCATAAACAAGTAAAAACAAGTAAACTCATAAATGATGTAAACATTTCAACATTTTTTATCACAAGTGATAAAATGACAAATATTCCATAAAGTCACAAAGACCTCATAAAAATTAATTCCAACTATTTATCGCAAAAAGTAAGTCCAAAAAACAAATCAATCAATAAAATCATCCTTAAATTGCAGTAAGCAACATTATAAGCCTAAAGAAGTAAGCTTATAGGGTTAATGAAAAATATTAAAAATTGAAAACTTTTTTCAGATACCCTAAATCAAAACACTTTGAGTTAAATGGTTACTGTCCATTAGTGTACACAATGTATGTAATAAATTTTTTGTTTTTTTTACCACTACTTTATAATCTGTTATACTAACCTAGCAATTTAAGATTTTTCTAAAATTGTTAAAAATGAGTTCAAAGGCAGAAATTGTTGAAATTTCTTTAGATTATTCAACTTTTTTGGTGAAATTTCTTCTCCATTGTCTAAAAAGGAGTGCAGCTCTTAGGTGTTGCAAAAAGGATTCAGCGTCTGCTAATGTTCCTGTAACCAGTCAAGGTTTTTCATTGGGTGGCAAAAGGATTGAAGTCCTAGGATTTGGAGCCAAGGAGATGGCGAAAATAATTCAAGTCCTAGGCCTTGTAACCAAGGAGACTTATGCAAGGATGATAGGTAAAGGGAAAGGGAAAAGTATTCTTAGTTGATGGATTCTCACTACTGTGTTTTCTTAGGAATGTATGGTTTCATCTTTTGAATTATGTATGTAGGTAAGAAAATGCTAGTTGATACTGTTATTTATTGTTGTTATAATCTGTCTATATTCATAAGAAATTAAAAAAATTTATTTAACTTATGTCATGTTTCTGTTTTGAAAGTAAAGGTCTAAAATTGAAGTGTTCACCTTGGTTTGATCTGGAAGGCTGTAGATTTAGACTATAATTAAAGGAACAGTTGGGAATGTGTTATTTCTGCCAACTTTAAAAATTTTGAGGGCAATAATTGTGGGTTATTTTGTATGGTAGCCTGATAATGTGAAGGGGGTAACAGTATTATAGGTGTAGGTGTGTTGAGTGCTTATAATGGGTATAAAAAAAAATTGGTGTTCATCTTTGGCAGGTATTGGGTGGTGATGTGCATGTGGGAAAAAAAATAAAATAATATAAAAAGATAAAAAAAAAATTATTTTGTTTTTTTTTTGTTGTTTTCCTATTTAAGAAAGGAATGGTGTGTGGTTGTATGCATATTTCAGTTTTTGACTTGTGATAAAGGGAAAAAAGATGTCTAGACATCCTAGGTGTGATCAGCTTAGAATTGAAGCCAATTCGAACAATTGGTCTGCAATGTTCATCCTGTATTGTCATAAAGCTGGAATTGAAGATATTCAAATGGCGCAACAAATGAATGAGGTATGTGGTAGATTGGCTGGGGTAATGCGTGAAAGGGCCGCTTTTATTGAGGAGTTAGATAATATTGGAAATAACTATGCTAAAAAAACAGCTGAATTCCTAAGAGAAGTGCAATCAAAAGATGAGCAAAAGGTGTTGCAAATGCGTATTATGACCGCTGAGCTGGAGCTAAACGCCCGTAATAAGGAGATCTTTGTTCAGAGGCTCAGGGGTTTAATGGATCTCTGAGTATCTGGATTATAATCAAATCAGTTCTTGTTGGGTATGTTGTTTTGTTCATGTTGGTGTGATGGTGTAGTTTGTATTTGCAGTTATGTATTTGTATTTAATGGTATGTAAGTAGTTGGTTTGTGTTAAATTAAAATTTGTGACTAACCTTGTTTGCTTCCTTAAATAGGGTAACTCATCTTGTAGTTCCTGATCATTGCTGATCTTGATATGTTGTACTGATCTGTCTTTTTGATTACGCTTTCTCATTCCTGTTTTGGGCGTTAACCATCTGCATAACCGTTAAGCTACATAAGAATAGAAATTAAGGTAACGTATCTAGTAATATATATTCAACGAAGTAAGGGAAGAAGTCCAAGCAGAGGTGGCAAAATGATCTGGTTGGGTCCCGATTGAAAGCGAATGTAGAATAATTATGAATTGGAGTAATTGTTCAGCGAATGCAAGGTATTTAAGTACGTATTTTGTGGAAAACTAGAAGGGGGGGTTGAATAGTTTTACGTCTTTTTAATTTTATTATGAAAACTTTGTTTACTTTTAAAAACTTAGATTCGAATTTATGTGAACTCAACTCTTAAACAATATGAACAAATATAAGTAAATCTAAATAAACAATGCAAGTAAAGTAATGAAATGAATGAAAGATAGAGATGGAAAGATCGAACCGCGAGACAAAGGATTTATAGTGGTTCGGCTACAAGGACACCTTCCTTGCCCTACTCCACTCCTTGAGCACCTAACTCGAGAGTTTTATTCACTATGTCAACAAGCTCCCTTATGGCGGAGAAAACCTTACACAACTTTCGCTTACACCGGTTTAACGACACAAAGCTAGATGTCGGGTCCTAATCATAGCTAGAACCAATCTCACAACTTCTACACGACTTATTCACAACTTCTTCACGACGGCTTCACAACTTCTACACGACGGCTTCACAACTTCTACACGACGGCTTCACAACTACTTCACAACGTAGCACTACTTATATACTCTTCTACTTCCTTACACCTTCACTACTTACACACCTTAACTTCTTCACAACTTCACCACTACCACACTAATCTAGCCTAAACAATTATGTTCACACCTATCTAACAAATATACACAACTTATACACAAATGAATGAATGATTACACAAACAACTTAGGTAGCAAGATGATACTAAGTTGCAATACTTCTTCTCTAGTTGTTGAAGGAGTATTCTTCTTTTGCACTTGGATGGTAGAAGCTTGGATCACTTAGAAACCAATGCTTAAGAATATATGATCAAAGGATTTAGAAAGGATTTAGAAAGATAAGGAGAGATTTAGAACAGAAGGTTTGGGGTGCAAAAGGTGAGGAAAAAGTCCAGGAATGAACCAGTATTTATAGGCAAAATCTGACAGCTGGAGGAGCGGGGCGGTCCCCTTAAATAGGTGGCCGCCCCCCTTAATTATTAAGGGGACCGCCTAGTAAATTAAGGGGGCCGCCCAAATCCGAACGTTGCTCAGATTTGTCTTTTTGTGGGGAAGGTTTTTCTGGAACACTTTTGCCATTTTTGGTTGAAAATTTGAATTCATAAATTTATAATAGATTAAACATTTTTCTTTAATTTCCAAAAATGATTTTGTAAAAGATACAAAATGTTTGTGACATTTTATAAAAAATCTAGTGATTAAGAAAATGTTCCTTTGATCATATAATGCATTAGGCATTTGTTTATTCATACCTTGAGGGATTAAGTTGTAGAAGTGAAATATTTATAACTAAATACTTGTTTATTTAATAAGTTTATGTTTAATGAGTTTACATTTTGTGATTATCAAAACATAGAGATATCAAGAAGTATTAATAATGTTTTTAGGCATTATTTATATCAACATATTTTACATTTGGAAACTAAGTCATAAAAGCACATAAAGTTGTTAACCTGAACATGATTCAGTAGGAACATCTTATACTTCTGTTGCTAATTGTATGTCACGTTTCTATAACGCATGAAGAACCATTGTTATGGAACCCATGGCACATAAAGCACATGCAAGAACTCCTAAAATATGTAGTCTTTCCTGTAAAATGATATATGCAAGTACATTATTGCAATATAAAACGCTATTAAGAATCTGGTGGAATTAATTCAAATATACATGTTGAATTGTATTTTTCCTGATTAGTTAATGTTTTCATGAAGTGTTTGTGATGTGCTTGTAATATATTTTGGTTGGCAAAAATGATGATGCATATTAAGTTAAAATTCATAAGTTACGTTTTTGTTTGAGTTTTTGGTGCAACATTTACTGAAGCACTAATGTGATAACTTAAGATGCAAAGAATGCGAATAAAAAAAAGTAATGAAATAAAGATGGCAGAAGTACGCACCTAATGAAGTATAATGTATGGAAGCAGATGAGTGTTGAAATGTGGAGACGACAGAAATATTGACAAAGTGTCAATCATACGGGTTTCCTGTCGAAGCCCTTTGTGGCTGTATTAATTTCTGACCGCACGGAAAATTTCTGGTTAGAGTAATTTTTTTTCGCATATTCGCAACTGTGGTGACACAATCGGTTCTGGTCAACAGTATGGTTCAGTTACGAAGGAAAGATGGGAAACGGAAGAGGATGCTGCGAAGAAGTAATTTGCTCCAAATCATTTGTCACAGCAGTCTCTTCGGCCTCCCATCTCTCTTTACGAACTGAACCCTATTGTTGACCAGAGCCTTTTGTGCCACCGCAGTTATGAATATGCGAGAAAAAAGATGGATGTGTTTGGTCGCCATACATCCATCATCGATGTTCTGTCTATTTATTTATACTTTACTTGCGTGCGTACTAAACCTGTTACAGATATTGATAACATGAAATAATTGGTTAAAATGGGCATAAAGTTGACGGGCGAAAGTTAAATACGAATAATACCAAAGGATTGTAACAACGAAATAGAACACTACTCATAGCAAAGCATATAAAATAAAGTTGTCATCTAGTCGATGACAATCAGTTGAATACCATCACACAAATAGTATTCGAATTATTGACCGAATTCACACAAATCACTAAAGCATGAAACTATACTAAGAATAATTAATAGAACCTGTACGTCCATGGCCAGTGGCAAGCGACATTCTGGCAGCCCGTTTTTCATCCGGTGGCTCTGCAAAGAAAAAAAAGAAAAAAAATCAGAAGAAGGCAACAGTGCAAAAAAAAATTAAAAAATAAAATAAAAATAAAATAAAATAAAAAAAATAAAAAAAATAAGATCTGTATAGAATAGTACCTGTTCGTTTGTGGCCAGTAACAGGTGTTGTTCTCGCCACCCGCCTTTGTTGTGTTGCCGTCTTGCTGCGATTGGATATAGGATTCATACATGTTTGATGAATGACACTGGCAGTTGAGAACTGGCGTTTGAAATCCGCACCATAGTTGAAAGACATAGCGGCAGGAGGCTGAGGCTCAACTGTGAAAACAACGACAAAAGATTAACACTCGCAAGAAAAAAAATCGGCTGTGTATAGCTGCTAACAAAAGAGATGAATGCGCGTGTAAATGCTGAGATGTATACGAAGTACGATAGCCGGAGATAGTACCTCAAAAACAAAGAAACTAAACTTGAGACATATGAACACATGATGTATCTAAAGCAACATTATAAACAAAAGATTACAACTAACCATCAGAAGTATTCACGGTGAAAGCATTACCACTTCCTACTCCAATATCGCCTATGATGACAACGGCACATAAGAGAACATTAACAAAGAAAGTAGAAGAAAAATCAAAACTGATGTTATGTGGCGGTTAAAGTTAAATTTTTTTCGCATATCCGTAACTGTATCGACACAAATTCTTCTGGTCAACAGTATGGTTGAATTACGAAGGAAATATGGGAAACGGAAGAGGACGCTGCGAAGAAGTAATTTTCTTTAAATTACTTGTCACAGCATTCTTTTCGGTTTCGCATCTTTCTTTACGAACTTAACCTTATTGTTGATCAGAGCCTTTTGTGCCACTATAGTTAGGAATATGCGAACAAAAATTAGCTATGGCATTAGAAAAAATAGTCACCCTTTCTGGATCCCCCTACAGTTCCTTTCGTCGTTTGAACTCCCTTGAATACATACTTGAGTACATGGTCATAGGATTCAATCTGTTTGGTACACAAAATCCGTTAGGAAGCAAAAAAAGAAAAAGTCATTGAAATATGGAAATTGTAGTAGCACTCATCTTTTGTTGATTCTGTAAGCGGTATCCATTGCCGATTATTCTTCACTGGTACCAAAAAAGATAACAATCAGTTGAGTGTCTGGATATTAGCAAATAAATAGCAAGACTTGGTGTTTCATTTCTGGCATGGTACGTATGTCTCTGTGTATTCGTAAACGTAGTTTTGCAACACCTCCTGATGAACAATATGATCGAATTCTCAAAGATCAATGGGAAATGAAATAGGATGGTGCGAAGAAGTAGTTTGCGCCAAATTACTTGTGATATCATCCTCTTTCGTTTCGCACTAATCTTCAAGAATTTTATCCTATTGGTGATCAGTGTGGTATGCGTAACCGGTATTACAAATATACGGAGTTTAAACAATGAAAGATTAGCAAATATATGAAAAACAGATGTACCTAGCTAATGCTATTGATCAAAGGGTGATACTACATTTATTCTGAAATAATAGATAGATACCGTCTCATAACTGTGGGTTATTTGTTTAGCCATAAAAAAATTATATCTCCCACTGAAATTCGTTTTGTTATTTACATGGTCTTTAAACAACCGTGTGCACCAGATGTATTGTTAGTTTGTGTAAATAGCAAAAGGAATTCGAGGGGAAGATAAGAGTAACTTTCTAAGTTGGAAGGTATGTGTTTGTTATAAGAAACTTGTAGTTGTATATTTGAAGTTGAAACACACTTTGGTACTTTGAACCTCCCGTCGAAAACCTATTGCCATGTAGGTAAAATATATGCAAAGGTTTGTACCAAACCTATTGCAATGATAGTGACATAGGAATGGGTTTCCAGGGGGATGCTCAAAGTACCTACGTTTGTTGAACAAAAATACATTGATTCTAGAAAATTGTGTAAGTATTAGGACTCATGTTGAATGAGGTAATGAAGGAGTGTCGCTTGTCATCAACAATGCACACTATATCATTATCACAATCAACATGCTTCAATTATTAGAACCGATATATCTAACGATGTATATAGGCTCCATTGGTTAATTTGTCTGAGTTTTTTGATGGAACGTACATATATCGTTAGATAGATCTGCTCTAATAATCGAAGTTTTCAACCTGAAGTCGAATTTAGCAAGCTATGTATGGCTACATTATTTTGTAGATGGATGGTTTTAAGTCATAAAAAAGGATGGAACTTAAAAAACAACATAGCTAACTTTTCTAAGGTTCTTTACAGTTCCTTTTGATGTTTCAACTCCCTTTGTGCAAAGACCTGTATCAGGTGATTTGCTAGATTGTTGAAATAGCAAAACGAACTATATAGGAGCTTAGAATAAGCAGGCATGTTGAAGTTCCATACTCATTTATTAAATTAAACCATTCATTGACAAAATAATATAGTCATCTGATACATAACTTGGTATTTTTAACTTCTTTTTAAAACACTTTTATAGAATCGACAATTATAATTTTTCATTAACTTTTAGAAAGCCAATTATTTATATGATAGCGAATTGTTACCTGCGTGTTGCCACTTCCAAAATTGCCGGTCAATGTGCCTGTCTTATATGCGTGTTGCCACCTCTAGTGCTGCAGCAAAGGCATGCGATAAAATTTTTGCATTCAAAGATGGTAGAGGAGATAACAAAAAGCCTAATGCGTGCGATAAAAAAATTGATCTCAAGAGTGGCCGAAGATTAGCTGTTTTTTTTTTATCTGTCAATATTAAAACTTTATGGTCTGTACTTGTAAGAGCTGGTTTGTTTTTGCATATTCGCAAGTGCAGTTATATAAAAGGTACAAATCAACAGTATGTTTCAATTATGAATAAAAGATAGGAAACGGGAAAGGACACTGCATTGAAGTGATTTGCCTCAAATCATTCGCCACAGCATTCTTTTCGGTTTCGCATCTTTCTTCAGTAATTGTATCGTGTTACTGATGAGGATCTTTTATGGAAATGCAATCATGAATATGCCAAAAAAAGTTAATTATAACAGCAGTAGAACACCAAGTGTTAGTATCGGCAAATGCAAAAATATCATGTAGTCTTTGTTGCTCTTATTGTAACAAATTGTTTTTTTAACGAACGCCTTAGTTTTTTGCCATCTCCTATACCATCTTTGAATGCGAAAATTTTATCGCATGCCTTTAATGAAAACAGGACACAAATTTTTTAAAGCTTTCAACTCAACTAATGAAAATAGAACACAAATTTTATCGCTTGCACTATCTTTGAAAGTTTATGTATACTAAGTTTTGGATTACCTTTCATCCATTAACTGTATCAATCAACTTCGAAATCCACATGCCTGTGCACGTGCAATCGATTTCAGCTTCCTAGCGTAAGAAATGGGGAACAGCAAAAGTTAAGTTGTTGGTCCATGAAATTCGAGTAAAACAAGAACAGTTCATTAATATGATTAACAAATGTTACAAGATTACACAAAACCTATTAGATTACATGATAACATCTTCAGCTTCTTCAAAGGGACAATTCTGGTAAATCATCCCCTTTGGGTGACAAATAGACTCTCATTGATCCAAGCTATGCTTGATGATTCAATGGGAGGATGATCCTATCAACTAATACATTTTGTATTGTTTTGTTTGTTTAGGACACACACTAACTCTATTACAATATAGACATTATATAGAAGTAAATGAAACAAATGCACATGGGTTGGTGGTCCCCATTCCTTTTCTTTATTGAAAAGTCCCATCACTTTTCTTTATTGAAAAGCACCAACACTCCTTTTGATGTACTTTGTCTGACTTCCTTTTTGGAAGTTCCCGCCCATATTTTCAGTCTGCTTGTAGAGATAGTATCTTCAGGGTGACTGAGACATTTGTCAATTCTCAGTGATACTGGTGTTGTTTGTAGCTCGTATACTTTACTCACTGACACCGTATAAGTAAGTAAAGTGTTTCTTCAACAACGGGCTTTTTGCAACACTCACTGATTTCTTTATCAGTGAGTAACCCACTATTTTATCAGTGAGTTAGGCTATTTTATGTTCAAATTTTGTCTGGGTAATTGGGTCAATTTTTGACCCAACAATCTCCCCCTATTTGAATATACAAATAGCCTGGGTGAATGAGGTTCTGGTTGATCAGGGACTTGGGATTAGTTCCTGAAGGTTCAGTAAGTTGAATGACCGGTTCAGTGACTGGGTTCAGGGTTCATGGGTCCTGAGGGTTCACTTTGATTGGTTCATTGTTTGTCTCACTGAGAGGGTTCAAGTTCCTGGGGGTTCAAATTCCTGGGGGTTCAGGGACCTGGGGTTATGGGACTGAGGGTTCAGGTTCCTGGAGGTTCAGTCACCAAGGGTTCAGGGTTCAGTAACCAGTTCAGTCACCAAGGGTTCAAGGTTCCTGAGGAGAGAATGGGTTCAGGTTCCTAAGGGTTCAGTGACTGTTTTAGTCAGTGACAAGGTTCAAGGTTTCATTGACCTGGGGTTTCAGGGACAAGGGTTCAGTGACCAGGTATGATTTGGGGGGTTGTTTTTCAGTGACCTGGGTTCATGGGTAAGGTTCAGGGACCTGATGGGGTTTATGGGTTTGGGTTTGGGTTTGGGTTTAAGTTTCAGTGTCCTGATAAAAAACACTTGCTCACTGACTTGTATTTTTAACTTCACCGGAGTTATACATCCAAGCCCATATCTGATCATCAGTCCTCCTGAGTTATCATCAACTGGCAACCCAGTTCATATCAGCTGCTTCCGTTGATCCTGACATTTCAGGAACACTGATATGTATTACACCCCATTTTCAGGCCGCAACATCCCTTGATTCACATTCCCGTCCACTCCCTGATTCATATCAGGGACCCCTTTGAATTTCAAACCTCCACTGACCCGAACTTTTCACACCTTCACTCACACTGAGTAACACATAATCTGTCCACACTGATATATTTACATCAAGAACAACTCCCTGATAAATTTATCAGTCACCCTTATATCTCCTAACACAACAGCCCTTCAATCCTATCAAATTCAGAAACCCATCACCCTCGATTCAAACCTAATCCCTTTTAACACATACTTCCAAAACTACTTCTTGAATCAGACCTACTTTGCTTCCGAAACCACAATCATCTCCATTCTTGGTTTTGATAACAACACCAATTTCCACCATTTTTTCTCGTCACCATCAATAACACCATGAACTTAATTGATTTCGTTATTTTGAAATCTATCAAAACCGACTTAACCTAATTTTTTATCTCCTCCATCACTTTTCTTCCGCAAGACGTTTGATGATGGTATTAGGTTTTTTGTGTCGGATTTAATTGTTCGATCTGGGTTGAGATCGATAGTGGTAAGTTGGTTGACTTTGTTGATGATAGATGGATCTGGGTCTTGATTTATGTTGTTTTTGAAGGTGATCGATTGTTTTAGTTAACAACAGATCGAATGGTTTTTATTGATAGAGTTGAATCTGGGTTTTGATGATTTTGTGGTTAGAATGTTAGATCAAGAGTTTTGTAGGCTTTTTGAGAGATTTTAAGTGAGATGTTAGATCCGGTTTTGTACCAGATCTTTTGTGTGGTTTTTTTTTTTTTTTTTTTTTTTTTTTTTTTTTTTTTTTTATGGGTTTTTGTGTGTGGTGTTGTTTAGTGGTTAGGGTTTGGTGGGGATAAGATTTGTGTAGTGGGTATGTGTTTTGTGGGGTTCAGAGAGGGGATTGGTGTTTGTCAGTCACCAAAATAAATGTGTTTCTCCCCCTCAAAAATTGCTATAACAGTAGCAGTTTTTGAAGATCACATTTATTTAGTTTTTGAAGAATGTTATCAGTAATCATGCATGGATCTGGCTCATAAGAATGAACCTTAGGCTCTGGTACCACTTGTTGGTCCATGAAATTCGAGTAAAACAAGAACAGTTCATTAATATGATTAACAAATGTTACAAGATTACTCAAAACCTATTAGATTACATGATAACATCTTCAGCTTCTTCAAGGGGATAATTCCGGTAAATCATCCCCTTTGGGTGACAAATAGACTCTCATTGATCCAAGCTATGCTTGATGATTCAATGAGAGGATGATCCTATCAACTAATACATTTTGTATTGTTTTGTTTGTTTAGGACACACACTAACTCTATTACAATACATATATTATATAGAAGTAAATGAAATAAATGCACATGGGTTGGTGGTCCCCATTCCTTTTCTTTATTGAAAAGTCCCATCACTTTTCTTTATTGAAAAGCACCAACACTCCTTTTGATGTACTTTGTCTGACTTCCTTTTTGGAAGTTCCCGCCCATATTTTCAGTCTGCTTGTAGAGATAGTATCTTCAGGGTCACTGAGACATTTGTCAATTCTCAGTGATACTGGTGTTGTTTGTAGCTCGTATACTTTACTCACTGACACCGTATCAGTAAGTAAAGTGTTTCTTCAACAACGGGCTTTTTACAACACTCACTGATTTCTTTATCAGTGAGTAACCCACTATTTTATCAGTGAGTTAGGCTATTTTATGTTCAAATTTTGTCTGGGTAATTGGGTCAATTTTTGACCCAACATAAGTATATAAAATTTTAGATTAATGCTTTGCATATAAAAAAAAGAAATGGGATACTTACTTCAAAGGACAGATAAAAGAACAATGTCGTTACCGACCAATGCGGCCACGTAGTAAATAACCTGAAGGATACGAAAATATTATTAAACTATGCAAATGAATACAGTAAGTATGAAAATAGACAATAAATTTTAGTGATACTTAACTTCTGGTCATTGCCGTATGTGACCGCGTAAACCTGAACGATAAAAAAATATCAATAAATTATTTATATGAATACAGTTAGTATGAAAATACTAACAAACTACGAACACTGAGTGCACATACCATGTAAATACAGTAGTAGTTGAGAGTCGCATCCGTATGTCGTGTTTGCATGACGGAACACTTTGGTACTTTATCCCTCTTCTCGAAATCCCATTGCCATGTAGCTCAAATACGTGCAAAGGTTTGCACCAAACCCATTGCAATGACAGTGACACAGAAATGAGTTTTCGAGGGGAAGGTAAAAGTAGTTACGTGTGCTGAAGAAAAATATGACGATTCTAGAAAAGATGCATAAACTTGTAAAATATGTTGTATGCATTTAAGTATAACAGCAGCCACAGATGATGTACATCGGTTGTCAATATTAGGAAATGAAGAGTATCTGATTTTCTTTACTTGTTGATACTAAAAGTTGATGCTTTGTATGTGTGATGGTAAGGTTGTTTACGCATGTTTGTACTTGTAGGTTCACAAAAGGTCATGATCAATAGTACGATTCGATTCAAAAAGATAGATGGGAAACAAAAGAGGATGGTGCGAAGAAGTAATTTGCACCAAATCACTTGTCACAACATTCTCTTTTGTTTCTCATGTATCTTTTAGAATTGTATCATATTGGTGATCAGGACCTTTTCTGGAGCTGCAGGTACAAACATGCGAAAAAAAGCTCACTATCACAGACACAGAGGATCAAGTGTTATTATTGACAAATAAAAAATACCTGATAATTTTCAATTCCTAATATTGACATGTGATGTACAACATCTGTAGTTGCTGTTATAGTTGAATGCAGGTGGTTTATCATATATATAAAAGAGACATAAATGTAAAAATGGACGGATATATATATATATATTATATATATATATATATATATATATATATATATATATATATCTACATATTATATATAACAGGATGCGTATGACGTCATCAAATGCATGATTGATGAATAAGCGCTGGATTGATGAGTAATCATGCTCTTATTCCACCTAAGCATGCCACCTAAGCAACATTTGACCAAACAAAATTCGTATGTTGACTTTTAATTCCGAAATTTTAAAAAAGATTCTAAATATTCGAACTTGGGTTGTTTACATAGCTTAAGTATACGTCAATGTTACCATTAGACCAAGTTATTTTTTGTGATATAACTCGTACAAAAAATAACTATAATCTTCTTCTTTGATTACCAGGCGGAATTTTTGGAATGGTATATGTATTTTCTAAACATGTATCTCGGATTTTTTTAAAAGATATGTTTAATTTTAATTTGTAGAAGATATAGTTTGAAAGATAAGTTTGGAATGTATTTTGTATAAATCTTTTGTTCCCATATTTAACATCATATGTCACACCCCCAAAATCGGGTCCAGCGGAAGCATACATGCCACTGGGGTGCAACTCAATTGGTATCACAACACAAGTGCAAAGAACGGTTTTCATTTCAATTATTTAGAACAACCTTGTTTAACAAAAATGTTGAATTTACATTGTTAAAAGTAGTGCGGAAATAGGCCCTTTAAAATAGGTAAAACGGTCCCAAATGTTTGTCAGAGTCTTCTATGACCATGCCATGCCCTGCCAAGAGCCTCCAGTAGCGTGCTATTGCTTTATACCTGAAAATACATGCTAACAAGTGTCAACACGAGGTTGGTGAGTTCATAGAGTTTATTGTAAAATGTAATGCCTTTGAATGAAGATTTTCCCAGCAAAGGCATTGTAAATCCACCCAGTTCCAAGTCCCGCCCATAACAAGGCTTGCAACCTGTGTGTTTACAACCCATTGCCAAATATGATTTGGTTTATGTTACTAAATGTTATACGGAAACCACAAGTATAAAGTGTTTAACAAACTGCCACATGAAAATGATACATTAGCTCTTAAGCTCATGACCCCGAAGCTAGACTGAATGAAATGCCCCAACTGAGTGCTTTGCCAAACACCCTGAAATGGATCAAATGTAATGCGTTCGTATGACAAGTTGGTGCTACTAACCCGAACGGAGGAGTCACCCTTAATAGATCTATTCACACACTCTCACTTGCTCACAATTAACGGTTCATGATAATAGGGGACTTTAACTTGGCAATGAGGTAACTTAAGCAATGTAATGAATTTATATACTTTGGTCCACATGAAAAAAATGGTGCAATGTATTCTCCCCCGAGAAATTTGAAATGATGTAATAACTTGAAAAACGGGGCTATGAAAACTCACGTTAATCCTTAGAAGATTAAAGTGCTTGTGAAAAATATTTGAGCATGTATTCTCCCCCAAAACGTAATCCAAAGCGTATAAAGGTAGGGCTATGGAACTCACCTGATGCGATAGCAACAATGAAAGATATGAATATGCTGAAATGAGGCTCGGTCTCTAACCGCGACCTAACATGAATGATATGATCTATTGTAAGCAATGAAATGATGCTACACATGCAAATACGTATGTTAACGATACCACTCGTTACTTTTGAAAATAATGTTTATCGTCGAAAAAATACATTTTTGACGTCTCGTAAGTCATAAACTACTTTTCGTGTAAATATGTTGAAATGGTACTCTATGATCCTCGTTTGGTGTTTTATGGTCAAATATAATGTTTTCGTCGCAAAATACCACTTTTCATATTTTGTGAAATATGCCCAAATGGCCTCGTAAAACTAGTCGTGAAATATTGTACGTTAAGTGTTAGCGGTAAAACTCGACGTTTTTGAAAACCTTGTAACAATAGTTAGATGTCGTCTCATTTGACTTTTAATCATACGCGCCTCGATGGGTAAGAAATATTGCTTCCAATGTCGTTACTTGAAAATATAGTGTTCAACACTTAGGAAATTCTATTATGGTAAAAGCTGTCAAAATTATATAAGTTTCGTCGGATTTCAAACGTGTATATCTTTTTCGTTATAAGTCCAATGGACAAACGGCCAATTGATTTGGAAAGCCTGCTGGGAGTACTTGATTTTACTTGACTATGGCTCGGGCTCAAACTGATCCGATCATAGAGAAAAACAGTCGAGAAAATGGCACCTCGTAAAGACAGTTTCTGCGGCAAAATAATAATAATAGTGCTGAAGGAAAATAGTTAAAATCGTCTAATTTCAAACGCTTGTATCTTTTTCGTTATAAGCTCGTTTTCTACGTTCTTTATATCCCCGGAATCGTGGGACAACATACTAACATATTTTTGACAATTTAGGACGGCTAGATCAAGTTTTATGCTCAAATTTGCCCGTGAGTACTGTTCATCAGCAAGCATTTCCGGAAAATATAGTTTTCGTCGTTAAACTCGTTTTAGCATAACTTTCATGTCGTAAATGATCTTTTAGCGATTCCAGCGGCTACGGTTTCGATTTTGAAAGTATTATCTAAATATGAAAACCAAAAGTTCGGCCCAGCCCCTGGATTTTCGGATTTTTACAAAAAGGGACAGCCACTTTACTAACTTGTTTAAAAACTATTTTTCTTGTTTCTATTCTTTACCAAACCACTTCAAATCACCACCAAACTAATTTAATCCTACCATACACCTTCTTAGGGTGTCATGGAGTTCTAGTCTTCATAAAATTTAGTAAGATTTCAAGGGATGATCATAGGATAGTTTTAGATTCATAAAAACCAATATATACTTGAAAGTGGTATATATAACTTAAGTATTAGCATGTTTAACCAATATAAATTAAAAATACATCATGTAACTAGTTAAATGAAAGTATGGGATGATTAAAAATATTACTTGAGCTTACTTGATAATTTTGAAGAATTTGGAGATGATTAAGTTAACAACCTTGAGATTTTTATTTCAAAATCTTAACAAGGAAGGAAAATAGACTAGATTAGCACTTGATTCTTGAAAACTTGATGGATTGGCTTGGTTTTCTTCCCCTTGTCGTGGGTTTGGAGAGAAAAAAAAGAAAAGAAAACCTTGACTTTTGATTTTGGTAAATATGAGTTTATGTGTTAAAGTCTTGGAGTAATAAAATATCTAGCTACTTGGTTAAAGTCTTTTAGTCAAATGAGCTTTAATGAAGCCTGGTCACCAAGGGTGCTAGGGGTGGGGCGGCAACATGGGTGAAAAAGGAAGAAAAATGTGGAGATTTGTTTAGATATTGTAAGACTTTTGTGTTATTGTGTGTATATAATAGTTTTAGGGGATACCGGGTACCGAGTTAACTGAAAATAAAACGTGACGAATAAAAATAAAATACGACGAAGTCGTGAAAATTATGAAATCATGTTACTGATAAGAATCGGGTGTTAAAATAATGATCGTGATGAAATATCGCAAACCGACGGAAGTTTAAACGTATACCGGTAAATATGGTAAAAATCCTCAAAACACCGTGTGAATTAATAATATAAATTTTATATTATTATAAAGAGTATGAAAATATATTAGGATCATAATCGGGAGTATTTGGGTATAATATTAGTAGTAATGATTGAGTGGTAACGTTTAACAAATAATCAAACATACGTAAATGAAAAACACACAAACCCGTGCATGACTTAATATGATGATGATGTTACTGATGATATGTAGACCACTCTAGTCTAAATGACGTGCCCTTACTGATGATGCATGAAAACGCAGCTAAACCATCCTGGTTACGCGCATTTAAATACCCGTAAACTAGGTTTACGAATTAATGAATGCTGATGATGAACTGAAATTTTCTCCGGGAATGAATAGTGTTTCGTGAATAGTAAAATTTTCGAAAGTTTCTCAAAATCACAAATTGACCTCGAAAACGATGAATAGTGAAAAGTAATAGTGATCGGTGAATAGTAACTCGTGAATAGTAAATTGTCGAGGTTCGGAAAATGGCCTGAAATTACGAGTTGTGACATTCTCCACCCGTTAAAGGAGCGACGTCCCGGCGCTCAATTTGTTTTAATGTTGTTATGGTTTACTTTGGTCTTCCAGGTATGTCTAGTTCGTCCTATACTCATTGGGATTCTCGGGTACCATAAAAGTACGGAATACATTATTTTATTATTTAAAATCTATACACATCCTCCCACACCTCCATTATTACTTCCATCTCTTCACATCACCCTTTTCACTTTACCTTTTCATTTCCTTCTCTCCCATTTCAAAACCATTCACCGGCCATAAGAAAAATAAAAAAAAAAATTTCCGGCCAACTACGGCGCGCATTGTTTATTGTTTCAAGGTTAGTTCGTGTTATCTCGTCACCAATCCTTATCACTCGCTAGTCACTACCACCTTTGGAGCTCCATTTTTCATCCTTATTACTTCCCGTGTTGCTAACGTCGAAAATGGCACATTTCGTCACCACTATTGCGATAGTTTTTATCATGGTTGTCGTCATTCTCTTGACTTTCATTCCGGTTGAAGGTTATGGACTTTTGATTGGGATCTTGGTGTTTATCATACCACTCACCGCTCTATCATATGCGATGGATAAGTTTTGGGGTCCATAGGTTTATGTTAGAAATGTTGGAATAAGTCGTGGTTAGGTTTCCATGTAATCCTTGTAATATTAGCACGTTCGATGCTAATTATGTTGTTATGTACTAATTTCCGTGATTTCTAATAAAATTCTCGTTGTTTGTGTTTTTTTTTCTTAGTTCGTCGTACCTTCTTAATGTTTGCACTTTTGTATATTTCTTATTGTTCTCTTGTTGTTTGTAACTGATTCTTGACTTGTACAATTTCCTTTGTTGTTTCACAATTGAGTTCTAGACTAGTGAATTGGACTTTCCGATTTTTGGTCGTTAATGGGTAATTGGTACTTCCACCACAGGGTGTCTTAAAGGGTATAGTCTTTGTATTGGTGTGATGGCTATTGTTGAAAGTGAAATCTGTCAATGTCAAAGGTTTACTCCAAACAATTTAAGGTTAATTATATGGTGCTGAGCACGTCCTATAGGGATTGGATAGTTCTCTTCAATGTTCGTTGGTCTGAGGATGGTAGATCGTGCATACATCTGATTGGGTAAGGATAGCTTAAAGGGATTGTTAGAAGTTTGAAGTAAAGCGACTATCTCTGTCGGAAATGATGGAAATTGGTTCACCGTGCCTTGAAACTATTTCCTTGACGTAAAGTCTGGTAAGCTGTTCCATAGTATAAGTCTCTCCGATTGGAATGGAATGGACTGATTTGGTGGGACGATCGATGATCACCCAAATAGCTTCGAAACTGCCTGATGTCTTGGGAAGTTTAATGAAAATATCTATTGTAATGCGTTCTCATTTCCACTGAGGAATTTCTGGTTGCTGAAGTAATCCTAATGGTTTCTGGTACTCGGCTTTTACTTTAGCGCAAGTAAGGCATTTGCTAACATACGAAACTATGTCTGCTTTCATATTCGGCCACCAATAAAGTTTCTTGAGATTCTGATACATCTTATCAGAACTTGGATGAATGAAGTACTTCGACTTGTGCGACTCGTGCAGAATCAACTCTCGTAGTCCACCATAGAGAGATATCCAGTTTCTATCCTTGAAGCACAATACTCTGTCTGACCTCTTTACTAACCCATTTGCATTCTTTGGCATACCATAAGGTTTTCTCATTCTGTCGGTTTTCTTCCTTGAGTGCCTCAACTTGAGCCTCGAGGATTCGTGATGGTAAAGATGAAATGATTGTCATTCCCAATGATCTGACTCTCAACGGCTTGAGGTTGGGTTATGGTTAGCTGACGTGCTTCTAGGCGGCGGTTCATAAGGTGATGCAGGTGTGGATGTTCTTGCAACGATTGTGTATACACACAAGAAGTTTTGAAACCTTTAGAAATCGAGTAGGAATGCAAACCGAACATAATTTTATTATAATTGCTCTCAGTATTGCAAAATTCATCTCTGAGCGGGGCATAGGTAGTCAGCCTATGTCCAACTGTCCCGGGTTGAATATAGATGACGAGTCTATATTCCACCGAGGTTCAATGAAGTTTAAAATACTCAGCTCAGTTATAGTAATACTAGGTCCTTCACATTTGGAGAGATGTTCTGATAGGCTAAGGCTAAGGCAAAGGACCAAACTCGTGGTCGAATGATGAAACTATGTAAGAAAAAGGCGTAACGCTGAAACGTATACGATATGTATGCATGCTTATATGAAAGACAACTATAGTAATCAACTATAATAAGTGGGTATAAATGATTTGATAATAAGACACAAATCTTATTAAATATGTTAGCAACAAACCACAAATGAGGCATCAACTTGGCAGGCAGGCACGCGGCGGTCATAGGGTTAAGTTTTTGTAAATGTAGCTATAGTCTAGGTTTTAAAATCACCCAGTTCTCTATAGCCATGGCTCTGATACCAATCTGTCACACCCCCAAAATCGGGTCCAGCGGAAGCATACATGCCACTGGGGTGCAACTCAATTGGTATCACAACACAAGTGCAAAGAACGGTTTTCATTTCAATTATTTAGAACAACCTTGTTTAACAAAAATGTTGAATTTACATTGTTAAAAGTAGTGCGGAAATAGGCCCTTTAAAATAGGTAGAACGGTCCCAAATGTTTGTCAGAGTCTTCTATGACCATGCCATGCCCTGCCAAGAGCCTCCAGTAGCGTGCTATTGCTTTATACCTGAAAATACATGCTAACAAGTGTCAACACGAGGTTGGTGAGTTCATAGAGTTTATTGTAAAATGTAATGCCTTTGAATGAAGATTTTCCCAGCAAAGGCATTGTAAATCCACCCAGTTCCAAGTCCCGCCCATAACAAGACTTGCAACCTGTGTGTTTACAACCCATTGCCAAATATGATTTGGTTTATGTTACTGAAATGTTATACGGAAACCACAAGTATAAAGTGTATAACAAACTGCCACATGAAAATGATACATTAGCTCTTAAGCTCATGACCCCGAAGCTAGACTGAATGAAATGCCCCAACTGAGTGCTTTGCCAAACACCCTGAAATGGATCAAATGTAATGCGTTCGTATGACAAGTTGGTGCTACCAACCCGAACGGAGGAGTCACCCTCAATAGATCTATTCACACACTCTCGCTTGCTCACAATTAACGGTTCATGATAATAGGGGACTTTAACTTGGCAATGAGGTAACTTAAGCAATGTAATGAATTTATATACTTTGGTCCACATGAAAAAAATGGTGCAATGTATTCTCCCCCGAGAAATTTGAAATGATGTAATAACTTGAAAAACGGGGCTATGAAAACTCACGTTAATCCTTAGAAGATTAAAGTGCTTGTGAAAAATATTTGAGCATGTATTCTCCCCCAAAACGTAATCCAAAGCGTATAAAGGTAGGGCTATGGAACTCACCTGATGCGATAGCAACAATGAAAGATATGAATATGCTGAAATGAGGCTCGGTCTCTAACCGCGACCTAACATGAATGATATGATCTATTGTAAGCAATGAAATGATGCTACACATGCAAATACGTATGTTAACGATACCACTCGTTACTTTTGAAAATAATGTTTATAGTCGAAAAATACATTTTTGACGTCTCGTAAGTCATAAACTACTTTTCGTGTAAATATGTTGAAATGGTACTCTATGATCCTCGTTTGGTGTTTTATGGTCAAATATAATGTTTTCGTCGCAAAATACCACTTTTCATATTTTGTGAAATATGCCCAAATGGCCTCGTAAAACTAGTCGTGAAATATTGTACGTTAAGTGTTAGCGGTAAAACTCGACGTTTTTGAAAACCTTGTAACAATAGTTAGATGTCGTCTCATTTGACTTTTAATCATACGCGCCTCGATGGGTAAGAAATATTGCTTCCAATGTCGTTACTTGAAAATATAGTGTTCAACACTTAGGAAATTCTATTATGGTAAAAGCTGTCAAAATTATATAAGTTTCGTCGGATTTCAAACGTGTATATCTTTTTCGTTATAAGTCCAATGGACAAACGGCCAATTGATTTGGAAAGCCTGCTGGGAGTACTTGATTTTACTTAACTATGGCTCGGGCTCAAACTGATCCGATCATAGAGAAAAACAGTCGAGAAAATGGCACCTCGTAAAGACAGTTTCTGCGGCAAAATAATAATAATAGTGCTGAAGGAAATAGTTAAAATCGTCTAATTTCAAACGCTTGTATCTTTTTCGTTATAAGCTCGTTTTCTACGTTCTTTATATCCCCGGAATCGTGGGACAACATACTAACATGTTTTTGACAATTTAGGACGGCTAGATCAAGTTTTATGCTCAAATTTGCCCGTGAGTACTGTTCATCAGCAAGCATTTCCGGAAAATATAGTTTTCGTCGTTAAACTCGTTTTAGCATAACTTTCATGTCGTAAATGATCTTTTAGCGATTCCAGCGGCTACGGTTTCGATTTTGAAAGTATTATCTAAATATGAAAACCAAAAGTTCGGCCCAGCCCCTGGATTTTCGGATTTTTACAAAAAGGGACAGCCACTTTACTAACTTGTTTAAAAACTATTTTTCTTGTTTCTATTCTTTACCAAACCACTTCAAATCACCACCAAACTAATTTAATCCTACCATACACCTTCTTAGGGTGTCATGGAGTTCTAGTCTTCATAAAATTTAGTAAGATTTCAAGGGATGATCATAGGATAGTTTTAGATTCATAAAAACCAATATATACTTGAAAGTGGTATATATAACTTAAGTATTAGCATGTTTAACCAATATAAATTAAAAAATACATCATGTAACTAGTTAAATGAAAGTATGGGATGATTAAAAATATTACTTGAGCTTACTTGATAATTTTGAAGAATTTGGAGATGATTAAGTTAACAACCTTGAGATTTTTATTTCAAAATCTTAACAAGGAAGGAAAATAGACTAGATTAGCACTTGATTCTTGAAAACTTGATGGATTGGCTTGGTGTTCTTCCCCTTGTCGTGGGTTTGGAGAGAAAAAAAAGAAAAGAAAACCTTGACTTTTGATTTTGTAAATATGAGTTTATGTGTTAAAGTCTTGGAGTAATAAAATATCTAGCTACTTGGTTAAAGTCTTTTAGTCAAATGAGCTTTAATGAAGCTTGGTCACCAAGGGTGCTAGGGGTGGGGCGGCAACATGGGTGAAAAAGGAAGAAAATGTGGAGATTTGTTTAGATATTGTAAGACTTTTGTGTTATTGTGTGTATATAATAGTTTTAGGGGATACCGGGTACCGAGTTAACTGAAAATAAAACATGACGAATAAAAATAAAATACGACGAAGTCGTGAAAATTATGAAATCATGTTACTGATAAGAATCGGGTGTTAAAATAATGATCGTGATGAAATATCGCAAACCGACGGAAGTTTAAACGTATACCGGTAAATATGGTAAAAATCCTCAAAACACCGTGTGAATTAATAATATAAATTTTATATTATTATAAAGAGTATGAAAATATATTAGGATCATAATCGGGAGTATTTGGGTATAATATTAGTAGTAATGATTGAGTGGTAACGTTTAACAAATAATCAAACATACGTAAATGAAAAACACACAAACCCGTGCATGACTTAATATGATGATGATGTTACTGATGATATGTAGACCACTCTAGTCTAAATGACGTGTCCTTACTGATGATGCATGAATACGCAGCTAAACCAAACTGGTTACGCGCATTAAATACCCGTAAACTAGGTTTACGAATTAATGAATGCTGATGATGAAATGAAATTTTCTCCGGGAATGAATAGTGTTTCGTGAATAGTAAAATTTTCGAAAGTTTCTCAAAATCACAAATTGACCTCGAAAACGATGAATAGTGAAAAGTGAATAGTGATCGGTGAATAGTAACTCGTGAATAGTAAATTGTCGAGGTTCGGAAAATGGCCTGAAATTACGAGTTGTGACATCATAATTATACTTTAACGCGTATTTTCTATAAACTTTTTGTTCCTATATTTAAGATCAGAGTTCTACCCTATCACTATATATACATCATATATATACCTCATATTATAACGTTTTTTATAAACTCAAAAAAACAATAAGCTCTATTGATAATAATATAGCCATTATGCACGGCCAAAGACACTCTGCAAGGCTTGCAAAAGGAACTGACAAGAAGAACATGAGTGCTTCTTTGGGAGGTATGTTTTTTACATGTAATTTAATCATTAGAATGTAATTTAATCATTAGTTTGCTAGCACTGCCAGACTCTATTGGTAGTACTGCTCGATGTACATGATACTGCTTATGTGTGTTTGTACTGCTGGAGATACTTGATACTGCTTATGTGTGTTTGTATTGCTCGATATATTTGATACTGCTTATGTGTGTTTGTATTGTTTGTTAATAAACGATGGTGCATGTAAATATTAGCTTGATTATACAACAACAACATAAAAATTACAATATTAAAAACTATTAATATAAATTAACAATATTAAAATTAATACACAATGCATATAAGTAATACATTAATGAGGATAGCATATGTTATGTAAATAATTTGATGTTTTAACACATGAATGTTTTTTAACGAATAATTTATTCGTAAAGTTGTTATATTCTTATTTATGTTGTTGTTGGATCAATCTAATGCTTTATTATATGAACGTCTTTATATTGATTATAGTTCCTGATGCAAATACAAGCAATACCATACAGAAGAAACATACTAAAGCCTCTTCACAAGGTATTCTATTCTTATATAGGTTTTCGTGAATCCTACATTAATTTGTTTTAGTTTACCATATAAGTTTATGATTTGTATCCACCTTCAGATACAACAAGCAAAGGCTCTGGCAGTCACGTTCATCCTAAAACCCCTTCACAAGGTATTTTGTTGTTGTATATGTTTTTCATGTATCGTATATTAGTTTGTATTGTTTTACCCTGAAAGTTGTTGATTTTGTATTTGGTAATCATCCACATTATAATTTTGATACAACAGGTACAAGATCAACCAACCATGTTTCCGATGTTGTTACACGATCAACAGGTATTAGCTTCATCAATGTTTTATTGCAGTAACTTTGTTGATATTTTATTTATGTACATTTTACATGATGTTTATACTATGTTACTCAATTTATAACTGCTAAATTAGTAGGAAATATAGGTTTGGTTCAGCCATCTTCTTCGTCTGAATTGGATAATTCCATATTTGAAAGTGATACACCCGGGTAGTATATCTGGAACAGTTGTTTCTGATGTCGTTGCTAAAGCTAGAGGTAGTACATTGAACATTAATTTTTTTATTTAATACAGTAATACATTGTATTTATACAATCGTAATTGTTCCAGCATCTAAACCACCTGCAAAGGGCAGATTTGGCCACGTCTCATCATCTTTTGAGTCACAACCATCTCATAAAGGTAACATGTTTCTAAACTGATCGTGTTCATATTATAAATTGTGATTATAGTATACACATTAAGTATGTTTGTACATTCTAAATTGCGGTAAATCTATATCCATTTAATAATAGGATCTGTTCGATCATTAAAAAGGAAATCTACCAGTCAATCAAGCTGTTTTGAAACACACTCCACGTATGAAAACTCTAGGATTGATTCTTCCAACTTTCAATCTCAATCAGGTATGAATATTTGTTTATAAAAACCCGCACCTTTATTGTTATATGTTATACAACAATTTGTTTTGTTATTGTTGCTAGGGGCGACAAACTCAAAAGGTGATTCTAAAAGATTTGCTTATATTAGAAATCAACAAAAAGATTTGAGATACCAAACAACATCTTCGGACGCACCTTCACACCGGAACAAAAAAACCGTTATGCACACATCGTCTTATGGAAAATTTCCTTCAGGTTTTGTACAAACATTCTGGATAATGTCTGTTCCAGATTACTTATTTTATATAAATAACATTGTCATAATTTCTTTGTGTATTCGTAGGATCTAATTCTCATCCAAGTAAAAACAATGGAAAGAGTATGTCCACAATTAAAAGTCCTAAGCCAGGTTTATTTAAAATGGTTGATTCATTATACATATTTCATTTTAATGTGATATAAAAAAAATACAGCGTTTTCTATATATATATTTTTTTATTTTTTTAGTGGTGAGAGAGAGAACAATGACTCTCATTAAAGATGTCAGTCCGATGAATGTGAACATGGCCATTAAAGGAAGGTGCATCTCCGTATGGCATTCACACAAATTTAACGAAGAACACGATCCTTACAGTCTTGACTGTGTTTTCCAGGATGAAGAGGTATATTAGATGAAATTAGTAAATACCTATATTTGTGTATATTTATTATATGTTAAATTGATATTTGAACTATATGTACAGTCGAACCGTATCCAAATCTATGTCAAAAAAGAGTTTATGTTTAAATTTGAACCTCTTTTACGAGAAGGTCAATGTTACATAATCTCTAATTTTGGAGTAGCAGAGAATGCCGGAAGGTTACCTTTGTTACCAAACCAGTGGAAAATATCTTTTTATAAAGGAACCGAGGTTACCCGTATTGATCACATCGACGACAACTTTGTTGGGTTCGTTAAGGAGCCATTCTCAAGTATTCTCGATACAGATAATGAATACCACGAGCATGATTGTGTTGGTATGTGTTTTTTTTTTAAATTATATACAACAGTTGGCGTTACTTGAATGTTTATGTGCATATTTTTATAACAAATGTTTTTCCAGATATTGTTGGTACAGTCGTAGCTATTGGAAAAATAGTGACGTTGAACAATTCTGGCGGTCCTAAGCTACGGAGGACAATTGTCGTTGAAGATGCCGAGTAACTATATTTTATAAATTATTATTTGTTTAAAATAAAATAACGTGTATAGAATAGTATTCATTTGTAATCATATATTGAGTGTACCCTATTTTATGCAGATCTCTGAGACTTGATTGTACGTTTTGGGACAATTGGGCATTAATGTGGAATGACTACGACAACAAACGTGACGAGCTTGGTCATATAGACATCCTCTTGATGCTGGGGAAAGTGAAATATTGGGACAGTAAGTTTTATAGATGCCTTTTAAATTTTTGGTTACGTAATTAAGATTTTTAATTCATATTAATAGCTTTTAAAAGTGTCTATATTTGTTGTGCAACACAGATAAGCCATCAATACATAATGCTTTGTTTGGCACAAGAATATTCATAAACAGGGATGTGCCACAATTGTTGGCTTTCCGGAAAAGGTATATACATTGATACCGGCACATGTGTGTTTTAGTTTTAAACTAAAAACATGTTAAATTTATTAGGAACCTATTTATACGTTTCACAGATACGAAGAGCAGGAGGGGTATGATGCTGGTGAATTCAGAATTGAGGATCATTCAGTTGGCAGCCGTGTTGTTACGCCTGCGGAGTTCATGCACGGCTGTGTGAAGCAAATAGTTCGAACAATTCGAAGCATTGAACCGGTAAAACAAAATTTATTGTTATGGATATAATATAAATATTATTTTATCACTAATTAAACCCACGTTAGTAATGTTTATACGTGTTTTTGTATCTAAATACAGGAGTCACACTGTGTAGTTTATGCAGAAGTACATAGCATACAAGAGGAAAATGTGTGGGTTTATACGGGTTGCAAAGCATGCAGTACTAGAGTGACACCAATTGTTTCAAAAACGCAACTCGGGCACAAGGAATAAGAAACAGTTGTGGTATTGTAAAAACCATGGAGAAACATATGCCGTTGCTTCCAGGTATGTAAAACAACCTATATATATATATATATATATATATATATATATATATATATATATATATATATATATATATATATATATATATATATATAATTATTTGGATTTGTCCTTAAACATATAATAAATAATGTGGATATTTGGATACTTCGCGTTCGGTGATAAATATTTTATATATGTAGGTTCAAAATCATTGTGCGCATATTTGACCATAGTGGTACTGCACAAGTCGTGATTTTTGACAAGAGTGTGCACAAAATGACAAATTTAACAGCGAGGGAGATAATGGAGAGCGAAGGCGTGAACACAGAAGAATACTTTCCGGATGCACTTAATCAAATTATTGGGAGGAAGTATCTTTTCAAAATTTTATTTTCTGAGTTCAATCACAACAACAATAGTTATATATATAGAGCGGAGAAAGTGACGGACGATGTTGATATAATCAACTATTTCAAGAATGGCTTTATAGAAGAAGAGGTCTGATTCATTTTTCCTTTAATGTACCTAACAATGGTTTGTGTTTATAAACAAGTATATGCTAATCCTTATGAATGAATCAAAATAGGATGACGACGAGGAAGACGAAGGTTTAGAGTACAATTTCGTGTGTTCAGATGATGGATCGGAAACACATTCTGATGATATTAGCGAGGTATTGTGCATTGTATTTTTTAATTTCTAAAAACACCGTTAAATTGTAACAAACAATACAAGTTAATCTTTTACATCTTCTCGCAACATGTAGCAGGAACCAACAAACGAAGATGTTGTTGAAACGATAGACGCAACAGATGATAGTCCGGCAGTGTGCGTTGGTGCCACGAACGCCACTTTAATTTAAATTGATGATGTAGGCAAGCGTACGACAGACAACGTTAACAGTGTACCAGCGACACTGGATGACGAAACGCCAGCTAATGACCTTAATAATCAAGAGGAGCAAGAAGACAATTAATTTACATTAGCATTTTTTAATATTTTTGAACAATTTATTTACAAATTGCAAACTTGCATGGGTGCGGATATTCGTATTAAGGTTTATTCATATTAAGTTTCATTATTTTATCTACCAGTGCAAACGTTGATCATTACGTGAAAAAATGATATAGCAGTATCAAGTATATCTAGCGGTACTAATATAATATTGCATTGATAACCACATGTAGAACACTATATTATCTCAAATACAGCAGTACTAACGTAACCAACAGTATTAACATTGGTGATGTTTAAAAATAATATTAACCGGGATAAGGATGTATACACGATACTTACCTATAAAATTTAAAAAAAAAAAAAAATCTACTATATTCTTATAATAAATGTATTTTCGACCTTGAAACCATAAATAACTATAAGCATGTTAAAGAAATGATTGTCAAACTTTAATGAAGTTGTAACAACTTCCAAAGATTTGTAAGGATGAATATGTACACATTTAATTTTTAAAATTAAAACAACAACCTTATCAATTCCTTGGGTCAAGTGAAGTCGATTCATTGCCCTATTTTCGTGTATATAACTTCCTAAAAATGTTCAACCTCAACAAAACAATACCAGGTAAGCTTAACAAACTTTACTTCATAGGGTTTTTACTTGGTTTCATTAACTTTGCAAAGCTTAAAACATCATGTCCATCTAGCAGGAAAAGAAGAATAGAGACTGGGGCGGTTCGTCTATGATCAAGAAAAAATACATAAATTTAATTGTTAGGCTTTTTTTTTTTCTTTTTTTTTTTTTTGTATATATGTATATATGATTTTATTAATGAACATTATTTTTTTCGTCTGCAAACACTTGCTTATTTGTCTCTCACATATTAACATATACATTAAAAATGTATACTAACATTCCAAAAAGTAATCGAAATAAAATTAATAATAGATAACAGCTAAAATTATACACATATTTAGAATATACACACATATCTACTTCTTGAATGTGTATACTGTCCTTTTAAAATGGTATGTACATATTATAATCATTTTTTCAATAATATGTTTAATTTATAGAAGATATATAACCAATATATGCCATGTTGTACTCCTGAGTTATCGCCAGTATGTATTTTATTTTTGTACTGCTACGGAGAGTTACATTAAAACGCATTATCACTTTAAATATGTAGTCAATTGTTTTTATACATCGTCAATTCTAACATCATTTTTAGATGTTTATACACAAACGAACGTATTATTTATATACACATGATAATAAGAATTTTTAAAATGATATATACATATTATAATCATTTTTTCAAGAATATGATAAATTTATAGAAAATATGATTTGAAAGATAAGTTTAGAATGTATTTTGTATAAATATTCTGTGCATATATTTAAGATCATATACCTACTTTGACACTATATGTGGGTCAAAATATATTTAAGAGTACTTTGTACTGGTATAAACAATACGTATGTGCTATGTAGTACTGCTGAGTTATCTCCAGTATGTATTTTAATTTTGTACTACTACGTCCCCGACTTGGTACTGATATTATAACCAGTTCATAAGAGTTATATTAAAACGCATTGTCACTTTAAATATACGTAGTCCATTGTTTTTATACCCCATCAATTCTAACAACGTTTTTAAATGTTCATACACAAACGAACGTAATCTTTATATACAATAAAGCTATGATAATCAAATATTTTGTAGAATTTCCAAATTTATATTTAGAGCATGATATAAATCATGTAAACTCTAAAAAACGTTTAAATTGTAAACGTAATCTTTATCTATAAAAAATATATGAGAAACAAATTTTCGGTTTCCATTATATGTTCACCTTCAAACTCTATAAATAAAGCCATATATTAACACATATTGAATATATATCTTCAAAAATTGCGAACATAAAATACAAACAATGTCACACCGAAGATCACACAAGGTACGTAATCTTAAGTTGAATATGTTTTGTTAATTATCAGATGAATTAGATACTAATTACTACAATTTTGTCAAGGTAATCCGAAAACAGATCACCACCATCCTCCATCATCAGCCGATGGCTCGCTAGATAAGAATATACCAAACATCGTCATATCAGATGATGAGGATGTACAATAACTAAATTAACTGTTTATTTAAATTATATATGAAACACATTATCTGATTATGTTTAGCATGAATGCAGGATGAACAATTTGATTTGTTCAAAAAAGATATATCCAGTGTTCATATATTGGACGATGAAGAGGTATCCTTCATAACATGTCTAAGTACTTTTTTTCTAAACTACCCATAGGCACTACCTTATAAGATTATCATGAATTGTTATACATATACAAATATTTATTTAGCAATAATCTTTAGCTAAAATAAATGCTTGAACAATGGTACATGTTTAAAACAATAGGGTTGTTTGATTCTATTGGTCGAGACGTTTCCATGTTTAGATGACTAATCATGCACTTAATCCATGCTTAGGTGGTAGATTAAGTGCATGATTAGTCATCTAAGCAATATTTGACCAAAATTCGTATGTTTAACCCTTAAATTCGAGATTTTACAAAATGACCATAGTGAGATTCGAACATGCATCTTTAGGTTAGCATGTAAACGTCTCAACCAATGCAACCAAGCAATGGATTATATCTATAACTTAAAATTATGTAGCATATATCCATTAATATATCAGAGGATCTAATTATCTTTATAATACTTGCAGGTTGGCCTATCAGATGACGAGGTATTATAACATAACTAAGGTTATTATTATTAATAATAGTTTTTGTTAGGTTTAACGAATTAAATATAAATGTGAAATTTATAGATTTATGCTGTTGGTGTTAACGGATATCGAACTACTCCAATTTGTAATAAGCGAAAACCACATAATCCGTATGTATGCAAAATATTCAATGAAGATGCTGATTTACATGATACCAATAACGAGGTATTATATAAAAATTTTACTGCGTAGTAATTTGCATTGTAGTAAACATAAAATACTTAATGGTTTTTATTTTTGTATGCTCTGTTTAGGTTGTTTGTTTAACACATAACAATCGGAGATTGTCAAAGGCGAAACCCGGGACCCGTAAAAACAGATGCAAGTTTGATTATTACGAAAATCAAACTGATAATGAGGTATTTTCATAAAATTTTCATTACGTCGAGCTCATCTATTATAAAATCTAAATATCAATCTAATAGTTGCAGGCTGATCAAACAACACATAAACGGTTTAGACCAACTAAAGACAACAAGTTAGTTAGCAACGATATTTTTTATGTTGTTTCATCAGATGATGAAAAAATACAAAAAACACGTGACAACAAAGAGGTATAAAAAATGGTTGTAATCCATATTATGTGATACTTATTAATCAGGGGAACTAACAACTTTTGCATTACTTGCAGCCTCTCCCACCTATACACAAACGCCGTAGGCTTGCTAAAAATGGCAAAATAGTCAACAACATAATTGTTGACCTGGATTCATCAGATGATGGAAAGCCACAAGCAAGCAAAGTTGTAGATCTAACTTCGATTGATGATAAAAAAAAAACGCGATCAAAGCGTGTGGAGACTATGACTGCTAATCATCCTGGGGGAAAAACCCATTGGTAATAATAATTTATGTTTGTACATTATATTTCTATAAAACATATATATTACACATGCTATATTTGAGTTATTCCAAACAGCCTCCATAGTCCAACTAATATGTTAAACGAAACATCCTTGCTAATCCCACATTATTAAGCTAACATATACAATAAGGTAAACCAAACAGTCCACATAATAGATACTCTGTTGCTAAGTACTAACTATATTTTTTGTATGTAGAAACCCATTTTCTCACGGAACTATATGCTATATGATGAAGATACGGATGATGAACATGATAACAACAACAACGTATCTGAAACAGGCATGTGTGTCAATATCAATGCTCTCAAAGAACCCTCTTATCCCACGCGAGATTGTAAACCTAAATATACTATCCCTGATGAATTTGTTGTTGAAGACTCTTCCACAGGTTGTTTGTTAAAAAATAAATTTATTATTATTTGTGTTTGTAAATTGTTAAACATGTTTTAAATTAAAAGTTTGTTTATATAATTTTATACTCGATAATTTCATAGGCGACTCAAGATATACATCTATTGATGACGATTATGACGAAGATTACCAATCTAACATGGATGACAATGACGTGTGGGACAAGATGCCTGATACCGATGGAAAAGTACATGGTAGAATCATCCACATTAGCGATGTTGACGAAGAAACGTGGGAAATAAATTCAGCCGCGTATAGTGTCAGTTATGACTCTAACGACGATGATGTCAGCAACTTTATCAATGACGGATCCACTGATTATGAAACAACCAGTGATGATGACAGCGAAGATGAATTATGAACAAATGGAACACGATTTCCCATGTTATCATCTTAGATTATTTACAATAAATACTTAAGTTTCATGTTATCATTTTAGATTATTTACAATAAAGACTTATGTTCTAATTTTTTAATAAATTAACCTCATTACTTTTCACATGAGACTTTGCTACTTAAGCATGAGATGTTTATAATTTATATGCGTAATCCATCTCATAACAAAAATATGTTACTAACTTTGTTTGCGTGAAACCATACCGCCAGAGTATGAAATAAAATCAAATATCAGCAAAACACTCCAACTAATCAACAAACAAATACAAACCAAACTAATAAAAAATCTAATCCATTTAAACTCTGGTAGGACAGAACATGGTACTGTCAGTGTCAATGATGTAATAGGACATGATACTGCCAGTGTTGAAGGTTAAAAATCAGATTCATTTAAACTCTGATGGGACAGAACATGGTACTGCCATTGTTACTGATGTAACGGAACATCATACTGCCAGTGTTCAAGGTGCTCTAATAAACGAGATTTCATCCCTAAAATTACACATAAAATAATTACTTAAGTTATTATAACATACAATTAAACACAAAAAACAAAACATGCGATTGCAAGATATTAGCTTAAATATACAGATAAATATAATACAATTAGTCAATCAAAATATTCAAGATTTCATCCTTTCAATACGAAAATCAGGTAACAAAGGTTAGCAAAACATGAACAAAACTATTAGATCAAGAATATGTAGTTCACCTTTTGTTGATCTGGGCAAAAATAATTTGAGCAGTGAGATGTTGGTGTTTTCGATAATGTGATGATACTTTGTGTGAATAGCAGTTATGAGTAATTATAACTGATAAGATAGCAAGCCTATATGAATAGCCTATTAATGAGTATCCTACACAACTTGCATGTTCTACAAAGATGTTTCTTTTAATAATTTACAATCAGAATTTCATGTCATAAAATAATACTAATAAAAATAAAAATAAAATTCCATCATATTATTTACATCAAAATATACTTGCATAATACAATACATGAATGCAATTGGTAACTCAAAATATAAGATCAATAATGTAGACTCACGTTTTCTTTATCCAGACACGCATTTTTTTTTTTAAATATTTTTGTCTATTAAATTTAATAATAATAGTTATTCTCTTGAAAATGATGGAATAAAATAACTTGCTCACATCAAAATGTATAAGCAATGTTATTTAATGTGTTAACATGTAAATGACTATTGTGTGCGAATATGAAAGAGGAAAATATTGACAATAAAAAACAATCTAACGGCAGTGCGCGTTCTATTGCTTTTGTATAAAAGTAGTTATATTTTATTATGTTAAATGTAACGAAATTAAGGCATGATTTAAAATTGATTACAACCATCCAGTCTAAAATTACAAGTCATGCCCGCCCATTGGGCGGGCTTTGAAGTCTAGTATGTATGTATATATTATATATATATATATATATATATATATATATATATATATATATATATATATATATATATATATATATATATATATATATATATATATTATATATAGGTATTGGTTCTTGGAAAAAATCCACTTTGGTGGAAAAGTGAGAAAATAGTGCAAATCACCCTCTCCTTCCCCTCTTTTTTTTCACACCAAACTACAGGGACCTTATTGTATTTTCCTCCATTCTTTAAGGGAGGTTTTGTACATTCGCACCCTACCCCCCCCCCCCCACACACCCAAAAAAAAAAAATTTTTTTTAGGGCAATTTTTTTTTTCGAGGCCAAAAATTTTCCCGCCAAAATTTTATAACTGTGATGCACCTTTTTATTTTGGTGCATCACAGTTATAAAATTTAGTTATAACTATGATGCACCAAATTTTATAACTGTGATGCACCAAAATAAAAATGTGTTTTTTGGGGTCCAAAATTTTTTTTTTCCAGGCCAAAATTTTTCCTACCAAAATTTTATAACTATGATGCACCTTTTTATTTTGGTGCATCACAGTTATAAATTTTGGTGCATCATAGTTATAACTAAATTTTATAACTGTGATGCACTAAAATAAAAAGGTGCATCATAGTTATAAAATTTTGGCGGGAAAATATTTGGCCCGAAAAAAAAAAAAAATTGCCCAAAAAAATTTTTTTTTTGGCGGGAAAAAAAATTTTTTTCCGGGGGGGGGGGGGGGGGTTTCAAAACTTACCCTGAAGTTTGAGATGTTTCAAATCCTACCCTATAACTTTTTTTCTCACTTTTCTATCTAATTACACTTTTCCCTAGAACCGGACCCTATATATATATATATATATATATATATATATATATATATAGGGGGCTTTATTTTCAGAACCCTCTTAAGTGCGGGAACTGCGAGAACTCTTCTAAACCAATGAAATTTTTTTAAATATTAAAAATTATTATTAATTCAAAAGGGTATTATAGTAAAATACAATTTTTATATTCTATTTGAATTTTTTTAATAAATCCGGATTTTTAAATATTCCAAAATTTTCGGAATTTTTTTTTTTTTTTTTTTTTTTTTTTTTTTTTTTTTTTTTTTTTTTTAGGCTAGCATGGTTCCTATTACAGGTGCATATATGTTTTTTCTTATAAAAGATGAGGTGCATGTATGTTTTTTAAATATGTTTCTAGTATGTAATTGTTTACACTTTTTTTATCAACCTTTGATATTTTTACCTAACCATTATTATTTTTGAAAGTTTGATACACGAATCAAATAAACATTTATAAAATAAAAAACAAGATTCATAAATTTATATGTTACATTTCATTTAATTACAAATACAACAAAACACACATGAAATAATCACATCTTTTTATAAATTGCAAATTATCTTCATGTATAAATATGTTCATCAACTTCTAGGTCTTCAATGATCATCATCTTCAATAATCTGAAAGAATAATACACAAAAACAATTAAACTACAAACAAGTAGAAAACGAAATTTAATCAAAACTAGGATAACACATGCATGTTCATAGAAAACATGTATGTTTTTACCATACACCTTAATAAAGCTAAAAGATAAACATGCATGTTCATAGAAAACATGTATGTTTTTTTACCATACACCTTCATAAACATAATGGCTAAAGATGCATGTTCATAGAAAACATTTATGTTTTTACCATACAACTTAATAAAGCTAATAGATAAACATGCATGTTCATAGAAAACATGTATATTTTTTTACCATACACCTTGATAAACATAATGGCTAAAAATGCATGTTCATATAAAACATTTATGTTTTTTCCATACACCTTAATAAAGCTAATAGATAAAGATGCATTTACCATACACCTTAATAAACATACTGCCTAAACATAAATGTTCATAGAAAACATGTATGTTTTCTAATGTCAAACAAAAGATAAACAAATGCAACACAGACGAATTAAATCAAAATTCATCCTGTATCATTCTTATTCACAAGCGAACAAATCGAGACCCCACATTTATCACCGTCCCACGTAAAAATTTTGACCAATGAAATCACTGTTCCGAATAACGACAAGCAAATCAAGTCCCACATGAACCAAAGGTCAACACCAATGTATTATCACCATACGAATTAAATCATAAGCGACAATTAGATGTCACTTTTACAAAACGTCAACATCAATTAATAATAGTAACAGAAGCCATGCGTTGACCAATACTCTCCATCAATTCACGAAAGATAACGATCACACAAATAAATATAGTATTAAAACTACCTTCAACCCATGTGATTTGATTAACGACAAAATAACATTATTTGAGTACGATGTTATCATCTGCTCTTCAATTCATCACACAAAATAAAGATATATAACCTTTATTTAAAATAACGATTACCTTAAAAAAAATTAGATCTGCTTCAGTCGACAATACTTGCTCCAAAACTGATCTTCTTCGACAACGAACAACCTTGTAGATCCTAGATATCGAGAGCAACCCCCTAAGGTGTGATAAAGCAACGTGGATAGTTGTTTGAAGGTGAAAGGATGACGGCCTGAGATTGGAGAAGGAGATAAAAAGGGTGCGGCTAGGGTTTGGGTTTGGGGTGAGGAAGAAAGAGATAAAAAAAACTGAAAATGATTAGATCTGAAAGTGAGAGAGATATAATACAGTTTAAAATTTTATTGATGTTTAATACCTATAATACCCTTTCAGCATTTTGTTTAGTTGCAAAATAAACCTTCATCTTTTGTTTAATTATAAATTTGGCACTTTTAATCCTAGCCTTTGATCAAACTCATCCAATGGCTTAGATTGGTCCAAAGAGAGTTCTCGCAGTTCCCGCACTTCATCTTTTGTTTAATTATAAATTTGGCACTTTTAATCCTAGCCTTTGATCAAACTCATCCAATGGCTTAGATTGGTCCAAAGAGAGTTCTCGCAGTTCCCGCACTTAACAGGTTTCTGGAAATAAAGTTACACTATTATATATATATTATAATATATATATTATTATTATATTATATATATATTATATAATATATATATATATATATATACACACACATACACACACATATATATATATATATATATATATATATATACACACACACACACACATATATGGAACCGAAAAAGAAACATAGTTAACCCTTCTAAGTCCCCTTACAGTTCCATTTGTTGTTTCAACTCCCTTTGTGCAATAGCCTGCACTAGGAGAATTGCTAGGTTGTTGAAAGAACAAAAGGAACTATATGGGAACTTAGAGTGAGTAATTGTGTTCAACTTCCAAACTGATTTATTAACTTAAACCGTTCAATTACTAAGTAATGTGGGTATCCAATACACATGTTGTTACTTGCAACAGATACACATACCTACTGTTCAGTGAGGTGTTACATATAAGAAATGGGCGAAAATACACAAACTTGAGAACAACAATACAGGTGTCGCGGAAGATAGCAGGCAGTTCCATACCAGTGATTCATGGCAGCAAACACACTTGATATTCTTTCATGTTCGCATATGGTCAGAGTAAGTGTAAACTTCACTTTTCTAACCGTTTTTTCACCTGATTCGAATTTTTTGTATTATGAAAGAGTTTGATAGGGTACAACGTTTATTATTTAGTGACTACCTATAATCAAAATGGTATTAGCTAACCGTTTTCTCACCTGATAGGAATTTTTTGTATTATGAAAGGCTCTGATAGGACACAACGTTTATTATTTAGTGACCATACCTGTGATGATCAGACCTTTGACACCCATATTTTGTTTCTGTTATTATCAAAATCTTGATCTCACTCTCTTTTCCAACCCCTATCCCTGTCACAACCTCTGCTTCGACTTCTATTCTTGTTGGTCTCTCTTTTCTTCCTTTCCCTTTGTCTTAGTTTACTTCATTCTCTTCTATCTGTCTAACTCATTCGTGCAAAAACCAATTGAAAAAATATTTCTTATTACGTAACATTAACTAATTGGAACATAACAAAAATTAAGAACATGTTTTATTATGTTAGGTCAGCGGCTGACGAATTAGATAGGTAATCTAATTTAACATTCAGTAATTGCTTCTCTTGGTCTCTTAAACCATAAGAATCACAAAACAATACCAATTTTAACACAACTTATTACGTTAGCTCAGCGGTTGATACCAGGTGATTCTTTTTCTTATGTGGTTTGAACGTGATAATGTGATTTATAATTGATAAGTATGGTTGTAATACATATTAGGGGGTGTTTGTTTGAGCTTATTTACAGGCTAATGAACTTACATGTTTTTTACTTATTTTTCAGAAGGTCAATCTTTTAAAAAAATGAGCTTCTGAAAAATAATCCGAAAACATGTAAGCTCATAAGTTCATAAATAAGGTTAAAGAAACACGCCCTTAATTTTTTAATTTCACTTACACTTAAAATGGCTCAAAATCAGTTCACAAAAAGCCCTTAATTTTTTTATCATATTCATTATATCATGAATGTTATTGCGACATCCAAGCAAGCTCTAACTCATATCAGATTACATAAATTTATTAACAAATCTATAAACACAAACCTTTAATTCGAATGAACGTTTAGCCTCAAAGATCGACGACTTTTCAGTTAACTGCAAAACCACAAACCGATTTCAAAATTATCAATCTGATAAGGAAATCGAATTAGGGTTTACATTCATTCGATTTAAAGGCTTTCATTGTTAAATTAAGTTATCATATAAAACACGATCGATTGTATGAAGATTCAGTGTAAGGTTCAAACATTTTAACACATGAAAAAGAATTATCTTTGAAGCAAAATATACCTTTGATCAACCCAATTAGGATCGAGCGAATCTGATTTAGGTTTTCGGAGTCAATCTGATTTGCGTTTGATTCCTCAACGATCGGGGTTTTTCCTCAACTGATGAGATGGAGGAGCTGCTACAAAGGGGAAGGCGTTTATTATTAGAGAAATCGGAAATTAAGAAGAAAAAGATGATGATGTGTTTTGGAAGTGTACCTGTTAACAAACTGAGGAGCCTGATTATTATTCTTGTTTCCGGTAGCCATTGAAGGTAAGGTAGATCTCTGTGTGTGTGTGTGTGTGTGTGTGTGTTGTTTTTTTTTTTTTTTTTTTTTTTTTTTTTTTTTTTTTTTTTTTAATTTTTTAGAGGACGATCCGGATGTGGGTAGAAGATTATAGAATGTGTGTAATAAAATATAAGCTTTTTTGAAGGACTGTACAATTATTTGGAGCATGTTAGTGTTCCAAGCACTGTTTGAAACACTGTTTCGTACAACCATTTTAAGCTTTTTTGAAGGACTGTACAATTGTTTGGAGCGCATCACTGTGCGAACCACTGTTTGGAACATGTATTTGAAGCACACCCACTTCTGGGTTTTAGTATATATAGTAATAAATAAAAAAAAAAAAAATAGGTCAAATATTTAATGGCTCCTTGACAACCCTGTCAAATAAATAGAACTCTTCGATAAGAGAGCTAGGTGCACTGAAATGTTATAGGTGTGTTATTCACAGTCACCTTAGCATATACTATATAAAACCACTATAACATAAACATTCTTTCTAATAAAATTCCTATAATACATCACCAAAAATATTTCACTCACTAAAAAAGAGGAAAAAAAAAAAAACCTGTAACTCAATGTGATCCGGATGGCATGAGATGGATACCATGTGAGAAATGTGCAATTTAGCGTGTTATATGGTGCAAAAAAATCTCGATTTCATGTCATAGGGCCATTGCATCGCCCTCTCTAAGCTTAGTTCTCAAAAGCAAAATATATCACGACAAAACTTTTGGGCACTCTAATATAATATGTTAAAACGAGAAGAGCCAATGTATAACGTACGTAAGTAAAAGGGACTTCAAAGTAAACTAACAACATTTTCTTAGACATTCACAATAAGGCTGCTTGCAGTAACACAAATGGATCGATCCTTTAAGTCGATCAATTGAATCGTCCTTGTTGTAGCAAAAAATAACGATCGATCGATTTGCAAGAAAGTGAGAATGAAGGTCGCTTTGGCGATCGAATGGATTCCCCTTTTTTTTTTTTTTTTTTTTTTTTTTTGTTTCTTTCTAATTGAATGAATATATCCGTTGCAAACTATAAAAAAAAAATAATAATAATAATAAAAAAAAAAAACAAAAAAAAAAAAAAACACAACGTTGGCAACGGTTTGAAGCAAAAAATAAATAAATAAATATATCTTTCACTTATAAATACACAACATAAACACACACACAAACACACAACACAAACTCACTTCAATCCAAAAATCTCACACTTCTTTCTAATCAAAATGGCTTGTCGTCTCCCCCATACCGTCGAACAAATGCAAATGTATATCAAAAAAGAAGCTGAAAAAGACGATGAGGCTCGACAACAGGCTCTGATCGAAGTTATCAAGCAATTTGAACTTGCAAAGGCACAGAAACAAAGATTGAGACAACGATACGCAGACTGCAAAGACATCTCTGAAGAAAGAAAAGTTGTGTTAGACCAGTTTTTGAACGATGAAGCTCGCAAAGATGGAGCCATTAGTGAGACGTTGTGGGGTTGCGTTTCACAGATTCAGGACCAAATCAACAACAAGATCCGCTGGAGTTTTGAGAAAAATGTGGAAGCTGGTTCTGTATCACAACAGAACCGACAATTTGGGCAAGGTGCATCAACTTCATCTGATGCACCAAGATTTGTTGAGCAACAACAATATCAACCTCATCTGGATCAATTTGGGCTAGGTTCTGAAGGCGATACGTGCTGGAACGAGAGTAAGGAGCGGGAGCTTAGCAGATTGGAAGCAGAGTACGAAGAGAGCAAGTTTGCGAACTACTCTGCCTACGACGATGGTTACCGCTCAGACAACTCGCAAACTTGGGATCACCCGGATTACTGAAATTTAAGTTTATGTTTATCTATTAAGTTTATGTTTATGTAATGTTTTTAATCTATGTACTGTTTTAATTATTAATGAAATTTAAGTTTGTGTTAAAAATGATTTTAAAAAAAAAAAAAAAAAAATGGATGAAGGTCGCCTTACTGGGGCACCCAATCGCCTGAAGGTCGCTGGAGAGAGAAAGCTGATGTGGCAAAGAAAATGGGAGGGATTGACCCTCCTTACTGCATCCAGCCAAAATGCTCTCAAATCACAGTATAACAATTGAAATTTTCAAATTTTAATAAAAAATGGTTTGTTTAGCAAGTACAAATAACAGGAAACTTGGTAGCCTATGCATAGTCGAACAGATTAAATTGGTCAAGGCATAGGGTCGACCGATATTAAAATCGGTCAAGCCCAATGTGGGAAAAAAATATCGGTCATCGGTCAAGTTTTGGCAATATTGGTCACAAATTTGACCGATTGCACAAACACTAAAATCCAAAAAAACTTACCGTTTCATGGGTCAAGGCATAGGGTCGACCGACTATGGCAATTTGGTCGTGTCTGGAGATCGGAGAGAGAAAACTAATGTGGCAGGGTAATACTGGGTTACGACTGTGTCCAACCTTAGACATACAAAAATTTATAAATACCGCGGGTCCATGATTTTGGGAAGTTGACATGTAAATTATTAAATGCGAACAAATAAAACGCCCGAGAAATTCTCCAAAACAATATTCCAAGAGAGCTTGGGACGGTGGTGGCATGGGTGGCGCCATGGCCACCAGCCCAAAACATACAACGGCGCACCACACCGTGGGTGACGCCATGGTTACTCGCGTCGTGATGACCAGCCAACGCGGCGGCATTTTCTATTATTATTATTATTATTATTATTATTATTATTATTATTTTATTTATTTTTTTTTATTTTTTTTTTGAAAAATAGCTATCCTATTTTGCAGAGGTGGGAAAGTTATTTCATAGAATTATTCCACTCAAAGATTCAATTAGTATGTCGCATAAATTCTTTCTCATTCTTTTTTTATTTTTTCTCAGGGTATTCGATAAAGAAATCCATTACTGGTGATATTGTCTTAGGTATATTCTTTGGTATAACATTATCATTATTGAATAAATTCTTATTAGATAACGATAGATTAGTTCTTTCATTAGACAATATTAGTTCTAAGATTACTTCTTTTAAAATGTAATTTCGTATTTTCAAACAAATAATTAACATTTGAAAGTGGATTATTACGTTCTTATATTACAGTTTTTTTTTTTTTTACTTAAAAAACTTAAATTTTAACCTTTAAAAATTCTATAAATACCCCTTATTATTTCATACTTCACACACACTTCCAATATATTATATAACACACTATTCTCTACTCTCTCATTTTTTTCCAACCAAAATGAATCGCAACTCACCATGGATTAACAACATGCTAAACGACCCGTCAAACCAAATGACGGGCTCGTCTTCGAATCTCGCCAACAATCCGGGCTCGTCTTCGAATCCATACCCTCAAGCGCCTTACTTTCCCACCTTCCCAAACCCATATATGAATCCCGAAAAATAAATGCTATTTAGTCAATGAAAATTGCAACAACAACAACAATATACTCAATTTACTCAACCACAACAAACAAACCAAGCCACCACTTCCCAACCAAATTTGGACCATGCATCCTTCCATCTACGAGACGAAGACGAAGATGAAGATGATGAAGAAGAAGAGGCGGTTCAGACCTCGACGTCGAAAAAAACGAGGACGAAGGCGAAGACGAAGACAAAGACGAAGACGAAGAAAACCAACGAAGACGAAGAGGCGGTCCCGACCTGATCTCGAGCTTTTTGGACCCAAGAAGACGAGTATCTTTTGGCGAAGTGTTTCATTCAAATATCCGAAGATCCAAAAACGGGTGCGGATCAACAAAGGGATACGTTTTGGTACAAAGTGCTCGACGCAAACAACAAGGAAGCAAAGAGGCTCAACTACGCTATTCGTACCAAAAACATGTTGACGAAAAAGTGGACTCTAATGAATAAAGTTGTCAAGAAGTTTATTACGGTAGTGGATGAAACGGGTGTTATGAGTGGGGAGAATGATAGAGATTTTATGACCCGTTGTCACGTATTGTTTAAAAAAAAACTGGTTATGACTTTAGACACTTGAGCACTTGGGACTTTCTGAAAGAAAGGCACAAGTGGAAAAATCTCGACTCGACATTGGCAAGACGTAATCCTTCGGGTTACGGACGAGGAACCCGAGCATTTTGGAGCAGACGCGTTGCCACGGCCAGACGGCATGTACCGGATTTCTAAGAGTCAACGTTCGTCAAACTCGACCACTAGTTCCGGTTCAAACTCGGCAATGTTTCAAGAAATGATGCAACAACAATACGAGTTAGACCGCAAGATGAAGATGGATGTTCTTGAACGAGAGTCAAATGCGAGAGTTGATTTGATCAATTCTCAAAAGCTAGCCGATGACTTGCGAGTGCTACAAATGGACACAAGAAACATGGATCCGATTGACGCGGCTATCGTGAATGCCCAAAAAGCAAGAATCCAGGCAAAATATTCATAAAAAAACTAGTTAACTTTATGTATTTTTATTTTGAATGTCTTTTTTTAATGTCTTTTTCTTATTATTTTTATTTTTTATTTTTATGTAATGTATTTTTAATTCAATGAAGTTTATTTTTGTTTAATATTGTGTATGTTTAATTTTATGTAATTGGAAAAAAAATCATATGGCATCACATTTTCTGGTGCCAACAGTAACGGCCAGAATGTGATAAGATAGAATTTCTGGTGCCATAGAAAGTTTTGCTGGCGTGGCAACACTTTTTATCTATAGCTGTACCCGGTGCTTTAATGTATGGGCACTTCGACATAACGTACATAATGAGAACAAGGGGTGTCAAACAGTCAAAGTAGAATACAAAGTGTGACCCGCAACCCAAAACTAACAATCCCAAACCACATAACCATCATATCACCAACTTGTACTTTATAAGTAGTCTCTTGCTTCTACAGAAAACCAAGTACTAAACTGAAAAAAAGGTTTTATTCATACTTTTCAGCAATGGTTCTTGATCTTCTTATTTATGTAGGTTTATTTGTTCTTACAATCATACCCTTGCATTACTTAAACATCTTATGGTTGGAGCCCCAAAGGCTAAGAAAGAAGCTTGAAAGGCAAGGAATAAGAGGCCCAAAACCTTCTTTTCCATATGGAAATGTGAAAGAGATGCAAAAGTTACAATCTGCTGCAAGCACCATGAAAACTTCAAGGTCAAGTTATGGAGACTTTGTTGGTGATGACTATACGTGTGTACTCTTCCCATACTTTGAACAATGGAGGAAAGAATACGGTATGTTTATATATTATCTCCACACTTGTTATTTAATTTAACTATATTGTCACTCATTCATGAACGTAAATAAGCGAATAAGTCTTTTGTTCATGTGCATTCATTTTAACTAAATGAACACTTGTTCATGTTCATTAGTTTAATAAATAAACGAACATAAAAGAATTTTTTAGTGGATGGTTCATGAAATATTTAATGAACGTTCGGTTCATTTACATCCTTAAAGAATTAATTTATTTTGATTAAATCTTATAAAAATATATTCAAATTACTAGTGTAGTTTGATGACTTTATGTGACTGATTATATTAAAATTTATAAAGTGTAATGATAATGTTTTGTAAAGATATATTAGTATATGACTAGATAAAGATCAAATAAAAAAACAAATATCTGTACATTACGTAAAAAAAAAATTTTTTATCAATAAGTTCACCAAAAAATCCAAAAAAATTCCACAAGATTGGTTATGTTGGTGCATGAAAAAGTTGTGAAAGAAGTTTTTCTAAAAGTGTATATTTTTTCCGAAAAAATTTATGAAAAAATATATTTGTGCATTAAATCGTTTTTTTTTTTTTTTTTTTTTTTTTTTTTTTTTTTTGCATTAAAAATTCCTTTTTGTACCCAACTTCTTTTAACTTTTTTTCATCAAAATAACATTGCGCATCAAACTAAAATAAATTGAAAATTTTGTGCATCAAATTTTTTTTGCGCATCAAAATTTATTTTTTGTGCATTAAAAAACGTATAAAAACTCAAAATTAGAAAAATATCTTTCACAAAAGTTTTATGCACTAACATACCCGATCTTGTGAAATTTTTTTTGGGATTTTTTCGCGAACTTTTTGGGAAAAAAAATATTTTTATGTAATGTACGAATATTTATCTTTTTATTTTAACTTTACCCTGACTAAAATTTAAAAAGAAGTTATATAATGGGTTGACGCATTGTATACTTGATCTTTTATAACAACATCGAAAAGATGATTGGTTGAGAAAGAAAAAAAGAAAAGAAATAATTTTGCTTCTTTTAAGAAAAAAGAAATACAAAAGAAATAAAAAAAAGAAAATTTAATTTGGATCAAATTAATTAACTTTAATTCAAAAGGTTGAAAATGATTTTGTTCTATAGGAGCTGATTTAATTTGGAGATACTCTTCGGTTACATACTATAGGAGCTGAGCTTGTTCTAAATTGTAACACATTGTTTACTTTTGCATGAAACCAACGTTTCAATGTTCCTCGGTGTCATCTTTTAGTTCTCACGAATCTTACATAAAATGTAGGGGATGTGTAACCCTCCCTATATTGTCACATCAGGGAGGGTTTGGTCAAACCGTACAACTCGCGATGCACACCGTACAAAGCAGCGATGCATCAAATGATTGGATACCCTCCTTATAGGAGGGTGTGGATAAACTCACCCAAAATGTAGTGGCAATAATGACAACTTCCGTACCCTACGACAATATAGCTTATACGTGAATAAACAAAATGGCTACTTTATAAAATCCAAATTAAACAGCTGTGAATTTACGTATCAAAATTATGTAAGAAAAATATCTTATATTGTTAAAGGGATTTAATGTACTTGATAGCAGGGGTGTAAACGAGTCGAGCTTTTATTGAGTAACTCGAGCTTATTGGAGCTGAGTTTTATCAAGTCTCGAACTCGAGTTAAAACCCAGAAAATGAGTTCGAAATGTTTAACGAGTCGAGTTCAAGCTTAAATAGACTCGACTTGAGTTATTATCAAGCTGTTCGAGCTTTTAAGTAATATATATATTTTTTTATATAGGTTATGTATATTTTTTATAAGGGTTTCTATGTAAATATATTAATGCTCCAAGCTTTTTCGAGCCGAATTCAAATCTTATGTTAATCTTATCTTGTATTCAATTTGAGTGGTTTTAAAAAAATACATTATTACAAATAATTCAAGCTTTTTCGAGCCAGCTTGAGCCTAATTCAAACTTTCTCGAGCGAAGCTCAAGCTTCTCTCATGAAGGCTCATCGAGCTATTGAGCCGAGCTCGAGCTAAACAAAATACTATCGAGTCGAGTCGAGCTTTGCCAAAATTCAACTCAATTCGACTCGTTTATGCACTTACTTGATAGCATCTGACCACCTATAATATTATGGAATTATTGAGTAGATCAGTAATATTTTTTGGAATTTTTAGTATAATGTAACTTATCTTACTTGTCTTATATAAAAGGTGTAAGATTTTGTCTTAAACTTTTAAGTAGTACATCTTTTGATGCATATAATACAAACAAACTTCAACAATTTCTTAATAATAAATGCAAATTCAAAAGTGGTTATTATTATTAAATAAATAAAAATTTATTTTTTTAACCGAAAACAAGCAATATGCAAATAAATACGTATAATGATTATCATGTTTTGGTTACAACCCTTTATTCATATTGCTATGTTTGGCAAAATAGGTTGGGGCTGCGGCTTATATTATAAGCCAAAACTAGAATTTTTATTTTTATATACTTGTTTGTCAAATTAGTTTTAAGTTATTATTGTAAAATTACTAAAAAGGACATATAATTAAATTAACATATGTATATATTAGATATTTTTATTGGTAATTAAGTAATTTAACATATTAGAAGCCCCGTCTAAAAATTGGGGCTTATTTTTGGGTTGAGGCTTATAATTTCAAAAGCCCCCCTATAAGCCTCTACGCCAAACGAGACTTATTTTGAGCTGGGGTTTATTTTTGAAATTTAAGCCCCATAAGCCGCATATAAGCTCCTCCCAAACACACCCTAAATTGTCGGTCTATCATTCATGCTATAAAAAAGGATTACTTATTAATGATAGATTCATATTTGTCGATGATAATGTAAAATTTGTTAATGTGGTCTTAAAAAATATGTTGGTTCGAGATGGTGAAGTCAACATGGAAACAAAATTCTCATTTATCTCCACGGATTGTGAATTGTTTGTTTCGGTTGGGGAGGCTTTAAAGGTCTCGGATCAGTGGTTGTGTGGGGAGTGTATGTGTTTACATGCTCTCAGCCGGGCATGCCATCATGCTGATGGGATGGCCCGGTTCAAGCGGGTTGCGGGAGATGTGGAGGAGTTTATAGTGGGGATCGCTAGGCCACATGTTGAGAGGGAAGTGGTTCCTTTGGGAGGGGTGGTGGCGGATGAGGTTCTCCTTGACCGTGTGTTCTCCCTACCTATCATGACTGTTAAGAGCATCCCTCATAGTTGTCGTATGGCGTTTTCTCATGCTTTAACTGCTGTTCTAGGTGAGGTGGCGGCTATGCCAACGTCTATTGAGGCGTGGGTAAAACTTTTGTTGTTACCACGTTGCACGTTGTGTGTTTTTAGGCCCTCTAACCGTCAAGAGCGTAGGTCTGGTGATAGGAAGTCTTTGCAATGCCATAGTATTCAACGGTCGTTGGCAGCTTGGGATGGGGATGGTTTTTCTGAACTTATCCTATCGCTTTTTGCCCAACCCCTGAGGGTGGTCTCGGGTAAGGATGAGCTTGCCTCTGAGTCTGATAGCTCAGCGGTGTGCACCACTGTTAAACAATGTTTGAGGAAAGTTGCGGACGGGCATTTCACTACTGCCGTTAAAGTGTTGTGTTCTTCGGGGGATGCACCTCTTGGTACGGATACTTTGACAACGTTGTTGGCTAAGCATCCCATACTGCCCCCTCCGGTTATGCCTGGTTTCTTGCTCTCTGAGCCTCCTTTTGTTGTGGATGTTGATAGTGTTCTTGGGTGTATTCAATCCTTCCCAAAAGGGACTTCTTGTGGGCGGGATGGATTGAGGGCCCAACACATTTTAGATGCATTTTGCGGGGAGGGGTCGGCGATCGCTGTTAAGTTACTGAAGGCTATCTCTGTGGTGGTTAATTTATGTTTGGCTGGGAGGTGCCCTAAGGTATTGGCGGAGTTTGTTGCTTCTGCGCCCCTCACGCCGTTGCTCAAACCGGACAATGGGATTAGGCCTATTGTCGTTGGCGCGATTTGGAGGAGGCTGGTTTCTAAAGTGGCTATGAAGGGTGTCAGGAAGGAGATGTCCAAATACCTTTGTGATTTTCAGTTTGGGGTGGGAGTCCCCAGCGGGGCAGAGGCCGTGCTCCATAGTGCGAATAGATTCTTAAATGAGTTTCACTTGGATGGGTCATTGGCTATGCTTACTGTTGATTTCTCTAATGCCTTCAACTTGGTGGATCGGACTACCCTTCTACATGAGGTTCGGACTCGATGCCCGTCTATTTCCCTATGGGTGGAGTTTTTATATGGTCAGTTGGCCAGGTTATATGTGGGTGATGACCATATTTGGTCCACCACTGGTGTTCAGCAGGGGGGCTTTTTAGGGACTCTTCTTTTTGCCTTAGTTTTGCACCCACTTGTTCACCGGATCAGGGATTGCTGTAAACTTCTTTTCCATGCTTGGTATTTGGATGATGGTACGATTATCGGAGACACTAAAGAGGTAGCTAAAGCCTTAGAAATAATCAAGGCCGAGGGGCCCCGCCTGGGCCTCAAACTCAACATTAAGAAAACAGAAGTTTTTTAGCCGTTATGCAATAGGGTGAAGGTGCAGGATGGGTTGTTTCCCTACAGGATTGAGAGGCCAACGTTAGGTGTGAAACTCCTTGGAGGCGTTGTTAGCCAGGATGCGGGGTTTATTAGTAGTTTGGCTCTGAAAAGGGCATCTCGTGCTGTGGAACTAATGAGTTGTCTCCCAAGTCTACGGGACCCTCAATCAGAGCTCATTTTGCTCCGCTCATGTATGGGCGTCGCAAAGCTGTTGTTCGGTCTCAGAACGTGCCAACCTATGTATATAGGGGAAGTTGTTTCTATTTTTGACAATGGCCTTCGGAAGGCGATAGAGGCTATTGTGGTTTGCGAGGGCCCTTTTTTTGGGGATTTTCAATGGAGGCTAGCATCCCTTCCGACTCGGTTTGGTGGGTTGGGTTTATGTTCAGCAGAGGATGTATCTACTTATGCTTTTGTGGCCTCGAGGGCGCAATCTTGGAGTTTGCAGGACCACATTCTTCAGGGATGTGGTATTGATGGGGTTGACTCTGATTATGGGTATGCGATGGATCGCTTGCGCATGTCCCTCCCTGATTTCGATCTTAGCGGTTTCTCTAACAAGGACACCGCCCCCCCTAAAGCCCATAATGTTTTGGCGTGTGGCTTATTTAGTGGAATCGTCTAAAGTTTGGGAGTGAAGTTTAATTTATCCCCTCGACAAAAAGCAGTGTTTGAATGTCTCCGAGCTCCTCATGCTCAGAATTTCTTGACGGTTATCCCCATTGAAGGACTAGGCCAACATATGTCGGCTCTGGAGTACCGGACTATCCTTAAGTACCGGCTAATGATCCCTCTGTTTCCGGTTGATGAGCCTTGCCCAGTCTGCCGCAAGGTTTGTTTGGATTCTTTTGGCGATCATGTGGTCCATTGCAAGGAGTTACCTGGTTTCAAATATAGACATGATTTGGTTTGGGATGTTCTATATGATGTTCTTAAACGAGCAGAAATTTCTTCTAAAAAGGAGGCCCCCGTGAACTTTCTAACGGATCCGCTTGAAGGGAGGTTTACTTTACGGCCGGCTGATATACTTGTGTTTGGGTGGGCCGGGGGGAAACATGCTTATGTGGATCTTACTGGGGTGTCCCCTCTTGTTGGGCTCAGGGACAATGGGTTTGTTGCGGGACAAGCGACGTTGAAAGCGGAATCGAGCAAAGTTGCTAAACATGAGAAGGCTTGTTTAGAAAATCAACACGTGTTTATCCTTTTTGCTTTTGATACATTTGGTTTCCTAGCTCCGGAGGCAGGGGAGTTTTTGACTAGGGTTCAACGGGTTGTGCAAAGTAATTTTTCGACCCGTAAGACACAAAATTTCATTTTTAGTAGGATTGAGTTTGCTATCCAAAAGGGGGTTGCGGCGCAACTTGTTGCTCGTTTGTCAGCCATCTTATAGTAATTGATATTTACTATAATATAAATTAGTTGATTTTAAAAATAATAATAATAATAATAATAATAATAATAATAATAAAATAAAAAAAATAAATTTACAAGAACATACACTTCTCAATCAATAGGAAGTTTTTGTTTTTTGTTTTCTCGCTATCATCAGCAATTACAAATGCGTCATTGCTATTATCGTCTATCATCACCGACTACCAATTTATTTTTCCTCTTGGTTATCGCTGCATTACGCGGGTATCCGGCTAGTATTTCTATTATGTATGTATCCTTGACAATAATGTAATCATTAAAGTTGTTACACTTTGTCTGCAAAATAATGAGTCTGTCAAGAAAATAGTTCTAAAACTAAAAGCTATTATATTGAAAGTGGCCGGTGAGTTTGTAGTGTGCAAGCAGTCAAAACATGATACAATAACGCACAACTATCGCATGCAAAAAATAACATATACTGAAAAGAAAATAACAGTACTTTAAGCTCAAAGCTGAGCTTTAAGCTTCAGCTAATTTTAACCAAAAAAAAGTTACTTGCCTATTAATTTTTGTTCATGCTCCATATGATTTTGCTATGCATCGATCTTTATGATTATCTTGTTATTAAAATACTGAAAAATGATTCACAAAGATTTATGGTTATTTTCTCAAATAATTGTGTCTAAGGAAGAATTCGACCCTAGTTACAAGTCCACTAATTAAGCTACGCGTGCTATAATACTTGAGATGTTTTGGCCCATAAATGTTTTTTATATTATGAGCTGGATAGAATCAATAGTACTTGTCTTGATAAAGAGGTTTTTTTTGTTCTTTTTCCTTTACACTTTTTCCTTTACACTTTTTCCATCCATGGAGTAATGCATGCAAAACATGTTCCCACAAAGATCATGTTTTGATTGTCTACATTAATTTTAGTGAATGTTCAACTATTCATATATCAGGTGCAAGTATTTAGTAATGAACTAGGCTAGCTCAGTTGGCCACTAAGAGTAACTTTGGGGAGGTATTTTGGAGAGGTTTCAGGTTCGAGTCTCACCATGGACCTTCAGGGGCGGAAATAAATAGAAGCAGGAGTGGGGTTTATCCCCTAAGGCGAAGGTTCGAGGCTTGCATGCTGCCTAATTGGATGTCACTGTGGGCTCGAATCACTAACTACTAACTTGCCGTTCAAAAAAAAAAAAAGTGCAAGTCTTTAGTGTCTTAGCCTCATGTTAGCATCAAAACTAGATATCGAAAAAATATTGGTTGAATGATATCATATAGTGATTCTTAGATTGGCACCATATTAACTTTTTATGAGGAAAAAAAGAACACCATATTAACTTTTTATGAGGAACAAAAGACATTGTGAATGACGGGATAGTATCTAGGATGTTTAGCTTTTGACTTATTCATAAATATATGAGTTGAAATTTGTTTAGTTACGTCCATTTTGGTAACAAGCTAGGTGTTTGAATGCAGGTTCAATATATACATACTCAGCAGGGAATAAGCAACACTTGTATATAAATGATCCAGAGCTTGTTAAGGAAATGAATCAGTCTATCACACTTGGACTTGGAAAACCTTCTTACATTACGAAAAGACTATCACCTTTGCTTGGCAATGGAATCTTGAGATCAAATGGTCATTTTTGGGTACACCAGAGGAAAATTATTGCTCCTGAATTCTTCATGGATAAAGTTAAGGTATAGTACAATAGTACATCAATACTTTTTACTACATAACAAAGACATCATGTCGATATGACATGCAGGATCACTCGATGGACCTGCATGGGCATCTTGTGTTTGAACAGGATCTATGTGGTGAATAACCTTTCAAATTACTAATTATTTTGATTGCTACTACTTGTAGTCACAATCATCAGTTTTGAATTTTTGTCTTAACATTAATGCTTTTCAATATTGGCCTGGTTACTTAGACTCAACTAGTTAGTTCTGGACAATCATTTAGTACTAGTTGCAGCAAAAACTTACCAACAAATGACAATATGTAATTTACGGACGCACATATTTTTTTAATGTAATTATAGGGATTTTAACTCCCCTTATTTCTTCATTCACAAGAATGACCTTTTGGTATTTTTTTATGTATTACAACGTCGAACTCATTCCAGAAACTATTCATATAACCCATTTAGTTACAACTGAATATCTTATTCTGATTTTTTAAAGCATTTAAACAATTTCAAAACTCGCGTACGTCCTATATAATTGTGCATGAACTAGCATATAGGACCTGCTAGATGGATTTAATGAGGCCTTGATTGTTCATTTGATCACATGTAGTGTATCAAGATATGTGTTGGAAACAACCCAAAATGAAATCATAAGACCATATCATATACTTATAGTTCCACGGACCATTTTGTTAATTGGCTAGGGGATGGTGGGGCTAATGACAGAATCAGTAGAACCACTTTTGAGGAAATGGGAAGCATGCATTGAAGCTCAAGGTGACCGCATAGCCGATATAAGAGTTGATGATGATTTAAGGGCGGTTTCCGCAGATGTTATCTCACGGGCTTGTTTTGGAAGCTCTTATATCAAAGGCAAAGAAATTTTTTTAAAACTTAGGACCCTTCAAAAAACTATCTCCTCAAAGGGCATGCTTTTTGGCCTTCCTGCCATCGTGTAAGCTGTAAAATATCACTATTTTAAGTTTAAACTTTAAAAAACCGATAATCTAAAAGTTTATGTGATACAGGCAAAAGAAAGACATAAAGAGTTTGGAAAAGGAGATTGACTCATTAATATGGGAGGCCGTGTGTGAACGAAAAGGTCAAGAGACAGAGACACCATTGATGAAAAAAGATCTTTTGCAAAGGATTTTAGAGGAAGCTATGGACCATTTTGCGAGTAAAGATGAAAGCAGACATTTCATTGTTGATAACTGCAAGAATATTTACTTTGCAGGACACGAATCGACTAGTGTGGCTGCATCATGGTGCTTGATGCTGTTAGCCTTGTATCCAGAGTGGCAAACTAATATCAGAAATGAAATGTCTGAAGCTTGTCCTGATGGTGTACTCGGCGTAGATTCACTCCCAAAGTTAAAATCGGTACATTCTATAACCTTTTTGGATTTCAGTTTTTAAAATTGACTATCTGATTATTGTTCTTTGCAGTTATAATGAGAAGATTTTAGTGTTTGAACATTGAAACTGCGACAAAACCTTAAAAACTAATTAACAAAGCGTTGGAATAAATCACCAAAGTACCCTTCTATAATTTAGTTTGAGAAAGTCGATTGTACGTACTCCGATAGTCCTATACTCCTATCATGTTGATATTTAGTGTAAAATAGATTGAGTTTAATATGCAAATAAGGTCGACACTTATTTGGATATTAACTGACTAACGGGGTTCCAAGGGGCGTAGCCCCCTTGGTGGGGGTTCGGGGCAACGCCCCTGAGAGAAGCAGGGTCCAAGGGGCGGCAGCCCCTGCAGGGTCCAAGGGCAGAGCCCCTGGCTGGGTCGAGCTGCCAGTCAGCTGGAAAATTTTTTATTGGTATAACATTGGTATGTTAGAAATTCATTAAAATTTGCTTTCACCAAATAAAACATATAAAGTTGATGCTCGTTTCTGCTGATATGGTTCCTGCTGATAGCAGATGGTTTCTGCTGATAGCGTGGTTCCTGCTGATAGTGCATGTTTCTGCTGATGTGGTTTCTGCCGATAGTGTATGGTTCCTGCCGATAGTGCAGCGTTCCTGCTGATTGTGTAGATTCTGCTGATAGTGGTTACAGTTAATATAACTGTTTGCAGTTATCAAACCAATAACGGACCCTATAAAGGTCTAATATATTCTCTATTTTGAGATATAGAAAACAGAGGCTGATCAAACCGATTTTGATCATAACGAATTCTGCAAACATAACATCATTCACAAACTTGAATCAATTAGATTTTATCCGGTCGTTAATTGGTATACACTCCAATTAATCGATCTGAAAGCGTACAATTCGTGACTCTAATTGCTATCAGATACCAATCTCACCCAAATACCACACATAACAACACTCCTATCATGTATCCCACTTATTTTTCTCAAGAATGTCCTTTTTGGTCATTTATGCTTTAATTTCTTATGTAATCAGAAATTCCAGACACTCAAACAACTGATTATCTGTCAAAATCACATTTGCAGGCAACCTTGGTGATTCAAGAAGCAATGCGGTTATTCCCACCAGCAGCATTTGTTTCAAGGGAGGCACTAGAAAGGACACAAATAGGCCATGTAGACGTACCTAAAGGAGTATGCATATGGAGCTTGATCCCAACATTGCATCGTGATCCTGAAATATGGGGACCTGATGCCCACATATTCAAACCCAAGAGGTTTGCCAATGGTGTAACAAAAGCATGCAAGTTCCCACAAGCTTATGTTCCCTTTGGCGTTGGTGCTCGCTCTTGCTTAGGAAGAAACTTTGCTATGGCTGAGTTAAAAGTCATCATATCGCTCATCACTGCAAAGTTCACTTATTCGTTGTCTCCAAATTATCAACATTCCCCTGCTTATAGGATGGTTGTACAACCTGGGAATGGTGTCAACATCCTCATTCAAAAATTTCAATAAAACTAGCAGTCTTTATATTTTATATATCAGTTTAGGCAAATTGTATGCCTTTGAACATATAACAGGTTTGTCGAGCCAAGTTATTTTGAAATAATACTTAAATGCATACATAATTTTCTAAAGGGTTTCTTCTATGCATGTTGGATGAAGGTCATAGCCACAAACATTACAAGAAAACGTCCAAAATGCCCCTCTTTTCTTGCAGAAATCGCATATATATGCTTTTGCCATCTCTAATTTAAGAATGTGTTCATGCTTACGATCCATTACTTGTTGCGGTAATCCTTCTCCTTCCTTCTTTAACGAAGATTCTACCTGCAAGATCTTTGTTTCAGTAAATGGGAAACCTTTAGCACCATATAGTGAAACCATTTCTCGCCCGTTTGTGCTAACTATGTTCCCATTTGGTCCTAGAAATATCAAGCTCGGGATCCATTTGACTTCAAATATTCTACAGATATCTTGTCTTGTTTTGTTGTTATAAGGGATAGCTAGCCATGGCATTTTGCTTATGCTGAGATCAAATTCTTGGTGGTCTCTATCAGTTGAGATAAATATGACTTCAAAATCTTGATCTTTATCGCTGATGATATCATTGTATGCTTCGATGAGTTGCAAAGTGAAGTCACGGCAAGGTGGACACCAGTGTGCACCAAAGTACAGGCCTATCGTCTTGCCAACGAGATCGGATGCACATATCTACAATCAAGACTGAAGACCATCAAAAGATTAACATGAAATGCCAAATTTGTAAATTTTTTCATGCTTCGTTGCTTGAACCCACCGCCACAGAGACTCAAACCGGGTAAAACCCTCAACTATAAGAAAATGTGATATCAGATAATCAAGTTTTTGACACCTTGACCTTTTAGAAAATTATGTTCTTAACAGAATCATAGACATGTGACCAAAAATGACAAGTTGGGACAAAAGAATGTCTTGTAAAATGGGAGTACAAGCCTCCAGCTGATATGAAATCATATGATACTAATTACCGAAAAATGATTATTTGACCTATCGTTTATCCAAACATTCAAAAAGGATCCGATATTTAGTTTCAAACATACCAAATCTAAACACCCATCAGGCCATCAATCACAAACTTTCTAAAAACAATCAAATAAACAAGAATTGCTAACCTTTTCACCTTTACCAGAGACGAAGCTGCAATTTTCAAATAGTTCATCCAACTTTCCCCCTTGAAGCTTTGATTCATCTAAGGCTTTCAACTCTTGTTGCCTTTTCTTGGTGAAAGGAAATGCATCAGCACCATAGTCTTTTATCATCCCGACTGCATCTTTTGCAAGCAAATTTGCGTCGACTTCCAATGGGATAAATGCCGGGATTTGATTAACTTTATACATATTATCAAGTTTCTTCTGAATACTGAGATCAAACGGAACTACATGCCATGGCATGCACTTTGCGTGTTCTTGAAATCCATTTTCATCTCGGTCAAATGATACAAAAATAACCTCTATTTCTTGGCCAGTATCTTTTAGCATGTTGTATGCTTGCACTAGTTGTGGTATAAAAGCCTTACAAGGTCTACTCCAGTTTGCAGAAAACAATAAGCATATTGTCTTCTCTTTACCTGATGGTATTGGTACCTAGCCACATAAAACAAAAAAAAAAAAAAAAAAAAAAAAAAAAAAAACATATAAAGGGTGGTTGGATAGGTTGGTGATGGCTAAGAATGGAATTCGATTACATAAGACCAACTGTGTTGTATTGGTTAAAACGGGCACGGTTGGGTTGGCTTGGGTTGACCCGCAACACTTTTTTGTCAGAGTTCTTATAGTTTTTGATATGTAGTTTGTGTTCTATATATATTTCAAATATATACAGTATCTATTAAAGTAATCATCAAGTTCTTTTTTTCAAGTGATTTTGGTTGTATGCACTACCACAAGTCACAACACTTCGCGCGACTTTTGATCCGTTGGAGCTGTTCAGCCCATTTGACCCATTCTCTTTTCAGGGATATATGAGGGCTTTATCCATTTGACACGTTACAGATAAAACATATATCAAAGGCTGAACCGACCCATTAATAAGTAAACGGTTCAAAAATGTCAATATTATCAATATCGAACAAGAAAGTTGTGGCTTTTCAACAAGAAGCCCACCAGAAAACGAACGCTAAGCTTCAACTATAGAGGTCGCATCAATAGGTCTTTTTATAGTCAAAGTTAGCAAAGAGCACGGCATAGATATAAACTACTGAAATATATCCACTTTATCGTCAACCAGTGGCAGAGTCATGGCCTAGCTGGTGTAATGACTTCCAAAATGTTTGTACTCTTAAACTAATTTTTTCCAGTAAGTTTGTATCATCCTTCACATTAGTTTTTTTGTCTTTGCCAACAACCATACTATCAAGTGGAGGGAGTTCATATACAAGAAACTAATAAATCAAAAAAAGTATATTTTATAACAAGTTCACCAAAAAATATGAAAATTCCTTGAGGTGGTGCATACCTTATGTCCACCTGATAAAAGATGGTGAATTCCTTCTTGCTCCATAATCGTCTTAAAGTTACGAATAAAAATATCAGCAGATTCGCAACCAGTTTCTCCCATGGCACCTTTTCTTTTTTTTTCTTGAAGATGTTTTGCACCCTTCTTTATCTCTGTTGCTTACTTGTGGTACACTATAATTGGTTCCAAGTACTCTTATACTATCCAGATTATTGGAATTTATACCCTTTCATATTTTTTTATATTATCAGCATGAGATATGACTATATGAGCATATTCTGTTATGCTCATCTAAGAACCACTGTTGCATCAGGTTCTTGCTAACTTGGTGAGTTTTTAGTTGTGTCTTTCCAACTTGCACAAGTAAATGACCATTCTACCCTTCTAACGTAAGATTACAAAATTTTAAGCCGTCATCTTCATACCATGTGGAAATTGCATGAATAAGTAATCTTTGTGGATATTTAAGGGCAAGGAAATGCATTACTTGTAACGAAAAACCTAGTTGAACACGGCTTACACGACGCAATCCTAGATCATTCTTCATGCCACAGCCATAACATGAATACATTAACCATTACGACAACTTTCATTGAACAACATGCCAAACAAAGTGCATGATACAACTCAATTCATAAACACTACCCAATTTTTTTTGTCCATATATCCATTTTTGATCATTTTTTTGGGTCATCAGGATTTCTAGAAACATTTCATAAAATTTATATCATGTGCAAAGTTATGTCATGGGTCATTGATAAGGCCCCCCTCAAGGTCAAGGCCTACTTGCATCTTCTTATCTTGTTCTTTGAGGTGGACGTTTAATACGAGTAATTGTTTAATCAAGAAACGTGGCTACCAAAACAATCTCGGGGCCTGTTTGGTACGGGGTGTAGGATTTGGGATTGGGATTTGATGCGACAAATATTTCATTTATTTGTGGCCCGTCTAACACATTCTCTATTTCTATCTCTTTATTTCTTTTTCTTTTTTTATAAAATTATATTTTTTAATTAAATTTTTTTCTCTCCTCATTTAATTTAAATTTATACTAAATCCAAATCGAAATTCAAATCCAAATCCTAATCATAATCTTAATCCAAATACAAATCCTAATCCTAATCCTAAACCCATCTACAAAACAAACGGGCCCTCAATATTTTAAGAAAAAAATTACAAGTTTTCCAATAATCAGTTTAAAGATGATTATCCAAAAATACCTATTGTTTTATACATTACGCAACAAAATTTCACATTTTTGTCATAGTAGGTAACAAACTTTTATTCTTTGGGAAATTTGTATTTCTACGACCCTGTAAATGCAACTTATTTTTAAGTTGACTCACATTTATATCATATTGTCAAATCTAAAATTTATTTATTTTTAAATTCAAGAATACCTTTTTGACACCTTCTGTCACCATCTGTCACGCAGTTGCAAACTTTTTATTTTCAAATTTATTCATATTGAATCATATTCCTATTAGTGTTTACAATGTATCGTAACATGTCCAATTTATACAATAACATAGATATAAATAATAAAACATCTCCATTATTCTTCATCTTCTTTATTTTATGTTGCGTCTATATTTTTCATCCATTTTATATATTCTTAACAAACATAACAATCACATGAACCACCAATGTTACTGTCACATGATGAAATTGATTACAATGGGTGAAAATAAAATATAATAATCAATAATAAGTGCAAAGAAATTTTTTTGGATATTAGTTTTTGTAGGATTCCACGAAAATCCCTTATGATAATCTTTGTTAATTAATGATAACCCCGACTTATTGTTTGCCAAAACCCATTTTTATGGGTAAATTTAAAATTTTCTTATTATACTATTTTCACGATAACACAACAATTAACAAATATCGACACTAGCTCTCGGCATGTATTTTGAAACGTGACCATTACGCGAATCACCCTTTACACTAATTAGTACCAATAGAAATATATACTAAAAACACATCATCCACAAATCATTACGTTTCCTACTAATTACAACAAAAATCATAAACTTACACTCACTACATTTAAGTACACAACATTTACTCTAAAACATATGTTAGTTCATGCACTAATCTAACAAAGCTACAACCAAACTGGACCTTAACTGCATCCAGCCCAATCACCACTCCAACGTGCACACATGCTCAGCCCAACACCCAAAGTTATTAATTTTCCTTGTATTTCATGTAGATCGACATTTCACAGCCTCCCAAAAGCACACCTCGTACGACCAAATACCACAAGTGACCTACGAATATTTTTGCACCTCCTCGATGCCTACCCACTAGACTCCATATATGCCAACTCGCAGCCCTAATTGTCGAGTATTTCCATGGCATCCAAAGCCATCTTATTTGTTCCATCTTAACCAAAGTCGACATACGTATCCTATCGAAACTCAACCAAATCATTCCCCGCTTTTTCCTACGTACTCCTAATGATCTTCTCAACAAAAATAGAATGACCAGAAAATGTCTAGGACCACAGAAGAATTCTATGGTTCGCTATCTCCATTTTATAACCCGTATAAAATAGAATGTGTATGCAAATAACACAACAAACAAAAGATAGGAATTACCCACGTTTCACAGCTATCAAATGTCTTATTATGTCGGTAGAAACACTTAGGTGTCCCTTCATCTACAGGGAAAGCCAATAATTTAGTTTGAGGGTAATATAGGCACAACGTGTAAAACTCTATCTCTATATATTACTCCCTCCTATAGCAAGCCACATTGCTCATTACCTACTCCTTTCACTCTCAATACTAACATCAAAATCACAACAACTCTCTGTCGCACACTTGGAAGCAGCAACATAAGAAAATACATGAAGACGGATGGTAATGTCTAGCGAGTAGGCTGCCTTCATCCTAGCATTTTATTCGACCTTCACCGCCTTTCCTCACCACCTTTAAGAGGTGTAGTAAGTGTTCTTCATCTCTTTAATCATCATGTCTCACACTCCACCTCTCACGAATACAACTCTCACCTGCATGCACGTTTTATTCCTTTACATTCGAAAGCATCATGATACCTAATATATTTATGTAAACTAAGTAGAATGCATGAAACCCACGTATATGTAACCCTCACCATGAACGATGTTAGAAATCACACTATCCACTACTGCACGTTGAAACATCACGACACTATCATGCATCATTTTCACTCTAACGTATAACATTTTTGTTAATACAAATAGCGTCTCAAAAACGTTATTTATATTCTTTGATCTTTCATTAGTTTTGTTAATGACAAATATAAGGAATATCTTTTAGCAAATAATAAATACTAGCTTAGTCTCTTAAGTACACACTTTACACTTCACATATTAACTAAGAATTACAAGTTTAGTAACTTGTTTCCTTAAAAGGAAACTTTAATTCTAAAACCATTCCATGACATCATTGCATACATCACATAGAAGATCTTTGATATATCTTGGTTAGATTTGCAAGATACATAGTTGACATTTGAAGATCTTGGATGATTTGGTAAGATACAACTAAGATATGGTAAGAGACAACTATACCTTAGCTGTCATGTCCCACGGATCCAAATCACATAAGGGACGGATCCCTTTTGAGGGATCCGTGGGATCCGTGAGCTGAAGATCAGCTTGCCTATAAATAGGAAGCTGATCATTTGGCTCTATCATCACTCATATAGCTTTAACACACATATTCATTCAGTACATATCTTACTAACATCATTCATAGTTGCATTTCACTTTGATCTTTCATTTTGTAGAAAGGAGATCAAGCATTCAAGGATCTACAGAACCGTAATCCTTTAGTTGCATTACTGTGTGATATTGTAGTTTGTTTCACACATCATATCTATCATTTGTAATCAGTGAGTGTGGTTAGGGCTTTAGTCCTTAAAGCACAAGGAGTGTAGGGAGTAGTTGTACCCGTGTAAAGAACTCGACATCTAGCTTAGTGTCGGTAAAGTAAGTAGGCGACGTCAGGTTGGTTCTACCTTGTGAAAAGAACCCGGTGTTTAGCTTAGTACCGGAAAAGGAAGTAAGCGACGTGTAAAGGTTTTCTCCGCCTGGAAAAGGAGTTTGTTTCTTAGTGAAAGATAAACTCTCGAGTAAGAAACTCGGGGAGTGGAGTAGGGCAAGGAAGAGAGTCCTTGTAGCCGAACCACTATAAACAACAGTGTCGTGTGGTTTGATCTTTCCTCTCTTTATCTTTTGTTTATATTGTGTGATTATTTATTTGTGATTGTTTCCTTTGAAATTAACATATAGTAACAAAGCAAAGAAATCTTTAAAACGGTAAAAACTATTCAACCCCCCTTCTAGTTTTCCACAATTGGCATCAAGAGCTACGTTACTTAAGATCTTTAAAATATATTGTATTTTAAAACTTAAAACGATCCATGGATTTTGAAAACTTTAAAGAAGGGCAATCTATGCAGAGACCACCTCTATTTGAACCAAATTGTTTTATCTATTGGAAAAATCGCTTTGAGACTTATGTAAAGTCAAAGGACATAGATCTATGGTATATTATAGTTGATGGTGATTACAAACCTATTAGTAATAATATTTCGGGTGGTCGGGATGAAGGAGTTTCTCTTACTCGTCACAGTGATGAGCAAAAGAAACTAATTGCCAAAAATAATGAAGCCAAAATGATGCTTTATAATGCCTTACCTAAGAAAGAATATGAAAGAGTCTTTATGTGTAAAACGGCTAAGGATATTTGGCAATCTCTTATTATCACACATCAAGGGAACTCACAAGTAAAAGATAACAAAATTGATCTTCTTGTCCAACAATACGAACAATTTGTTATCTCTGAAGATGAGACCATTGATAGTGCGTTTGCTAAGTTCAATACTATTATTACATCACTTAAAGCACTTGATGAATCTTTTTCTAGTAAGAATTTTGTCAGGAAATTTCTAAGAGCACTCCATCCGAAATGGAGAGCAAAGGTGACAGCTATTGAAGAATCTAAAGATCTATCAAGCATGACACTAGATGAGCTCATAGGAAACCTAAAAGTTCACGAAATGATTATGGAAAAAGACTCGGAAATTGTCAAAGGCAAAAAGGAGAAGATCAAGTCTATTGCCTTGAAAGCCAAAGTCGAGTCAAGTGATGATGAGTCTTGTTCAAACAGTGATGATGAAGAGTATGCAATGGCCGTGAGGGATTTCAAGAAATTCTTCAGGAGACGAGGAAAGTTTGTGAAACCACCTCGTGATGAAAAGAAATCCTCTCGGAAAGATCATGAAGACAAGAAAGGTAAGGTTGATAGGAAATGCTATAGGTGTGGTGACTCCAGTCACTTAATAGGAGAATGTCCAAAGCCTCCAAAGACCAAGTCTCAAAGAGCCTTTGTTAGCGGAGCTTGGAGCGATAGTGAAGGAGATGATGATGAAGAGCCTAAGAACAACGAAATGGCACTTATGGCTAATGACACAGAAGAGGTACATTCTGATTCATGCTCCTTTATAGATGACGAAACATTAGAAGTAGAATATAACAAACTGTGTGACGTTACTTTAAAAATCATAAACAAAAACAAGTTTTTGAAAACTAAGACAACACTTTTAGAAAATGAAGTATTTTGGCTTAAAGAAAAAGCAATACGAATTGAAAAAGGTAAAGATAGTAAAGAAACATGTGTGTCTTGTCAAGAACTAAAACTTGAATTAGAAACCTTAAGAACCACACAGGAAGTATTTGATCAAACAAAATTCTAAGTTTAAAAGGTTTGATAAAAACATAAGTTGTGCAGATGAAATAATGAAAATGCAAAAGCTACCTCATGATAAAACAGGACTAGGCTTTATGAAACTAGGAACTTTAAGTGAGTATAAGGAACAGACTGTGAATAAAACTGATTCAACCAAGTTGGACACTCACGGATCCGACGGATCCAAAAATTTGGATCCGCCAAGTGTATCCAAAGGATCCGCGGGTACTCAAGTTGAACAGAAGGTTCACAAAGTCGACCGTTCCGAATTTGTTAAAGTTACTAAGAAACCTAACAGTAGTATAACCAATAATAAACATAAACCAGCAGTATCTTTAGGAAGAGGACAAGCTAGAAATGAATATAGAGTTAAAACGGATCAACAGAGACCTCAAATGAGTTTTCCCAAACACCCCTTTCCAAAGAGTATAGTTAATCCACAACATACTTATCAAAATAATTGGAACCAAAACATGCCTAGAAACTTTCATGGTCCTAGCTATATGTCATGGAACAATGGTCCACCATTTACATACATAAACCATGATAATGTCATGTTTAACCCAAACGGACCCATGAGATATTGGGGACCAAATGCTTGAGTCTTTTATGAACTTAGGTATGCTTAAAAGTTGATCTTGAACCTGATGAGTGGATCAAAGATAGTGGGTGCTCAAGACACATGACGGGAAACAAAAATCTTTTCTCAACCTACCAAGTGTATGACGGAGGTAATGTCACATTCGGTAGCAAGCTTAAAAGTAAAATCATCGGAAAAGGTACAATCTCTCATGACTCTCTATCTATTGATGATGTTGCTCATGTAGATAATTTAGGTTTTAATTTACTTAGTATAAGTCAATTATGCCGGAAAAAGTATAACGTCCTTTTCAGTGAAAATGGAAGTAAAATACTTAAAGATGGCATAACCGTAGGAAAAGGTGTTTTAAAGAATAATGTCTATGTTATGAAATTAGATAAAACACCTAAAGATAAGTTATGTCTTACCTCCTTGGACGAAAACTCAACTCTATGGCATCGACGCTTAGGTCATGCTAATATGAGGCTTATTCAATCTTTGTCATCCAAAGAACTCGTTAGGAACCTACCCAAGTTGAAATATGACCAACACTTTTGTGATGCTTGCAAAATTGGAAAACAAGTACATAGTAGCCATAAGGCTAAAAACATGGTATCTACATCTAGATGCCTAGAATTATTACATATGGATTTGTTTGGCCCGTCGGCTATACAAAGTTATGGAGGAAATTTTTACACTTTAGTTATAGTAGATGATTACTCTAGATATACATGGACAAAGTTTTTGAAAACTAAAAATGAGGCATTCGAAAAATTTGAAATTCTAAGCAAGAAAATTCAAAATCAAATAGGAAGTAATATAGTATCTATTAGAACTGACCATGGTCGAGAATTTGACAATGAAATTCAATTTGGAAATTTTTGTGATAATAATGGAATAACTCATAATTTCTCGGCTCCTCGTACACCTCAATCTAATGGTGTAGTAGAACGTAAAAATAGAACAATTCAAGAAATGAGTAGAACTATGTTAAATGAACAAAACATACCACAAAAGTTTTGGTGTCACGCTGTAGATACTTCTACATATATCCTAAATAGAGTTTTAATTAGACAATTTTTAAATAAAACTCCTTATGAAATTTATCGAGGCAAAAAGCCTACATTAGGATATTTTAGAGTTTTTGGAAGCAAGTGCTTCATTTTAAACACAAAGGACTATCTCACTAAGTTCGACCCAAAGTCGTATGAAGGTGTATTCCTTGGGTACTCACAAAACAGTAAAGCATACATTGTATTAAACAAGGAAACATCAAGAGTCGAGGAATCGTTGAACGTAACATTCAACAAAAGTCCACCTCCCTCTAAGACATCACCTTTGGTAGATGATGACTTAGTTGAAAGTCAAATGGTTAATACTATAGAAAACATTGAAAATGACAATGAACCCGTAAAAGGAGAAATAGTCAATGTTAAAGAAACTAAAAGTCATCCATTAGAAAACGTCATAGGAAAACTTAATGAAAGAACATTAAGATCCAAAGCTCAAAATGAAAGTAATTATTTTTGCTTTATTTCAACCATTGAACCTAAAAATATTGATGAGGCAATAAAAGATGAATCTTGGGTAATTGCTATGCAAGAAGAACTTAATCAATTTATTAGAAATGATGTTTGGACTTTGGTACCTCCACCTAAAAACCAAACCATAATAGGCACCAAATGGGTCTCTAGAAATAAAATGGATGAAAAGGGTATTATATCTAGAAACAAAGCTAGGCTAGTAGCTCAAGGTTACAATCAACAAGAAGGTATAGATTACGATGAAACCTTTGCACCAGTAGCTAGACTTGAGTCTATTAGGATATTCCTTGCATATGCATGTGCACATGATTTTAAGTTATTTCAAATGGATGTCAAAAGTGCTTTCTTAAATGGTCTTATTAATGAAGAAGTATATGTTGCACAACCTCCCGGCTTTGCCGACTTTGAAAAACCAAATTATGTTTTTAAACTTAAGAAAGCTTTATACGGACTTAAGCAAGCACCAAAGGCTTGGTATGATCGACTTAAGACTTTCCTAGTTGACCATAAGTATACCATGGGCCTAGTAGACAATACTCTCTTCACCAAGAAAAAGGGATCACATATTATTATAGTCCAAATATATGTGGATGACATTATATTCGGTTCAACTTGTCAAGAGTTATGCGACGATTTCTCAAAAATCATGCATGACGAGTTTGAAATGAGTATGATGGGGGAACTAAACTTTTTCTTAGGTCTCCAAATTAAACAATTAGAAGATGGGATATTCTTCAACCAATCAAAGTATATCAAAGATATGCTTAAGAAGTTTGGTCTTGAAGACTCAAAACCCATGAGAACACCCATGTCCTCCGAAACCAAACTTACTAAGGATGAAGAAAATGAATCCGTAGATAGCACTAAATATAGAGGAATGATTGGTAGTTTACTCTATCTTACGGCTAGTAGGCCTGACATTATGTTTAGTGTTTGTCTATGTGCACGTTTTCAAGAAGATCCAAAATCTTCCCATCTTGAAGCTGTTAAAAGAATCTTTAGGTATATTAAAGGTACTACACACTTAGGATTATGGTATCCCAAAGGAACGGGTGTAGAAACCATAGTGTATACTGACTCAGATCACGCAGGTGATTATGTTGATAGGAAAAGTACTAGTGGTATTTGTACTTTTGTAGGATATTGTCTAACATCATGGTTCGCTAAGAAACAAACTGCCCTCGCAATCTCAACAACAGAGGCAGAGTATGTGTCTGCAGGAAAGGCGTGTCAACAAGCACTGTGGATGAAACAAGCTCTCGTCGACTATGGAATTGAACTCAACAACATTCCCATTCTTTGCGACAACAAAGGTGCTATCGATCTAAGCAAAAATCCAGTCCAACACGCTAGAACCAAACATATTGAAATACGCCATCACTTCCTTCGCGACAATGTACAGAAGGGAATCATCTCAATTGAGAAAGTTTCCTCAGAGGACAACATTGCCGATATTCTCACTAAACCACTTAAACGAGAACCTTTCAATTATCTTAGACTTGGATTAGGATTAATGGAACCTAGTGATTAGGAGAAACATTAGTATTAACATTAGTTTAGATATACACGACACTAAACCAAAACATGCGTTCTGAATCCGCGGATCCAATCGACAACAAGGACGGATCCTTTGTTTGGGATCCGCCGGATCCGTCGCATGCTATGTGCAGTTTATTATTTAATAAACAAGAACAGCTACTATTCATTCCTCACTCCAAAACATATCACCTTACTACATCCGACACACACTTAATCTCCATCACATTTTAGACCATTTTCTTCCACAAATTTGTGCTTCTAACATCACTGTAAGTATTCTTATCATATTTATACTCCTAATCTGCGTCTAGGATTTCCATTTCATGCACAAAACCAAAACTTGGGGTATATGCATAATTCTTGAAAAATCATGAAGCATATTTATTGCATTATACTTAAAAACATGTTTTTCTTAGTTAGGAATTGCATCTCATAGCACATTGTCTTAATTTAACAAAAACCCCATGAAAATTTTTCACTAAAATCTTCTAAAGACTAGGTAAAATGATTTTTTCTTACATTGTTCATACAAATGCAAAAACGATATCTTTTAGACTTCACTTGCATAATGTCTCTTGAATGCTAAAGGGAATACATAACTAATATGTATTTTCGGGTACATTCAACCGTAGCTACATTGAAATAGGAGTGTTTGGGTTATCTCTCGTTTGTAAACAAAACTTGCATAAACTAATTTTTCTTGCATCAAAAGGATTCGAGATAACCGCACCTCCACATTGTCCCCATGTAGGCACACACTAGGAATTTTACACTTCCTTTGATCATTTTAACTTAAACTATGTAACTTTTTGTACTTAGGAAAATCATGCCTCCCGCAACCAACTACGATCACAAGAAAACCGTTAACTATTTACCCAAAGTCCACAAAACCAAGGGTCTAACCGATGCCCAAATCGAAATTTTCAAAGCCTTAGAGAAAAAGTATGTTCATGAGGGTAGAGCCGTAGATGCATCATTCTATGAAGGAACTCAACTTAGGGAACAATTAGCCGCAATTCGATTTGATTCTCTTTTAGACATAGATGAACCAATCATTCCTAGGTTCATACTTGAGTTCTATGCTAGTGTAGGTCTTAGCTCGAGTGATGAAGGTTACTTAAGTCTTCATTTTACTCTAAATGGAAATCTTGTCAACATCCCTCTTGATCAATTTGGTGAGGTCTTAGGAATTCCAAGTCAAGGTACATGTATTTACTCGGACAAATGGTCCTTAACAATCTTAGACTCCAATCTTGATAGGACGGCACCATATGCCACTCCTCTCCAATCAAAAGAAGTGATGCGTGGTTTTGTAACCTTACAACAGGTTTTACCTCTCGAGGGATCTCAAGAGGCTTACAACCCCACCAGGCAGTGTACCTGACCGATGTAGTATAGTGTAGTGGTAAGTACGGGGGATTGATCGTTCTCCACAGGGAATAGTGTTCGTTAGGTATGAAAAACTACTCTAATAGGTCTAAAGGTTGAGGAAGATTCTTTTTGTACTTTTTATATTTTTATGAAAGCAAGTAAAATCTCGGTTTTGAAGGAGTGGGCGGAATTAGTTGCTAGTCAACTAACCCAAATAACTACAAATGCAAATAAAATAAATAACTGAAAATAAAATGTTGGTGAGAAACTTATGTGTAGAGAAATGTGTTTACTTAGATTTCCTTACTCCCTAACTACCTTTTACCGGTTGATTAGTGTGTATTAGTTGCGTGGATGACGGGTGTATTCCTTAATACCAATTGTGGGGTGGCGTACGTACTTCCCCAACTCTACAAGCTCCTACTTCACTCCTATGTCGAGCCGGCTAGGAAGCTCCTAACATGGGATCACTAGAATTCGCTTGTGCATTAAATACAACCATAAAAACCTTTAGTACGCATTTGGTTCATGTTTCTTAAGACGTTCAAGCAAGTTACCGAATAGGAAGTTAGCCAGTTTTCTTAAGCCTAACATAGATAAACAATCATCCAATACAACTAATAACACACTAATAACCAATAATCAATAGCTAGGTTTCATTAGATCTAAGCAAACACAAGATAAATCTAGCCTAACATGTTAAACAAAAGACAAGAACAAGATAAAATCAAACAACACATAGACATATTGAATGATTAATTGACAACTTATCTTTCAATGTAACATGGAAGATCTCAAGGCAAAAAGCCTTGAAAAAGATGCTAAAATCGTCCTAGGGTTTTCTCCCAAAAATTCCACACTAAGCTCTCCCTTAATGACAAAAAATTAGAAAACTATATATAGATTTTTGGATCTGACGGCGTCACGTTATGGAGTGTGACGCCGTCACCTCGCCGCTTTTAGGGTTCCCGGATGACCTTCTTGACGCCGTCCCTCTTTAGCTCTTCAAAAATCCATTCTGGCTTATCAAGGCTTGACGCCGTCGAACCTTGAACGTGACGCCGTCCCTCTTTGATTTAAGCCGTGACGCCCTTGATCAAGTTAAAGCGTGACGCCGTCAGAATTCACATGCTATTTTCACTGGCTTATCATGAGTAAATTTCACGTCCACTTTTTCTTGCCAAGGCATGACGCCGTCTGGGGTTAATTGTGACGCCGTCATAGGTAACTTTTAGCCGATTTTTGAGACTTTGTCATTTTCTTCACTTTTATGCTCCAAAAACGTCCAAAATGCCTCCTTTTCCAGATTTCTCCTCAAAAGTACCTAAAATGACAAAAGGAACGATTTAGGGCAATATTTGATCAAATAAATACGATTTAGGGCTTAAATGACCCCTTAAAAGCGGTACACTTTTCGCTTCATCAAATACCCTTACACTTGAGATTTGCTTGTCCTCAAGCAAATGCGCTTTTATTCTAATCAAAATACAAGTTAGGGGTCATTTAATGCAAACATAAAAGTAATTACAACAAATAATCGTTCCACTTCAATCATAATAAGCACGGAGATTACGAACTAGCACCTCACAAGTAGTGTTTAGATACTCACATCTCTCAAGTGTCATCAAAATAAATCTCATAAATGAAAACGGATAATATCTCTCACTACCTGTCATAGCAAATAGATTACCATAGGCTTGGGAAAGGATAGAAAACCTCCTCCACTAGGCGTAAGCACCAAAGATAAACTATCAAAGAGGGCTTTTAAATGGGTTATAACGTTAGGTGTAGGGAAAAGGAAAACACGGTTTTGTTGGATACGGGATATTTTACTGGTGGCGAGTTAAAAATCTTGATCAATTACATGTACTATACAATGTTGCTAAGCCAAGACTCGACTCAATCTTAAGCTAGAAACAAAATAACAAAATAACAAAAACATAAAAATAAACATAAAATGAAACGGGATGGTAGTCCGTATGTTTTTTCTATTTTTCTTTTTCTCATTTTTTTTTGTATTTTTCTTGATTTTTTTTTTTTTTTTTTTTTTTTTTTTTTTTTTTTTTTTTTTTTGCATACACTCTTGCCCTACCATCCAAAATAATACATCATAGGGGCATTGCATCCCCTTACACTTGAATTTTTACATAACTTTACAATTAACTAATCTAATGACTCGAATTAAGATAATTGAAAAACTTGGAGTACTTTTAAAATATTTAGCACATATGGGGGTAATAAATGATGTTCTTCCCCATTACTCCATTACACTAGTACTTTACCCATGAGTCCCAATCGTCCCAAAACAATATGTACAAGGATATGACTCGACTTAGCAACCATGTAATCAATTAGATAATTAACTTGGGTTTAAACAAATGTTGTCACAATAATGCACTAAAAATGAGTGCATACAAGGTAGGCTAAGGCGATTTGGGTGTACATTTAAGTGGGGTGTAAACAAATTCTTCCTTTAAGTAAAATGCTTAAAGGTCGAAACAAAAAGATAGGCTCTGAGGGGTGTACTAGGGGTATCGTGTACTAAAAATGAGTACAACGCAAAGGGTGTGGGAGAATTACTTGACCAATGTAGCCAAAGTAATTATAACAAAAACACAGGTGTAAAACAATGGGTTAATCCTAATGCCTCTTATCATGTAGTAAATCTAACTACACGAATGTAGTCTCACTTGTGGCCTCGGAATGGTCCTAACGCAAGTTCTAGAATCTAAGTGCTACCGGTACACACATCATAGCATAAATGCTTTTCCTACCAATTCTAGGGGTGAACCTCACATATTTGGGGGTGGAAAATTTTTTAGTGGTACGGTTTTTGTGCTAGTCATATAATTCCTATCCATGAGACGCTCATTAAGATCAAAGTTTCACTCCTAAATGTTGTAAAAAATTTTAAATTTGGCACTAAAATTACCTTAACAAGTATTTCTCTCAGTTTTATTACACATCTACTATTAAACAAACAAAAATCAAGCGTAATAGTATTCTCTAAAATCGTACTTTTACCCTCCCCTTACACTTAAGATGAACATTGTCCCCAATGTTCAAATAACAAGATGTAAAAGCATAAAGTAAAAGAATGAAATCAAATACTCCCCTGATTCGCTCGGTGGATAATGAAATAATACGGTTAAATCTTCTTCCAAAGTAATGTCGAAGCTCCATGACTAATGCATCGCCATAAGCTTGATTCAAAACATTTCCTTGTCCAAAATAACCTGTTAAGCCTGAGAAAACAAACACGAAAACCTGCATAACATCGGCGGGATAAAATCTATATATAAGGATATAATGCTTGTGGAATGATAACTTTGCAGATTCCTGGAGATTATAAGTTGGAGATTTTAATAAAAACTTTTTTAAAAACAAAACTTTCAAAAATTTCTGAAAATTAAATCTGACGCCGTCAGGTTATAAACCTTGACGCCGTCAGAAATTACCTGACAAAAATTTTCATTTTAAGTTTCCGGAAAATTTCTGGAAAAACCTTTACCTTACTTCCTGGAAATCCTGCAAAACATCATTATGACTCGATACAAGCATTTGACTCAAACAAATACGAATATGTATGTTAATTTATTATTATTATGATTCATGTCAATTTGTGTTCTAATAAACCGATTTAGATTTCCCTTACACTTAACTTTTGCAAAATACCTTTATATGTAGTTAAGACGAAGTTAAAAACAAAATAAAGCATTTTCACAAATTAGTTTTGAACATGAATCAATAAGAATAAAAATTAAGCATACATACGGAAACAAATAAAAACAAACAAACAAACAAATAAACACACAAAGCAAATAAATAAAATAAAGCTTGGGTTGCCTCCCAAGAAGCGCTTTTCTTTATTAACGAGTCTTGTAGCTAGACTCAAAGTCACGTACATTACGTGACTCCATCATCGGTCACGGTTCCTAGGCCATTCTCCTTTGATTCCCTATCAGAATCACTTTCATAGTGAAGGTATTTCGGGTCCTCGAGATCAAAGGGATTATTTCGGTATTTAGAACTAAGCTCCTTATCATGCTTAAAGAATCCACCAGACAGGTCAAAAGTGTCCTTACACCCCCCTTTTCACATCATCATCACACAACACGAGTTGGGAACTTAACCTATCGAGCCCATCATAATCAATCTCCTTGAATTCTCTCATCTTGTAAGGCATTTGGTATGAGATTTCCCTAATCCCATCGGTGAAAGTCATGATCCCATTGAGCTCGTCCACAACCAAGCTTGTGGCCTTGCAAAAAGGTGCCCCAAAAACAACTTGTGATAACCCGGGATCGATGTACTTTTCGATATTATCGACGATTGCGAAGCTCATAGTGAACGCCATGTTTCCTACAAACACCTGTACATCATCATCTATGCCAATGTCGTCCTTCCCTTTATGAATCATCCCCCATCTGCAAATATTGTTATAATGAAACAGAGACATCACATTTTTGGGCAAACATGTGTCAATGTAAACATTATAAAAATGCTTGTGACCAATCATGCAAGGTATCTTGAGATTATTCGGATCATGTTGCTTAATTCGGCCAGGCCTCCTACCGCATAGTCTCCATGTGTTGCCACATGCTGATGGTTGATACTCATACACTTCTTCACAGCCATCCCGAAAAATCACTTTCCTGACACCATCGGTAAATAATGCACTCTTATCATCCTCATTGAGTATCACTCCCGTTGCTTTTATGAATGGTTTGCCTAGAACAAGGCCAGTTAAGGATGGACTGATGATAGAGTTCATGTTATTAATTACAGTTAACTCGATATGAAAGAGGAACTTTTCTATCACAATTGGTACCTTCCTTATTACCCCGATGATATTAGATCCTTCATATTTGACTTGTTCGGTGAAGGCTTCGTTATATAGAGAGAGGGATATTGCGCTCATAGAAGAGTTGGGGTTTATGTAGGCATCTTTTATAAACTTTTTCCTAGTGGTGCAAGATATCTTAAAGACCCTAGGAGCGCCGTCCTCTATTCTCTCTCCGAATCCCATAGGCAACCTTGCTGTGCCCCTCTCAAGTTCCGCTACCAGGGGGCGGTCTAGCAGTCCTGGGAGCCCATGAGGTATTTCGGATTTTTCTGCCGAGCCCTCCTCATCACTCACCTCTCTTGTACTCGAGTTTTTTGGTGAGTCTAGATGGTCGTCGGGCGCCTCGGGTTTCTTTTCGGGAACTTCACCCTCCATTTCATTGTCCACATTCTTGGTTGTTTGTTGGTCCGAATTTGGTTTAGGAACAGGTATTGTTGTAATGGTGTTCACGAAGTGGAGAGGTTTTGAAGGGGTATGAGTATCTCCTGTTTTTTTTTTTCGTTTTGTGATATGTATTTGAAGAGTTTACTAGGGTGCTTGATTTTTACAGGAGGGGGTGTTTGGTGAGTCACCGTAACAGATTTGATCTCATTAACTCGTGCCCACTCACAAGTTGACCTGCCAGCAAGGCGATCATTGATAACCTTTAACAGGTTATCAACCTTGTTGTTCATATCAACTTGCTGTTGTCTGAATTGATTCTCAAGTTTGGAGAGCTGTGTTTCTTGAGAGAGAATGAATTTTTGCAGTGATTCTTCGCGATTTTGTTGTTTATGCGTGTGTTGCTGAGGATAATGTTCAGACCAGGTGAGCGGGGTAGAGTCATTGAATGATACGCTACGAGTTTGGTTCCAACTAAAATTTGGCTTATTCTTCCATGCCTCATACCTACCTTCGGAATTAGTAGTGAGCCACTTATCTCCCGCCTTATCGATTCGCGAGGATGCGAATTCTTTGAAAGCCTGTTTGGGGAGTTCCATGCAATCATGAGTGTCGTGGGGACCACTACATAATTTACACGAAGAAGTGATTTTGTTCACTTGGCTTGAAGGTTTAGGAGCCTCGTAGGATTTCATGAGAAACTTGACTTGGTCTTCAAGTTCTATGATCCTACGGTCGGAAGTGCTTGAATTGTTCAAAGGCAAAGATATTGCCTTGACCGTTTTATTCAAATCACGGGGGTCACTCCAACTTTCGTTGTCATAAAGAGCAAGATCCTCTAGGAGAGCCCATGATTGTTCCGCACTTAGATCACGTAGCTTGCCACCAGCCGATTGGTCAATGGTTTGCCTCGTGGAGAGATTGATATGGTCATAGAAGATTTGGACTTGGAGCCAAAGTTCTATGCCATGGTGAGGGACTTTTTGGAGTAAGTCCTTGAATCGAGTCCATGCCTCGTAGAGAGTTTCGCCTTGACGTTGTTGGAACATCAAGATATCATTCCTTAGCTTGGTAGTTCTTCCCGGTGGGAAAAACTGAGCAAGGAAACGAGTGGTGAGATCATCCCAAGAGGTGATGGATCCTGCGGGTTGACGTTCTAGCCATTGACTAGCTTGGTCCCGCAGAGAGAATTGGAAGAGACGCAATCGGGTCGTCTCTCGAGTGGCAACATCAAGGTCTATAGAATCAACGATTTTAAGAAAGTCCTTGAGGTGTTGATTAGGATCTTCAGATCGAAGTCCATGGAATGCGCATCCGCTTTGCACCAACCGGATGGTGTCGGATCGCAAGGGTGTGATATTGGCTCCTTGAGTGAGCTCAATGGTGTTTCGATAGCCATGGTGGCTAGGACGGGAATACTCTCCTAAGGTACGGGCTCTAGGAGGTGGTGGTTGTTGTGGTGGTGGGTTGTTGGGATTAAGGATATTACCATCTTCCATGATGTCGGATGGTATGGTTACGAACAAAGACACGAAGAAAATAGATAGACTAAAGAAAACCTAGAAAAATAAAATAAAAATCTCGCTAGAAAGGAATCTAGTGAGTAGACCTATAAAATAAAAATTCAACCTAAACAATAACTATTCCCCGGCAACGGCGCCAAAAACTTGATGCGTGGTTTTGTAACCTTACAACAGGTTTTACCTCTCGAGGGATCTCAAGAGGCTTACAACCCCACCAGGCAGTGTACCTGACCGATGTAGTATAGTGTAGTGGTAAGTACGGGGGATTGATCGTTCTCCACAGGGAATAGTGTTCGTTAGGTATGAAAAACTACTCTAATAGGTCTAAAGGTTTAGGAAGATTCTTTTTGTACTTTTTATATTTTTATGAAAGCAAGTAAAATCTCGGTTTTGAAGGAGTGGGCGGAATTAGTTGCTAGTCAACTAACCCAAATAACTACAAATGCAAATAAAATAAATAACTGAAAATAAAATGTTGGTGAGAAACTTATGTGTAGAGAAATGTGTTTACTTAGATTTCCTTACTCCCTAACTACCTTTTACCGGTTGATTAGTGTGTATTAGTTGCGTGGATGACGGGTGTATTCCTTAATACCAATTGTGGGGTGGCGTACGTACTTCCCCAACTCTACAAGCTCCTACTTCACTCCTATGTCGAGCCGGCTAGGAAGCTCCTAACATGGGATCACTAGAATTCGCTTGTGCATTAGATACAACCATAAAAACCTTTAGTACGCATTTGGTTCATGTTTCTTAAGACGTTCAAGCAAGTTACCGAATAGGAAGTTAGCCAGTTTTCTTAAGCCTAACATAGATAAACAATCATCCAATACAACTAATAACACACTAATAACCAATAATCAATAGCTAGGTTTCATTAGATCTAAGCAAACACAAGATAAATCTAGCCTAACATGTTAAACAAAAGACAAGAACAAGATAAAATCAAACAACACATAGACATATTGAATGATTAATTGACAACTTATCTTTCAATGTAACATGGAAGATCTCAAGGCAAAAAGCCTTGAAAAAGATGCTAAAATCGTCCTAGGGTTTTCTCCCAAAAATTCCACACTAAGCTCTCCCTTAATGACAAAAAATTAGAAAACTATATATAGATTTTTGGATCTGACAGCGTCACGTTATGGAGTGTGACGCCGTCACCTCGCCGCTTTTAGGGTTCCCGGATGACCTTCTTGACGCCGTCCCTCTTTAGCTCTTCAAAAATCCATTCTGGCTTATCAAGGCTTGACGCCGTCGAACCTTGAACGTGACGCCGTCCCTCTTTGATTTAAGCCGTGACGCCCTTGATCAAGTTAAAGCGTGACGCCGTCAGAATTCACATGCTATTTTCACTGGCTTATCATGAGTAAATTTCACGTCCACTTTTTCTTGCCAAGGCATGACGCCGTCTGGGGTTAATTGTGACGCCGTCATAGGTAACTTTTAGCCGATTTTTGAGACTTTGTCGTTTTCTTCACTTTTATGCTCCAAAAACGTCCAAAATGCCTCCTTTTCCAGATTTCTCCTCAAAAGTACCTAAAATGACAAAAGGAACGATTTAGGGCAATATTTGATCAAATAAATACGATTTAGGGCTTAAATGACCCCTTAAAAGCGGTACACTTTTCGCTTCATCAGCCACTCCTCTCCAATCAAAAGAAGTGATTAGGGAACATCTCTTCATTCCTAAGAACAACCCCACAAGAATGTATCGTGGTCGTGAAGTTGCTAGAGATCCATTTGCAATGGAACTTAATGAACTAAGACCCGAATTCAAGAAGATGGAGGATGTATTAAGGGCAAATGTGATGTGCACCATAGGAAACCGTGATCATATCAATGCTTGTTTATGTCACATGATGTACAACATCTCTACTCGTCAACCCTTCAATCTTGCCTATTATGTTGCCAAAAGAATGTGTGACATTCTGGTTCAAAGCAAGATTGCAATGCCTTATGGTATGCTCTTAACCCGACTTTATAGAGCCTTTGCACCCGCTCGTCCAAACCATCTAGGCTTTGTTCCGGATTACAATGAAATTGAACATACCTTCATTCCTTTGAGTGACTTTAGGGTTAGTATTGATAAGGGCAAACGTCCTCGTGTTCCAACATCATCCTCATCATCTTCAATGAGTGAAGATGATGGTATGCCAAATTCTAGGATTCCTCCACCCGAATACTTGAGCCATCTTCCTCCAATTCAACATGAATCTGCTGAGTATCGAAACATCAAAGGAATGGTGAAGAATCTGGGTCGTTGGATGATGAAATTACACAAGGGGATGAAGAAGTTGAAGAAGAAGCTGAGTTAATGGAGTGTTTGGTTTTAAACAATGTTGGATATTGTGTTGTTAAACTTCTATGTGTCTAGAATTTATCTGATAATACTTGTTGTGTATGTGTAATAACTAACACTTGCAGGTGGATAACCATCATGGTTATCAATTTTCCGGGTTATAGCCAATGTTTGGCATAACACCCAAAACGGTAAGTTTCTAAGTACGGATTAAACTATGTGCAATCATGTGTTAATGTAATCATATTTAGTTGTTTTGCTATACATATTAGATACTAAATAAGGTCTAGGTGAATTTTCGGGTTTTCGTCGAAAAACGACAAATTTGACATATGTTCTGTTTACTTTTTAAGTTTTAGACATATGGATCCGGCGGATCCCAAAACAGGGTTCGCCAAGGCTTATCGTTGGATCCGCCAACCTCCATCCTGCGGATTTGGCGGATTCCAAAATAGGGTTCCGAATTTGCAACCATTTGGATCCGCAGGTTTCCCAGTAAAATTACAAAACTTTTTTGACTTATCTCGATTCTTAAAATCTTAAATGTTTAGTATCATTTAGGATTCCTTCACTAATCATAATTCATCCTAGAATCATTAGGGAATTCTTAGAAACTTAGGAACAAAATTTCCCACCAAAATTTAAAATTTTGAAACATAGGTGTGAGTTACCAAACTGATACAAAGAAGGAACCCTTTTTAGGGATCCGTCATATCCGTGGAAATATCAAATCATCATCCTTTCCACTATCTTCTTGTAATAACTGCAAATCCACAACATATTACTCAACCAAAGCTCAATGGATTGACTTCCTTGATATGACCTGCACAAATTTTTGTTCCAAATCATTAGTAACCAACATTCTCTATTGGATTCACATCAAATCCAAACACACAGACTCACAAACCTTCTGTCTATAAATTAGCACTTTAGGATCATCCCTTCACACAACAACCATTTCCTCTCCTGTACATCTTAGCTATCATACTTCACCATGACTAAGTCACACAACTCTTCCACATCTAGAACTTCAAGAAGAACAGCCCGCATTAGTGTTAAACCCTGTTGTTTTATCAACTTAGCAAACTCCTCATCTGAGGAAAATTCTCCTCTCAATATATCATCACCCATTGCTAGTGAAAATTTCCTTACACTCTCCACCCCAACACCATCAAATGTTGTTATACAAACACCACCACCAACCATTACTCCAATAGCCTCTACTCCACCACCGGCTCCATCACAGCCTGTTAGATCGCCATCACCACCAAAATCACCCAAACTCCAACCCTTGGAATTATTTAGGACTCCTCCTACATCACCACATCTTGATGACTTAGAAGAACTTTCACCTAAATTACCCAATCTTCCACCCATGACCTTTGAAGGTCAACAACCAATGCTTTTTCACCCGGTTTACCCGGATATCCATGGCCCTTTATACCATGATGCACAATCATCCCAACCTCAACAACAACCTCTATCACCCACATCTACTCTAGTTGCCATTGACGAGGCAATGTGGATGAATGTGCCTCAAACCCAAGAAGAGATTAGTGAAGAGCTCAATCGTCTCTACACTCTCTCGGGTATGGTTGACCATCGCCTTCATGAAGCAATGGACATTCAAAACATCCTTATGAACTCCCTCCAAACACCACAACAACCATCAAACAACAACAACAACCAACCACCACCACCATCACCACCGCAAAACTTGGAGCCTAATCTTCCTCCCGGCTTCTCAAGTCATGATTGCGCACATTGTGAGAGAACGGCTCACTTGGCCCAAAGGACCAACATCTTGGTCCATGAGCTTCAAAATGAGATGAGGTTCATCTTGAACCATGTTCTTGAACGTTTAAACGCAATCTCTCATCCACCTCAATAAAAGTGTTGTTAGGAACCTTCTAGGATGATGTTGTAGTTGTCTTTATTTAGGATTTATTTTGTAATGTACCATCATATCATATTTGTGACTTTTGTCACATAATTTTCAATTAATGAATGTGATGTTTTTATGCTTATGAGTGATCAACATATTGCATATTATCATTATCATTGTGAACTAACATTCTTCTATAGCATATATTATACCTTGATTATAATTACATTAGGTACAAATAATGATCAGACACTTACTTTGACTTTTTCAAGTCAAAACTTATTAAAAGGCTTGTTTGGGAGAATACTTCACAAGCATTCTACTTCTTCATTGAAGTCATTCATTACTAACACTTCATTTGCAGCATATCATACCCTTCATAGTATACGTTGGTACTCGAGTAGTGAGAAGTATACATCAAGGGGGAGCATCTCATAAGCATTTCATATACTAACCATTTGTTTTGTAGATTCATGCATCACTTCCTTGATTACTCCATCTAGGGGGAGTATATAACAAGGGGGAGCTTTAAAGTTCTCAAAATCGCATTCCGCTACGCTACTCTTTTTGTTTCGACAAAAAGGGGGAGAAAGGAACTAAGTTTGCATCAACTGTGATTCATCACAGTACATACATTTTTTACAAAACTTTTCTTTAATAAACAAACTTAATATATATTTTTAAGAACTCATGCTATATTTATTCTCTTGCTCAAAAATATACCTTATGTTTTGTCATCAACAAAAATGGGGAGATTGTTAATACAAATAGCGTCTCAAAAACGTTATTTATATTCTTTGATCTTTCATTAGTTTTGTTAATGACAAATATAAGGAATATCTTTTAGCAAATAATAAATACTAGCTTAGTCTCTTAAGTACACACTTTACACTTCACATATTAACTAAGAATTACAAGTTTAGTAACTTGTTTCCTTAAAAGGAAACTTTAATTCTAAAACCATTCCATGACATCATTGCATACATCACATAGAAGATCTTTGATATATCTTGGTTAGATTTGCAAGATACATAGTTGACATTTGAAGATCTTGGATGATTTGGTAAGATACAACTAAGATATGGTAAGAGACAACTATACCTTAGCTGTCATGTCCCACGGATCCAAATCACATAAGGGACGGATCCCTTTTGAGGGATCCGTGGGATCCGTGAGCTGAAGATCAGCTTGCCTATAAATAGGAAGCTGATCATTTGGCTCTATCATCACTCATATAGCTTTAACACACATATTCATTCAGTACATATCTTACTAACATCATTCATAGTTGCATTTCACTTTGATCTTTCATTTTGTAGAAAGGAGATCAAGCATTCAAGGATCTACAGAACCGTAATCCTTTAGTTGCATTACTGTGTGATATTGTAGTTTGTTTCACACATCATATCTATCATTTGTAATCAGTGAGTGTGGTTAGTGCTTTAGTCCTTAAAGCACAAGGAGTGTAGGGAGTAGTTGTACCCGTGTAAAGAACTCGACATCTAGCTTAGTGTCGGTAAAGTAAGTAGGCGACGTCAGGTTGGTTCTACCTTGTGAAAAGAACCCGGTGTTTAGCTTAGTACCGGAAAAGGAAGTAAGCGACGTGTAAAGGTTTTCTCCGCCTGGAAAATGAGTTTGTTTCTTAGTGAAAGATAAACTCTCGAGTAAGAAACTCGGGGAGTGGAGTAGGGCAAGGAAGAGAGTCCTTGTAGCCGAACCACTATAAACAACAGTGTCGTGTGGTTTGATCTTTCCTCTCTTTATCTTTTGTTTATATTGTGTGATTATTTATTTGTGATTGTTTCCTTTGAAATTAACATATAGTAACAAAGCAAAGAAATCTTTAAAACGGTAAAAACTATTCAACCCCCTTCTAGTTTTCCACAATTTTATTATTCGAAATCACAGTAGTCTATGTTGAACCATAAGCATTGTCGAACTTACCTTGTGAAAACTTAACAGTCACCCTACAACTCACTTTCACAACTAAGATAACACCCCATGCATGACTTTTATAATCCATCCGATCGTATAAAAAGATAACAACTTCTTTTATATATGCAACGTATTGTATAAACTTTAGTAACTCGTAGTATGTTGAGATAGACTAGAGAAACCTATTCACGACACCTTATAACGTGTACAACCTTTAAAAATAAAATCAAACCGGTTCGAAAAGATATAAGAAGTCAAAACGGGTAGGAACACTTAGTCTTATCCCAAAGTATTCCTTGTTAAAATATCGCTCAACTAGTCCACTACCTACCCCAGTTATTTCGATTTCTCACACAAAACGTATAAATATTTTTGCACAAGTCGAAAGTCGACCTAGCTAACTACATATTTCATTCTATAAGGTTCCCCCCATAAGCTCAAAATATCGATCGAACTCAGCCATTTGAAACTGCCTGTCGCTATTTTTAAAAATCTAATTTCAGAAAATTCAAATGATTTCCGAGGTGGGCTAAGATTTGAGCCCAACAAGAGTTTGCGTTAAAACAGCCCACTAGGCCCATATAATATATTTTTAGAACCACAAAAATAGCCCAAGTTCAGGCCCAAAACTATTTTCACGCCCTCGCCACTAAATTTATTAATGGGCCTTAAGTAAATCGTTAACTGACCCATTGGTACAAAAATAAGCTCTTTTCTGGAATAAGCACTTGGAATAAGTTAAAATGAACTTAATAAAGTTATAGAAATTTTTAGAATATTTTTCCCCGTTGTTTTTATGCAAAAAGGACTAAAAATGTAACGCGATCTAACCGAAAGGACTAAAACTGCCAAATGTGAAAACTATGGACTGAAGCTGTTAAAACAGGTTATAAAGGACTTAAATTGACATACCTTTTGGACTTCAAGCCTTATGTGGACATATGGACAATTTTTGGACTATTGTGAACTTTGAACTTAACCAAGGACTAACGACGTAACGCAATCGCAGTTAGACTAAAAAGTATAGAATCTGAAAAGGACAAAGGACCTATTTAACCTTACTTGACATTCTTAATTTATTTTTATTTTTCACCCTTCACTTCATATGCATTTTACATTTTAAGTTATGCATTATTAAAGTTCGCTATTAGAAAGTTAGTAACTTCATTTGCATATCATTTTAGCATATTTTGAGAAAGTAATATTTTTGGTTGACTTATATAAGAATCAAGATAATATTTTAAACTTGAGGCATTTTAAGCATACCACACACTCACATCACTGATCAAATCGTTATACGATTTATCCTTTCCACATTCGTTATTAGTAGTAAGTTAGACTCTTAGACTCCGCTTATATTCAGGTTTAGTATTGAAGAAGTTTTCGTGATCGTTTACTTGGTCTTATAATTTCGTCTTGTCAAATACGCTCCAGGTGAGTCGCGGCCCCTCCTATTTTAATACTTGATTTATACGTTTTGGGGGAGATACATGCTTTAACTGTTTTAAGTTATCTATATAAACTCTTATGATTTACTCAAAATCATCCACTATGCTTTACATGTTTGAATCACTCTTGAGAATAATATATATTCATTATATGTACAAATTGCTCGCTAAGCTTAAACACTAAATTTGGGAGATAACATTTTTACACTACATGATGTAACTTGACACTGAGGCTTATTGTATGCATTCATGTGACAAATGAATGTACTGTTACTTTATTATGATATTTCTACATCTCAATAGAAATAATTGCCAAAACTAAAATTACGCATAATTCATGCACCCTGAAACCCATATTGCCTAAGTTTACTTTATTGCCATAAAGTCCCTTGATCATGAGCCATTAATCACTGCGGTGAGCGCGAATATAGTGAACAGCTTCGAAACTTGTTAGAGGCTGACGACCTATCCCACTAAATACTTGGACGGAATGCCTACATGGTTAGTCGTATTTAGTCGCGATGCACTATATTTGAGAAAAATAGGAATTGGCAAGTCACCTATTAACATGAGGGCTATAAACACCCATCAGTAACCCTGGTGGGGCACCGCCGTTTTACGGTACTCTGTTAACGTTTTGCGTGTCATGAGGCTTAGGGCAATATAACTTTATGAATATATGAATGTTTCATATATATCCTAGGATACAGCTGTATTTAGAAGACCAACACTTTACACTGATAGATTTCAGACTCTAAATTACTATTCCCACTATGTGATATGATTGTTGAATCCTGTACTTGAACTTAAATTGTTATCATATGTGACTTAAATGAGAACTCTTCACAAGACAACCCAAAATGCTTAGTATATCGTTACATTTAAAAGTTGACTCAACATTTTATTTCGAGCGTATAACAACGTAGCTCAGCTTCATTTATAACGTAAAACTTATGATTTTGGAGATCATACATGATTCGCTTGTGGATTTTTATACAACACAACTTGTTATGTATTTCATGAAGAACTATTATTTATTTCAACAATCACCATACACCTTTCAAAGAAAGTTATTTTCCATCAAACTCCACGAACTCACCAACCATTGTGTTGACGTTTTAAGCATGTTTATCTCAGGTAATTAACGGAGCAGGACAAGACACGGAGCGGGCATCTTCTACTCTGATAAATAAACTGGTGTAAAATCAAATATGTCATTCTTTCCAAATTATCACATTTTCTCATGGGATTTTCAAATCGAATAATTCACATTTGTATCAAAAATATTCTTTTGAATGACATATAATTTTTAAAACGCCCTCTTCCGGGCCGTTTTCTGAAATTTAAACCTCGATTCTCACCGTAACACCCTAATTACTTTTCCGTTGCCACAAACCAAATTAGGGGGTGTTACAGTTTTTGAATTAAAAATAAGGGAGAATTACATGTATATCCTTCTTAAAGTTTAATATTACGCAAATATCCTTCTCATTTACATAAATATCATTCCCACTTCTATAATTACATCAATGTCCTTCCCAAACTTTTGTAATTACATCGATATCTTTTCCGGACTTTTAAATTCTCATATATACCCAAAAATCAATTAAATTTTAATTATATTAATTTTAAATTCAAAAACTATCATTTAGCTCTTATTTATCTATGTTATTCATCATAATCATATTGTTCTTATGTATTTTTTGGTCTCGATTGATGAAAGAACATGATGACGTAATTACAAAAGTTTGGATATATATATGAAAGAACATATTGTTCATATTTATTAATTTGTTCATATATATTTTTTAGCCTCGAGTGATGAAAGAACATGTTGATTTTGAGTATACGAGAATTTAAAATTTTGAGAAGGATATTGATGTAATTACAAAAATTTGAGAAGTATATTGACGTAATTACAAAAGTGAGAAGGAAATTGATGTAATATTAAACTATAGCAATGATATAGATGCAATTGCCCCTAAAAATAAAGGTGAAAAATAAAATTTATGTTGAAAGTAAGTGAGTTTTTAAAAGAAATGGAAGAAGAAAATTTTTGGATATAAATTTTGTAATCGTTGGTAAAATGAATGAAAAAATAAAGGTGAAAAAAAGTTATGTTGAATGTAAAAGTAGCTTTTTAAAAAAAATTGTGAGAGTGAATAGTAGGTTCAATAATGAAGAAGAGAAGATGAGAAGGAGGAGGTGGTTCCTAATAGGGTAGGTTCACAATGGTTATAGTGAGTTGACAATAGGAAAAGGGTTTGTAGGAGGAAGAATGGGTTCTTTAGAGAAAAGATGTTAATGGGAGAAAGAAGTGGTTCATTTGAAAAGAGAGAAAATAAGTTTTTGCATATATTTAATACAAAAGTGTATTGCGAGTTATTGCAAACTTTTATATTTCATCCGTCATAAATTAATAAAAGATGATTTGCACACTTCACCAAATAATTGGGACACTCTAATTAATTCTATTTGGACATTTATACCCTCACATGGGTGAAAGTGATAAATTGAAGTATCCCAATCATTTTGTATAGTGTGCAAATCATTTCCCTAAATTAATAGTCTAGCTTTCTTTTTTGATATGACTCAATTCTATTCTCATCCTACTTTGGAGTTTCTTCCGAGAAAATATTTGATTCTCGTTGTATTATCAATAAAACTTTATACTAAGAATATCATTTTCCAAAAAAAAAAAAAAAAAAAAAAAATCTTTATCTTTCGCAATACCTTGTGAACCTCTTGAAGTACTCACTGCATCTTAAAATTATTGTTCATATTTCTTTTTTAGGATGTCTCAAATAATTAATTTTTTTAAGTAAAAACTAGAGAATTTAGTGAGGAATGTTATATTTGAGTGGTTGTAAATTAAAGTGACCCAAATTTTATTAAATTATATGATTTTTGTCTAATGACAATAATTTTAAGACGGAGAGAGTAATTAATATTACTCACTCCGTCTCATATTAAGTGTCCACTTTAACTTTTTTATATCTTTCTTGCTCAACTTTGACCGTAAATATTTTTATTTGTGTTATATAACACTTGATGAAAATTATACCAAAGAAAATATATTTAAAATTCAATTCATTCATATATTTTGCATCAAGTATTATATAACACAAATAATAGAATTTAAAGTCAAAGTTAAATATGAAAGACTTTAAAAAACCAAAATGGACGCTTAATATAGGATGAAGGTAGTATTAATTATTCACAAAAATAAACCCTTGCCCGATATTAATGCACAAGTGGCTCGCAAGGTCTTCTGAAAAATGATAAATGAGTATTTTGGCTGGAAGATAGTGATTCGGTGAAACAAAAAAGTTATGAAAAAAGTATTTTTATCATTTTTCCTAATGCTAAAGCTAATAAGCCTACTTTGGTACTCTATTTCTTTAAAAGGGTCCGTTTGATTTGTTGCCAGGAATGACAATGAGTATCGGATTTCATATAAGGTAGAATGATAATGAATATGAAAAAGTGTATCATTATGATTATTTATATTTGGATGACAAAATATGATATGAAAAAATATATAGATATTTGAGTTTTATAGTGGAAAAGAGAGGGAACCACGAGAATGGATTTCATAGACACCAAATTAGTATATAATAAATATATTGCTATGATATACTCATTTCATTCTCGGACCCACTAAACAAACACCTTAAATGAAAATGAAATCTTTAGACCTATTCCAATTGGGGGATACCAAACGCACCCTAAGTCTAAGGGCTTTTCTTTATTTTTTATTTTATTTTATTTTGTTTTTATAATAATAAACGTATCTTATAACATTAATGTTCAGTTCTCAAATTTTTTGAGTAAAAAAATTTTTAAAATAGAAAGTAAACATTTTCAGTTCAATTTTGAGAGAAAATATTTTACTTCAATAACAATAAATCACCTTTTTTTTTTAGTCATTTTATTTTTCTTGTCTTCTTTAACTAATACTCGAGAACACATTAATTTTTTTTTTGTTTCTCTTCATTTTCTCTCCTTTCCTTCTTTAACACAGTGTTCTCGAGTATCAATTAAATTTTTTTTTAAACTTTCCTTCTTTAACACAGTGTTCTCGAGTATCACTTAATAAATTAAAGTAAAGAAAATAAACTAGAACAAAAAAAAATTATGTTCTCGAGTATCATTCAAAAAGAAAATGAAAAGGAAAATGACTGAAAAAAAAGGTAATTTGGTTAATTTTAAAGAAAAATATTTTCTTCTGAAATTGAGGTAATAATGTTTACTTTTAATTTCTTTACTTTCTTTAATAATAAAACTTGAGAACTCAGCATTATGAGATACTCGAAAACACAGTGTAATAGTATGTTTGGTAAAAGTCTATTTTTCGTATTATTTTAAAACTCATAAGCTAATGTAAATAGTACTCCATAGTCCATAGTAAATTTATACGAGTATAAATAATAAAGTTACACAAGTATTAATAGGGAATATGGTAACCAAACACTCCCTATCTCGAAACAGAATTACGAAATGGTGGTTGTGGGTTGGGTTAACAGCAGTTCCCTCCTCAACACCCAAACACCATCACCACTCAAAATCCTCAACCACCGAACCAAACACCCACCAACACCAACACCACCAATATTCATCTCAACAAACCCATCACACATAAACCCAAACACCCTCCAAACCCTCTTCACATCATGCAACTACTCTTGTCACAGGTTCCCAAACACCACCCCTGATGGACACGTGGAGCCTGTTGATGTCAGCAAGCTTAAGAAAGCTGTTTTACATAGTTCAGTTGTTGTGTCTGTGTTTGCGAAAACAGAGAATGAATGGTATAATAGAATGGTGCCGTTAAATTCGTTTAGTGGGGAGCTGGTTGGGTTTGGTAGAGCTGTTTGTGATGGTGCATTGACTGCCTCTATTTATGATGTTATGGTATGTTGGTTTTGGTTTTTGTGTGTCTTTGTTTGGTTTAAGGATGAGTTTGATTGAAAATGTTGTTGTTGGTGGTTTGTTTTTTTGGGTTTGTTAATGAATTGCATTTTAGTAAAGTTTGGATCTTTCTCTAAAAGGTTTAAATCGGCGGGTAAACAGACTGACCGTTCCCTAAGGACCTAGCTCCAAGAATTAGCACGTGCTCGAGTGCCCCAAACAATGAGACCTGTTTAGTGAACTTTAGCCGGATTGAACCCATGACCTATTTCTCCAAAAGCGTTCCTTGACCGGTTAAATATAAGTTTGTGAGCGAATTAGTATGGCGAGGGAAATTGGGATATGGGATTTGGGAATTCATCAAGGTTAGGTAAGATAGGTTCTTGAAACTGATTTTATAGGGATTTGTAAGGAATTATCTGATTATTGCGTTTTTATAAAGTTGATAATTAAGGGGTGTTTGGAATTGCCTGTAGAAACTGCTTATCAGCTTATTGTGTTTTTCTAACCTTGATTAGCATTTTTTGTGCTTAAAACATTGGATGGAGGACAGAATGTTTCAGCTTATTGCGTCACAAGACTCTGAAATTGTTTTAAGGAGTAGGTGGATATTTGCTTTTTCCAAAAGCTGTTTTAATAATGCAATCCCAAACGCCCTCTCAGTTTACAGTGCTTTTGTATAGTGAAACTAATTACAGTATGATTATTTAGAGGCCAATAATTAGTTTGAGAGTATATGCAAGAAAACTGGTTTTGGTTATGTGATAATTTAGGGTGTTATGTGATCATAACAACTTCAAAGTTCACACATCAGCAACAGTTAACCGTTATCTTATGTAGCTAGTTTTTTTTTACAACAGACTATTTGATTCTCATTATTCCGTATCCAAAATGCAATTCAAAACAACCCCTGAATATAGATCATGGTACTACACCACAAACAGTTTGTGCAAATATGGTCAGGCTGATTCGGGTTTATTGAAATTGTTGATGTTTAGGCTCTTTTATTTGAATGTATGTTCATGTAATCTTGTGCCAGTGACTTTGTAGGTAATCCCTTCGTTACAAGGTCGAGGAATTGGACGTATGATTCTTCAAAGGATTATAAGGTCTGTAAAAGTCAAAGTTGATTTCTGTTCTGCTATTCAAACTAGTGCCGCATTTGTTTGATTGGCAATAAAAGAGAAACATGGCATGTTTATGTGATCCATATATGTGAGCTTAAATGGAAGTTTCACTTGGTTGCAGATTGCTTACAAATAAAGGCATATATGACATAGCAGCTCTTTGTTCTGATCAAGAAATGTAAGTTACCGACTTTCTTTCCTAAATGTCAAAAAAGATCAACCACTTAAACTTCTGACTTTGTGATGTTAGAACTTGAATAGTAGAAGCACGTTTTAGAACTATCTTCTATAGCACATTTTATATCAATTGGATATCTAGTTTTGATCATATAAAATTATAAATCATATGAACACTTTCATGATAATCATTCAAACAACCGCTTAGTAATAAGAAACCAGTCGAATTAATGTTCATGGAAAAATAGGTAATTATACTATGCTAACTAGATATAAATTGTCTAAATAACCGTCAGGGATTTCTTCAAGGCATGTGGATTTGGAGATGATATGCTTGGATCAACAACAATGATGTATACCCAGAGTGGCAATGACATGGTTATAAGTGCTGGTAGGAAATTACTAATGGTTCCGCCACTTAGAAAACTCTAATATTCATTCAATCCAAGCAGACAACTGTTTTGATTGATGTATATTTATTACATATTATAACTTTATTTATTAGTAATCCTGCTTTACACAAGACAGATAAGGTGATTTTTGAACCCCTGTATTGATTAAAGTCAAACTGGAAGCAGCTGAGATGTTTGTATATGTATATGCAGATACTCTTGTAAGAAAACATCTTCACATACTAATTCATAGTTCTTTTAGATACTATTTTCCTTTTTTCTTATGGATTAGAAGATCTATGTTTGTCCTCGTATAATTTATCATTTCTCCTCGCACTTGTTCAAATACCATTAAAGAATCATCAAATATAAAAAAGATTTGAATTGAAGTCGATATGGATGAGTGACCTTGCTCGTATCTGTTCCTTTGCTGTCCTCAGTTTCATTTATTTAAGTATCAAACTTTTTTTTTGTTTTTTTTTTCTTCAGTAAATCTACTTTCCTACTATAAACTATTGAGTACATTTTATGCTTATAATGAAACTAAACAAGATGGTTTGAACAATTTATCCTCATAGGCTAGATAACAAATTAGTTTAATATTACTTTAGCCCAAAACACATGTTATTCTACTGTAAACTTTTTGACTCTTGAACATATTCTTGTCCCCTGTAATTGCATTGATGATGCTTTTTCTTGATGCCAACAAAAAGAGAATTGATTCTTTAAACACCAAGAAAACCAATGTCTAGACTCTCTTGACAACAGAGGCAAAGAAACTTACTTTAATTCATCTTTTCATACAAAAAAACAATCAAATTTCAAATACCCTTTTCTTGGCTCATCTCAAAAGCCCCAAAAATGGGTAAAATTTGGGTAGAAATATGCTTGATTTCTGCCAGAGGACTCACAAGAACATCATCATTATGGAAGCTTCAATGGTTTGCTGTTGGATGGATTGATCCAAACAACAAGTATTGCACCAATGTTGATGCTTCCGGAAATGCAAATCCCAAATGGAAAACCAAGTTCTCAGCTTTGGTCGATAACTCGGATTCTAAACTTGATGATTTGGCCCTCAATGTTGAAGTTTATAGCCGAGATCCAGTCTTTTTGAAAGAGAGACTCCAAGGGACTGCAATTGTTGGGTTGAAAGAGTTTCTTGATAAGCATAAGAACAACTCTGAGGAATCGAGGCATATGGAAGAAGTTGGGAGTTTTCAGCTGAGGAAGAAGAATTCCAATAAACCCCAAGGATTTGTTGATGTTTCAGTTAAGATTTCGCAAGAGACGGATGAGGGTAATTCGTATGAAGGTAAGTTTGTAAATTACAATACTTAGGGGCAGACCCAAACATACTGTTATTCTTTTTTTTTTGAACTTAACATGCTGTTATTCAAGTATGAAAAATATTAGTTTGCTACTGGGTCTCTGTATTTATTTCTTGTAATGATAGTGCATACCCATGCTAAAACAATGTGGAACCGCCACTCGAAACACTCGAGGTCCGTCCCAATCTTGTCGAGGATATGCACCGGCAAATCTTGAAAAATTTTCTTTAGCACAAAAATTAATTAAAATGGTTGCAATGGTAATGCATATCCGATTTTTTTTTTTAAGAGTAAATTGCACCGTTCGTCCCTGTTGTTTAGGCCAAATCCCACCGTTCATCCATAATCTTTTTTTTTTGCACTGTTCGTCCCTGTTGTTTATATATGTAGCACCGTTCGTCCCTATCTCAAAGATTTGGCCTGAAACTATGTAACACCGTTCGTCCCTTTCTCTAGAGATAAGGACGAACGGTGCTACATATATAAACCACAGGGACGAACGGTGCAAAAAAAAAAGATCAGGGACGAATGGTGAGATTTAGCCTAAACCACAGGGACGAACGGTGCAATTTACTCTTTTTTTAATAAAGGTGTTCAGGGTGCATAGTGCATATGTGCATATGTAAAACAGTTTTTTAGCATTAACAAAAGTTGTTTGTGATGTTATCCAACATGTGTGATGCATCCTATTATGGTAGTGCATACATGGTTATAGTACAAGAGTCCGCCATCGAGTCAACACTAAATCTTGATTTATAACCTTGGTTTTGGATTGTATGAATGATGACGGCAAGGGTATTCTAGGAATTTAGTTATTTTCTTTAACTAGTGCAGGCGATGAAGTAGGGATCAAGCTAAAGATTCGAGATCATGGAGTGAACTTGCCATCACAAGTCGGGCATTCAGAAAATCATCTACAAACAAATTATCCAACCATGTTACAGCCAGGACCAAGCTACCATCAACCTCGAGCTCCAGTGCCATTAAATTATCCATTAGCAGGAGGTCCTTATAACCATCAACCATCACATACTCCTTCCATAGGACCAAACAACCACCAACTGCAAACTCAACCACCACCACCACAATATAATGTCAGCTATATGCCACCTTCGTCTATAGGTAACTTACCAACAAGCTACATCAACATGCCATCATCAGCGGGAGCAAGACCTGGACCAAGGGCTGGACCTGGTTTTGCAACGGGGTTAGGCGCTGGAGCATTGGCAGCCGGTGCAGCTATCTTTGGAGAGGATTTCATTTCAGGGTTTGATCTTCCTACAAGTTTCACAGTATCAACCGATCCTCCTTTTTAATGAACAAATGAACAAATCTTGTATCATGTTATCTTTTTGCTAAAGAATGTAAAGGGACATGTTTAATGTGCTACAAGGTCTTATTCAGTACACAAAGCAAACAAAACTAAAATGACAAACAAGATGCAAGACAAGTTATCACTTGGAGTGCAACGCTGACCTATACATTATTTAAAATTGTGCTTCTTCAATTTTTATTTGCAACATGTTAAGCCGTTAAGGTATTCTTCATAGTGTTGTGGGAGAGAAAAGAAAAGTGGTTCATAGTGGTTCTTTTATATTATAAAGGAAACTTTTACACCCGCAATTGAAATAAAAGAGTTTTTTATTGGCTAATCACATCGTTCAATTTTGCATGTGTTATCAATAAGAAAAGACCATGATATTCGTCATCGACACTAGAACAGAAGATGGCGCGCTGGCGTTTAGAAGACCAAGACAAGAGATTGTTGCCCACAAACACACAATAGCCAGATGTTGAATGACGAGTAGATGGGCACCCAGCTCAATATGCATTTGAGTAAGTTGGTGAGCTTCTATGTATAAGAAGCAACAAAGTGCGCACGCCATGACCTATAATCCCGCAAACATAAAGAGTAAATTGCATTTTTGGTCCCTAAGGTTTGGCCAAATTGCAGGTTTGGTCCCTAACGTTTCGAAAGTGCAACGGTAGTCCTCATTTTGAAGTTTTTGCTGCATGTTTGGTCCCTGATCAACATCAAATGACTAAATTACCCTCACATTCTTCTTTTTCTATTATCTTTTCAGCTTTCTTACATAAATGGTCCATGTGTTGTGCCACGTTTTACAAATTTAGTTCCGATTTTTTTTTTCGAAATTAATTTTTTTAGAAAAATTATTTTTTTTTTCGAAATTAATTTTTTTAGAAAAAATATTTTTTCGAAATTGATTTTTTTAGAAAAATTATTTTTTTTTCGAAATTACTTTTTTTAGAAAATTTTTTTTTTCGAAATTACTTTTTTTAGAATTTTTTTTTTCGAAATTAATTTTTTTAGGAAAATTATTTTTTTTTCATAATTTTTTTTTAGAAAATTTTTTTTTTCAAAATTAATTTTTTTAGAATTTTATTTTTTTTTAGAAAAATTAATTTTTTTCCCGAATTTTTTTTTAGAAAAATTAATTTTTTTTCTTCGTGAAATCATTTCTTTTTCTTAATTATTTTTCGAGATTAAAAAAAAAAAAAAAAAAAAAAAAAAAACGAGACTAAGTTTGTAAAACGTGGCACAACACAGGGACCATTTATGTAAGAAAGCTGAAAAGAGAATAGAAAAAGAAGAAGGTGAGGGTAATTTAGTCATTTGATGTTAATCAGGGACCAAACACGCAACAAAAACTTCAAAATGAGGACCACCGTTGCACTTTCGAAACCTTAGGGACCAAACCTGCAATTTGGCCAAACCTTAGGGACCAAAAATGCAATTTACTCAAACATAAATAAACACGCACTTCAACTCTTCAAGCCAACAAGATGAGGATCACGCCGGTCATGCATGAAGAGACAAAGTTGTTGAACAACGTATGACAATCAAGGTGGGTAATGGTACTTCATGTTGTGTGAAAAGCTCCACAACCAAATGGTTGTGGGTTCAAGTTCTGATGGAACATGTGAGATATATTTGTTGTTGGGAATTAAAGCTTCCAAGGTATTAATGCTGCTTAAGATGATTAAGGCCGCTCATGTGATTACAACTGCTCAGGTATTACAAGGAAAATGCTTAAGTCATTACTACTGCTGGTTATAAAAGTTACTGCTGCTTATGAAGATTAATACTGCTAGTGTATATTATAACTGCTGAGAATTTCAAGGAAATATACGCTAAGTATGTTAGAGCTGCTAGAAGAAAAGTTAGTGCTGCTAGTACTAACTTACTACTGCTGATGTATTAAGTCGGTTTATGTGTATGATAAGTACAGTAATACCGTGTAACACGTTTAGATAAATATAGAAAAGATTTATCTTGTATAGAAAGTTATTGTAAGCCGACTAGAACTCCTTAGTCTAAAAAAGAGGTATATCTCCTTAGCCTATAAAGTATACTGTTGAGTATTCGTATTGTAGTCAATAAAGTATACTATTGAGTTTGTTAGAACTCCTTAGTTTATAAAGTATATTGTTGAGTACTCGTATTATAGTCAATAATATTGAAGCGCCCCTATGCCCAAAAAGCGCCCCTATGCCCAAAAAGCCGGGGCACTGTTGCCCCAAAATTTGCTTCCCCGATGGTTCTGACAGCGCCCAAAAAACTGTCTTTTTTTTTTTTTTTTTGATAAAGAATGTGTAGTTGTTTGAGATGTAAAATTTAGAAAACTTGTAAAATGTTGAATATCTTAGCAAATTGAAACTACATTAAACATCAAATAAAATATATTAAACATTAAATTGAACATACATTAAACAACGAACAACTAACGTAAACAACGAACGAAATTAAAAACGAAACTATGATACGGAAATTAAAAGAAGCTATCATCTAAGTCTGGCCAACCATCCTCAAGAGGATTCAGGTGTGAAATAACCACTTTTCCAGTTCGCCATACGTTCTGCATACTCCCTGGCTTGCTGCTCCAAACGAGCAGCTTCCTCTTCTCTTTCAAGTGCTTCCATTTCCAGGAAGACTTACATATCTGCTTCTTCTTGTCGGATTTGTTCCTCTGTTAACCCCAACGGATTTTCTGGTGGATTGTTAACCGGTGGAAATGAAAATGGAAATTCATGGGGTGGACTGTGGACCGGAAAGGTTTGTTCATTGGGTGGACTGAAAACCGGAAATGTTTGTTCATGGGGTGGACTGGGGAATTGTTGTCCAAAATCCTTTTGGCGAGGTGGAGATAAAATTGTTGCCTGAAATCTTTTCTGGAAGACATTTTGAATTTGAGAGTTTTGGATCTTGAATTTCAATAGTTTGGATTTTGAATGTGTTTGTGTGTGATATGTGCTGCTCCAAACAAGTATATTTATAGTGATTAAAAATGTGTTTGAATTTGAAATATATCCCGCCCACCTTTTTTGAAATATATCCCGCCCACGTTTTTAATTTTGAAAATGAAACTTTTTTTATTTTAAATGTTTAATTAAAAATGTAATATTTAGTAATTAAAAAAAATAAAAAAAGAAAAGAAAAGGAGTGTCACGTGTCAAACAACGCCCCACTCATCACTACATCACTTTTTAACAAAGCCTCACAATATCCCCACATGCCACGTGTCAAACAACCCCCACCCTCTCTTACACACCGGTAAACATACTCTAACTAAAAACTGTGACCGCACTTTTTTCTATGACGCAAAACGAATGATTGAACTTGTGGGCAGATGAATAGTATAATAATTCAACAAATATGACCCGGGCACATGAATAGTATAATAATTCAACATTTTGACTTTTATTCATAGCCGACAATAAATAACCTCCTCCGAGTTCAGTCCAATTCCGTCACTCCCAAGAAAGAAAAAAAAAACCCCAAAAACAATCATCATCATCGTCTGTCAGAACAAAAATGGAAGCTTTAGTATGCAGAAGCCTCGGAGACCCAACAATCCCACCAGACTCAACACCCACAACCGCCTTATCAGTCACAGCATCTCACCCAATCCCAAAACTAACATCCCCATCTTCAGTTTTAGTCAAAATCAAAGCCACTAGCTTAAACTATGCTAACTATCTTCAAGTCCTTGGCAAATACCAGGAGAAATTTGCCTTACCTTTTGTTCCTGGCTCTGATTATTCGGGTGTTGTTGTTTCTGTCGGTGAGAAAGTTGCCAAGTTTAAGGTTGGGGATTGTGTTTGTTCTTTTGCTGGCATGGGTTCTTTTGCTGAGTTTATTGTTGCTGATGAGAAAGATTTGTGAGTTTTTGGTTTTATCAGGGTGTTTGGGAATTGGGGTTCATTGGTTTTACCTTATATGTACTTATCAGCTTATTTGAGAATTATGGGTTTATATAAGTTTATTATGATACATCAAGCTTATATAAGCTCATTAGTCTCAAAATAAGCCGAAATCACATAGCTCATAAGCCCACAAATAAGTTTAAACAAAAACCTCCATTAGGGTTTTTGTGTTTATTATTTGAGATAAAAAAAAGTGGTTGTTTTAACATGATGTATGACATAAGGGGTGTTTGGATTAGCTTATTTTTCGGGTTTATGGGCTTATTTGAAATTGGAAAAGCTCATAGGCCTACTTTTTTTATTGGGTCTTATGAGCTTATCAAGTTGAGTATTTGGACTTAAATAAGCCATAAGTTTAAGTTGATAAGCTCATAAGCTGAAAAAATATGCTTATTAGCTTTTCCAATCTCAAATAAGCTCATAAACCCAAAAAGTATAAACAAAGAATACGGAAAGGTTTGTAGTCTAGTGGCACCCTTGAAATGATTCCCAGCCAAGTGGTTAATCCCGTCTGGGAAAATTGTGTGAGATACTTGTAATTTATATATTGTGAGATTGTTACTTTGCCAATAAAAAAGAAGCTCGGAAAATAAGCTAATCCAGACAATCCCTTAAAAAACATTACAGTCGAAACAATAAATATTGTTTTGGTCTTATTTATTTTTATTATTATTACCATTATTATTTTCTTCTGAAAATTGCAAATTTGAACATTGTTTTGTGAAGTGATTGTTTTAGGTTGCTTATAAGTGCTTAAATTTTTGTTTTGAAGGTATGGAGTACCGAAGGGGTGTGATCTATTGCATGCTGGTGCACTTCCTGTTGCGTATGGGACGTCTCATGTGGCTTTGGTTCATAGAGCTAATCTTAAAGCTGGTCAGGTAGGTGTTTGGGATTTCATATTTGAAAATTATGGTATTATCTGTTTTTTGGTAGGTGTTTGGGGATTGCTTCTTTTAGTGCTTTGTGTGTTTTAGAATAAGTATGTAAGTGTTTGAATGAATGAAAATGCATATTTGAAAGTAAACAAGCAGTTATTGTAAGCAGGTTGGTATATGCCTTTTTTAAGTGGTTATTTCTTCCAAGATAGCTTCAATATTGTTTGGATTGCTTACTTAGTTTAAATCAATGCATTGTAGGAAAAGTTACTGGTGTGTGAATGGTTTATAATCTGAATCGTGTAATTACTTTCAGATTAAAGTATTTTGACCCTATATGCTGTTAGCCCGTATTGTATTGTTGTAACGGGCTCAAGCCCGAGTCTAGAATCTTCTCTATATTACTCTATACTAGCAGGCTACCCGTGCGTTGCGGCGGCGGGTACCCTGAAATAAAATTTTCCCGTGAAATAAAATTTACGGATATCAAGAATTTCGTTTTGCTCGTGCCCGTTCGGGCTCGTGTCCGTTCGGGCTCGAGCCCGGCCCGTTGTCCGTTCGGGCTCGAGCCCGGCCCGTTGCCCGTTCGTGCTTGAATATTTGTATAATGTGCTTTATTATTTGTAGAGTAAATTACACCATTCGTCCTTATGGATTGCGTTGACCGTAGCCTTTCGTCCTTTGACAAAAAAAAAATGCACCGTTTGTCCTTAACTGACAAACGTTATCCGCCGTTAGTCCTTCTCTCTAACGGTGGATGCTAACCTTCGTTAAAGTTTCACACGTGATACTCTGATGAGGGCATTTTTGTATTTTTACCACTATCCTCTTCCTCTTTAATAGTTTAATTCAAGTATTGTTCCAGCTTTAAAAATCCTCTCTAATTTGTTTCTTTAACATCTTCTTCCAACTCTTCATTAACATCAAAACAGTATCTTTATACCCACACAAACAACCACCCGTTTTCAACAATCATTAATTTCCTTTATATAAACACAAGAAAAAAATTGAGATGGTGATAATGAAAAATGAAACATTAGTAATGTAATACCAAGTCTCGTCAAGAAAGGAACAGCTAAACACATTTTCCAAAAACCATACACCCGAATGCTTGTCAACCATAAAAAGATATTATCTTTTAAATCTAACAACTTTGTTAACATAACAGTCAATCTCCATAGCTATTAAGTATTTACACATGTCTTTCACCTTCATAAATCACTTCAACAAACTAACCAAAACTTATTATTATTATTTTTTTCAAATCAATACAACTAATCTTCAATATTAGATATCAAATATTTGGCACAATTCTCTAAATTGTATTTATAAGCAGTAACCATAGGTCTTGAAATCACAATTGCTTTCCATATGTTTGAGCCGCCGAAGATCTTATCGGCGGTGTTGCCGACAATGTGGTCGTTGGTGATGTGGGTGGTGGTTCACCATCTCTAAACACATTTACCAGATAAAGTACTTCTTTAATCTTCGTTTTGAAACTCATTAACAGATATGAAACAAACATGTAGATGTGTTTTTGGATGGTGGCCGGAGATGGTAGGAAGATGTGACGGTGGCAGTTTGACAGCGGTGGGTGGCTATGGCGGTAGACAACCACCAACACCCATACGTATGTTTTTAAAGTTTTTGTAGGGGTGTTGCTTAATGCATCACCGATTTTGAGATTGGAAGGTGGTGAATCGGTGATGATGTAAGTGGGTTAAGTTTGGGATTAGCTTTTCTAGTGAGAGAAGCAGGAATAGAGTACTGAATAATAAAGATATGGTGGATAAGAGAGAGTAAAGTTAGACATTTGTTTGTGGTGGGGTGAAGTCTGAGGACAAGACAAAAACATAACTAAAAATTACCATTTTACCCTCACATGGATGTCATGTGGGGTGACCTAACAGGCGTTAGTGACAGTCGTTAGACGGAAGGACTAACGGCGGATAACGTTTGGCAGTTAAGGACAAACGGTGCATTTTTTTGGTCAAAGGACGAAAGGTTGCGGTCAACGCAAACCACAAGGACGAACGATGTAATTTACTCTTATTTGTATTAGTGACATTTAATGCAGAAATTGTGTTTAAGTTGGTTGTACAATATGCTTAATAATTTGTATTTTTTATGTAAGGGGTGTTTTAATAACTGTATTAATTGTATTTATTGACCAGTTAATTAATTATATTTAATGTACATAATGATTTATTTATTGTATTTAATGTTAGTATTTCTATTTTAATTAGTTGTACTTTGAGCTTAAAAACTTGTAAATGTTAGAAATTGTGTTTTAATTACTTGTACTTTTAGCTTTATAACTTGGATTACTTAATTTTAAGAGTTTCCATTATTAGTATGCCTTAATGCTTTATAATATAGTAAGATATGTACAATGTAACTGAGAATCAATCAAGGAAATCAATCATTATCATTACCATTCTACATGGTATCAGAGAACTAATCGATCCATCCCATAAACCCTAAACTTCCGCCACTTTAATCTTCAACAGCCACTTTAATTTTTCTGGCCGACGGTTCGGATCACGTATATCCTTATCTCCATTTTCTTCTCTTCTACAAAAAAAAACACACACCACTCACTCTATCCTCTTATCAAAAAAATAAATAAATAAATAAATAATAAATAAAAAAAAATAATTAAAAAAAAAAATAATACACACACTACTCACTTTTTTTTACAAACGGCCGCCCATCACAAATCTGATCTCCATCACTCTCTAAAAAGCCACACACGAAGCCCTTCTTTGCCGCCACTGAAACTGCCGCCACCGTAACAAACCTCTCTTGGTTGTTATGGCATGCTAGGTGGTTTTGTTGTTGGTTACGGTGTGTTCATTGGTTCTTTTCGTTCAGATCTGGCGTAGGAGATAGTTTTGTTGTTGGTTTTAGTACACAACTATGAACTCCTACTGTGACAGGTTGTGTTTTGAGTGAAATAGGGAGCGGCTTGGAGGTTTCAGTTGTGGTTTGATTGTTTTTTTTATGTTTTAAAAGCTTTGCAATGCGTGATATTGATGACGTACTTTGTTATGTATACAAAAAGATGACATCTTTATCTATGTATGAGTTGTTATTTGCATTAAAAAAAAAAAAAAAAATTGAGGCAACATTGGGCCCCACCTACGTTTTGATGTTTATTTGTGAGGTGGATCTTTATGTTTTTCTAGAGAAAAACACGCCCCATTTGTTTAGAACCAACTTTCATTTTCTCATATTTTCTTTTGATATTAGTGCATGAGTTTTAGTTGTAATTTCCTTTGTTTTAGTGTAGGGGATACTTTGGGTTATCCCGTTTGTTTTAGTTGTAGGGGATACTTTGGGTTATCCCGTTTGGTCAGGATACTTTGGTTTATCCTGTTTGGTACGGATACTTTGGTTTATCCGGTTTGTTGCGTGTTTATGTCTGCAGCTGCTTGTTGTCGAATGTCTTCATCAATTATTTATTAGTTTTACTTTATTGTTTGTTAACTTTTAATCTCCAGTCCGAGCTTTCGCGATTTCGCCGCTCGAACTGCAGGGGAGTGTTAGCCCGTATTGTATTGTTGTAACGGGCTCAAGCCCGAGTCTAGAATCTTCTCTATATTACTCTATATATGTACAATGTAACTGAGAATCAATCAAGGAAATCACATATGCCTCGGGTTCACGAAATCCTTAATCGGATAACACAGATTGTCAATTGAAATCTAAGGCACGAGAAATCAATAAGAAACATTAGAGTATTGTTTGTTGTTATATTTTGCAATGTTGCAAAAATCGGCCGTGGCGGCCGATTAATCGCCGATATATCGGTAATCGGCTGCCGACCTTGTCGAATTATGAAAATCGGACAAAAAATCGGTTTGGGGAAAAAAAGGGCCAAAAATCGGCCGTATCGGCCGATAATCGGCCGTATCGGCCAGGTTTAAAAAAAATTAAAAATTTAGGCATTCTACTTAATTTGGGGATCGTTTATTTCACTTATAACACACAATGAGCCTCATAATCAGAATTGGAGCTTTTTATTGAGGTTTGAAAACATAGTAGGCTTGGAATCAGTTACGATCTTTAGTTTGGTCTCCAGAAATACCCAAAACATGCAAAAAATGCAAATCCGATTAATCACCGATTAATCCCGCCTTGGCCGATTAATCGCTGCAGGGTGGTCGACCGCCACGCTACCGATTCACGATTTTTGCAACATTGATATTTTGTAAATGAGACCAGAAATCTGGTTATACCAACCACCGAAATTCAGTTATTTCGGTTACATACCAACCATTGTGTTGGCTCTGCCCCTTGACCCCGCAAGGGGACGCGGTCCCCGTGACCCCCGCGTCTTTGTCGTGGCGGTATCAAGCTAACTATAACGAGTGTGCGCTCCGCACTTCCTAACTCGTCTTGAGCTAAACTTGTATAAGGCCTTTGGTCTCAAGTAAAAACACAATCACCTAAAATAGTTGATAACATTAAAATTACCATCATGCAATAAGCATATAAGTACTTATAAATGAACAATATCAAATAGTACATGCTTATCAAAATTTTGAATGATTGTGCGTTTTTAGAATAACAAAGCTGATTTTGGAAGATAGCCGAATAATACACTAAACATAATATTTGAATAGTGAAAAAGCACCATGCTTGGTAACTGAAGTGTTGTTCTCTCTTTTTTTAATGATTAAGAATTATTTTAGCATTCTTGAATGCGGAATGCCTGATTGTTCGTCTAAAAACATAGTGATGCGATCGAATTACTGATCAATTTGTTGCTCTAATCTGCAAAAAGTGTTTACTTTCACTCTGAATGTGGCTTTTTCTTGGAGAAGAATTCGTTAAATCGTTGACATTATACATGTAATGTTAATTGATAGTGTCGAAACCAAAGTGCGTTTGACCTGACGGTACCCTTGAGATAGTTATGCCCCCAACCAAGTGTTTGTGGGTTCAAGTCCCATCGTGGGCAAAAATGAGATTGTTTTGATATATGAGAATGTTTTCTTTTTATTAAGATAGTAACCCAGTTTTACATATTTGCTAGTCATTACAAAGTATTGGTGAGATTGATATTGGGCCACAAGTTTTCTCATTATTGTCTAATGAAGTCTTTTTAGGTGTTCAGTTTATTGCGAGACCCTGCTATAAACTTTAGGCCAACTCAAGTCTCAGACATTGCATTTCTTTCCGTGAACGAGTGGATAAATCTTGAAGACAGAATATGAATCATGTAAACTAAACCTAAAAAGGCTTTTATAAGTTATTACCGCTAGAAACTCATTGGTGCTAAATATGGCAAAAAGGGCCAAATTTGAACTCAAATGTGTGAAGTATGTGTCATTTTAACCTGTATGCTTTTAACCAAGTTATGGTGCCATACAAACTGCAGGTGTTGCTAGTTCTTGGCGCAGCTGGAGGTGTTGGTCTTGCAGCCGTTCAAATTGGGAAGGTTGTTGGTGCTACCGTCATCGCTGTTGCTAGGTGTTTGCTTCTTCTATATGAGCTCATACTACCTCTGAATTTCAATCAATTGTGCATCAACTTTGCTTTAACTTTTCAGAGGAAGCGAGAAAGTAGAGTTTTTGAAGTCAGTGGGTGTTGATCATGTTGTTGACTTGAAGGAAGGAGGTGTAATTGAAAGCGTGAAAGCCTTCTTGAAAACAAAGAAGCTCAAAGGGGTTGATGTTTTATATGATCCTGTTGGAGGCAAGCTTACAAAAGAAAGCATGAAGTTACTGAATTGGGGGGCACAGATTTTGGTTATAGGGTTCGCGAGTGGCGAGGTCCCTGTTATTCCTGCTAATATTGCTCTTGTGAAGGTATAAAAACGCTGGATTCTTAATTTATATATATCAAAATTTTGTGTTCTTAGTATAGAACACCTTCTCAAACGTGACCCTAGTACATAAAAATGTTAAAAGAACAATATGATACAAGTTATTTACTTAAGGAAAGTTATTTTGTATGGTGATGATCTCTTAACAGTTTGACGTTATTGTAGCAAGTCAATTTGTCGGAAATTTCTTGTATTTAAGTAAATGAGATCTACAAAATGGTGAAAGTTTGACCGAAATAACTGAACTTTTTTTTTGTTTTTCAGAATTGGACAATTCATGGACTCTATTGGGGTAGCTATAAGGTGAATAATCCAACTGTATTTGAAGACTCTTTAAAGGAACTGCTATCTTGGTTGGCACGAGGCTTAATTACAATCTACATTTCCCAAGCATACAAAGTTCAAGAGGTATGCAGAGCACATTTTTGAGTTAAAATAAAGAGAGTATTTTATCACGCAATCTAGTAACTTAAATCTTCTTATAGAAACAGCAACTTTGACCCGACAAAGTGTTTGATCATAAGATGTCTAAAGCCAAGATAAAATAGCAGATTCTTGAGATCTGAATTGACACCAACAATAGGTTGCAGACTTGTAGTCATAAAAATGAACATTTAAACTCTAATGTCAAATTTTACGAAATTTTCCTTTAAAAGAACTCTTTCCCAAGTTAAATGTATGATATACCCTTCTCTACTAGAAAGTTATAGACCCTTGTGTATCTAAGTTATGACACATAGCATTACGTTTGATGTTTTATTGCTGACAAACACTGCAATAAAGTATGGGAAGCACCCAAACTGAAACTATTGTGATGCTCATATTGTAAGTGCTGTTGGCAGGCCCATCTTGCATTTTCGGATATTAAGGACCGAAAAGTAATTGGGAAGGTGATGATTACTTTTGACGATACCAAAACTATAACTTCTTCTAAGCTCTAGACTAGTATTCTTCGACTGTATCAGCTATCAGAAGTATGAAGACGATGTGCGTAGATGCCAAAGTTCAAGCAATTTCTATATAGAATAACTGTGACAAAACTATGATATCTGCAGTTTTAAAGTCAGTAATTTTTCCTTCTCAAACAAGGGGTGTTGTTGGTAATAACTGTGAGGATGTTATACTATGTGTATATTAAAATTTATGGATGATAAATGAGCGTATGATGTTATGTTTTGGTTTTGCTGTTTATGCACTAGTTGAAGCTAGCAATGGCGTATTCTGTGTTGCACGGTTCTATCATTTGTTATTACCTATAAACATTATGAGGTGAGATCCTGACAGATCATGCATTCTTTAAAGATCAAACCAGCTAATCGTACCTTTGATTTAACTTTGATCCAACAGCTGTGATAAAAACATTCAATCACACATCAAGAGCCAATTTGTAAATTATAAAAACCCAAAATATCTCATTCACCTTCATTCTGCCACCCAAAAAATTAGGGCTTCTTCTCCAATTCTCTCTCAACAAAACTTCCGATTAACCGGATAAACCATCTAATTCACCAGAAAAACTTCCGATTAACCGTAAAAATACACACAAATCACAACAAAAACACACAAATATCAAAACAAAAACACACAAAAATCACCATAAAAAACAAAGAAATCACAACAAAACCACAAACAAATCACCGTAAAAACTTCCGATTAAACCGTCGTAGATCTGTGATTTGTTAAAAATGGTTGAAAATCAGTTAACCGAACAAAATTTGATACAAAAAGAGGTTATCTATGTGCAAAAATAGGTTACTGAATTCGAAGATGTGCATGAACCATGTACAGAAGATGATGAACCAGAACTTGCAAATCCAGAAGATGATGTACAAGAAATTGCAGGTAAAAGTACACGTGATTCTGTTTTAGTTGTGATTTGTTATGAGAAACGGTAAAAGACAGAAAATACGAAACATAAAACAGTAAAAAAACTGTCTTTATCAGTCAACAGAGTGAATAAATGTGAGTGAGGGGGTGCCGGAATCCTATAAGGGTCCCCTAACACCAAAAAAAAAAAAATCTCATTTCCAAAAATGTTCTCGATAGACCACTAAACCGTGCGACTCTATAGAAATGTTGACACGTGTCAAAAAACAGGTAGTGTTTTTTGTTAAACATGAAGTGACGTTTTGCTAGACTGATGTGATGTTTCGTTAGACCAGTTTTTGTCTTATTAGAAATATATATAAATTAATTAAAAAATGAGATTTATAGTAGACTTTTTAAATAAAATAAAACTAATCTAGCAAAATATCACTTTGGTCTAACAAAAAAACATCACTAACCTTTTGAATACGTGTCAACATTTTTATTGAGTCGCACAATCTAGTGGTTTTTATCAATATCATTTTTGAAAAGGTTTTGCTAAACAATGATCACCGAACGATGTTTAAACCACATTAAATTGTTTGTTTCTTTTTATATATAAATTAGTTACATATTTAATGCATAATAAAGATAAAAATTAATCCATAGGCTGCCGTTAACAAAATCCTTTAAATATATATATTTTTTATTTGAAAAAGTAGAAATTTTCTTTTGTATTTATATTAGTCATTGCTTTAAGCATTGGTGGTCAATGTTTAGCTAATCAAAATAAGATTTTCTTGGACTATGCAAAAGTCAAAGAACGACTACTCCTTAGTCTCCTTTGACAGCTATTTTATTTCCCACGTTATTTCAACTGCTTGAAAAAACACACAAACCGTTGACCAGCTAGAAACATCTATCATTTGATCAAATATGGAAGCTTTGATATGTCGTAACCATGGAGACCCAACAATCCCACCAGACTCAACCCCTACAACCGCTTTAACCATCACAACAACTCACCCAATCCCAAAACTAACATCCCCATCTTCAGTTTTAGTTAGAATCAAAGCTACCAGTGTTCACTTTGCAACTTACCTTCAAGTCCTTGGTCAATATCAAGAAAAGTTTCCTTTGCCTTTTATTCTCGGTTCCGAATACTCGGGTGTTGTTGTATCTGTTGGTCAGAATGTTTGCAAGTTTAAAGTTGGTGATGGTGTTTGTGGGTATGCTGGTGTGGGCTCTTTTGCTCAATATATTGTTGATGAAGAGAGTAAATTGTAAGTTGCATCTTTTTTTTTTCCGACCTTTTAGCCGACTAATTAATGCACAGGTCGACGTGGCGAATTCTGGGTTGTTTGCATCTAGCAAGAATTGAACTTGAGACCTTTCATATTTTAGTGATCATAGTCACAAGCCTTTTGCCACTAGGCCACCCTTGAGTGGTTGTAAGTGGTATATGTAGGTTTTGCTTTTTAACATATGTTTAGTAATGTTGCAAAAGTCGCTAGGCGCTAGTCGGGCCATCTTTTAGTTAGTAATGGGTCTAGGCATAAGTGTTGAAATTATTTGTATGACATAAACATAATATTTCAAATTAAGCAATAACTAGACGAGTACCCGTGCATAGCAACGAAATTTTATAGCGACAAATAGTTTTAGTGTTAAAAAATAGTTTATTGGTTATAAACGAAAAATAATAAAAGTTTGAGGATTTGAGAATTAAACATAACGTTTTGAAACCCGGTTCGTTCCGGTCGAAAAACGGGTCAATTTAAACAGGGCCAACCCGACGGGTTGGGTCGAAAAAACGGGTCAAATTAAACCGAGTCAACCCGGTTTTCGATGTATATTAATAGTTTTCTTTTGAAACATATGTTTTAACATTTCTTTTTTTAGTTTCAACATTTCCTTTATTGTGATGTCTTAAGTTTTTTATTACCTAATATAAAATTTTCAACATTTCACATATTGACTTTTTCACTTTTCCACGTTAACCATTTTGCTTTTATATGTAGTATAGATAAGTTTTAAGTAAATGTATGATATATGTTTGTTAAATTACTTGAGATTTAAAGTTCATTGATTGGTTGTGTTATTGTGATTTTTCGATTTTTTTTGGGTAAAGGGGACACTACCCCGGTAAAAAAAGTAAAGTAACTCCCAATACCGTCTTCTATGGGTTATGGGTTTCAATACCGTCTTTCACGGTGTATGGGGGAGGTTGAGACTTAGACAACCTAAGGTAGAGAGGTTAGTTCCGGTTCTACCAAAGGTAGAAAAGGACCTCCGGCCTTGCAAGGGGTGAGGATTGAACCCTTAACCTTTGTCTCCAGAGGCAAGTGTGTTAACCACTTGATCCAACCACCTTTCGATTGTGTTATTGATTATTGTCTATCATGTCGCCATGTGTGGGAGTCAGAACAAACTTTATTTTTTGACCACCTAGGTCCGATTTTGGCCGACTAGATACGACTTTGATCGTATCCGGTTAATTTGTCTGATTAACTCTAAATGGATTCGGAAAACACCCGCCTAGGCCTATTTTTACAAAATTGGATCTGAGTTTTGATGTTTGATTAGATGTGATAAATTTCCTCAAATTTCTTAATACTAAGTTACTTTGCGTACATGTCTTAAAATAGGAGAAGAGAAAAGCATACTTGCCAAACTACCCAATTGCAGTTCAGACCTAAAACAGTATACACTTACCAGATTATACCATTTTGCAAAATGTGTTGCAATTTAATGGAATTTGCCTTCTGAATTTATCAAAGCCAGTTATAATTATCAAATGGTATCGTTTTCCACTTTATAAGCTTATGCTGTGTCACAACACGCATGAAAAACACAGTGTAGGAGAGAGTGTTTGGCTTGGTATAAAATAGCTTATCTGAAACGCCCCCTAATTTTGAGTTTTTATTGAAAAACGTTGAAGGTATAAAGTTGCTGATGGATGTGATCTGGTGGCTGCTGCTGCAATACGACTTGGGTACGGAACATCTCATCAAGCCTTAGTTCATAGAGCCAATCTCAAATCTGGTCAGGTATCACCAAAGAATCTTAACGTATATGCTAAAAGAATTTGTGAATGGTGAGAATTATATTAGTGGAATGGAACATGAATTTAGAAGTGCTACAAACCGTTGATGATTAGAGTGTTTGGTTCACTGTTTTCGACAACTAAAGTATTCTAGCCTGAATGATCAATTGTTTTTCTAGTACAATCCGCAAAAAGGGGTACTTCCATTTTGGATGTGGCAATATTTAGGGGAAGAAGTAGCTAACTTTTCTGACATTTGTACAAGTAATGCACACAACGTTTTTGGTATGATGTAAAAAATCTAAAAGTTATGTATTCGTATGTTCAGATTACTCTTCTAGTCTATACAATATCAAGTTATCAACCCACTTATAAGCACGAGTGGGGTACCAGTCTAAAATAAACGGTGATAAGAGTAGCCCAACAAGCTTACACGTTAATTTGGAGATCTGTGTTTTAGGGAAGATGAAGTAAATGATACCCCTTCGTCCTATATAATACAGCTCAACAGTTTTCATTTTAGGTCTAAAGAAATTGCGACATACCATTTTAGTAACATTCGGATATAAATCTACTTATTTTTCCATTAGTAATATATCCAACTTTGTAAAATGTCGGTGGCGATGATCTTGGCTACGAGTTTTTCTTTCTCTTTTACGTGGTTAAGGGGCATTCAGGTATTTGATTAATATTGGGTGTAAGATATAGATTTTAAAGGTAATATACCACTTTAAGTTAATCAAACCAATTTTAGTCACCAACTTTAATTCTAAAAAATTCTGACAAGAAAAGTTGTAATTACATTAAATTCTGCAAGTTACTACAACTGGATGAATGCTGGTGCTGGATTTGCTTGAAATTATAAGATATAAACTCAAATGTGAAATTATGTCTCATTTTAATTGTCAATTTATCATGCTTACAAGCAAGCTATTGGATCATACCAAATGGCAGGTGTTGCTAGTTCTTGGTGCAGCTGGTGGTGTTGGTCTTTCAGCTGTTCAAATCGGAAAGATTCTTGGTGCCACTGTCATTGCCGTTGCTAGGTGTGTGTTTCATCTACATGAGTTCTATTACTTCCCTATTTTAAAATTAAAAAAAGGGAGTTTTGACTTCATATTTGAAATCTTAGAGGACCCGAGAAAGTGGAGTTTTTAAAGTCAATGGGTGCTGACCATGTTGTTGACTTGAGCAAAGGAGGTCTTATAGAAAGTGTAAGGGCGTTTTTGAAAACAAAAAATCTTAAAGGGGTTGATGTTTTATATGATCCGGTTGGAGGAAAGCTTACGAAAGAAAGTATGAAGTTGTTAGCTTGGGGGGCACAGATTTTGGTTATAGGGTTCGCGAGTGGTGAGGTCCCACTTATTCCTGCTAATATAGCTCTTGTTAAGGTAAAGTTGTTGATCACTTCTTTATTCATTCAATGTCCATGTTATATCAAAATCCATATATCAAAATATGCGTTAATGATTTATACTATTGACCTTCGACTTTCATACATTCGTATAGAGTTTTGTACATTTTGTTGGTCGCATGTTGTACCCACACCCATAAAATATGTTGAGCGACCAAGTGTCTAATGAACCAAAGATAATTTGTCTTGAACAAAGTGGGACCCACAAAACAATGAATTTGGGATGTAAAAGCCGATCAATTTTCTCTTATTTGCAGAATTGGACGATTCATGGATTCTACTTGGGGGGTTTTGATGCAGTTAAACCAGGTGTAACTGAAGAGTCAACAAATGAGCTGCTATCTTGGTTGGCAAGAGGCTTATTTACAGTTAACATTTCTCATTCATACAAACTCCAAGAGGTAACGAAACTTCATTTTTATAGGTTGCAAGTAATTATGAACCATATTATGAGGTCACCCCTTCCCAATCCCCAATATCAGTGGCAAATTCATAATGAAAATATACGGATCCTGGGTGAATATCTATATTAAGTCTATCAAGAGTTTGTGATAAATTGTAGGATAAATATATATAGTTTTGCCATGATTTTTGTCAATAGAGAAACATTTTCAGTTATTGTAGAGAACACCCCAAGATGGAAACTATTGTGATGTTCACCTTGTATATGTTGTTGCAGGTCAACCGTGCTTTTTCAGATATCAAGGACAGGAAAGCAATTGGGAAGGTTATGATTATTTTTGACGATCCTAAAAGCATAAGTTCTAAGTTATAAATCAGTCTGGAATTCTGGATCACTTATCAATGTACAAATATGCTTTTGAAAAGAGGCTTGTGGGGGGTCTCAGCTCTCAACCCATTGTCCCATCTTTGATGAATAAGAATTCCAGTTATTACTGTAATTCATTTGGTTGTGGACTTGGAATTGTACTCTATTTTAATTCATAGCTGAACTTTTTGCTCATCTCACGTGTGATATTTTCTTTCATCAAGTTCTTCATGTAAATCAATGTGTTATCTTTACTTTGTTGTTTCATGCATTTATTAGAATATTTGGAATTCGTAATTGTTTGATACTTTAGCCAATAAAATTATGCCAAATCAGCTCAACCCTCTAGCCCTCCCAACCAATTTCACTCGCGCCCATGATTTTCCAGCCCTCCAAAATTTTTTATTTTCCCCCTCTAAACTATTAAACTACACAATTTATAACTAATCACAAAATGCATATCTCAAACATTCACAGCCAATATCCGGCCAAACTTTTTTTTTTTGCTTTGAATGCCCAACGTTCCAAATTGACAAGTTTCAAAAGAATTAAAAGTTACAAACCACCCCATATAACGTTCACAATAGCGGCTTCACCAACGGGTAATATACCCGCTCACCAAACCGTTTAAGCCAACCCGCTATAGGCGGAATGGTGTTACCGGCGCTATCAGGAGCCCGCTGGGCAACCCGCCAGCCCACTCTGAGCACCCTAAGAAGCTTATGACTTGACTATCTCAAAAGAGTGGGAGGTCTCATGTTCAAATCCTTTTAATGTGATCGTTCCTTGTGATGGCCAAGTTTCCCTCTTAAGAACACCATTATCCGTTCGAGATAGAGTAGTAGTGAGGAAATGATCATGCAATCACCAAAGTACAAAAAATGGAGAATTTACAGAACTTTTCAATGTTTTCTTTTATAGTACTTATATCTACTTACAGGCTCAATAATCCTTAGAAAAATATTTCAAACATTTGATTTGTCATGTGACAAAGACATTAATATCGGATGTTAACCAAGGGTGTATACTACACTTTTTGAACCCAAGGTATAGATCTCATACCCAGTTTTTAAATTTGTACTCATTAACCTGAAGGCTTATATCAGAATGATTAATATAAATGATTTTTTCTCAATTGACATGCATGTAAATGTGACGCAAAAACGAAATGCCAATCACCACAAATCAAAAAAGCAGCAAAACAAATATTTACTAGTACGCAACACAAATTACATGATATTCACAGTTCACAGATAATAACTTGCTGCATTTCTGTTATCCACCCCACCACACACCAAATGACATGTTTGACCCACTGCCGTTAAGCTGTTATTGTTATTTTCAAAGCTTTTAAAGAAGATTTATGTAATATATGACGAATAAATTATGTCAGATAAAAGGTTGGAAGCTCAAATCCTTATTTAATAAGGCAAGTAGGTGATATTCATATGTTATGGGAAGAAGGTTGTTATCGGGACTTCAGATCGGATTTCAGAAAACGCACATACTCGTGCTGTACCATCTCCCCTCCATTAACAGGATCAAATATGCACCTGTAGAAACTGAACATTTCACAAATCATTAGATATGAGAACAGTGATGTAAAATAACAAACTGCATAAACTAGCAACCTATTCAATTATAGCACAGGTCCACATGAAACATTATGTTTAAACCATTTAATGCAACATACTTACCATTTCTTACCAAAGTATGCTTGCATTATATGGTACAAAGTGGAAAGTAATTGGCACAACATAAGTACATGGTAAGTACGGTGCATTAGATAGTTAAAAATTGCATGAGTAAGAAAGGGTAAATATTTTTGACGGTTAAGACAGGTATTTTGCATTAAAAGTGAGCAGAAGATTGCAATTCCTTACTGTTCGCCCCTTGACATGATGTGATATTATTATAGTAATATACCTTCCATCCATGCCGACAATAATTACTGTGTTCTGTGATCCAAATGCTGACATGTACCGGGTGCATTCAGGTAAGTGAAACCGAGCAAATGACCATTCAGAGCTAAAATATTTCGGCAACACCCCTGTAGAGGTCCCAAGAATATGAGAATTTGAGCACACATTTATCAATATAAAGTCTAAAGTTCCACCAAAATACCATAAGTGTTATGCCTATTGAAAGAAAGAAAGAAAAATAGTTATTAAGATTCACAATTCAGTTGCAAATCAAGTTGCGGTCTTCCAATTCAGTTGCAAATTTCCTAATTCAGTTGCGAACAGATTTTGGAAACTGTATTATTGATTTTTTTTATAATGGCTAGCAGTTTATGAAGATCCGGTGCAATTTATGAAAATGTCAAGACAGATTCACATTTTTGTGTTTCAGACATGTGTTATAACCTAATTAGTCGATAAACCACTCATATAGCCCAAATACAACAGCAAATTAACACAAAGACACCTAAAGATCCATATATCTGAGTTTGCAACTAAATTACGAATCTTATGGCTAGTTAAATAGACAATTTTAAGGTTATTTGCTAACCTAAATTGAAATTGTATTAATAGTTACATCAAAGATTTTCGCGAAAATTTGCAGCATTTCCTATCTACAAAGCTCTCATGTTAACATCTGCCCCTTATTATCATTACAACTGAAGTGAGGTGGTACTTGAGCCCACACAATCTCCTAAACTTTCTCTTTACTGAAGGGCATTTAAACATTTGACAAACAGTCAACGATTTTCTTAGCTAGGATAGAGGAGGCAATATATAAAGTGTAATCACAATTTTCAATGTATCTATCCTTGTTTACATTAAGACCAAGTAGTTTAACCGTTAATCACTTACTTCTACAGTTTCAAAAAGTTAAGCACTGGCTACTTGGGGTTGTGGGTGCTTTATATTATCTATTGCCTGATTTGCCTAACAAGATTTTGTTACTTTCTTTTGATACTCTGTTTAACAGGAGGCCCTTGCGGTCTAAAGTCAACCTCCAAAAGCAAAATAGGTAGGCAGATAACTGTGCTAGTCATTTTAAACATACAAAATCAGAATCAGATACAATTCAAGAGATCCTATATTACCTTTCATGAAAGATAGAGAAGATCCAGGATTTACACCAGCAGCACTTGGTGAAATGAGGACATCAAGTGAAGATGAGGAATTCTGGTACGACAGTGATGAAGTGCAGCTAGGTGATTGAGTTGATGGATCCTCACTGACCACCCGAACTCTGAGACTAAATATATGCACAGTACCTTTGTCACTAGATACAGCCAACCATTGGACATTTGGAGAAAGCGAAATACCATAAATATCAGCTCTATCGACTCCTCTGCGAACCTATCAGGGCATACAGTTAGTGAAATGAATGAGTCTGAATATTGATCTTTTCAGTTAAAAGTAACCAACTCTAGTATAATTTATGTTTTTCGGTCATCTTTCCTTTCAGCCATAAAACCCCTCAAAACTTGCAAAAAAATTGATGAAACCTGAAACCTATTTTCGATTAAGGGTAATGTGCACAAGTTACAACAATGATTATGTGGCAGAAGACGTGCCTGTAAATTTGACCATGTTGACTTTTTTCCTGTCGATTAACCTATACCTGGTGACAGGATTGCCTTGCACTAAATGTTTCGACACTTGGTTACCTTTTTATAAGTGAAAACAAAGACCAGACCTATTGGTTCAAATTTAGTTATCCAATTATGAAATAATACCTTAATTACTAACCAACACTACATGAACACGAACATAACAGCACATAGAATACCTCTTGTAATCGAGTCCCATCCATTGTGTTGAAAATCCTAATCAATGTGCCCTTTGTACTAGCAGTGGCAAGAAGAAGTCCATCCATTGTCATGGTTAAGCATGCAATCCTAGAATCATGCGCATTGATCAACTTTGTCATATTTAGTCCAAAATGTTCAACCCTAACTTGTCCTCTTCGTAGACCCGGGCAAGCCAGTACAGATGTATTCACCTGGTGCGATAGGCAACAAAGTCCTCTAGGGTTTGACAGCGTCTCGATCTGATGTAAAAGCTTCAGATCCGTAAAGTTATAAACATATATCTTGTGTTCAAGAACAACGACAATACGGTCACGTCTTAGTTTTACTGCCCTAACATCTGACCTAAATGAAAATTCACCAATGCATCGGCTCTGATGATCATCCCAAATTATTACTTTATTTGGAGGATACTGTGTATTACCTTTTCCACCAACAAGTGCTAAAATGTTACTTCGAAAAAGCATCTCAATTATCCCAAATCCCCCACTTTTGAGATCACGCCTGAAGGTTTCTTTAAAAGGATCACAGTTATATATACGAAAACCATGGTTTGTACCAGCAGCAAAACAACCATAATCCTGGTTCCAGGACACAGATAATAGATCTATTTCACTCTCGTCAATCTCTGAATTTGAATTGCCCAAGGGATCGTAAATAGCATCCATTGTGGAGTCAAATGCTGCAAACTCGGATTGTTGATATCCTCTTTGCGACGTTGAAACAGCCAAACTCATAGGCGAAGATGCAACAGTTATCAAAGACACCTAAAGCATTAAAAAGACCAATAAACATAATTCAGTTTTCTTAAAAGGATAGAGATCCTTTACTATTTATTCAAAACCAATACAAAACAAAAATTGAGTTCTCATCGTTTCCAAGATTCGAGGAAGCAAACTTAAAAAAGCAATAGCATGCAACAAACTGGTATCAAATACAAGATACATGATTATGTTAGGAGCTGCTACACCCCGTGTTAAATGATGTTTAAAATAGTGCTGATTACGACACTTTCTGGTAGTTAGGTTTACGATGAGGTAATTAAATACGGTTTCCCAGATACAACAACTTTCACATCAGTTAACTCCAACATTTTAAAAACATTGCATATGTCATCCCATTAAGACCTTCAACCACATAAGGAAAATGACATAACATCTTGCCGAGATTCCAATAATTTTCCTAACAATAGCATTCACCTAGTTCCATCTTTAAAAATGGATCACTTATTCTGCCACAAATAACATCATAATCAACTAGACATATTCACAAACTCCAAAATATAAAATCGAAACCGGTTAACGAAAACAATTCCCAATCACATTACACGAAATATAACGATTACAAGAAACTATAAAACAACAGGCAAAGATAAAACAACCATATAACATGTCGGAAATCCTAGACTTAGTTACTAGTCGGCTCTTCGGAACCCAGGTAAATAAAAAACATAAAATTAAACTCACAAATTCATCACTCGATCGCGTAACCCTGTAAATAAAACAATTGGTATGATTTCACATTTTTTGTTAACGTGAAAGTGAAGCAAAAAATGAATGAATCTGAAATTAAAAACCCTAGAAATAATAACCTTGAGTTAATAATGAAGCTGAAAAAATCAATCGCGATCTAAGGTCAAATGTAATTGGGGTTCAATGATTGTGTGTGGGGGAGATTATAGTTTCAATTTTGTGATTGGGGAATCATCAACACGAGTACTATTTTATAATTTTGTTTACCTCACGGGGTGTTTGTTACATTTATTTAAAAAACTAAAAATATGTCGTTGATAAGTTTATTTTGTAGAATTAATACACCGTTTGTCCCCAAACTTGACAAGCATCGTCTGGGCCAAAACTTGAAAAAATCATCGCCGTGAGTCCAAAAGTTAGGTTTTTGAGGCCGATTGCGTCCTTTGACCTGTAATGCTCAAGTCAACGCCCGTTTTGCGTTATATTTTCAAGGGCATAATAGTCTAACCACATTTTAACTATAATCTAAGCCAACCGAACCCCGACACTCAACTTGATGGACCAACTGTGAAATAATATAATTTTAACTATGCAACTTGACCGTATTTTCTCTGATACACCTATTATTGTTTGCGCAGGAACCAATAAACCCACACCCAACAATTGAGACTTGAGTAAGACCCGATCATTTATCACACACATTGTCACATACAACATCTACTGAACACAACCGTCAAAAAGCTACCAATATTTGTCCAAAAAAAAAAGCAAAAAAACTCTAACAACGGCAGACAAGGACCTTAGTATGATAGCAGTCACGGATGAGATGGTAGAGTATTGAGTTTATCATGCCTTGTCGACCTTAGGTACTAGCAGGACCTTCTTACTACTCCGAATTCTTCCTTTAGGTTGTGTCTTGTGCTGCCAATTCGTCACCTTCTGTGGTATTCTATGTGTATTCAATGTATGTCTCAAATGTGGCTGTCGAATGGGGTATTTATACATTTTGGAAACAAGATCGATACGGTGTAACTAATAAGTTGATATGCCGTATCTAGGTAACTTAGCGTGGGGTCAAAGATGATTATATTCAGGAATATTCGTACACCATCATATCATACGGCGTTCCTTCAATCTTCATACGATACATGTTCTTCAGGGGATTATCTGGTGAAGTCTTGAGATTGATACGCCGCACCTCTGGGATGTCATGCGGCGCATCTGGAGTAGGATGGGTCAGATCTTCATACGTTGACCAAGGTTTCATATACGGCGCATGGGATAAATCCATGTGGCGTATGCTTCAAAGTCAGGCAATGGTCTTCATAATCGTCTAAGTCTTGATGTACGGCGTATCTGTCTAGAATGATACGACGTATCTTCCTTCAGTTCAGTAGAATTTTCCATCTTGATCAATTTTGCTTCAATTTCCGTCCAAAATAGCTAAATTTCACCAAATGCTCGTTTATAACTGAGATTTACAAAAGTAAACGATTAAGTATCAATTCCCATATAAAATAATATAAAACAAGCGATAAACATAGGATAAATGATGTCAAAAAACGTTGTTATTTGATATCATCAAATATCCCCCCACTTGAACTTTACTTGTCCCAAAGTAAACCTTAAATTAAACTTATGAAAATGTATCCTAACCATGGTCTAGGATTTTTTTATAGTTTAAGCATTCATTCGTTTTAATCATAATTGCACAACCAAACACCTCACGAAATAGGAAAATGAAATCACTCAACTAATCTATGTGGTAACATTTAAGTAGTTTGCTCAATTGCTCGGTCGTGATGAATATTCTATCATAAGCTTGACAATGATACACATCTTCACCACCAAAGCTAAGGAGTGACAAGTCTAAAGTAGTAAATAGGGTTAATAAGGCTTAAGGGTTAAACCTGGCTTCATTCAAACATCTTGTTGGGAATTAAATGTTCTGAAGATTAGTATTGGGAATTAAATGTTCACAAGGTTAGTACTGCTCAAGGAAATAAACTAAGTGTTGATACTACTGCTAGTGTATTAAGATTCTACTGCTAGTGTTAGAGTTTCTACTGCCACAAGGATGCTACTGCTAGTGTATCAGATACTGCTGTTGGAGTGTCTCATCCTACTGCTGAATGGATAAGTGTCGCGTATACTACTGATGAATAGATAAGTATGAAAAAGGTATTTGTGTATAAAAGTCAAATATGTACGGTAGATAATATCTTAGATATGTGTTCAGTCAACATGTTGAATACACAGAATAAGTTGTATCTTAGAGACTGACACACATAACAAGCAAGTAGTTTGACAAGACTTATCTATATTGTAAAGATCTCCTTTGTTGTATAAAAGAGAGATCTTATCTTAGATATTAAGTGCGCTTAATAGAAAATATTCAAGTGTGACAAGTTAAAAGCTAAGAAAACATACATTGTGTTAAACATAACAGAAATAGTTTTCTTTGCAATAGAGATTCAAGGTTTTGTAACCCTAGTGATAGTGAAGATCACTCGTATTATTCACAATAATATTGAATCTTTTGGTGTTATACTTTCTGTGTTCATCATTCAAATAACAAGCATCATTGTTCCATTTCCAATACCAATATCCTTCTAAGTGTGGTTAAGTAGATTCCGCATACTTAATCATATTCACTCAAAGTATCATATACACACTTTAACAAAGGACTAACATCCTACAAAGTGTATCACATCCTCTAAATTGGTATCAGAGCTCAGGCTGATATCTTTGATTTAGAAGAAGAAATGGACATGGAGTCTATTCAAACGAATGTTGCTGCAAAGTTGCCAATGCTCAAGTAGAATGAGTTTGATATGTGGAGGCTAAGAATAGAGCAATATTTCCAAGTGCAAGACTATACACTTTGAGAAATTATTGAAGAAGGAAACTCTTTCAAGCCTACAACCACTACATCAACAGTTGATGATAAGGTAGTAACAACTGTGAATACCAACACAACAACTAGAGAAGATAGAGTAAAGAAGAAGAATGACCTCAAGGCCAGAAGTATGCTGATGATGACCATTCCAAATGATCAACTTTTAAACTTCAGCAAGTTCAAAGATGCCAAGTCATTATTTGAGGCCATTGTTGCAAGGTATGGTGGAAATGAAGCCACCAAGAAGACCCATAAGACTTTTCTCAAGCAGAACTTTGAAAACTTCTCTTCAACAACCAATGAATCACTAGATCACATGTTTAACAGGCTTCAGAAGATTGTGAGCCAACTTGCTGTTCTTGGTGTAGAGATACCTCAAGAAGATTTAAACTCCAAGTTCTTAAGAAGTCTACCAGAAGAGTGGGCTATGCATGTGGTTGTCAGGAAAAACAAGCCAGATATTGATTCAATGAGTCTGAATGACTTGTACAACAACTTCAAAATTGTTGAACAAGATGTGAAGAAAGCTGGAAGTGCTAGTTCAAGCACTGGGAACATGGCATTTGTGTCATCTTCTAGTACCTCAAATCCAGTTGAAGATGTGAAGGTTGATATGGGAGTTGGTACTGCTAGTTCATCAAGCAGTACTATAGGTATTATGGATGAGAAAACATGTTGTGCTTTTCTCACAATCCAGAATGATGGGTCCATGCTTACTCATGAAGACCTCCAGGAAATCAATGATGATGATTTGGAGGAGATGGACCTTAAATGGCAAATTTCTCTTCTTAGCATGAGGGCTAAGAAATTCTATTAACGAACAGGGAAGAAAATCACTATCAGCAGCAATGATACTGCTGGTTTTGACAAATCAAATACAGAATGCTACAACTGCCACATGATGGGGCATTTCTCAAGGGAATGTAGAAGACCAAGGCATCAAGATGGCAAAAGCAAAGGTTTTGGAAGCAAGTCCAAAACAGGGGAGGTTACTGAGCCAAACTCAAAAGCTATGGTAGCTATTGATGGCTTAGGTTTTGATTGGAGTTTCATGATAGATGAAGAAGAACCTTCTACTCAGATGGCTCTCATGGCCTTCTCTGATACTGAGGTACAAAATGATACAGTTTGTTCTAATACTTGCACTGCTCTTAAAGAACTAGTGTAACACCCCAACCCGGCAAGGGTAGAAGTATCACACAAATGGCTCCATATCAGATCAAACAAAGCATACAATCAATAGTAATACAATGGTTCTCAAAGGTTACAAATGAAATCTTGCAATACAAAGGGTTACAAAGGAAAAATAAAAGCTGCCTATCAAATCCATAAGTACATCTCTTATAATGGCTTCTACTCAAAGTCTTCTAGGTCCAAAGTCTCTTCACTCTTACCCAGCTTCCAACTAAAACCTGCCGCGGGAAAAGAAACGCGGCTGAGCTACTAGAGCTCAGTGAACAGATATAACGTAACAAGCAGTAGTATAATGTATAATTCACATGAGTAAAAGAATGTGGAAGCATGAATACATGGTATCAAGATGAAAGGTAAGAGTACATGGTATCATAAGGGAAGGTAAAAGGGTACATGGTAAAGGAATTCAGAAATCCACTACGAGCCCATAACATAACATGAATCATAATCATAATCATAATCGTAAACATGCAGAGGGGAGACCTCTTAGTATCCTGTGAATATGAGGGGTGTCCTCAATCATGGGTATCCTGTAAATATGAGGGGTGTCCTCAATCATGGGTTGGAGTAGCTAGCTCCCGGAGTGTGAAAGACGTGTATCGCACACACCATCAGTCACCATGAATAACATAACATAACATGAACATGAACAAATCTAGGATGCATCCATACGCCCCCGGTGGCCATAATCTGCCTCTACATAAACATGAATCATAAACATAAACGTGCAGGGACGGGACAGGTCATCACTCTCCTGCCCTAGAGTCATGCCATCGGTGCATCGACTGACATGGACATGAAGCCCTCATGCCTAGTGAGTGGCTCGTAGTATCAAACTGAGGGTCAAGGTCAAGTATCGTGAATCATGTATTTAGTTTACTTGCATAGGTCAATGTCTTGTTTCATAAGTTCATAATCATAGGTTCATAATCATGGTTCATAAGCAAGGTTCATAAGCAAAAGTTCATAAGCAAAGGTTCATAAGCAAAGGCTCATGGTCAAGGGTTCATAATTAAAGGTTCATGAATGAAAGGTTCATAATCATAAAAGGTTCAATATCATGATGGTTCAAAAGATCGGAGTTCATGAATGAAGGGAACATAGCAATGGTATAGGGAACCTTAATACGAATCATAATCAGAGAATGAAGGCCTCTTATCAAAGAAGCAGAATATCTGTACCTTAATCGCCAACGAAACACAACATAAGGATAAGAAATCACTCCTCCTTCACCCGATCTACAAATATGCATAAGTTGTCTTATAAGTTTCATATCATCGAAAGGTTTCATGTTTGTTCTCATTTCATATTAGATAACCTTAAGTTATATCATTCTCATATGCCAATTCAAAGTATTACCAAATGATCATATTCATAGTTCAAGATTCATAATGTCTTTTACTAAATTTAGGGTTTTATGTAATTATCACAACTTTAGGGATTAATATGTAATTCTCATAAGTTAGGGTGAAAAATGTAATTACCATGAAGTTACGGTGTTCACAAGTTAGGTCCCTTAGTTTTAAAATAATGACGGTTTAAACCCTTACGTTTACAAAACAAACACAAAACACCTTTTCATTACCTTTTTAACCTTTTATAACTTCACATAGTTTTATATACGAAATTGTTAGGTTTTTAATAAATTGAAAATCATACAAGAACTCAGTAATAAAATTCCCAAAAATTCCCAGAGATGCTCAAATGTCTTAAGTATTTTACTAAATTTTTCCAGATTTTATTAAGTAGCATAACTATGGATTAAAATTCACCTCAACCAACTCGTCCAGATTTCTGACTGATTTTACTATACGAAAAGTTATTAGTTAGAAACCTTTTAAGAAAAATTCACAAAAATATAAAAAAATTCCAGGAAGTAATAGACATCTTATATATTACCCAGTGCAAAGGAAACCTTCTAACTCAACACGATTTGAAAATTAAAAATCAAAAACCCGGACTGATTTTCCAGACTTTATTAATACGACCAGACATCCAATTTTCCAAAAATCAAAAAGTAACCTTCCAGGTCTCTAAAAATTACAAACTAAATTTCTCCAGGTAGATATTTCAATGAACTTAGTTTTAGGCTTTTAAAACACTCAAAAACTCGATTCCATCATTGAGTTACAGCCGTTTAAAGTCGAACAAAATTTCAACTCAGAATCAGTCATCACAGCAACCTATCCATTTTAGGGTTTTTGCCATTCAAATCATTAGTTCTTGGCACCAATCGATTATGGGTGAGTTCAAAACATATTTAGGTCGGTCTATAACATATTTAACATGATCACAACGAATTATTTCAACACAAAACTTCAACCAATTCTTTCATACGAATTTTAGGGTTTTTGTTAGTTTATGATTTTATGTGATTTCATGTGTGGTTAATTCGACTAGAATCAAAAGAAAAACAAGAAACAATGATCGAATATATTAGGTAATACAATACCCTCGTAGACCACGAATAACACGAACACGACGAGGATCAAAACACCACACAAACTCCTTCTTCTTCCTTCTTTTCTGGTTCGAAAAACAGCAGCAGAACAAGAGTAAAATACATGTTTTTGATTAGTTTTTGATTCACAAATTCGTATGGGTCAAGATTAGGTTGCGTTACATGATTACCTTAATTATTTTGAGCAAGAACACGCCTTCCTTTGGTGGTTTTTGGATCGACACAGCAGCCAAAAGGGAAGAGGACCGAAGTTTTTTTTTTTTTTTGTAGAGTTTTAGGGTTTGTTTCTTGTTTTGTGAAGATCGGTCCTAAGGAAAAATGAAGGCCGAATATTTTTGTTTAGTGTATTTTAGGGAAAAGATCAATCACATTATGGGCTTAAAAAAATTTCACCAATCATGAACTTGGACTCAATTGTGGTCAAGGAGGGGGCGGCATACAAGGTATGTTCTTTTCTTTCTTTCTTTTTTTTTTTTTTTGCACAACATTTGTATAATGTAAAGTTTTTTTTTATTAAATTGGAACTTAGTTTAAGTGTACTTAACATTACTTGTATAGTTTTTATATGTTCTCAAAATTTTAAATTCGAGGGTATTTTTGTCATTCCGGATTATATTAGTTTCGGGGTTTTACAACTCTTCCCCTCTTAAAAAGGAATTTTCGTCCTCGAAAATTGAAATGCGAAGTCGAAATGAAAATGCGAAATCGAAAGCAATATCGAAATGAATACGTATCAAGTCAAAAAGAAAAATTCGGATAACTGGATCGTATCGATTCTTCGGTCTCCCAAGTAGCCTCGCTCTCAGGATGGTTCTTCCAAAGAATCTTTACGAACGGAATGGTTTTAGTTCTCATGACTCTTTCCTGATGCTCTAAAACAGCCTTAGGTTCTTTACTATACGAAAGATTTTCCCGAATCCAATCGAATGGGCAAAACACAACATGAGGCGGATACTACTCATACTCACGAAGAAGTGATACATGGAATACATCGCATACGAAGAATAAATGGGGAGGTAACGCCAAGCAATGAGATACTTCGCCAACCTGATCAAAATCATAGAAAAGCCCTAGGCTTCCATAATTTACAACGAATTCGTTCCAAGGAATACGAAACAACATTGCAGCGGATAACGACTTAAATCTCACACGGAGATACATGAAACATTCATGCCTGAAAGCAATACGAAGGTAGTACTAAAGAGTAAAATCTCATCAATTCAGTCCAGATTCTTAACGAAAAGGGAACTAGTGCACCATTATAGAGGAACTCATCAATTCCACGCAGATACTGATCGAACTAAGGAACGTACCATCGGTCAACGAAGCGCGTGACGAATCATCAAATGTATCAAATCGTATATCAAAGACAGCGGATCAATCATATAGGTAGAATGAATCTAAAGTCTCACTAAACGCGGATGATCTCAAACAGATATCAGAAATTCTAAGGCTTCTAAGGCACTTCTCGAAATATCCTATGCCCACAAAGAGTGCACGTTATATGATGTAAGTATTATCACGCTGGCCAGACGTCATAATACTTGCATCATATAAATATGCCCTCACGATGGTCATACTTTATCTCAAGTCGTGATTAACATAACTTATCTAAATCCACCTAGTCCACCTACCGTCTCAGAGGTCACTAAAATCAAACATCATAACTAAGAGAACGAAATTACTCGAAGAGTAACGGAAATCCGAAAATGTCCATCAGAATTCAGGTACGTCGTTAATAGCGTCAATACTTCATAACTTACCGAAATCAACTCAGCCAATATCAGTGGTTACTTCAACATCCGTCCTTTCTGAAACATAAATCACAAAGTCCCTTCCATAATTCGTCAAAATTCCACATAACTCGTTACTCAACAAATGCAGAGTGACATAGGACGAAATTACTAACAGAGAAACCCAAATTATTCAAAGGACTTCATTATCAGGTAACGGAATTTAAGTAGGTTGAGGGAAAAATGAATTACGTCATCGATAGCTTCATCATTCACAGAATCACCTCGTCTAAACGCAAATGTCCACTTCAAAATTCGTCAATTCAAATACTAAATTTCAAAATTTCTTCCAAGTTGGAGTGGTTCATCTATGTTTGTCCATCTTATCCCATGGTGAAAAGGAATTACAAACTTGAGTCTGATTCCTCAAGCCTTCAGCAACTCTTCTTGATATGGTGATTTCGTAGCGGCAGCCTCTGACACGATCATCGTGCAACCCTCCATCCGCAAGTCTGCTTCTGCTCTCAATTCATCTTAGTACAACTAAAATGAATAGAGAAGCAAGACTGCGCATCTTCGACAGGTCTTCCAGCATAGCTCCGGGTATGTGTTGAACGATTCGCCTCATACGATCTGGTTGTCTTGATGCCCGAGTTGCAATCTTCACGTGTTGCATGATGTGTAGTCGAGTACTATCCAGTTCCTCTCTTCTTCCTAGGTGCTTCTTCTAAGGTATACTTGTCGCAACCATCTTCTACTATTCTCCCACCAGGTTTCTAACGCTGATAATTGTCTTCGATCTTGATCCTTTCTGTGTGAAACTCTGTCTTCACATTATATAGGGTAGTGTTGCCTACTAAGAGCTCTGAACGTCAACCGAATTTCTCTTCTAGAACAAAGGCTCATCCTGCCAATAATCTCTATGTTCTTCTTTCATTCTCTGAACATAACACAATGTCATACTATGACAATTTGTCCAAAACACACGAAGACATGATCATTTTTGCCAATACTATTGGCATCACTCAAACTCATAAGGTTATAACGAGCGCGAGGACCGTCTCTGAAATCGGTTAGGGGAAAAACTTTCACATACACCTCATGTCGCCTTCCTTCTTCTTCAAAGTAAGACTGAACTACTTCACAAAGGTTACTCTCGGTTAGTTAACCCCTTCTTAGAAGTTCTTGTGGTTGCTGCTTCAGCCCTTCAAATTTAGCACGATGCAACGAGATACGAAGTTTCAAAAGAAAGACCAAATCAATCATTGCTGTGCGAAAACGGGTAACGATTACTGATAGTGGTACGGTTAGGTGCACAATAGTCGATACGTCGTCACATACTTCATCTTCATAGACCAACAAGAGTACTTCAAGAGAATCACTGAGGTGAGCAAAATTCATATTACACCTGAAATACCGGAAAATCTTCGTACAACGGAATATTTCTAATGGCGGAACTTTCCAAGGGTGAATAGTAATGGTTGTCAGGAAAATTGATAATCATATGAGTTCAGGGTTGGTGCTTCCATAGTGGCAAAACTTTAGCAGATTCAGGTGTAGAGATTCATCATAACGAAATAGGGTAAGATAAATTGTTAAGATCACATTTCAGATACGGTAGTCTATGGTAGCTTTACAAATAGTCATCCAGTCCATACATAAGAGACCACACAATAAGACATGTCAAGATCAAAAGATTCATAGAACGAATACAGTCATCGAATCAGACGGATAGTTCATATATCGAAATCCAGCACATGTTTCAATAAAAGTGTTGAGATGGATAAACGAATGATTCAAGTGTGGGGATTTGTTCAGCTTCTTAGCATAAGCAGTAAGTAGGATGTGTATTATCAGCAATACGAACATCGTATATTTGTCAAAAGTGAGATGTACAGAATATCCGTTATTAACATCATCATGCTCAGTTAACAAATCCATACAGAGGTAACATAGCATCATATCCTTCCAAAGGAAATGGTTGGCAGAACAAGATTCGTCATTCAAATGAAAGGAACATAACTTCCTATATCCATGGTTAATAATTACCAGAATTCTCATAGGAGTAGTAACGAATTTATGCAAAGTTAAGTAGTATCGGACGATACATTCACATTCAGCATAAGCAATGAATTCACAAAATGTGTCGAACACATTATGGTTGAATGGCTTACGACATGGTCGGAAAGGTGTTAAACAGCTTATCCAACAAATCGGAGGTGGATGTCAAAATCTGAAAATGAAACTTACATGGTGTAAGGTATCCAGGTGGGTTTTTCGAGGTATTCCAAACTTACTTGGTTACTAAGCTTAAGTTGTAAAACTTCTAACTCCTGAAAAGTTTCTGATGAGGCTTAACTAAGGGCAGAGGCACGAATCAGAGTGATGCGGAAGCAAATGATACTCACATATATGTCTTAGTCTACCCATTCCTCACTGGTCAAATTTAGGTTCCTATAGGGAGATCCTAAAGCAAATCTTATAGGTTATCTTATGAGCGCTTACAGGGAAACTTAGTGGTCCTAACTTACACAGGCCAAGGGTAAATGTATTACGAATCGCAGCCTGTCTCTCTGATACCATAATTGTAACACCCCAACCCGGCAAGGGTAGAAGTATCACACAAATGGCTCCATATCAGATCAAACAAAGCATACAATCAATAGTAATACAATGGTTCTCAAAGGTTACAAATGAAATCTTGCAATACAAAGGGTTACAAAGGAAAAATAAAAGCTGCCTATCAAATCCATAAGTACATCTCTTCTAATGGCTTCTACTCAAAGTCTTCTAGGTCCAAAGTCTCTTCACTCTTACCCAGCTTCCAACTAAAACCTGCCGCGGGAAAAGAAACGCGGCTGAGCTACTAGAGCTCAGTGAACAGATATAACGTAACAAGCAGTAGTATAATGTATAATTCACATGAGTAAAAGAATGTGGAAGCATGAATACATGGTATCAAGATGAAAGGTAAGAGTACATGGTATCATAAGGGAAGGTAAAAGGGTACATGGTAAAGGAATTCAGAAATCCACTACGAGCCCATAACATAACATGAATCATAATCATAATCATAATCGTAAACATGCAGAGGGGAGACCTCTTAGTATCCTGTGAATATGAGGGGTGTCCTCAATCATGGGTATCCTATAAATATGAGGGGTGTCCTCAATCATGGGTTGGAGTAGCTAGCTCCCGGAGTGTGAAAGACGTGTATCGCACACACCATCAGTCACCATGAATAACATAACATAACATGAACATGAACAAATCTAGGATGCATCCATACGCCCCCGGTGGCCATAATCTGCCTCTACATAAACATGAATCATAAACATAAACGTGCAGGGACGGGACAGGTCATCACTCTCCTGCCCTAGAGTCATGCCATCGGTGCATCGACTGACATGGACATGAAACCCTCATGCCTAGTGAGTGGCTCGTAGTATCAAACTGAGGGTCAAGGTCAAGTATCGTGAATCATGTATTTAGTTTACTTGCATAGGTCAATGTCTTGTTTCATAAGTTCATAATCATAGGTTCATAATCATGGTTCATAAGCAAGGTTCATAAGCAAAAGTTCATAAGCAAAGGTTCATAAGCAAAGGTTCATGGTCAAGGGTTCATAATTAAAGGTTCATGAATGAAAGGTTAATAATCATAAAAGGTTCAATATCATGATGGTTCAAAAGATCGGAGTTCATGAATGAAGGGAACATAGCAATGGTATAGGGAACCTTAATACGAATCATAATCAGAGAATGAAGGCCTCTTATCAAAGAAGCAGAATATCTGTACCTTAATCGCCAACGAAACACAACATAAGGATAAGAAATCACTCCTCCTTCACCCGATCTACAAATATGCATAAGTTGTCTTATAAGTTTCATATCATCGAAAGGTTTCATGTTTGTTCTCATTTCATATTAGATAACCTTAAGTTATATCATTCTCATATGCCAATTCAAAGTATTACCAAATGATCATATTCATAGTTCAAGATTCATAATGTCTTTTACTAAATTTAGGGTTTTATGTAATTATCACAACTTTAGGGATTAATATGTAATTCTCATAAGTTAGGGTGAAAAATGTAATTACCATGAAGTTACGGTGTTCACAAGTTAGGTCCCTTAGTTTTAAAATAATGACGGTTTAAACCCTTACGTTTACAAAACAAACACAAAACACCTTTTCATTACCTTTTTAACCTTTTATAACTTCACATAGTTTTATATACGAAATTGTTAGGTTTTTAATAAATTGAAAATCATACAAGAACTCAGTAATAAAATTCCCAAAAATTCCCAGAGATGCTCAAATGTCTTAAGTATTTTACTAAATTTTTCCAGAGTTTATTAAGTAGCATAACTATGGATTAAAATTCACCTCAACCAACTCGTCTAGATTTCTGACTGATTTTACTATACGAAAAGTTATTAGTTAGAAACCTTTTAAGAAAAATTCACAAAAATATAAAAAAATTCCAGGAAGTAATAGACATCTTATATATTACCCAGTGCAAAGGAAACCTTCTAACTCAACACGATTTGAAAATTAAAAATCAAAAACCCGGACTGATTTTCCAGACTTTATTAATACGACCAGACATCCAATTTTCCAAAAATAAAAAAGTAACCTTCCAGGCCTCTAAAAATTACAAACTAAATTTCTCCAGGTAGATATTTCAATGAACTTAGTTTTAGGCTTTTAAAACACTCAAAAACTCGATTCCATCATTTAGTTACAGCCGTTTAAAGTCGAACAAAATTTCAACTCAGAATCAGTCATCACAGCAACCTATCCATTTTAGGGTTTTTGCCATTCAAATCATTAGTTCTTGGCACCAATCGATTATGGGTGAGTTCAAAACATATTTAGGTCGGTCTATAACATATTTAACATGATCACAACGAATTATTTCAACACAAAACTTCAACCAATTCTTTCATACGAATTTTAGGGTTTTTGTTAGTTTATGATTTTATGTGATTTCATGTGTGGTTAATTCGACTAGAATCAAAAGAAAAACAAGAAACAATGATCGAATATATTAGGTAATACAATACCCTCGTAGACCACGAATAACACGAACACGACGAGGATCAAAACACCACACAAACTCCTTCTTCTTCCTTCTTTTCTGGTTCGAAAAACAGCAGCAGAACAAGAGTAAAATACATGTTTTTGATTAGTTTTTGATTCACAAATTCGTATGGGTCAAGATTAGGTTGCGTTACATGATTACCTTAATTATTTTGAGCAAGAACACGCCTTCCTTTGGTGGTTTTTGGATCGACACAGCAGCCAAAAGGGAAGAGGACCGAAGTTTTTTTTTTTTTTGTAGAGAGTTTTAGGGTTTGTTTCTTGTTTTGTGAAGATCGGTCCTAAGGAAAAATGAAGGCCGAATATTTTTGTTTAGTGTATTTTAGGGAAAAGATCAATCACATTATGGGCTTAACAAAATTTCACCAATCATGAACTTGGACTCAATTGTGGTCAAGGAGGGGGCGGCATACAAGGTATGTTCTTTTCTTTCTTTCTTTTTTTTTTTTTTTTTTTTTTTTTTTTGCACAACATTTGTATAATGTAAAGTTTTTTTTTTATTAAATTGGAACTTATTGTTTAATTATTAATTTTTATAGTTAAATTTTAAATTCAATTTTTGTATTCGTTATTTATTAATTTTCGTGGGTTTTTACAACTAGATTCTTTAAGAAAACATTATGATGAACAAAGGATAGAACTAAACAAAACTCATCAAAACTTAACAGATTATAAGGTAGGTTTAGCTACCCTAGAGAAGCAGATCATACACTATAAAGACAATGAATTTGCTTTTTCTGATGACAAAGCTCTTCTTAAACAAGACATATTTTTTAAAGATGCTGAAATTAGCTTTTTAAGAACTGAGTATGATAGGCTTAAAAAGAAGAGTGAAAACATTCAATTAAGTGTAGAAACATTAGACTATGCCTCTAAGGGGGTAAGCAAAATAATTGAATGTCAAGTGATCAACAAAGCCAAGTCTGGGTTAGGATATAGGCTTGTCTGACCTTCAACAACCTACATTAGAATATGGTGTTAAGCCAAAAGAAGATATAGTTGTTGACAAACCTATAAAAGTAAGTGAGAGTTTAAGTAATACTTCACTTCCTGAGGACAAGGTGTCCTCTGGTAGGAAATCAGATGGTCCAATCATTGAGGACTGGACATCTGATGATGATGAGGAAGAACAGGGTATGTCTAAACCTGATGTTGTTAAGAAAGCAGGAACAAGTGTTCCTAAGGTGATCAAAAATGATACTGTTAGGCCTAAAACAAATGTTAAACATGTTAGGCAACCAGTAAGATATTGTGAGCAATATAGAACCACAACCAAGCCCAAAGGTAACCAAAGGAATTGAAATGACCTCAAGTCTCACCAACTAGGTGATGAATTTGTCTTATATAACAAAGCTTGTTTCGTTTGTGGAGATTTTGACCATCTTGCAGCTTTCTGCAACCTAAGGGTATCTGGGTATTCAAACCATAGGGTGAATTTAAAAAGGCATACAACAAAAAGTCACTCTAATTTTACTAGAACAACACCCAGAGCAGTTTCATTAAAGTCTGGCCCAAAACAAGTTCCTACTGCTAGACAAGCAGTTAGTACTACTAGACCATTTAAGACTGTTTACCCAAAACCAACAGTTCAAAATGCAAAAACAACTTACAAATATGCATCTAAAACTGCTCAAAAGCCTTTTCAATCAAAAGCAGTTGTCCAAAAACAAATTTGGAAACTAAAGGGTACAACTGCAAAGCTAGCAGTTCATACTGCTAGGCAAGCAGTTCATACTGCTGCTAGGAAAAAGAGGGCTAATGCTGTTAAGGCCTCAGCATGTTGGATTTGGAGACCTCTTAAATCCAATGGTGCATCAACTGTTCTCAAAAGATTTAACTAAATTGATGCACGTGGCAAATCCAAGTCAGTAATGGCTTGGGTTCCCCAAGGAAACTAATTTCCTTATTTATGTGCAGGGACATTCACAAGCAGATGATGAAGATCAAGGATATTCAGATAGTGGGTGTTCAAGGCACATGACAGGCAACATGTCTTATCTTTCAGACTTTCAATCATTGGATGGAGGATATGTTACCTTTGGAGGAGGAATAGGAGGACGAATTACTGGTAAAGGTACTCTTAAAACCGGTAAATTAGATTTTGAAGATGTGTACTATGTGCAAGAGCTTAAGTATAACTTGTTTAGTGTCTCACAAATGTGTGACAAAAAGAACAAAGTTCTTTTTACTGACACTAATGTCTTGTGCTTTCTTCTGATTTTAAGATGCCTGATGAAAGTCAAGTACTTCTTAAAATTCCAAGAAAGGGCAACATGTACAGTGTTGATATGAAGAAGATTGTTCCAAAAGAGGCCCTTACTTGTCTTGTTGCAAAGGCCACATTGGATGAATCTATGAAATGGCATAGGAGGCTTGGTCACATTAATTTCAAAACCATAAATAAAATTGTTAAAAATGGTTTGGTAAGAGGCTTGCCTCAGAAAAGATTTGAAAATGACCAAACATGCGTTGCTTGTCTTAAAGGCAAACAACATAAAGCCACTTGTAAGCCCAAACTTTTTAACTCTATTGATCAATCATTGTTTATACTTCATATGGACTTATTTGGACCTACTTCTGTGAGTAGTATAAAGCATAAGAGATTTTGTCTAGTTGTTACTGATGACTATAGCAGATTTACATGGGTTTTCTTTTTAAGTTCTAAGGATGAAACTTCTAACATTCTTAAAACATTCATTACAGAGATAGAAAACTTAGTAGACAAGAAAGTAAAAGTCATTAGATGTGATAATGGGACAGAGTTTAAGAATAGAGTTATGGATGATTTCTGCAAAGAAAAAGGTATTAGAAGAGAATTTAGTGTTGCTAGAACTCCTCAGCAGAATGGAGTTGCTGAGAGGAGAAATAGGACACTCATAGAAGCTGCTAGAACCATGTTAGCTGACTCTAAGTTGCCTATCACTTTTTGGGCTGAAGCAGTTAATACTGCTTGCTATGTCTAGAACAGAGTTTTAGTAGTTAAGTCTCACAATAAGACATCTTATGAGCTTTTTAGAGGTAGAACTCCTGCAATAGGATTTCTTAGACCTTTTGGATGTCATGTGACAATTCTGAATACCTTAGACTATCTAGGAAAATTTGATGGTAAAGCAGATGAAGGATTCTTGGTTGAATATTCTCTCAATAGCAAAGCATTTAGAGTATACAACTCAAGAACTAGGAGAGTAGAGGAAAACCTGTAGGTCCTATTTAACTCAAACACAACCACGTAAATAAGCTAAACAACACGTACTACTACTTATGTATAAGCTACGAATAGAGAATAAGTAAATAAGCTAATAGAGCGAATTAGAGATGAATAGAAGTTGGATGATTTTCATTCAAACGATGAAGGGACAAAGCTTACGCATACAATATGAAAACCAACAAGAAATATGAGACCCTTATCCTTCTATTTATAGGCGAAGATCTAGGGCATCTCTTACATGTGTGCTTCTAGAAGATATTTAACTAAAATGGCCGGCCCATGGATTCCTAATGGACCGGACCTTAAATATAAAACATAGAATCCTATTTTGAGCAACATTCTATCAGAAATGACTAAGACTTGATAAATTACAAAATGTGTTCCTAACAATCTCCCCCTAAGTCTTAGTCATCAACGTTGCTCGACGTCATCTTTGCTTCTTTGGCTTCCGACGTCTTGATAATCTTTGTTCTTTGTTCTTGACATGAAATGTTATGGTGTTGTCTCGATCTGCCAATCTTCAACGTCTTCTTGTCTTTTCCACCATGCTCATATGTTTTTGGCTTTTGTTCATCAACTGGTTCTCACTTTTCAATCTTTGATTTCTGAAAGGTTGTGGAGCTTGAACTTTAGTCTTTACTTTAATATCTTTGAACTTTTGCTATTTCTGAGTCTTTTGAGAACATATCTTCAGTATGTGAGCATGATGGAATCTTGGTGGTCGAACTTTAGGTCTTCAAGATCCTCAGCAGCAGCACGAACCAACCAGCACTTACAGGTTCTGACTTCAAGATCGTCAACAGCATAGTGTGAAGACTTTCTCTAATCCAAACCCAGGCCGTTCTGAACTGGATACCCCCGAAAGGGCTAACACGGACACACCGAAGTGCACCCACGATTCAGTGAGTCGCTGGAGATCACCCCACGACTGTAGACCGTTTTGAAACAAACACTAAGCGTAACCCACAAGGAGTTACCGAAGTGACCTGCTATCAGGGTTGTTTGATGTTATCCTGGCAGGATTTCCATTCTATCACTGAGAATCACAATTGTGAATTCTCTCAAGAATGTTCTCGGCAGATTGCTAAGATCTGCGAAGGACTCTTCTTAATTTTACAACTGTTGCCCATGATGTAAGACAACAGTGTAATACTAAGTGTTCCTAAGAGATCTTTGATGAATCTCATGGCTCTAGACTCGATTAGTGCACATTTGTTTGGTCGTCGGAGGCGTGGAGCAGAGTGCCTCCTTTTCAATATCAACACATCTCGTAGTGAGAGGTCGATAGATGATGAAGGGTTCTCCGTGTGAAATGAAACAAGTGTCTTTTGAGAGACACCTGAGTGGCTTAGAAGGTTTAGTGCAGTGCGTCACTGGGTCCATGACGTCTTTTGTCTTCAATACCGGTGATGCTCAGTCAACCAGTAGATTATGTATTGAACCCGGTGTCTGCCCTAAGGTTGAACAAATGGAGGGCTATTTCTTTTCACCCTTTTCTTTGCTTTTCTTTTTAATTCTTCAACCCCTTCTTTCTCCTTACATTTCATATCTCCTTTTTCAATCATACCTAGGACTTTCTAGTTCTAAACTATTGGTCTTGTCCTTGGGTAGATCCCTCCGGCTCTGGCGGATCATAGGACGGTTATTCCTAACCTTAGTCACCTTATGACTCCATGACTATCCTATTGATGCCATAAACCAAACCTTTTGAAAAATCTCTCAAAGTGTTTATGATTATGAAAAACATATTTTGTTAACACTTTGAGAGTTTTGTGATTTTCAGAAAGACTCCCCCTTAACATGTGCTCATATATAGATAAAGTAAATTTGCACATGTCAGGTAGAGTTGGCACTTTTTGAATTGATTGATTTTCAATGAACATGATCGTCGCGAGACACGCTTACATCAGTAGTAAACTAGCTTGAAATTATTACCCATTCAGATCACATTCAAGGAAAATCGCTCGAAATCGGTACATTCTACTCAGATACGTCCTTTGCGAGACACGTTTACATCACCAGATGAACTGGCTTGAAATTATTACCCGTCCGGGACATGTCTTTTCGACTACTGACTTTTTCCTATCGTCAATTCGAGGGTCAATTCTGAGTTGAGCACTTATGAGATTCCAGCATTTGAGACATCATATTTTAATCAAGTTTTTATTCTCCCCCTAAAAAATAGCATACTTATGATATTTTTGGTAAAATGTTTGATTAAAATATGCATTTTTGAGGTTTGTGGGAAGAATATCAAGAACCTTTTTTGGTTTGGAACAAAGATTATGTTTTTCAAATACTCTCCCTTAATGAAGGAATATTTGTTCTTATGAGCAGAATTTCTGAAAAACGTTAGAAAATTCTGGTTTTAATTCTACTCATAAGAAAGAAGCTTTCGCTCCTTTGATTAGGATTGAGGCACTGAAGCGTACCTCAGGGTCCTTTCTTGAAGGTACGGGTTGTGCACTGTTATGTGTGCACAAACCATAATATCACAGTCATATAGTAAGAATGATGAATAAAAAATGATGAATTGTTAAATCAAGGTCTTACATTAACCTCCTTTACCAAACATTGTGAGCACCGGATCTGTTCTTTGGAATAGTCTGATTGGGAAAGATGGACGACCGCCAACATAACTCTCCAATCTCCTTATCTGATCTCTGCGATAAAGTCTTCTCTCGATCTTCCATATGAACTGCTTCACTTGTCTCAACTGATCAGTATTCCATCTTTTTGACTTTCCTAATTCTTGATCCCGAACTCTAAGAACCAACCCGTCACGAACGTTCTTCAGTGTATCGTCACAGAATTTGTGGATCTCATGAAATGACATGAAGCGGTTGATGTTCGTTGCACTTCTGTAGATGAAACCAAAGAGTGGGTGGCTTTTCATGGTGTATTGAGGATCATGGTTGTTTTCAAGATGTAAGACAGGCTCAACAAGATTCAACTTATTTTGGTAACTTTCCACTCCCAGCTGAAGATCCTCTACTCTTTCTTTTATGATCGTTCGTCTAATGAAATGGCAGATAGTCGTACTGAAAGCATATTGAAGTTCGATATTGAGATGATGCAACCTTCCTTTTACTTTCATTAGGAACATGTCTTCAATATCATTCAGGCTTAAATCCGGAAAGTCTGCTTCTAAGAATGAGTAGAGTTTATCGTCATGTCTTCGGACGTTGATCTCAGTGAGGAAAGTGTAATCATACCTCTTTACTCCCCTGACACTAACCACTGCCATGATCTTGAGGTCACTGTACACTTTATCACGGGAAGTCTCGATAAGTTTACTCTTGTACCATGTCTTTCTTTTGTCAAACCAGTGATAAATGCCTAGTTCTGCTTCACGATCATAATTCACTTGTTGCTTGATGAAAAGGTGTTGGTGAAGAGCAGCTTCCTCTATGGCTGGTTGTGAATAATGTGCAGCTGGAGTGAAGGTGATTGAAGTTGCATACTTTGTTTTGCTTGACGCTCTATGCTTGAGAAGTTCTAGATCATTGTTGAAAAAGAATTGGAAAGGGATTTCTGATGTGTGATGTTTGCGTATCATGGGAAGTGGTTTTGTCCAATCTGTTATATAAGGACGATTTTTGCTGTCTTTGCCATCAACCCTGATTATGTCTGGATTAGTCCAGTCAAAATCACTTGACATTGCTCGAGCAATGTTTTCAAGATGATACTCCAGTTCAACAGCACTTTGGGATTTGTCTTTGAGAAGGTTGAAAGCATCATTCTTTATTCGGTGAAGTTCCCGTTTGGTCATTGATGTGTTTCAAGGGATATACCCGTTATGAGTACAAGTTTTAATTTTATAACACGATTTACCAACGATTCAAACGAAACACATATGAGCAAGTATACTCGTCCGTGTGTAGTAAGAGATAATTAAGGTAAGCCGAGGTCGTTCACTAGGATTTGTTTAGTTTTTATGTTGTGAGTTTTTATAAATAAAGCCAAGCCAACTTATCGATTCTAATTCGCAAGCAAATAAAGATGATATAAATTCAATAAATTAAAGACTACACTTGCCTAGACTAGTTTGCACAATTCCTTTGACATGATTATGACAATGGTTCCATTTGATTATGATCAACAAATTAGATGGTGTTCTAATTCGATTAGTGGGTGTACTAACTCTATTGTTTCCAACACTTTCAATCCTCGTCAAGATTTTAAGATTATAAAAACAATAATTAAGAATTGATCAATCCAAGACTAACACAACTCAATTACTCGATTCGCTTTCGTTTCACAAGTAATTGACAACCACACTATTTAGTTTTCCAAGTTTAACCAAGTTTCTTATGAAATGGTCAATACATAAGGTAAAACCCTCATAGACAAAGGTTTACAACTAATTAACTAACAATGTCCTTTTCAACCCAATACATTCTTAGTAATTAACCAAACTTGACAACTCTTTGGTGGAGAAAACTCTTAATAGCACAATTCGATCTTAGTATTAGCTTTTCTTTACATTAGAACCATTAAGTCATAATCAACCAAAAATCATGTAACAAACATCATCTAGGCAAGTGCACAAGGCACTTAGCCACTCATGGCAAATAAAGGAATAACCACAAGAAATTTATCACTAGAAAACATGATTAATAAGTCTTACAAAAGTTGTAATGATGATTACAAGAAATTAAGGACACTTGTGAAATGATCAACAATGATCCTTGAATAATTTGTATTGATGCTTGGTGAGTGTAAGCTTCCCCTTTCCTGCGTTTCTTCTCCTTGTCGCCTCTCTTTGAGAGAGTAATAGATTTTTTTTTGTAGAAATAGATGATGTTGTTGATGTCTCTATATATAAGATAATTCTCCTTGGTCACCAAGCATAATTCTTGGGCTCAAAGTGTCATAAATTGAAGGCAAGATGAGTTAATGGAAGTAGATGATTGGACTTTTGAGTGATGGCACTTAACTCTTCTCTTAAATGCAACTATGGAAGACTTTAAGTGGCCGGACCCAAGGTCGGGACCTAGGACCTGTGGTCTGGATGTCTGCTGGACCTTGGGTTTTAACTCTAAACCTTTGGTCTGGAAATGACTACTCAACCTTGGGTTTGAGATAGGAACCTTGGGTTTGGGTTATGACCTTCATCATTCATTTCATCATTTCATGATATTTTCTTGAGCTTGAAAATCATTGTAATCTTGATTCTTTATCTTTAACAATCCTCCCCAAAGCTTTTATTGTGAGACGAATCTTATATTTGTGCATAAGCTCTTGATTTAACAACTTTTCTTCATCTTTTAGCCTTTTCCTTGAACTTGATCGTACCTGAACTAAAATACATCTTTTGCACCTTTTTAGCATAATATGTTCACAAATACAACCAAATACAATGCATAAATATAGAAATAACGCAACTAAAACATGTTCAAAATGAGCGTTATCAAATCCCCCACACTTACACTTTGCTTGCCCCCAAGCAATTCTAGGTTTAAGAAATAAATCCACATGATATAAATTATAATGATTCTAAAAATGGGATGCAAATCCATCAAGTACAAGTACAAGGTAGGATCCATCTTTTTAAGCTTTGGTTGTGAAAAGTCGAGATGTTTGACAATACCTTAAATGATTCTCTTGCTTGATAACACATTAAAACACCTCACGAAAAGGAAATGAAGTATAATTCACTCAACACTCATTTGTTTAGTGGGCGAGTATATAGGAGAATAACACTCATTGCTCAGATATGATCTAAATATTACCATAAGCTTGTACAAGAAACAAAACTTCACCGACGTGGCGTAAGCACCAAGTGTAAACATCTAAGAGGACTTTTATTCGGGTTTTAAGGCTTAAAGGGTTATATAAGACTGATGTGCAACTATCTCATGTAAAACATAATAGCTCGCTAACAACGAATCCTTGATTCATCAAATAACGGATGGTCACTAAGGATAACCTTAGATCGCTAACAACGTTATTCAATTCTTCAAGAAATCGGATGGTCACTACATGTCAATACACTTGATAAACTACCACCAAGTCAATTAGGGTAGGGATGAGACATGGGATGTATATATGAAATTGGTAAAATAAAAAACTTTACAAATAGCCAAAGTCTACAACCAAGTGCTACTAGCTACATCAACCACTTTCCTCTGAAATTGAGATTCTTCCTTGATTGATATCATACTTTCATAGCTCATTGGCTATCCATGTCACCAAACAATTGCGATGACTTATTCTGTTTCTCTTTTTCCTTTTTTTTTTTCATCACAAGATACCAATAGATCTTCCTTGAGATTATCATGAAGTTCGCAAATTTCTCATTTTCAAGGATTCCCACATAACAACCATCTTTCCAAGTAGCTAGTAACCAACCAAGACTTGACTATGGGTAAGGTTAAGGCTAAAGGTGTAAAATATTTTTATATTTTTCTGGTGTAACAAAGATGAAAAGGATGGCTCAGAGGGTGTACTAATGGAATCTAGCACTAAAAATGAGTGCTAACAAATGGGTCCAAATAAGTGGTTAACTAACCAATGCGGCTAGCTAATATATCATTAGATGTAAAACGGAAGGCCATTTGGTATAATTCCTAAGGTTGCCTCTTATCACACGAATACACTTATATCACACGAGGTGATCTCACTGCGGTCTGGTAATGATTTGCATGTACAAGTTCTAGAATAAATAGATCACCGGCACACTCATAGCAAAAAGATCCAAGCATAAAAGATGTATGCTATATGAAATAGGCTTAAATCCTCACAATTTAGTGGAATGGGCTATAGTTGTGCTAGCAATGATATCAATCCAAAAATGGATCGCAATGTCAATCAGGACACATCTCGAATTTTCAAAAATTACATGTTTTATTAGTGGATTAATCTAGTTATTCTAATATAAATTATCCTAAATGATCGAAAACAACTAGATTATAGGGGCAAACAAGTTAAAAAATAGACTCAAAAATATAGAAATTTTTTTAAATCTGGTTCATTTTCCTATTTCCTCCCCCCACACTTAAGTTTGACATTGTCCTCAATGTAAAGAACGATGAATCATAAAAAAATAGGGAAATGGAACATATAAGAAATGAAACTGCCTGTGCTTTGGAGGTAGGATGATTCCACATTTTCAAGCATCCTAACCTGCATAATCATCAAAAACAAAAACGCAAAAAAATGAAAAATATTTTTGTATTTTATTATTCATAGTAGTAAGGCCCCCACACTTATGGTGAAACCATCGGGGCATAAAAATAATTAAAAAAAAAACACACGGGTTGCCTCCCGAGAAGTGCTAAATTTATTAACGAGTCATCAGCCTGACTCATTCTTTCTTATTTCTTTGGTGGTTTATATTTGGGATTCTTTCCTGATGTCTTTGGAATATACACCACATTTCCTTTTACTATTCCTTTTCCAGTTTTATCGATATCATGTAACTTCGCGGTATTGCAAGTTCTAGGGAGAACATCCCAGATGTAACCAGTTTCCGCAGCCCATGGTATTACTTTTTTATAATCAGCTGGAAAAGGTGCCATAAATGGAATAGCAGTGTATTTCTTTTTATCGAGCAGTTCAAGTGGGATTTCCTCACTTGACATTTCATTCAATTGCTCCTCATCATGGTATAGTTTGATTCGATGTCCATTAACAATGAAAGTTCCACCGTTCTTGTCATATAATTCGACATATCCGGATGGAAAACCATGTTTTACCACGAATGGACCAAACCATTTGGTTCTGAGCTTAGGAGCTTTGAATTTGTACTTCGAATTGAACAAAAGAACTTTGTCTCCAGCCTTGAATTCTTTCCGGATTCTTAGCTTCTTATCATGATAAGCTTTTGTTCGAGCTTTGTACAATTTGGAATTTTCATACGCTTGGAGTCTTAACTCATCGAGTTCATGCAATTGCAGGAATCGTTTTTCTCTAGCTTTCTCCATTTGATGGTTACAGAAGTGAGTTCCTCTGTCGCTTATCAAAGCTTTTGGAATTCCGAATCGGGAGAAAAGCTTTTTCAGAAAATTTACAACCACTCGTGCATCATTTGTGGGTAAAGCTTCTGCTTCTGCCCCTTTGGAAACATAGTCAATTGCAACGAGGATGTATTCGAATTTATGAGATTTAGGAAAAGGACCCATGAAGTCAATCCCCCAAATATCAAATATTTCAGAAACTTGGATGCTCTTTTGTGGCATTTCGTCTCTACGAGAAAGACTACCAGATTTTTGGCATGCATCACAATTCTGCACAAGTGTATGTGCTTCTTTAAAAATTGTTGGCCAATAAAATCCCGCATCGAAAACTTTTTTAGCGGTCGTGGATGGACCGTAATGTCCTCCAGTTGGGCCATGATGACATTCATCAAGAATTTTTCGGGTTTCTGAACCATATACGCATCTTCTTATTATGCCATCGGGACACATTTTAAATAGATACGGTTCATCCCAAAAATAGTATTTTAAATTTGCGAAAAATTTACTACGCTCAGCGTGAGATAGACCTTTTTGTAATATTCCTCCAGCTAAATAATTTGCATAATCAGCAAACCAGGGAACTTCTTCATTGTCGATTCCCATAAGAGTTTCATCGGGAAAGTTATCATCAATTTCGTCTTCACCGAGTTCCTCTAAATTAGGATTTTCTAATCTAGACAAATGATCTGTTGCAACATTTTCTGCACCTTTCTTATTCTGGATTTCTATGTCAAATTCTTGAAGCAATAAAATCCATCGGATAAGACGTGGTTTTGCATCTTGTTTGGCAAACAGATATTTTAGAGCTGAATGATCGGTGAATACAATTGTCTTTGATAAAACAAGATAAGAACGAAATTTGTCAAATGCAAAAACTACAGCTAAAAGTTCTTTTTCAGTAACCGTGTAGTTTTGTTGGGCATCATTCAAGGTTTTGCTAGCAAAGTATATAGGACGAAAATGTTTACCATCTCGTTTTCCTAATACTGCTCCAACAGCATAATCACTTGCATCGCACATAAGTTCAAACGGCAGCGACCAATTTGGTGAAACCATAATTGGTGCATTTGTTAACTTATTTTTAAGCGTTTCGAATGCCTTGATGCATTCTTCATTGAAGTCAAAGACTGAATCTTTTTCAAGCAACTTCGTCATTGGACGAGATATTCTTGAAAAATCTTTGATGAATCTGCGGTAAAATCCCGCATGTCCCAAAAAACTCCTAACGCCTTTAACGTTAGTTGGGGGTGGTAATTTAGCAATAGCATCTATTTTTGCCTTGTCAACCTCGATTCCCTTGCTCGAAATCTTGTGACCAAGTACAATGCCTTCCGTTACCATAAAATGACATTTTTTCCAATTAAGCACGAGATGAGAAGTTTTGCATCTTTCAAGCATTTTATCAAGATTGGAAAGGCATGACTCGAATGAGTCTCCAAATACTGAGAAATCATCCATGAAGACTTCCATGGAGGTTTCAAGCATATCTTAAAAAATAGCAATCATGCATCTTTGAAATGTTGCTGGTGCGTTACAAAGACCAAAAGGCATACGCCTATACGCATATGTGCCAAACAGACACGTGAATGTGGTCTTTTCTTGATCAGCTGGATCAATTGGAATTTGAAAGTAACCGGAAAATCCATCGAGAAAACAAAAGTATTTGTTTCCCGCAAGTCTTTCCAACATTTGATCCATGAACGGTAATGGAAAATGATCTTTTCTGGTAGCGTCATTTAATTTTCGATAATCAATGCATACACGCCAACCAGCTATAGTTCTTGTAGGAACAAGTTCATTACGTTCATTAGTTACGACAGTTGTTCCTCCTTTCTTAGGAATACAATGAACAGGACTCACCCATGAACTATCCTCAATGGGATAAATGATTCCAGCGTCAAGAAGTTTGATTATTTCTTTCTTAACAACTTCTTTCATATTTGGATTGAGTCTTCGTTGTCTTTGAACAACAGGTTTAGAATCGTTTTCAATATTTATTTTATGTTTGCAAAAGTTTGGACTTATTCCAGGAATATCGGAAGTTTTCCAAGCGAAAGCTTCTTTATGCTTTTTAAGTGTAGAAACAAGTCGTTCTTTTTCATCGGGTTTGAGTGCTGAAGATATGACAACTGGAAGAAGAGAATTTTCTTCCAAGAATGCATATTCTAGATGATCAGGAAGAGGTTTCAAGACTAGATCCATTGGCGGATCTTCGATTGAGGTTTTGATTCTCATATCATCATTGAATTCCAACTCCTCAAAGTTGGTGTTTTCTTCCTCAAAAATTTCTTCTGTGTCAATCTGCATAAATTCAGCGAATTCTCTGTCGAGATCTTCATCACTGATTTGTCCAGATGTTTTATGAGTCTTAATTCTTTCGTCAAGCAACTCATCAAATGTTTCCTCTGTTATATCATCGATAGAATCAATGCTATAACAAGTATCATCATTCGCATGAGAATATTTCATCGCTTGGTTAATCGAAAAAGAAATTCTATCGTCCCCAACTCCAAGGTTGAGTTCTTTATTTTTTACTCGAATGATAGCATCTGCTGTATTTAGGAAAGGTCTTCCTAGAATCAATGGAACTTTGCTATCTTCCTACATTTCGAGGATCACGAAATCAACAGGGAAAACAAATTGCCCAACTTGAACAAGCATATTTTCAGCTATTCCAACAGGATATTTGTAATATCCAAAAATCTAAAACATGTAAAAAGACCAAAATGCCCCTACAACTTTAAAATTTGATTAAAGAGTTTATAAAGCACCAAATTTGTCCCGAACCTTCGGAAATGAACGAGATATGAAGCCATGTAATTTATGATACAACATTTTAACATTTTGGAGTGTACAAAAAAAATTATAAAAACACAAAACACTTTGTATTTGGCCGAATTATGTATATAAGTTTTATTAATAGTTTGTAAATCATTTTAAATAACAAATAAAACAAAGATAACTTCAAATCAATTAAGAAAATCTTCCCAAATAATTTGTGATCCTCTTGCTACCTATCTTGGACCGAAATACATGTAACCTCCCCCATATCACTCGGCCATTATATTGTTTCCATTTTTCCTTTACCGAAAACCCTAAACAAAACACACAATTCTCTCTATAATTCATACGGCTCTCTAAAATTCCTTGGGCATTTTTCTGGTGTTGTTCTTAATCTAAAGAAGCTTGTAAAATTGGTTTGGAGGTCGTGGGGTTGCTCATTCGTTCGTGGTGATTATTTTGGTGTCGATAGTGGTTCGATAGGTATATATTTGATACGCCTCTTCCACTCATTCTAGCCTTCATCTGGTATTTTTCCCATCTTGTTTACGTCATATTTGATCTATAAAAATTGGTCTAACCGAATCATGCACACTTATTTGGTTGGAAATTAAAGACCTAAAACACGTATATTATCTAAAATACGTAATGCGATTTTCTGGGTGATGTGTTTATTTTATTTGAACATTATATGAAGTATAAGACCTGGGAAAAATGCTTGTACAATTTATAGAAGCCTAGATTAATCGCTATAATTTTAAGGGCTTAAAACAAGTATAAAATCGAATACACTTCATACGAATTTTCTGGGTGCGAGGCCTATTTTATTTGGACACTATACGATATATATAACTCAGGAAAAATGGTAGTTCGAATTGTGGAGGCCCTAATAACCTGTGTCGATTTGTTTGTGTAATCGAGGTTTAAAAAGGAAACATGAAACAAATAAAAACCCTAGCTAACGATTAGGGTTAGGGTTTTGGACATTGAATCTGGTACATTAATGGTGTTTTAATGATGTTATAATAATGGTGTAATGATTGGTGAAGCTAGGGTTAGGGTTTGGTATTTTTAAAAATGGTACCGATTGGGTTTTATTAGTTAAGGGGGTGTTTTGTAATTATTGAAAGTCGTGGGTTATTTTTATAATATACATTAGACCTGGGGCTGTTTGAATAAAATATAAAATGAGGGTCCTTTTGGTAAATTATGCAACTTGGAGATTTAATTTGTAAATTGTATTAAAAGTGTAATTCGAATTGTGATTTAATAAATTAGAGGGGCGGGTTTGTAAATTCTGGAAACTTGGGGGTGTGTCATGTAAATAAAGATAATAAGGGTATGATATGTAAAATTGGACACTTGAGGGTTTAATGTGTAAATATAGTTAAATTGTGAATCGAATTGTACTTTTTATTAAGTAAAGGACTGGTTTTGTAAATTGTATAAAGATGAGGGTTAATTCATACAAATATTAAAATATGAGGTATATTCTGTAACTTTGTAATATTGAGGGCTTGTTGTGTTAATATGAATATGTAAAGGGTTAAAATGAGAATTAAGGAAACTATGGGGTTTAATTTGGAAACTTATAAACTAGAGGGTATAAAATGTAAAATGGTTATATTTGAGGTACTTAATTCGTACATATACTTAAAATATGGATTGAATGTATAATTTGCGATAATTACATTTTAGACCCTTAACTTTGGTTTAATTACATTTAAAACCCTAAATTATGTAAAGTTATCATATTTAACCCTAACTACCACAACTTGCTTAATTATGACTTTACATATTTTATAATGCCTTAAACTTTCTAAAAACGGAAACTTACTAAATAAGGAAATGTTCTAAAAATGGAAACTTGCTAATTTTGGAAACCTGCTAAAATAGAAAGTTACTTAAAATGGAAAGGCGAGCTAATAAGTAAGAACCAATCATAATTCTCTTCTACTCCTTTAGGTGCGAAGAAGGAGAGGTCTTGATACGTTTCTGTGTTTCTTTTCTTGTTCGTGTTTGCATTCGTAATAAGGTACAGATATTCTTCCCTTTTCAGTAAGGGTGCTTTTCTCTCTTTTGGACTCATTGATCTTGATTCGTTTAAGATTCCCTAAGCCATTGCTATGTTCCCTACACTTTGGTTCGTTTGTTCGATTCATTTGACTTTGATGTTCGTTACGACCCATTTTGCTTTGAGCCTTTAAAATGATCCATTTGATATTCGTGACCTTGTGATATTAGTATTCGACTTACTGGATACTTCGAGGGTTCATTTGATTTTGATAACTAGATGTGAAAACCTTTTAATTATATCATGGAGATGGTTTTGAGGGAAAACTATTTTTAAAATGATGTTTATGAAATATTGCGCTACCATTTTAATTGGAATTTGACTAAGCTTTTATGAAAACTATTTTTAAAGACTACTTTTGTAAAAACTGTTATTAAAGATCATTTTTATGAAAATCATTTGATAAAGATTACTTTAAATGAACCAGTTGATGATGAACCTTTGATCAGTTCGTTTGGATTCATTGACCTTTGATATTTGGACTTTGACTATGATTCGATGACTGAGACTATTTGAACCTTTGCTATGATTTGGACCTTTGACCTTTGACCCTTCAGTTTGATACCCGAGCCAAGTTCGTTTCCTAGCCATGAAGGTAACATGGCCGTGTCATTGATGCACCTTTGGCATGACTCACGTGTGGGTGAGTGATTTCTCACACCGTCCCCATTTTGATTATTATGTGCACACTACATTTATTATGACTGGTATATTGTTCGGGGGGCGTATGGGTTGCAATCCTAGGTTCGTGTCCGTGTTTGTGGACTTAATGTGATTTGATATTGTTCGGTGACTGATGCTGGGTGCAATCCACGTCTTTCACAAGTTCGGGAGTTAGCTACTCCATTTGAAGAATGAGGACACCCCTCATATTATCTGATTATCTGAGAGGTCTCCCCTCTATATGATTATGAAGACACGATTACTATATTTGATTTGTGTTCGGGCTCGTGGTGGATTACTGACCTATCCTTTTCTTTTCTTACTTTATACCTTGCCTTTACCTTATGTTGTTCCAATGCACTATACTATATCTGTTCGTTTCCTTTTTCTTTCGTTTTCGTTTATATATATCTGTTCACTGAGCTTTTTAAGCTCAGCCGCGTTTCTTTTCCCGCGGCAGGTTTTAGTTGGAAGCTGGGTATGAGTGAAGAGACGTTTGGACTTAGAAGACCTTGATAGTTATTCTGAAGTAGAGGTTATTAGAAGGATTTGCAATTGCAGACTTAGTATTTAGCTTTTGTTTACTTTGTAGCCTTGTGTATTCAGTATTTCATTTGTAACCTTTGAGAATCCTTGTATTACTATTGAATGTATGCTTTGTTTTGGATCTGATATGAAACCATTAATGTGATACTTCTACCCTTGCCGGGTTGGGGTGTTACAATTATGGTATCAGAGAGACAGGCTGCGATTCGTAATACATTTACCCTTGACCTGTGTAAGTTAGGACCACTAAGTTTTTCCCTGTAGGCGCTCGTAAGTCAACCTTTGAAAATTTGCTTTAAGATTTCCCTATAGGAACGTAAGTTTTGACCAGTGAGGAATGGGTAGACTATAAGGCATTCGTTTAAGTATCTTTGCTTCCGCATCACTCTGATTCGTGCCTTGCTTTTGGTTAGATCCTGTTAATATCACTTTTGGAAAGTGAAAGCTTATGCTTTGCACCACTTAAGATTTGAACCTGATTAAATCTTGAAGGCATTGAGAATTTCATAATAATTGCCTGACACTATTTGATCCTTATCTTCAGATTTTGACTCTGATCTCTGATCCTTTCGTAAATCATTTTGACGCCTCTTCGGGCACTCTGGGAGCCTCCATGGCGATGACGTACTTGATATGTTTTGTTTTTGTCTCTTGCTTTTGATAAGTATCTATGAATCTTCCGACACTAATTGATTTCGTTTCACCCATCTCTATTCCTAAGAGAGGTCTTGTGGTGTGTAACCACAAGTATAAAAATCTTTCCCCCCTCACTTTTGAATGATAAAGATTTGATTTGTGATCCGTCTTGCTTTGGGTAATTAACTTCGATTTTATTCTGACAAGGAAATTGTTGAGTGATCAGTCAAATATTGACAACTACCCTCCTATGTCTCACCTTTGACATTTGCAAAAATTTTGAACTCCCTACTACGATTACCGATTGTTAAACCCTTTGCTATCACTATTACTCTGGAGACTCGTGTGTTACTTTCGCGGTTATGAAGTTTTCCTAGAAACCATTTCGTACACCAATGAATGAACCTTATCTTGGCAGCTATTTGGCACCTTGAGTTTTCTGAGCATGAACCTTGTATTGAACGTTATTTGGTACCCTGAATTTCTTGAATAGGATTCCTGGTGGAACCACCAAGTTTTTCCACCGAAGTGTGAAGTAAGATTTGACATGATACCGAGAGATTGTCTAACCACTAAGCGAAGATGTCTTTCGGATCATACCAAATTGATTTGAGCGACCGGGAAGAGCAGCAACCGAAGACCAGGAAGTGAGTTTACTTAAGTGTATTTTCTGGGCGTGTTTTAGTTTCGTTCGCGATAAAGAAGGATGGTGACAGGAGATATGTATTAATTACGGGAAGCTGAACCGAATTTCTGTTAGGAACCACTATTCCTCCACCCTGAAACGACCATGTGTTTGTTTAATTTCAGAGCGCGAAGTTTCCTTCTGATAAATTGATTTTATTCTTGGAATCGCCTTCCATATTCGTAAACGACTGCTATGACGGTTAGTGACGCTAATGGTATTAGCTAAAGCTCTGACTGTTTAGTGAAATTGATAAATAATGCTTTCTCGTGGGTACTTGGGCAAATGGTCATTGTATGACTTAATAGTACGTTCGGAGACGAGGAAGAGCATGAAAATCATCTTTGCACTTTGTTAGGAAATTCGTCGATCATTGTGCATTCTGAGAGATTGATATTTGTTGAGACAACTAGAAGCATATCAGAAGAATTATTTCACTGCATGACCTGGAGTTGACAACGACGTTGGCTACCCTGAAGAGTGAAGACTTTCCCTACAAGGCAGAAGTGTTGGCGATGCAGAAGAAGGAAATCTAGTCAAGATGGCGAACCTGGAGCTGATGAAGACATACAGTCTAACTTCCCTATTCATCTTGGTTGTACTAAGATGAATTGAGAGCGGAAGCAGACTGGATGATGAAGGATTTGAAGATCGTGCCAGAAATTTACATTACTCCATTACATTCCAAGAAGAACTGCAGGAGGCTCGACGAACCAGACACAAGTTCCCGATTTTGGTTTCACTTCCCGATTGATGGACGACGAAGACAGATTAACCGGACTTGAAGAGATTGGACGTGTGGAACGAACGAAAATTTGAAACAGGCCCTTTATGTTTGGAAGAATTGATTCTATGAAGGCCGAAGTTATTGGCGACTAACTTTCATTTCCGTTGACCCTCTTAAGTTTCGTTATAAAGTAATAAGATCCTCTTATGATTTAAGTTCCCTAGAAGTATTTCAGTTCGTATTTATTTTCGTATGTTCGGTGATGGCCTTGTTTTGAGAGATTTTGGCGAATTGTGGAAGATATGATGCTTGTGACGGCGTACCTCACTTCTGTTAGGCAATCTGGAGCTTTGATACTCTTGCGAATAGTTTCGTTTTCCCTCTTGACTATGGCATTCGATTTTGGTTGACCTCTGAGACTGTAGAAGTACTAGGTGGATTAAGATAGGTGGTTTTGATTACGACTTTGAGATAAAGTATGACCATCATGAGGGCATATTTATATGATGCCAGTATTATGACGTCTGGCCAACGTGATAATACTTACATCATATAACATGCACTTGTTGTGGGCATAGGATATCTTGGGGAGTACCTAAGAAGTTAAGAATTTGAACTCCGTTGGATTATCCGTGATTAGTGAGACTTTAAGTTCATTCTACCTATGCGTAGACTCTACTTTCCTTCATTTGATATCTGGATGAGTTTGGAATCTCGTTTTGCATTCTGTTGACCGCAGTTATAAATCTTAAGTTCTTGTAAAGCTCTTTTCTGTTGATACAATTAATTTGATCTGGAATCTTGTTCGTATTCCATATGAGCTTCCGGGAGATTCACCTACCCTCCATTTTGTTGCATGATCTTTGATCGGAATCGACCTAAATTGTTTTCTTCTGAGAAATTTGAACCCACTTCGTTTTGTTTCGAGTCATGAGAATCTATTTGGTCTGAAGACTTTTTTTTGAAAGAACCTCCTCGGGCATGAGGATGTTCGTAATAATCTTTTGCGACTAGCTACGACTTCGTTTCACTTTGCGACTTCAAATTTCGAGGACGAAATTTTCTTTTAGAGGGGAAGAAGTTGTAATACCCAAAAATCTAAAACATGTAAAAAGACCAAAATGCCCCTACAACTTTAAAATTTGATTAAAGAGTTTATAAAGCACCAAATTTGTCCCGAACCTTCGAAAATGAACGAGATATGAAGCCAAGTAATTTATGATACAACATTTTAACATTTTGGAGTGTACAAAAAAAATTATAAAAACACAAAACACTTTGTATTTGGCCGAATTATGTATATAAGTTTTATTAATAGTTTGTAAATCATTTTAAATAACAAATAAAACAAAGATAACTTCAAATCAATTAAGAAAATCTTCCCAAATAATTTGTGATCCTCTTGCTACCTATCTTGGACTGAAATACATGTAACCTCCCCCATATCACTCGACCATTATATTGTTTCCATTTTTCCTTTACCGAAAACCCTAAACAAAACACACAATTCTCTCTATAATTCATACGGCTCTCTAAAATTCCTTGGGCATTTTTCTGGTGTTGTTCTTAATCTAAAGAAGCTTGGAAAATTGGTTTGGAGGTCGTGGGGTTGCTCATTCGTTCGTGGTGATTATTTTGGTGTCGATAGTGGTTCGATAGGTATATATTTGATACGCCTCTTCCACTCGTTCTAGCCTTCATCTGGTATTTTTACCATCTTTTTTACGTCATATTTGATCTATAAAAATTATCTAACCGAATCATGCACAGTTATTTGGTCGCTTGGAAATTAAAGACCTAAAACACGTATATTATCTAAAATATGTAATGCGATTTTCTGGGTGATGTGTTTATTTTATTTGAACATTATATGAAGTATAAGACCTGGGAAAAATGCTTGTACAATTTATAGAAGCCTAGATTAATCGCTATAATTTTAAGGGCTTAAAACAAGTATAAAATCGAATACACTTCATACGAATTTTTTGGGTGCGAGGCCTATTTTATTTGGACACTATACGATATATATAACTCAGGAAAAATGGTAGTTTGAACTGTGGAGGCCCTAATAACCTGTGTCGATTTGTTTGTGTAATCGGGGTTTAAAAAGGAAACATGAAACAAATAAAAACCCTAGCTAACGATTAGGGTTAGGGTTTTGGACATTGAATATGGTACATTGATGGTGTTTTAATGATGTTATAATAATGGTGTAATGATTGGTGAAGCTAGGGTTAGGGCTTGGTATTTTTAAAAATGGTACCGATTGGGTTTTATTAGTTAAGGGGGGTGTTTTGTAATTATTGAAAGTCGTGGGTTATTTTTATAATATACATTAGACCTAGGGCTATTTGAATAAAATATAAAATGGAGGTCCTTTTCGTAAATTATGCAACTTGGAGATTTAATTTGTAAATTGTATTAAAAGTGTAATTCGAATTGTGATTTAATAAATTAGAGGGCGGGTTTGTAAATTCTGGAAACTTGGGGGTGTGTCGTGTAAATAAAGATAATAAGGGTATGATATGTAAAATTGGACACTTGAGGGTTTAATGTGTAAATATAGTTAAATTGTGAATCGAATTGTACTTTTTATTAAGTAAAGGACTGGTTTTGTAAATTGTATAAAGATGAGGGTTAATTCGTACAACTATTAAAATATGAGGTATATTCTGTAACTTTGTAATATTGAGGGCTTGTTGTGTTAATATGAATATGTAAAGGGTTAAAATGAGAATTAAGGAAACTATGGGGTTTAATTTGGAAACTTATAAACTAGAGGGTATAAAATGTAAAATGGTTATATTTGAGGTACTTAATTCGTACATATACTTAAAATATGGATTGAATGTATAATTTGCGATAATTACATTTTAGACCCTTAACTTTGGTTTAATTACATTTAAAACCCTAAATTATGTAAAGTTATCATATTTAACCCTAACTATCACAACTTGCTAAAATATAAATAAGCTTAATTATGACTTAACCTATTTTATAATGCCTTAAACTTTCTAAAAACGGAAACTTACTAAATAAGGAAATTTTCTAAAAATGGAAACTTGCTAATTTTGGAAACCTGCTAAAATAGAAAGTTACTTAAAATGGAAAGGCGAGCTAATAAGTAAGAACCAATCATAATTCTCTTCTACTCCTTTAGGTGCGAAGAAGGAGAGGTCTTGATCCGTTTCTGTGTTTCTTTTCTTGTTCGTGTTTGCATTCGTAATAAGGTACAGATATTCTTCCCTTTTCAGTAAGGGTGCTTTTCTCTCTTTTGGACTCATTGATCTTGATTCGTTTAAGATTCCCTAAGCCATTGCTATGTTCCCTACACTTTGGTTCGTTTGTTCGATTCATTTGACTTTGATGTTCGTTACGACCCTTTTGCTTTGAGCCTTTAAAATGATCCATTTGATATTCGTGACCTTGTGATATTAGTATTCGACTTACTGGATACTTCGAGGGTTCATTTGATTTTGATAACTAGATGTGAAAACCTTTTAATTATATCATGGAGATGGTTTTGAGGGAAAACTATTTTTAAAATGATGTTTATGAAATATTGCGCTACCATTTTAATTGGAATTTGACTAAGCTTTTATGAAAACTATTTTTAAAGACTACTTTTGTAAAAACTGTTATTAAAGATCATTTTTATGAAAATCATTTGATAAAGATTACTTTAAATGAACCAGTTGATGATGAACCTTTGATCAGTTCGTTTGGATTCATTGACCTTTGATATTTGGACTTTGACTATGATTCGATGACTGAGACTATTTGAACCTTTGCTATGAGTTGGACCTTTGACCTTTGACCCTTCAGTTTGATACCCGAGCCAAGTTCGTTTCCTAGCCATGAAGGTAACATGGCCGTGTCATTGATGCACCTTTGGCATGACTCACGTGTGGGTGAGTGATTTCTCACACCGTCCCCATTTTGATTATTATGTGCACACTACATTTATTATGACCGGTATATTGTTCGGGGGGCGTATGGGTTGCAATCCTAGGTTCGTGTCCGTGTTCGTGGACTTAATGTGATTTGATATTGTTCGGTGACTGATGCTGGGTGCAATCCACGTCTTTCACAAGTTCGGGAGTTAGCTACTCCATTTGAAGAATGAGGACACCCCTCATATTATCTGATTATCTGAGAGGTCTCCCCTCTATATGATTATGAAGACACGATTACTATATTTGATTTGTGTTCGGGCTCGTGGTGGATTACTGACCTATCCTTTTCTTTTCTTACTTTATACCTTGCCTTTACCTTATGTTGTTCCAATGCACTATACTATATCTGTTCGTTTCCTTTTTCTTTCGTTTTCGTTTATATATATCTGTTCACTGAGCTTTTTAAGCTCAGCCGCGTTTCTTTTCCCGCGGCAGGTTTTAGTTGGAAGCTGGGTATGAGTGAAGAGACGTTTGGACTTAGAAGACCTTGATAGTTATTCTGAAGTAGAGGTTATTAGAAGGATTTGCAATTGCAGACTTAGTATTTAGCTTTTGTTTACTTTGTAGCCTTGTGTATTCAGTATTTCATTTGTAACCTTTGAGAATCCTTGTATTACTATTGAATGTATGCTTTGTTTTGGATCTGATATGAAACCATTAATGTGATACTTCTACCCTTGCCGGGTTGGGGTGTTACAATATTGCATAGTATGATTGGCTAAGCGTATACTCATTCTCGTTGGTTTCAATGTATTGATTGAGAGTTTCGCATACAATGAGTATGGCATAAGATTGATACTTGCACCGAGATCAGCTAAAGCATCACAAGTGATTGAATTTCCCAAAGTACATGGGATAAGAAAACTTCCAGGATCACCGAGTTTTTTCGGTAGTATATTTTCAATAATGGCTGAGCAATCTTCATTCAAGAAGGTAGCGGAAATGTTTTCCATTTTACTTTTATTGCTCACAAGTTCTTTCAGAAACTTCCCATAATTGGGCATACCAGCTAGGACATCAACAAGAGGAATGTTGATTCTAACTTCTTTTAGTAAATCAATGAACTTGCCATATTGCTCTTCCATCTTTTCTTTCCTCAAACGTTGAGGATATGGAATCCTTGGTTTGTATGGTTTGAGTTTTGGAGTAGATTTATCAACTGGTGTAGGAATTTGTTCTTTTTCTTTAGATTCTTCTTCTACTTCATCCTCACTATCATCATGAACAATAGTGGTTGTTTTGGTTGGGTTGGGTGGTAGATCATAAGATAGGCCACTACGAGTATATACAACATTCACATGCTCATTTCTCGTTTGAGGTGGGCGATAGTTACCAGATGATGATGGTTTTGGGTTGGTTTGAGTATTGCTTGGCAAGGTACCAGATGGTCTTGCAGCGAGTTGATCAGAAAGACGACCAAATTTGGTTTCAAGATCTTGGATAGAAGCTTGATGATTCTTTTGACCTTGTTCGAATTTGTTTTTGAGCATGAAGAACTGATTTTTCATGAATTCGTTCGTTTGTTTTTGAGCATGCACAAATTCACGCATGGTTTTTTCGAATTCAGATTCTTCGTTTTTCGTTTCACGAGATTGTGGTGGTGAACGGGTATCATCATGAGAAGATGTCTGACGGTTTTCGTCACGAGTTTGGGAACGATTATCATCCCTTGGTGGACGATCTTGCCAATCTTGAGAATTCCTACCGTAGTAGTTTCCACGATATCCTCCTCCTCGATATCCTCCAGAAACATAATTGGCTTCTGCTTCAGGACCTCCCATGGGCTTATCATCACACTCGGATGAGGAGTGATTTCCACCACAATGAGTACATCCCTCACGCATTTCTTTGATTTCTTTTTGGATACTTTTGAATTTGGAATCAATTTTAGAGGTAAAATCTTTCATCATACCCATGATTTTAGAATTTTCATTTGTTGCTTCAGCGAATGCAACCGATTTTCGTTGAGGTTTGATTTTGGAATCCTTAGACCAATCGAGCTTTAGAAGTACATGGTCTTCTAGTAAGTTTTAAGCTTCGTTAGGGGTCTTATAAAGAAAAATTCCTCCGGCATCAAGTATGCCTTGGGTTGCGTCATCGAGACCATGGTAAAAGATTTGAATGATATTACCACGAGACAATCCATGCCCATGACAACTTCGGAACATGTTTTTCATTCAAAGCCAAGCTTCGACAAGATTTTATCCTTCTTTTTGAGTAAAGCTACGAATTTCACCTAAGAGATGATCAAACATGGCTGGCGGAAAGAAACGTCCAACAAACGCTCTTCTCATTTGGTCCCAAGTTGTGATCACTCCGGGGCTTAATTCATTATACCAAATTTTCGCTTCTCCGGTGAGAGACGATGGAAAAAGTTTAAGACGGATTGAATTTGCATCGGTAGTTCCATAACGAAACATATCACAAATTTCAAGGAAATCGGCTATATGTTTGTGTGGATCGGATTTAGCTCTACCATCAAATTGGTTGTCTTTAATCATCGAAAGATGATGACCTTTGATAGTAAAGTTTTCTCCAAGATTAACGGGAACAATTGCGGCTGCGGGTGTAGGAGCTACAACCCTATTGGCATCCCACATGGGTTGATCGTCAGCCATTGGAAATGGTAATTCTTGAAAAAGATTAACGATTGGATGAACTTCGGAAAGGTTTTCAAACGGTGGGTTTTTGGTTCTTGGAATTCTTTGATCAGGTGGAACGAATGGAGTTCTCTTTTTGCGAAATAAACTTTTGGGGTTAGACAATGGTGTGCTCAATTCGTTGCTTGAAGAACGAGTGGTCATACATGAGAAAAACGAACCCTATCGAAAAGGATTAAAGAAAGAAACAAAAGAAAAATAATTAAGATTTTTTTTAACTCTACTGGGCCGGCAGTCAAGAGCTAAAACCGGCGGTCTGGTTCGAAAAGGGAAAGAAAAAGTGACAGAAAGCTGAGGCCACCCGGTCGGACTGTGGACCCGCGGTCTGGAATTTTTTTTTACGCGACAGGACCGGCGGTCGAGGGCTAGGACCGGCGGTCAAGGGCTGGAAAAGTTGACAGAAAGCCTTGGGCCGTTTGGTCGGGCTGTGGGCCGGCGGCCAAGAGGTAAAAATATATATTATATATATATTTTTTTATAGAACTTAACGAATACGCAAACGAATATCAATACAAATGGGATTAGAACAAGTAAATTATAAACAAAAACTTCACACAAACGTGATCAAATCCCCGGCAGCGGCGCCAAAAACTTGATGTGTTTCAAGGGATATACCCGTTATGAGTACAAGTTTTAAATTTATAACACGATTTACCAATGATTCAAACGAAACACATACGAGCAAGTATACTCGTCCGTGTGTAGTAAGAGATTATTAAGGTAAGCCGAGTTTTTGTAAATAAAGCCAAGCCAACTTATCGATTCTAATTCGCAAGAAAATAAAGATGATATAAATTAAATAAATTAAAGACTACACTTGCCTAGACTAGTTTGCACAATTCCTTTGACATGATTATGACAATGGTTCCATTTGATTATGATCAACAAATTAGATGGTGTTCTAATTCGATTAGTGGGTGTACTAACTCTATTGTTTCCAACACTTTCAATCCTCGTCAAGATTTTAAGATTATAAAAACAATAATTAAGAATTGATCAATCCAAGACTAACACAACTCAATTACTCGATTCGCTTTCGTTTCACAAGTAATTGACAACCACACTATTTAGTTTTCCAAGTTTAACCAAGTTTCTTATGAAATGGTCAATACATAAGGTAAAACCCTCATAGACAAAGGTTTACAACTAATTAACTAACAATGTCCTTTTCAACCCAATACATTCTTAGTAATTAACCAAACTTGACAACTCTTTGGTGGAGAAAACTCTTAATAGCACAATTCGATCTTAGTATTAGCTTTTCTTTACATTAGAACCATTAAGTCATAATCAACCAAAAATCATGTAACAAACATCATCTAGGAAAGTGCACAAGGCACTTAGCCACTCATGGCAAACAAAGGAATAACCACAAGAAATTTATCACTAGAAAACATGATTAATAAGTCTTACAAAAGTTGTAATGATGATTACAAGAAATTAAGGACACTTGTGAAATGATCAACAATGATCCTTGAATAATTTGTATTGATGCTTGGTGAGTGTAAGCTTCCCCTTTCCTGCGTTTCTTCTCCTTGTCGCCTCTCTTTGAGAGAGTAATAGATTTTTTTTTTGTAGAAATAGATGATGTTGTTGATGTCTCTATATATAAGATAATTCTCCTTGGTCACCAAGCATAATTCTTGGGCTCAAAGTGTCATAAATTGAAGGCAAGATGAGTTAATGGAAGTAGATGATTGGACTTTTGAGTGATGGCACTTAACTCTTCTCTTAAATGCAACTATGGAAGACTTTAAGTGGCCGGACCCAAGGTCGGGACCTAGGACCTGTGGTCTGGATGTCTGCTGGACCTTGGGTTTTAACTCTAAACCTTTGGTCTGGAAATGACTACTCAACCTTGGGTTTGAGATAGGAACCTTGGGTTTGGTTTATGACCTTCATCATTCATTTCATCATTTCATGATCTTTTCTTGAGCTTGAAAATCATTGTAATCTTGATTCTTTATCTTTAACAATCCTCCCCAAAGCTTTTATTGTGAGACGAATCTTATATTTGTGCATAAGCTCTTGATTTAACAACTTTTCTTCATCTTTTAGCCTTTTCCTTGAACTTGATCGTACCTGAACTAAAATACATCTTTTGCACCTTTTTAGCATAATATGTTCACAAATACAACCAAATACAATGCATAAATATAGAAATAACGCAACTAAAACAAGTTCAAAATGAGCGTTATCAGTCATCCTTTTGATGTCCAGTGTACTTTTGATTTGTTGAGTGACTGCAAACGAGCTTTCCTCAATCTTAGATACTTCGTCCTTTTGGATTTGAGGACTAGCTAGTTGATCAAACCAGTCATTGCCTTGTATGTCATCATCATTATCAAGCCATGAGACTACATTGACTTGTTTGGAAGATTTGTTGCTGCTTAAAGGCTTTGACTTCGGAGGTGACTTTGGTGGTGATTGTGGTTGATCATCTTGCGGTTGAAAGTCCACATTTTCTGTGGTGAAATGCTCAAATTGATGCTCATCAGTAGTTGGACCAGATTCCGGAGCCTTTGGAGGTTGAGAAGAAGTTGTTGTTCCGGTTGGCTCGTTGATGTGAATTCCAGATCCGCTTCTAGTCTTGTGTCTTTTTGTTGTGTTGTCCTGGTCTTGGTCTTCGTCGTCATCCTCACGAGTACGTTTTCCCTGATCAGCTGCGACCTTGCATGATTCCATATTAGCCCGAATGGCACCAATGATAGGTACTTCTGTGTAGGTTAGGGAAGGTTTTGCAATGAGTTTGGTGAGAAGGGCCAGCTGAAGTTCTTCAACAGAGTAATCATAGATGTGTTTCTGATGAGATGTTGATGCAGCTATGTCTTTAAGCTTTTCTTTGAGATATTTGTCGATGTGTTCTTTAAGGTTTTCCCGAACTTCAGGCAAAAATTGCTTGACATAGTGCTTTGTATTGCCCCGAGTCGCCTTGAGCAAACGTTCATTGACATTGTCACTCAGAAACTCATCCATTAACTTCTTCGTTGTATTCAACTCATTAACTTGTCCGGACAGATCCTTGACCAAAGTTTTCATCTCGATTAATTGCTCACTGACTTGTCTGTCTTTCTTTGCTTGTGCAAGTTTAGTTGACTTTTTCAACTTCTTTGCAGCAGGAGAAATGACTTCAACTCTTGTTACTCGAGCAATCTTCTTTTGATACTTTCCCTTGATGATTTTCTTGAGAGTTTCAGCCGTTGATGCTTTAGATTTTCTTGAAGATGGTTGGGATGGTGATGATGATCGTGAAGATGATTCAAAATGATTTGATGCATTAGGTGAGTTTGGAGGGGTAGGATCCTTAGGAGGAGTTGGTGATTTAGGAGGTGAGACCGGAGGAGAAGATTCCTTTGGTGGTGAATTAGAAGGAAATAGTGGAGTGTTAGGTGGGGAGGTGGGAGGAGTTATGGGTTTAGGAGAAGTTTGAGCCTTTGATTGTGACTCCTCATGAGAAGTGAGAGAGAGAGATGAGGTGGGGAGGAGGTATTGATGTAATTGTCTACTTCCTTTTCCGCCTCTTCAACTTCCTCTTCTGTCTCCTTTGCTAGCCTTTCTGCCTCCTCTTTCTGTTCTTGTTCTGCCTTGTGCTTAGTTTCCAGTTCTTTGGCAGCTTCAATAGATTTATCCCCAAGAATGTCCCGTTCATCCTCAGATAACCAATCAATTGGGTCATCAAGATTTACTCCTTCTTTCTCCTTATCACTTTCCAACATGAAGTCTGGTATTTCTTCATCTGTCAAGACCTTCTCTTTCTCCTTCTCTGACTGTGTTTGTTCTTCCAAGTCGGGTTGATTAACCGAGCTTGGTGGTGGAGAAAGAACAGACTTAGCCTTCTCGGGTTGATTAACCGTATTGGGCTGAGCTGTGGTGGTAGCATCTTCAGACCCTCCGGGTTGATTAACCGGATCAGTATGGGTTGAAGGTACTTCTGGGACATTTCCGGATCCTCCAGCTCCCTTTTTCTCTTCCATTTCCTTCATTAGTTTGACTCGTAGTTCAGCCCTTCTTTTCTCATCTTCTTTAGCTGACCTCATGCTAGCTTTCTTTGCATTAAGAATGTCAATTTCAGTTTGAAACTTAGCTGTTTCTTCATCCATATTCACTTCTTCTTCTGATTCTGTCTCTTCAGATTCAGTTGGTTCATCACGAATCCCAATTTCTTCAGCTTTGGGCCTAGGATCAGTCCTTATTCTTCTTTTAAGTGTTCTGGGGTGTTTCTTTGAGGCACTTGAGGCACTCCCAGTTTTGCTGCCTTTTGAACATGTTTTGGATGATCCTGTTCCTTCTGCAAGTTTGGTGATCCCAACCTGTTTCATTTCATAAGCTTTTTCATAGATTGCAAAAGCTGTAGTCTCCTTGACATCATCAGTTAATAAGACATCTGGTAATCTTGAACCTTGCTTTCTTGTACTGTCTTTGGGAAAATAAACCGTTTTGACCAGCCTATCCATCCTGTACTGATGTACTTCCCTGTCTCCAGGTCGTAAGGAGATATCCTTGTTTTCATCAAGCAGAAGACTTATAAGTAGCTTGGTGTATCTGACGAAAGGAATCTTGGTAGATGGTTTACGACCTTGGATTTGAAAGACAAGGTCATCCCAGATAAGTGCCGTGTAGTCAATGTTCACTAGATTCACCATTCCCCAGAATTTTGAAGGTGTGACAGACGAGGATGCTCGTGACCACTATCTCTCCCTGAGACAGATCGAATTATGATGTAATAAATGGTCCTCCAGGGTTGTGGTATTGATGAAGCGAAAAGTGTACCGCTTTTAGGGGGTCATTTAAGCCCTAAATCGTATTTATTTGATCAAATATTGCCCTAAATCGTTCCTTTTGTCATTTTAGGTACCTTGGAGAAGAAATCTGGAAAAGGAAGCATTTTGGACGTTTTTGGAGCATAAAAGTGAAGAAAACGACAAAGTCTTCAAAGTTGCTGGAAAAGTACACTTGACGGCGTCAAGAATTGTTCCAGACGGCGTCATGGCTTGGCAAAAGAGGTGGATATGACAAAATACACGTGACACGCCAGAGAGTTTTACAATGGAAAGTCTGACGGCGTCACCCTTTAAGGTGATCAAGGCCATCACGGTTTAAGTTAAAGAGAGACGGCGTCAAGCCCTATTCTGACGGCGTCAACCCTTGATAGGCCAGAGCGGATTTTGGAGGATTAAAGAGGGACGACGTCAGGAAGACCATCCGGGAACCCTAGCCACGGCGAGGTGACAGCGTCACCTCCTACAACGTGACGCCGTCAGCCACTAAACTCTATATATAGTTTTGCAATTTTTATTCTTAGTGTGCAACTTTGTGAGGAGAAACCCTAAGACGAATTTTCTGCCATTTTTAAGGGTTTTATACCCTTGGATCTCCCATGTTTAATTGAAGATAAGTAATCATTTAATCATTCAATATGTCTATGTGTTGTTTGATTATATCTTGTTCTTGTCTTTTAATTAACATGCTAGGCTAGATTTATCTTGTGTTTGCTTAGATCTAATGAAACCTAACTATTGATTATTGGTTGTTGGTGTGTTATTAATTGTATTGGATGATTGTTTATCGATGTTAGGCTTAAGAAAACTGGCTAACCTCCTATACGATAATTTGCTTGAACGTCTTAAGAAACATGAACCAATGCGTACTAAGGTTTTTATGGTTGTATTTAATGCATGAGCGAATTCTAGTGATCCCATGTTAGGAGCTTCTTAGCCGGCTCGACATAGGAGTGAAGTAGGAGCTTGTAGAGTTGGGGAAATACGTACGCCACCCCACGATTGGTATTAAGGAATACACCCGTCATCCACACAATTAATACACACTAATCAACCGGTAAAAGATAGTTAGGGAGTAAGGAAATCTAAGTAAACACATTTCTCTCCATATAAGTTTCACAACCTTTTCATTTTCAGTTATTTTATTTTATTTGCATTTGTAGTCATTTGGGTTAGTTGACTATCAACTAATTCCGCCCACTCTTTCAAACCCGAGATTTTACTTGCTTTTATAAAAAAATATAAAAATACAAAAAGAATCTTCCCTCACCCTTAGACCTATTAGAGTAGTTTTTCAATCCTAACGACACTATTCCCCTAGAGAACGATCAATCCCCCGGTACTTGCCACTTCACTATACTACATCGGTCAGGTACACTGCCTGGTGGGGATTGCAAGCCTCTTGAGATCCCTTGAGAGGTAAAACCTGTTGTAAGGTCGCAAAACCACGCATCAAGTTTTTGGCGCCGCTGCCGGGGAATAGTTATTGTTTAGGTTGAATTTTTATTTTATTAGGTCTACTCACTAGATTCCTTTCTAGTGATATTTTTATTTTATTTTTCTAGGTTTTTCTTTAGTCTATCTTTTTTCTTCGTTTCTTTGTTCGTAACCATTACCATCCGACATCATGGAAGGTGGTAATATCCTTGATCCCAACAACCCACCACCACAACAACACCCACCTCCTAGAGCCCGTACCTTAGGAGACTACTCCCGTCCTAGCCACCATGGCTATCGAAACACCATTGAGCTCACTCAAGGAGCCAATGTCACTCCCTTGCGATCCGACACCATCCGGTTGGTGCAAAGCGGATGCACATTCCATGGACTTCGTTCCGAAGATCCTAATCAACATCTCAAGGACTTTCTCAAAATCGTTGATTCCATAGACCTTGATGTTACCACTCGAGAGACGACCCGACTACGTCTCTTTCAATTCTCTCTGCGGGACCAAGCTAGTCAATGGCTAGAGCGTCTACCCGCAGGATCCATCACCTCTTGGGATGATCTCACCACTCGTTTCCTTGCTCAGTTTTTCCCACTGGGAAAAACTACCAAGCTAAGGAATGATATCTTGATGTTCCAACAACGTCAAGGCGAAACCCTCTACGAGGCATGGACTCGATTCAATGACTTACTCCAAAAAGTCCCTCACCATGGCATAGAACTTTGGCTCCAAGTCCAAATCTTCTATGACCATATCAATCTCTCCACGAGGCAAACCATTGACCAAGCGGCTGGTGGTAAGCTATGTGATCTAAGTGCGGAACAATCATGGGCTCTCCTGGAAGATCTTGCTCTTTATGACAACGAAAGTTAGAGTGATCCCCGTGATTTGAATAAAACAGTCAAGGCAATATCTTTGCCTTCGAACAATTCAAGCACTTCCGACTGTAGGATCATAGAACTTGAAGACCAAGTCAAGTTTCTTATGAAATCCTACGAGGCTCCTAAACCTTCAAGCCAAGTGAACAAAATCACTTCTTCATGTGAATTATGTAGTGGTCCCCACGACACTCGTGATTGCGTGGAACTCCCCGAACAAGCTTTTGCGGACTACGCATCCTCGCGTACCAACGAAGAGGGAGACAAGTGGTACACTTTCAAACCCGAGCCAAACCCCTACGGTGATTCATACAACCCCTCATGGAAAAATCACCCAAACCTTAGGTGGAAACAAAACCAAGACATACAACAAACCAATTCTTCCAACCCTCCTAATCGTTTCCAATCAAGCGGTTCCAACTCGAACCGTACTTTCAATAACAATTCTTCCAACAATTATGGTAGTACCAATAACTTTGAAGGATTGATGTCCCAATTTATGGCATCTCAAGAAGCTCGTTTGGCCAAGTTTGAATCCGAATTCAATCAACAACAAACGGAGATGACCAATAAAATTGACAACTTATTGAAAGCCCTCAATAACCAAGTGCTATCACCTCCACATAAGGACGCTAGGAACACAAATAGCGGACCCCAAGTAAAAGACCCTCTCCATCCAAACACGTCCACTTCGTCAACATTGTCACTATTAAACCAATTGATAGGAATGAGGATAATAGTGAACCTGAGGATGAGGTTAACAAAGTCGAGGTTGATAAAGAAGTTAGGAAAAGTGAGATTGAAGAAGTAGATGATGATGAGGACTACTTCAATAAGCTACCCACTAAGGAAGAGCGCGCATATCATACAAACTTATTCGATGACCCCGAGACACCATACTTCCTAGGTAGACCAATTATAAAAATAGGCGACCCTTCTAATCTCAACATACCATGCAACATCGGACATTTGCATGTGTGGAAAGCTTACATCGACCTTAGATCGCCCATAAACATCATGACTAGAGCCCACTACAACTTGATAATGAAAAATCAACTTGGGTATAGGATGTTCCCTGATAAGGGTTGGATGAGTAACTTCACGGGAAGAGTTAAGGGATTACCGGTTTATGTAGGAAACTTCACCTATGTCACCGACTTTGTTATTGTAGAAGATATCCGCCCAATAGTCGATGCATGCTTAACTCAAGTAGTTTTTGGAAAACCATTTGTTGAGGTCTCTAGAATGACTTATGAACCTTCCTTAGGGATAGTTAGATTTAAGGATGAGACCGATGAGGTAAACTACCAAATGCCATATAAGATAGAGCAATTCCAACACTTGTCAAATGTTGAGAAGGAGCTTAAGCAAGCGGTCTACTATGGGAATGATGAGGATAGAAATAAAGGAGTAGACTACGTTATGGAAAGGATATCCGGTTTCTACAAGGATTGTTTGAAATTAGGACCGGAATATAAAACCGGAAATGAGACTGGCCTAGGAACCGTGACCAATGATGGAATCACATAATGTACGTGACTTTGAGTCTAGCTACAAGACTCGTTAATAAAGAAAAGCGCTTCTTGGGAGGCAACCCAAGCTTTATTTGCTTTGTGTGTTTATTTGTTTGTTTGTTTGATTTTATTTGTTTCCGTATGTATGTTTAATTTTTATTATTATTGATTCATGTTCAAAAGTAAATTGTGAAAATGCTTTATCTTGTTTTTAACTTCGTCTTAACTACATATAAAGGTATTTTGCAAAAGATAAGTGTAAGGGAAATCCAAATCGGTTTATTAGAACAATTGAACATGAATCATAACAATATTAAATTAACATACATATTAGTATTTGTTTGAGTCAAATGCTTGTATCGAGTCATAATGATATTTTGCAGGAATTCCAGGAAGTAAGGTATAGGTTTTTCCAGAAATTTTCCAGAAACTTAACATGAGAATTCTGTCAGATCATTTCTGACGGCGTCAGGCATTACAACCTGACGGCGTCAGGTTTTAATTTTCTGAAATTTTTGAAAGTTTTGTTTTCATAAAAAGTTTTTATTAAATCTCTAACTTATAAACTCCAGGAATCTGCAAAATTATCATTCCACAAGCATTATATCCTTATATAGATTTATCCCGCCGTTGTTATGCAGGTTTTCGTGTTTGTTTTCTCAGGTTTAACAGGTTATTTTGGACAAGGAGATGTATGTGGAATCAAGCTTTTGGCGATGCATTAGTCTTGGAGCTTCTACATTCTCTTGGAAGAAGATTTAACCATGTTACCCCTTTATCCACCGAACGAATCAGGGGAGTATTTGATTTCATTCTTTTACCTTATTTTCTTTTACATCTTGTTATTTGAACATTAGGGACAATGTTCATCTTAAGTGTAAGGGGGGGGGGTAAAATACGATACTTTAGAGAATGCAATTACGCTTGATTTTTGTTTGTTTAATGGTAGATGTGTAATAAAACTGAGATAAATACCTGTTAGGGCAATTTTAGTGCCAAATTTAAAAATTTTTACAACATATAGGAGTGAAACTTTGATCTTAATGAGCGTCTCATGGATAGGAGTTATATGACTAGCACAAAAACCGTACCACTAAAAAATTTTCCACCCCCAAATATGTGAGGTTCGCCCCTAGAATTGGTAGGAAAAGCATTTATGCTATGATGTGTGTACCGGTAGCACTTAGATTCTAGAACTTGCGTTAGGACCATTCCGAGGCCACAAGTGAGACTACATTCGTGTAGTTAGATTTACTACATGATAAGAGGCATTAGGATTAACCCATTGTTTTACACCTATGTTTTTGTTATAATTACATTGGCTACATTGGTTAAGTAATTCTCCCACACCCTTTGCGTTGTACTCATTTTTAGTACACGATACCCCTAGTACACCCCTCAGAGCCTATCTTTTCGTTTCTAACTTTAAGCATTTTACTTAAAGTAAGAATTTGTTTACACCCCACTTAAATGTACACCCAAATCGCCTTAGCCTACCTTGTATGCACTCATTTTTAGTGCATTATTGTGACAACATTTGTTTAAACCCCAAGTTAATTATCTAATTGATTACATGGTTGCTAAGTCGAGTCATATCCTTGTACATATTGTTTTGGGACGATTGGGACTCATGGGTAAAGTACTAGTGTAATGGAGTAATGGGGAAGAACAACATTATTACCCCCATATGTGCTAAATATTTTAAAAGTACTCCAAGTGTTTCGATTATCTTAATTCGAGTCGATAGAATAGTAATTGTAAAGTTATGTAAAAGTTCAAGTGTAAGGGGAATGCAACGCCCCTATGATGTATTATTTTGGATGGTAGGGCAAGAGTGTATGAAAAAAAAATCGAAAAAATCAAGAAAAATACAAAAAAAATGAGAAAAAGAAAAGTAGAAAAAACATACGGACTACCATCCTGTTTCATTTTATGTTTATTTTATGTTTTTGTTATTTTGTTTTTAGCTTAAGTCGAGTCTAGTCTTGGCTTAGCAACGCCATATTGTACATGTAATTAATCAAGATCTTTAACTCGCCACCAGTAAAATATCCTTTATCCAACAAATCCGTGTTTATCATATCCCTACACCTCACGTTATAACCCATGTAAAAGCCCTCTTTGATAGTTTATCTTAGGTGCTTACGCCTAGTGGAGAAGGTTTTTGATCCTTTCTCAAGCCTACGGTAATCTATTTGCTATGACAGGTAGTGAGAGATATTATCCGTTTTCATTTATGAGATATACTTTTATGACACCTGAGAGATGTGAGTATCTAAACACTACTTGTGAGGTGCTAGTTTGTAATCTCCGTGCTTATTATGATTAAAGTGGAACGACTATTTGTTGTAATTACTTTTATATTAGCATTAAGTGACCCCTAACTTGTATTTTGATTAGAATAAAAGCGCATTTGCTTGAGGACAAGCAAATCTCAAGTGTAAGGGTATTTGATGAAGCGAAAAGTGTACCGCTTTTAGGGGGTCATTTAAGCCCTAAATCGTATTTATTTGATCAAATATTGCCCTAAATCGTTCCTTTTGTCATTTTAGGTACTTTGGAGAAGAAATCTGGAAAAGGAAGCATTTTGGACGTTTTTGGAGCATAAAAGTGAAGAAAACGACAAAGTCTTCAAAGTTGCTGGAAAAGTACACTTGACGGCGTCAAGAATTGTTCCAGACGGCGTCATGGCTTGGCAAAAGAGGTGGATATGACAAAATACACGTGACGCGCCAGAGAGTTTTACAATGGAAAGTCTGACGACGTCACCCTTTAAGGTGATCAAGGCCATCACGGTTTAAGTTAAAGAGAGACGGCGTCAAGCCCTATTCTGACGGCGTCAACCCTTGATAGGCCAGAGCGGATTTTGGAGGATTAAAGAGGGACGGCGTCAGGAAGACCATCCGGGAACCCTAGCCACGGCGAGGTGACGGCGTCACCTCCGACAACGTGACGCCGTCAGCCACTAAACTCTATATATAGTTTTGCAATTTTTATTCTTAGTGTGCAACTTTGTGAGGAGAAACCCTAAGACGAATTTTCTGCCATTTTTAAGGGTTTTATACCCTTGGATCTCCCATGTTTAATTGAAGATAAGTAATCATTTAATCATTCAATATGTCTATGTGTTGTTTGATTATATCTTGTTCTTGTCTTTTAATTAACATGCTAGGCTAGATTTATCTTGTGTTTGCTTAGATCTAATGAAACCTAACTATTGATTATTGGTTGTTGGTGTGTTATTAATTGTATTGGATGATTGTTTATCGATGTTAGGCTTAAGAAAACTGGCTAACCTCCTATACGGTAATTTGCTTGAACGTCTTAAGAAACATGAACCAATGCGTACTAAGGTTTTTATGGTTGTATTTAATGCATGAGCGAATTCTAGTGATCCCATGTTAGGAGCTTCTTAGTTGGCTCGACATAGGAGTGAAGTAGGAGCTTGTAGAGTTGGGGAAGTACGTACGCCACCCCACGATTGGTATTAAGGAATACACCCGTCATCCACGCAATTAATACACACTAATCAACCGGTAAAAGATAGTTAGGGAGTAAGGAAATCTAAGTAAACACATTTCTCTCCATATAAGTTTCACAACCTTTTCATTTTCAGTTATTTTATTTTATTTGCATTTGTAGTCATTTGGGTTAGTTGACTAGCAACTAATTCCGCCCACTCTTTCAAACCCGAGATTTTACTTGCTTTTATAAAAAAATATAAAAATACAAAAAGAATCTTCCCTCACCCTTAGACCTATTAGAGTAGTTTTTCAATCCTAACGACACTATTCCCCTAGAGAACGATCAATCCCCCGGTACTTGCCACTTCACTATACTACATCGGTCAGGTACACTGCCTGGTGGGGATTGCAAGCCTCTTGAGATCCCTTGAGAGGTAAAACCTGTTGTAAGGTCGCAAAACCACGCATCAGGTATGCACTTAGCATTTACTCTGGAAATCTTGGTGAGTAGTATGTTTGGTTGAACATCATAACCGATGTCAACAAGGAACTGAAGAACATCAGTTTCAGAAGGAGAATCCAAATATCGGTTAGCTGGTTCAGGTGGGTCTGGGAGGCTTAGGGCTTTTCGGAGGTGTAATGGTGTGACTTTCAACTTCTTGTGACCCAAGGTGCATGTGAAGTACTTCTCATTATCTGACATCTTGATGGCACTCCACATTTGATGAATGTACAATTCAGGGATACTGTCTGAGTTTTCCAGTATGCTTCTGAACTTGTGTCTCTTCATAATCTCTATTGCAACTTTACAACTTGGTTCACTGCATGAGATCTTGTTGAAGTCAACTCTTGCATTGTTGTCACCTAATTCAGCAATGTATCCATGCGGGAAAACTTCTTCTTTTGAGAGTATTGGTGGTGTTTGTTGTGATGAAGCAGCCATTTTTGAGATTTCTGAAACATCATTTTGACACAAATTTCGAGGATACATGAAAGTTAGCATTAGATAACCGTTAAGTTGCACATGTGATCCTTTTTAATTGTTTAACATGTTTTACAAGTTTACACATGATGATTTCTATAGAAATGAGAATTTCTATTGAATTGAACAATTTCTATAGAATCTGTCAATTTCTACACAATTTTAGCAATTGCGATAAAAATGGACATTTGCGATAGAAGTTGTCGTTTGCGATAGAAATTGCCGTTTGCGATAGAAATGATCATTTGCGATAAGATTGTGTGTTTGCGATAGAAATTGGCGTTTGCGATAGAAAATGTCATTTGCGATAGGAAATGCCGATTGCGATAGAAATGCCGTTTGCGATAGAAATGTTGTTTGCGATAACAAACACATTTGCGATAGCAAAGGCATTTGCGATAGCGATGGCATTTGCGATAGCAAATCCAATTTCGATAATTTCTTATACAAGAAATTTCGACAACACTGTAGACGTACTGTTTCCCAGATTTTTCGCAATTAATCTAAACTTGATTTTATGCTACAACAATTTATCTCAATCGAATCCTATGATGTATTCAAACAATCTGACCAATTTATAACACTTTCTATCCACTGAATCTCAAAAATCAAACTGGGACTGTGTTCGTGTTCTTCATAAACCCTAAATCTCAATAATCACATCTATGGTGTTTCTGGGCTTAATTCAAACATGCAGTCATTCAATTTAATGCATAACAACAACACAACAACACTTTAATTTCACTAACTCAGTCATAATTGATTTTCCCCAATTCGTATGCTTAAACCCTAAAGTGAAGAACAGTCAAAGTACAAGTTACAGGGTTCAATTAAGCATGCATACATTGTTTGTTATCATATTCTAATCACAATCGTACAAACAAATATATTCTAAACACTTAGAATCGATTTTCCCCAAATCTACGCAAAAACCCTAGAACTAGCATATCTAATTTTGCTAATTTGAACCGTTGGATTTAAAAATCCTTCAAAACCGTTGCTTAAGATTGTATTTTAAACATTAAATTACTCACAATTGCGATGGATCTTGAACAATTTGGCAGATTGAATATTGACCGTTGATTGGGTGGTTGGGGTGAGTTAAATGCGGTAGATGGTTGTGTCAGTGGAATTAACTGCGGTGATAAAGATTTTGATTTATTTAACTTTTCTAACTTTCAAATTATCACAACATTAGTCCCTAAGCTTTTTGTTTTCTCATTCAAAGTTCTAACCAACTTAACATACTAACATTAAGTCTTGATCTTTGCAATTTGGGCCCTTGTCAACTCTTAAATAAAAAAAAAATATCACCAACATATCCTTTTAGAAGCAACAATTTTGCAGAAACCACGCAAGTACAAATTTTGAAAGATTTAAAATTTATTGTCTCCCCCTCAACACTTGTTCCAAAATAATTAATGACATTTAAAATTTTTGAACAAAGTGTTGAATAAGGGTTTGTACTTGGCCTTTTTTTTTTTTTTTTTTTTTTTTTTTTTTTTTATTATTTTTATTTTTTTTTGTGATGAAGAAAATAGAAAATCTTTTTGTGTTTTTCATAAAATATTTACATGGATAGTGTTGATGTTTGACTCATTTAATTGTTTGTTAGAAAATTTTCCAAATCAGTTGGAGTCAAACATCTCATACCAATTCGGTGGACCAGTTCCACAAATCTTGCATGAGGCAAGGCTTTGGTGAACAGATCTGCCAGTTGGTGTTCAGTTCCCACAAAATATAATTCAACGGTACCCTTTTCCACATGTTCCTTGATGAAATGGTATCTGAGATCAATATGCTTTGACTTGGAATGTTGCACAGTGTTGCATGAAATGGCAATGGCACTCTTGGAGTCACAGTACATGGGAATCTTGTTGAAGATGAATCCATAGTCCGTCAGTTGTGATCGCATCCATATGACTTGAGCACAGCAGGCAGACATGGCTACATATTCTGATTCTGTTGAGGACAATGATGTACAATCCTGCTTCTTTGACTGCCAAGACACCAGTTTGTCACCTAGGAATTGAACTCCTCCTGATGTACTTTTTCTCGTGTCTAAGCACCCTGCATGGTCAGCGTCTGAAAATGCAACAAGTTCAAACCCAGATTCTTTTAACGGCTGACAAATGCCGCTCAGTTGGTCTTGACTGATATCGGGAGCAAAGGTACGTAGCAAATACAACATCCGGTCTGCTAGCTGTGAGATACATGATCGACCCAATCATACTACGATATTTGGTAGGATCAATGGGTGTCCCATGTATGTCAGCATCTAGCTTCGGGGATGAGGAAGACATAGGGGTGTTATAGGTGTCACAGCTGGTCATACCATGCTTTTTCAGGATTTCCTGAGCATACTTGGACTGACTTAAGAATATACCACGGGGTGATTGATGAACTTGCAGTCCTAAGAAGAACTTCAGTTCACCCATCATGGACATTTCAAAGTTATTTTTCATTAGTTTTGCGAAAGCATTTGAGTACTTTTTATGTGTTGATCCAAAAATGATATCATCTACATAAATTTGTACGATGAGAATGTCCTCCCCGTGTTTTTGTATAAACAAATTCGGGTCCACAGTTCCTTTAGTAAAATGGTTTGCAAGTAAAAAAGCAGATAACTTGTCGTACCAGGCCCTAGGGGCTTGTTTAAGGCCGTAAAGGGCTTTCTTTAGCCGATATACGTGATTCGGATGTTCTTGGTCCACGAAGCCTTCTGGTTGGGAAACGTACACTTCTTCCCGGAGTTGGCCGTTGAGAAATGCAGTCTTCACATCCATTTGATAAACAGTTATGTTCTTGTGAGCCGCGTAAGCCAGAAACATGCGAACAACCTCAAGCCTTGCTACTGGAGCAAACGATTCTTCGAAGTCGATTCCTTCTTCTTTGCTGAATCCTTTTGCGACCAGGTGGGACTTGTTACGAATGACAGTACCATCTGCATCTAACTTGTTTTTCCAGATCCATTTCAATCCAACGACATAAACCCCATCTGGTCTTTCTACTAGTTCCCATACTTCTAACCGCTTGAATTGTTCCAATTCCTCTTGCATGGATTCAATCCAGTTGTCATAACTCATAAGTGAGGGCTTCCTTGATGTTTTTGGGTTCGGCTTGACAAACGGTGAGTGCATAAATGCAGGTTTCACCGTCTGTATGGAGTCTTTGTCTTGTCATGACTGGGTTTTCTGGATTACCAATTATGTTTACTAAGGGATGATCCCTTGTCCATTTGTGAGTGGATGGGTAATGTTGAATGTTGTTGTGCAGATTTGACGGTTCCATATTGCTTGAAGAAGATTCTCCAGTTTCTGGAATGGTTGGTGGTGGAGCAAATGGATTAAAAAATGCATTCCCGTCATAATCTGATGGTGTGGAAACTTGATTAGAATTGGGTGAAGAATCTTCAACTGTAGGTGGAGGTGGTTGTTCTATGGATGATGATGGTTCTGGTTGAGGTGCATCATTAGCAACTGCTGTGGTAGAAGTTACAGGGATATCACGTGCTTGATTTGAAACGGTTGGAGCAGCGGAACTGGTGGAAGCATCTGAGGCACTACTAACAAGAACATCATCAAACATTGGAGCAAACAAATCTTCTAAATCCTTCCTGTTAAAGGGTAAGGGTGCAGTTGAAGATTCAGGGAAGTGTAGACGGTTGTGAGCGGGTTCTAAGCTGTTTTGCTCAGAAGCCATTTCTGTGAGTTCATCAAAATTGGCGTGTATAGTCTCTTGAATTTCCCTGGTCCGACGATTCCAAATTCTAAAACCTTTAGAATTTTCACAGTAGCCAACGAATATCCCAATATCTGCTTTAGCTTTTAATTTACCAAGATCATCACGATCATTCTTCGGGTAACAAAGTGCTCCAAAGACATGAAAGTAGTTGATGTTTGGTTTTCTGCCCTGAATAAGTTCATATGGTGTTTTGTTATGGTGTTTGTTGATCATGCATCGGTTCTGTGTATAACAGGCAGTTGAAACAGCTTCAGCCCATAGGTAATCTGGTAATTGGGCATTCATCAACATTGTTCTTGCTGCTTCCACTAGTGTACGGTTACGTCTTTCAACTACACCATTCTGTTCGGGGGTGCGAGTAATTGAAGTCTGATGAACAATCCCATGTTTCTCAGTGTACTCCCGAAGAGTTTGATTCTTGAACTCAGTGCCGTTGTCTGTTCTGATTTTCCTGACGGTGTTACGGACTTGAACTTGAATCTTGGTGAGAAATGTGATGATCATCAAAGGGGCTTGATCTTTAGTCCGAAGAAAGTAGACCCAAGTCCATTTCGAGTAATCATCCACTATTACCAAAATGTACCTCTTCCCGTTGATAGTTTGAACCCGCATTGGACTACACAAATCCATGTGAAGCAGTTGTAGGACATGATCTGTGCTGTGTTCTGCTTTGGGAGGAAATTGAGCACGGTGACTTTTCCCTTGTTCACAAGTAGGACACAAATGATCTTTGGCATATCTGAATTTGGGTAAACCATCAACTAACTTTTTCCTTGCAAGGTCAGTCATGGTTTTGAAGTTCAAATGAGACATTCTTTTGTGCCATAACCAAGCCTTTGTGGGATGAGCTTTTGAGAGTAAACAAATCGGTGTAGATGCTGTCATATCCGAGAAGGAAATTGTGTAAAGACTTGTTCCGCGTTTTCCTTTCATTAAATCATTCCCTTGAAGATCTCGGACAAAACATGTCTTCTCCCAAAAGGCTACTTCTAACTCTCCATCACAGAATTGTCCCACTGAGAAAAGATTGTGACCAAGGCCTTCAACATAGTATACACGACTGATCTCGATGTTCCCATTTACATAATCTCCATAGCCCATTATTGCAGCGAAGTGATCATTCCCGAATCTGACCGTTCCGATGAACTTTGCAACAAAGTTTACTAGAAGCTTGAGGTTGCCGGTCATATGTCGGGAGCACCCGCTATCAACAACCCAGAGAACAATTTGGATCACCTGCAACATAATCATTGAAAACAGGTGGAGAATTGGTAACGGTTGGACCCGTTGGGTTAGTAACACAAGTTTTAATTATCTTTGGTACCCATTTAAAGCTTGATGTGTTTTGTAACCAACGTTTCCATGTCCAACTAGTCTCAGCCTTTTTCTTAATGAATGCACTCAGTGATTTGGTTGTCCTAGATGCGGCTATGGGTATGTCATTGGTCTTTTCTGAAACTACTAGTGGTGGTTTTCCTAATATGGACTTGGCAACAGTAGTGAGCCTATAGGAAGTGCCACTAGTTCGTTTCTTTTTGCGAGACAACAGAGTTTTAGCAATGCATTTTTGATGATTACCAGATAAAATACTAGCACGACAAAATACACAACTAGCATCAACCACAATATCATTCATAACATTCAAAGATTTAACGTCTGTTACATCATTCCTAGAATTAGACTTAGATAAGTTTGATTCTACGTTTGACATGACATGCGTTTTATTCGAACTACTTGCTTTAGCTTTAACTTCTGCAGACTTAGATGATCCATTCCTAGGTTGCCAGACTCTACTCTTCCTTTGTTTCTTGTGGTTCTTGGAGCTGCTAGCCTTAGATGTGATGTCTAATCCTGTGGAAGTTGAAGTTTTTGCATTAGTGGTTTGTTTTGATGCTTGGTTAGGTGCCTTGTCTACTTGGTACATTCCTGGGGCAATCTCACATATAGCTTTTTCTTTCCCTTTTTCTAAAACTCTGAGTTTCTTTTTCAAATCCACAATGATGTGTTGGAGTTCTTGATTTTTTGAATCTAAAATTCTGTTTAGACGTACAATATCATTTCGGTTTTGACCAAGTTCATCAATTTCTTTTTCATATTCAAACAGTTGATGTCTTAAGACGTCAATTTCATTTGTATTTTGACATTCTGAAACATGACTGTTTTGAAATGACACAGACGTTTTTTAATTTTGTAATTCTAGCTCAAATTCAGCACTTTGACTTTGACACCATTCAAGTCTCTTATTAAGTTTGAAAATTTCATTGGCACACTTGTTTTCCACATCATTGTTGATCTGTCTCAGATTCTCATTCTCTTTTAACAAATTTTCTATCTCAATTTGCAACATCTCAACATTCACAGCATGATCATTCACAAGTAACTCATTGCACGACATGTAAATTGACTTCATAATCACAGAAACCACGTCATAACACAGAAAATTTTCTAAGAGTCGATCAACCTCTTGTTCTAAAGCTTTCTTTTGAGATTTTTGTTTTTGTATTTTGTCATCTTTAGCTTTGAAAATGCTCATCATAGATGCAACTTCAGTCTGTAAGTCTTGTTCCCATTGTGTTGCACAATGTCTTAGGTGTTTGACATGAGGTAAAAATTTCTTTTGAAAAATTTCTCGCTTTTCTTTCTCTACTGGAGAAAGAAAAGTAGAGATTTTGATTTGAGAATTAAATTCAATTTCGTTTTCCAAGAGTTGAATGTCATCCATAAATGTCTTAAAATATCAAAGAATTCGATGTTCTTGAGGCATTTTAGGATCAACATCATCCTCTGTCAAAGAACCCTTGATTTGTGCAACAGGTGTGGTAACAGGAGTAACTTCAGAAGAAACATTTATGGTAGGTTTTGACAGTGTTTGTTCTGGTTTGTCCTTTGGAGGAACAAAAGATTTACTGATATGAGGTCTTGCTGAATAATCATATTAAACTCTTGAAAAAACCTTGTTTGACTTTGATCGACTCTCATTTTCATGTTCAAGATGTTCAAGTTCTTCATCATTACTAAACACAACAACTCTTTGAAAGGTGTCATCAAGTAAAAGTTCTGCATTGTATAACTTGGGATTTTTTCTGAGTGCTTTATGTAGAAAACGTGGTTGGTCACAGCCAATAGCAAATCCATATCCTTTTGGATTTGGTTTTACCGTTAGCCTCTGAATTTGAGTTACGGAATCACCAGTTTTGTACACGACGTTCTGAAACTCTTTGAGTTTGGATTCCAACGAGACAATTTCATCAAGGTATGAGTCAACCCGTTTCTTTATTGTTTGTTTTTCTTCAATCAAAGTGTTTTGACATGTTGAGAGCTCTGTTTTTGTTTTAGAAAGTTCATAGTTTAACATGTCAATTTGTTTTCGAAATTCGAACTGCTCTTGGTCTCTTTGAGAAATTAGCTCATTTTTAGAAATGGTTAACTCACGAACTTGATGTTCTAAATCCTTTGTTTTCTCATATTCTTGTTAGAATGCAACCTCAAAGCCTTTCTCACGTTTTGCATGTTTTTCATAATTTGAAAGCTGTAGTTTATAGCATTCATTATCCTTTGTTAACAATGCAGTTTTGGCCTTTAGATTTTGATTGATTTCATTGCATTTTTCAATTTGTGTTTGGGTGGTCAGCAATAAGGTCTGAAGTTCTGAATCTTGATCAGGCAAAAGATCATTTTGTTCAAGATCATTATTTTCATCATCAATAGAGTCATCAAATAAAACTACAGTGTTGTCATCATCAAATGACACAACGGTGTTTATTTGATTATCTTCTGGTGATGATAATGATGAATCATGTTGAACAAGATTTTCTTGGGTAGATGAAGATGCAGATGGTGAAGCAATTTCATGTATAAGACATTGTGAATCTTGTACCTGAGATAAGCCATCGGTGTCATATACCGGGCCTGTCTCGGACATGTTCATCTCTTGCATGTTTGCCATGAGGCATTACTGCAGCATTTGCTTCTAGGTATTCCATCTCATCATCAGAATCAGCATTAGCCATGAAACTATGTTCTTTCTCAGTTATTGTGCCCCTTGCTTCATCCTTTAATGCCATCATAAGAGCTTCCTTGTGGTATGCACTACCCATAGTACGAGGCTTTGGACAAGCATTTGCCATATGACCACTTCCACCACAGTTGTAACAAGTAATTGAAGTATTTGCAATGCCTCTCCTTTCATTTCCAGCAGTCTGATTTCTCCTTTGAGCATTCCCCACACTGTTCCTATTTCCTCCTGCAGTATTAAACCTTTGACCTCCTGACTGAAACCTTTGTGAACCATAGCTTCCCATGTTCCCTGAACCATATCTTCCTGAAGACCTATTCTGAATTTCCACTCTTCCATCATTGATAACAGCTTGATTCCTTGTATTTGAGGATGAACGAAGACGGTTGTTGGATTTGTTGGTGAATTTGCCGAATGCCTTGGCGATTAATCCAAATGCCTCCTTGAGAGAGTTGAAGGCATCATCTTCTTCATCAAAATCAGTGTTAGAGTACATCATGGAATCTGTGTTGTTATATGAGACCATTTGGTTGTCAGAATACTGGGATGGTGCTTCGTATGGAACAATTTGGTTGGGAGGTTGTGGTTGAAAGCTTGGTTGAGTAGGTTGTTGACCAAATTCCTGATTAGGTGATGGAAAGTTGGATTGAGCAATGAGAGCAAGCGAGTTGGATGTTGGTGCTGATGAGAAACCTCCTCTTGCTGTAACTTCCTTATCCACCTCAGATTGATGTTGTCTTAGAAAGTCATACAACAGTCCATACTTAACTTCATTAATCTTCTTAGCTTGCCTGACAAAGGTTGCATATTTCTGCCATTCTGGTCCAAGGCATCCAAGGAATTTTGCGTTGATAGCAATCTTTGGTAACTTGATGTCGTGACGGTCCAAGTCATTGATGATATTTGTGAAACGGTGGTAGTACGATTCTATTGATTCCCCTGGTTCCATGATAAAATGAGTGTATTCCATGTAAATCTTGGATTCAAGATCTTCTTGATTCAACTCAGTGCCTTCCATGAGAAGATGCACATGTTCCCACATGTCTTTGGCAGTCTTCTGAGCATCAATACTTCGGAAAATTGGGTTTGGAATTCCTTGAAGTATATAAGACATTGCCAGCTCATTTGCCTCTTGTTGCAAGGTTTGTTCAACGGTATATTGAGAGACAGGAACGGGAGTTGATGTTGCTTCTCTATTTGAATCACCCGGAACATGATTTGTGGGAAGTGGAAAAGGTCCTTCAATGATAACCTGCTTGAGATATTTCCCATGGGGTTTTCTGAGTTCAATGAAGCGTAGGAATCGACTAGACCATTGCACGTAGTTTCCTGGTGTCAGCATGGGTGGAGTATCCTGATTTCCCGCCTCATGTCGGGATTGCTGACTACTGATTGCTTCACACATCTTAGTAAACCAATGTGGTTCTCTGGAGGGAGGTTGATAATTCTGCATTTGATTTTGTTGCATGATTTGTTGTGGGGGTACTTGTTGTGGAGGGAGAAATTGATGTTGTTGCATGAATGCTTGTTGTTGTTGATATTGAGGATGAAATTGCTGTTGTTGTGGATATTGCTGTAGCTGGTAGTAGTAATTGAAGTATGGTGGTTGAGACATCTTTGTGTTTGTTGGATCTTGAGATAATTAAGATGTGAGTTAAGAGATTTGAAGTTTGGTTTTGGTTAAGTGAAATTTTGTTCAATTGCGATAACACTGTTCACCAATTGCGATATCACTGTTCACACCAATTGCGATAAAAAATGGTAATTGCGATAAATATTGGAATTGCGAAAATTTTAGCAATTTGCGATAAGTTATCTTAATTGCGATAAGAAAGGCAATTTCGATAAATTAACTGAATTGCGAAAGATTTTAGCAATTTCGATAAATTATCAAAATTACAATTTCGATCACTTTCTCAACTCTTATACAAGAGGTGAGAATAAATGCCAAGTCGAAGTATTTTCACTAACTTATACAAGCTAGAAAATACTGAGTTCCAAATCCGATAAAACTGAAGGCTTACAATTGCGATAATTCTGTGGATTGCGATATACCGTGAATTGTGATAAACCCTCTTTTGTCGAAATTGCTGAACTCGTTTGCGATAAACCCTCTTTTTTCGAATTTCAAGCCCGATTGCGATAAACCCTCTTCTTTCGAAATCTAACTTTCTTTTCACCAACTTTTTCACTCCTAAATGTTCGGATTATGCTTAAAGCTAATGAAAATGATGGATTTTCGATTGTTTTTTTATTTCTAATGATTAAAGCTATGAAAATACAACTAGTTTAGTAACTTTTAACGTAGAAAACACGGGTTTGTGGTGTAGATTAAGTGAAATACGAGTGAAAGATGAACAATGACCACAAAAACTCACAAAACTACACGAAATTTTTAAAACCAAACGTAAAAACTAATAATGAACGATGTAATCTACTCTTAAACACACACCTTAGCTATCTTAGGCGAATGATACCACTTGTAGGTCCTATTTAACTCAAACACAACCACGTAAATAAGCTAAACAACACGTACTACTACTTATATATAAGCTACGAATAGAGAATAAGTAAATAAGCTAATAGAGAGAATAAGAGATGAAGAGAAGTTGGATGATTTTCATTCAAATGATGAAGGGACAAATCTTACGCATACAATATGAAAATCAACAAGAAATATGAGACCCCTAGCTTTCTATTTATAGGCGAAGATCTAGGGCATCTCTTACATGTGTGCTTCTAGAAGATATTTAACTAAAATGGCCGGCCCATGGATTCCTAATGGACCGGACCTTAAATACAAACATAGAATCCTATTTTGAGCAACATTCTATCGGAAATGACTAAGACTTGATAAATTACAAAACGTGTTCCTAACAAAACCTGCATGTGGAATTTTTAGAGAACAAATCCAATGTAGTAGGTGAAGGTCCCAAATGGCTATTTGATCTTGAGACACTGACCCAATAAATGAATTATGTGCCTGTTTTTGCAGAAACTAATGATTTTTCAGGTTCAAAAGCTGATGATGCAACAAATGAGGTAGGGTTAGGAAAAGAGAAAGATCAAGATTATGTGATGATGCCAATATGGACAAGTGTAGATTCAACTTCAATAAATGATGAACCTTCTTCTGATGAAACTAAAGAAGGGATTGAAGGTGAAAATAAGGAAGATGGAACTAAGGAACAAGAGAATCCAAATAACAGTTCTAAAGATGATAGTACTGCTGAGACAGAGCAAGATACTGCTAGGCAAAATGTTTCTACTGCTAGGCCAAATGTTTCTATTGCTGGCCCATCAGAACCAAATGAAGCAGAATTCTCAGAAGATGAGGTGGATTTCAATAATCTACCACCTGACTATCATGTTCTTTCTATACCACACACAAGGATTCACAAAGTCCACTCCCTGGACAATGTGATTGGAGATATACAATCTGGCGTGATGACAAGGAAGCAACTTATGTCTTCAGACCAACAAGGGCTTCTTGATACTCTTTATGCATCAAAGCAGCATGAGTATGCAAACTCTTGCTTATTTGTATGTTTTCTCTCACAAGCAGAACCCAAGAATGTTCTTAAATCCTTAGATGATTCAAGCTGGGTAGAAGCTATGCAAGAGGAGCTTCTCCAATTTAAAATTCAGAAGGTTTGGGTGCTAGTGGATTTACCCAAGGGTGTAAGGGTAATTGGCACTAAATGGGTTTTCAGGAATAAAAGGGATGAAAGGGGCATAGTGATAAGAAATAAGGCTAGACTTGTAGCCCAAGGGTACACACAAGAGGAAGGGATAGACTATGAAGAAGTTTTTGCTCCAATAGCAAGAATTGAAGCCATTAGATTATTTTTAGCTTATGCTTCATTTATGGGCTTCACCGTTTATCAAATGGATGTCAAGAGTGCTTTCTTATATGGTACTATTGAAGAGGAGGTATATGTCTCACAACCTCCAGGTTTTATTGACTCAGAACATCCAGATAAGGTGTACAAGGTAGTCAAGGCTCTTTATCGCCTTCATCAGGCACCAAGGGCATGGTATGAAACACTGGCTTCCTATTTGACAGAAAATGGATTCCAAAGGGGCAAGATAGATCAGACATTATTCATCAAGAAGCACAAGAAGGATCTTTTGCTAGTTCAGGTGTATGTGGATGATATCATCTTTGGATCTACAAGGAAGGAGATGTGTTTAGAGTTTGAGAAGCTTATGCATGATAAGTTTTAAATGAGTTCCATAGGGGAACTTACATTCTTTTTGGGTCTGCAAGTTAAGCAATCAAGTAAAGGCATCTTTATCAGCCAAGATAAATATGTTGCAGAGATTCTAAGAAAATTTCAAATTGCTGATTCAAAAGTGGCAAGCACACCAATAGACTCTGAGAAGCCTCTTCTTAAAGATGTAGATGGAGAAAATGTGGATGTACACACATACAGATCTATGATAGGCTCTTTGATGTATCTCACATCATCAAGACCTGATATCATGTTCTCTGTTTGTGCTTATGCAAGATTTCAAGTAACTCCTAAGGTTTCTCATTTAACAGCTGTCAAGAGGATCTTTAGATATCTCAAGGGTCAACCTAGGTTGGGTCTATGGTATTCTAGGGAATCACCTTTTGACTTGGTAGCATATTCAGACAGTGATTATGCAGGTGCAAGCTTGGATAGAAAGTCAACAACTAGAGGATGTCAATTCCTTGGATGTAGACTTATTTCATGGCAGTGTAAAAAGCAAACAATTATGGCTACTTCAACAACTGAAGCTGAATATGTAGCTGCTGCAAGTTGATGTGGTCAAGTACTTTGGCTTCAAAATCAACTTCTTGACTATGGGTACAATTTCATGAACACTGTCATATATATTGATAATAGTAGTACAATTTTCATAATTAAAAATCCAGTGCAACACTCTAAAACAAAACACATTGAAATTAGACATCATTTTATTAGAGACTGCAATGAGAAAAAGTTGATTCAAGTTGTTAAAATTGATTCTGATCACAACTTTGCAGATCTTCTAACAAAAGCTTTTGATGTTGGAAGGTTTCAATACTTGGTAGCAAGTATTGGGATGCTTAATCCTTAAAATTTTCAAACTATGTGATTTTGTATATAAATTAAGTTTGTACTGCTGGCATTGTAAATTGGTACTGTTATTAAAAAGTTTGTACTGCTAGTACAAATTTTGAATCTTTTGTTCATATTGTTAGTCATATAATGATAATACTGCTGTAAGACAAATGCTTTGTGGTCCGTCTGAAAACGTATATATATAAATATAAACAGTCTCAGAACGAATACTCGTGTGTAGTGTGAAACCAGGCAAGTGATCACCTGGGTCGTTTCCCAACGAGGTGTGAATGGAAAACTGTGAAAAGCTAGGATTAGAGTGACTGATGATATGATATTTTTGATTTTGCTTTATTAACAATTCTAAATAACAAATTAAAAACAGATATGCACAAGAAAATGAAACGCGAACTAAAACGCGTAACGGAAAAGCTAAAATGGGACAAAACTGAAATTTATGAAATTTAAAACCTAAAAATGTAAAATGACTTAAAACTTATTTAAAAACTAAAATTATATTTTTTATACTTTTTATTTAATTATTATTAATTATTTATTTATTTAATTACTTATTAAACTATTTAAAATTATAAAAAATACTAAATGAACAAAGAAAATTCTAAAACTTTTTATAAAAATATTATAAGATGAGAAAAAGCTAAGAAAATTATAAAAATGAAAATTACTTAATTAAAATTTAAAAAGATAAATTCTATTAAATAGAAGCTATCACTTTATTTCTATTTTTGATTTTCTTAAGGTCTAAAAATAAGATTATATTTTTCCTAGATTAAAAATGACAAAAGAAAATTATGAAAATTAAAATTATATTTTTCTGATTATTTTTCTATTTATTATGATTTAATTACTATTAGAAACTAATTAAAATGATTAAAAATATTAAATGACTTAGGAAAATTATGAAAAATTCTGAGTAAATCTAAAATAATATTAGAAAGATAAGAAAAATAAAAGCATAAGTTGACTAGGCCCAATAAGCAGATTTGGGCAGATAAGCAGTTGGCTAATAAGCCAAAAATAAGCTAAAAGACTTGAAAAAGTACCAAAAGCTCAGGATAAGTTCAATACACTTATATAAGCACAAAATAACTTAAAAATACCAATAAGCACAAGAAATTAGCAAGATAAGCACTATGGTTAGCTGTGAATTCAAGACAGACACTCAGAAATCAGGCAATATTGCAGACCAGATTAAGGAGTTAATATAAGCTGATAAGTAAAACTTATGGGGGGCAAAAGATAGCTTATACTACTGGCTATCTAAAAATATGAAAAGCCCTATGAATAACAAGCTAATTGAGGTCCAATTTAAGCCTAGATCAGCAGTCTCAACACTCAGCATACACTGAGTGTGCTGCACAGTCTGTGCAGAAATGCACAACACAAAGCAACCTTAAACCAACTCTTGTGTTCTATCTAAATGGACTATTTGTGACTCAGACCAGCCAAGAAAAAGGTCAAAACAAGCTTGTGGCTTATAATGACTGATTAGAGCTTTTTAGAGGCTGAAATTACCACAGCCCAAGCAAAATTGGATTTTCTATCTATAAGGCTTAAGAGATCATGAAAACAGCTTAATTACACACCATTAGGCATAAACTAAACTAAGCAAGAAGCAAATGAACAGTACAGGCTTGTTTGGCCCTTAAGACTGCCATTGCCAAACACTCCTTTCCAGGGAATGTTTGGTTTTTTATCTAGCTCAAGCTGTTTAAACTAATGATAAATGATGAACTAAGCTTGGTTTGACTTATTTAAGGACTAATAAGTAATAAAATCTGGGAAAACAGCTTATTAATAAGCTGTTGCTATTTTTGGTTTTCATATGTTTTTTAACTGTTTTTAAGTAAATTAAAACAAAGCTATATAAAACTGATTCTACTATTCAAATATGATTAAATACTGACAATAAGCATATAACAACAATAATAATCTAAAAATAAGCACTAAAACAGTAAATGCAAAAACTTATGCAAAATATAGAAAGAAAAGCTTACAACTGATATTGATAATGGAACAAAGAACAAGGACCAAGAATTAGAAACCACTCTAGCTTGTCAGAAACAAGCTAGAAAACCCAGAAAAGCTTCCTGAACTAGCTTATCCACTCAGAAATAGCTTATTGGCCTCCAAGTTGACTTTCATTGACCATCTTGATTTCTTGAATTCAGAACATGATTAAGCTAAAATAAGCTTACCACAAGCTATAATAAGCTTGCATAAGCTTATAGAAACAACTTATAAGTTATTTCAATTACTACTTATTTGATTCGAATTATCAGTATAACATGGAATTTGAAATTATCAATAACTAATGAAATTGGACAAAGATTAATATCAAACAAGCTTAAATTACTCTTTATTGATTAATGAAACAAGCTATTACAAGTTATCACTACTGGAAAATGAAATACGATTTATGCTAATATTACCTATTTGCCAATTAAGGCTACAAAAGCTTCTATATATACAAAACTATGGTGGGATAATCCTAGCCGACATCACCTCATCTTTCTGCACCCTTGGATTAACTCAATTTGATCTCAACAGTCCATTTCCACTTTTGGCGGGAAAACAGGACAAGTGTTATAATTGTCTGTTTTAGTTAGTGGGAGTTGGGAAGAAGCATTTATTGCTTTTGGAGTGTTAGGTAGCGTGAGATAAGAGGAGGGGGTGGGTGGTGTCAGAAGGTGGTGGATAATGGTGGTATTGGATGGTGGTATTGGTGTTTTGGCGGTAAAAGGGAAGGAGACGGGTCAAACTTGTGTTTGACCCTGGTATTAGCTAAGGGTTGGGATTGGGCCGGTTTGTTGTTGGGCCAAGGAAAAAGGGTGGGTTTGTTTGTTGGGTTTATTGGTCAGCTGGGTTTAGTTAGGATTTGGACTTTTGGATTTTGGTTTTAGTTAAATCACAAGGACCATATTTGTAATATTCTGAAACTCGAGGGACCTGATGTGACAAGCTTCCAAATTTCATTCAAAGGACCATACCTGCCAAGTTAGATAAACCAAAGGACCTTTATTGTATTCATTTACAATTTAAAACACCCGAGGACCATTTATGTAATTTTCCAAAAGTTTAGGGGTGAAATTGTAATTTTCCAAAAGTTATCAAAAAGGTTCCAAATTGTCATTCATGAATATTACAAGGGTATATTTTGTTAAATTTCCATTTTTAAATACCCAGGGACTAATTTTGCCAATTTTGTAACTTGAGGGACTGAAACTGCCAATTATGCAAACTTTGTTCGTTTTTCATCAGTTTTTAAACATTTTGCATCTGAGACATATAAAACACAATTCTGGGATAATTTCAGTATTATGATGCATTTCTGAGTGTTTTTGGATATTTTGGCAGCTCAGATTAGGTAAAAATGATGAGTATTTAGACACTCATCACTTTGCATTTTGTTTTCTTGGTTTTGGACTAACAATTTTAGGTATGAACATTTGAGCACAAAGGAAGTTTCAAGTGAAATGTGTGAGCAGCAGAATGATGATACAAGTTGCTGACTTAATAGGTTCATGATGGAGAGAGTTTGGGAATTCATTAACAAAGGTTTACACCTAAGTTAATTGATTCTTTAAAACTTCTTTCTTGAAACCTGATTATGATGTTTCACATTGACTTGATGGCTCAGTTGGTCAGATAGTAACTAACACAACTCACTTTCTATCATTTTATACTTTAGTTAGTAAAATGAGCAAGTCTAAGGACATCTGGTAGAAAGAACAGCAAGCAAAAGTGAATCTAACACTTGTGTTAGAGGCAACAATTGCCACGAGCTGGAAACCCTGTCATGAAAGCCCTTTGAATGGGTTTATCTGTACACAGGCAGTTATTTATAACTGAAAACATTGGTTCTCACACAGCCAGAGGTTAATTTAAACTGAAATCTTGATTAAGTTTCTGTTACTACACTTAATCCCTTCAAAATGGTTGTAAGCAGTATGATTTTTCAATAATAAAATCAAGTTCATACTGCTAAGTCAAAAGTTTCTTAAAACATTTTGGATTCAGGATGGCTCAGAAACCTATCAAATGATGGATTATGAGTCAATGCCCCATGATTCACCTCTCACAGGAGTTAACCCACCTGGAAGTGATGAGGGCAGCAATTTAACTTTTAAGGAATTGATGGCTACATGTACAACATTGTCTGAAAAGATGTTCTAAATGGAAGATGAACTCAAGAAATTTTAAAAGAAAAAGTTCAGATGATGGTGAGAGATCTTCCAAACAGGGGAGGAGATATTGTGGTGCATGGCATGGATTAAGGGGAGGAAGATTAACCAAACAAGGGAGGATGAAAGACTGTGAATGTGTATGCTCAGAAACAGGGGAGGAAGTTTAAATTGATCAATCAGAAGAGAATGATTGGGGAGGAATCTTGCCCAAATTGATCAAGACCCAAAAGTTTCTTTGGTTCAAGAAGTGCTTGAGTCTAGTAAAAACATCATCATTGCCAACATGTCTTATTATTCAGCCAATAATAAGAACAAGCTTCAATTTCAGTTGATGGATGCTGTGAATAAGCTCTTTCATCTCTCTTCTTCATGTTCGGACATCTTTGAATTAAAATGATAAAGCTCTGTCTCAAGATCATGTTGGAAATTTGGACAAGATAAGTATGAAAAAGGTATTTGTGTATAAAAGTCAAATATATACGGTAGATAATATCTTAGATATGTGTTCAATCAACATGTTGAATACACAGAACAAGTTGTATCTTAGGGACTAACACACATAACAAGCAAGTAGTTTGACAAGACTTATCCATATTTTAAATATCTCCTTTGTTGTATAAAAGGGAGATCTTATCTTAGATATTAAGTGTGCTTAATAGAAAATATTCAAGTGTGACAAGTTAAAAGCTAAGAAAACATACATTGTGTTAAACAAAACAGAAATAGTTTTCTTTGTAATAGAGATTCAAGGTTTTGTAACCCTAGTGATAGTGAAGATCACTCGTATTATTCACAATAATATTGAATCATTTGGTGTTATACTTTCTGTGTTCATCATTCAAATAACAAGCATCACTGTTCCATTTCCAGTACCAATATCCTTCTAAGTGTGGTTAAGTAGATTCCGCATACTTAATCATATTCACTCAAAGTATCATGTACACACGTTAACAAAGGACTAACATCCTACAAAGTGTATCACATCCTCTCACATCTCCTACACAAACTTAGTAGATCGCTGGCGCGAGCCCTTGATTCCTCAAACAACTGATGGTCACTAGTGTGTGTCCTGGTTCGCTGGCGCGTTACTTTCTTAACGGATGGTCACCAAAACACACTCCAGATTGCTGGCGCGTCATTCGATTAGTCTAAAACTCGGATGATCACTACCTTATTTATGCACTTGACATTCTCACTAAGCCATTATCATATCCGGATACTTGAAAGCTAACAACGAATACAGTAACTTGGTAAAGGGTAAGGATAAAACATTGGAAAATACATAAATTGGTCTAAAATAAAATAAACAAACAGGTAGATTAAGTTCTAACAAGTGTGGTTAATTACTTCCCAACCATCCCATGAAAAAGACACATATCATAGACTAACTCACGATTTAACATTGTAACTCATGCTTTAGGTGGACACGAATTAGACTTAATGATATCTCAATCAAAGAATAAACCTTAGTTGGCGTTCTAATAATGGCCAACTTCCTTGCAATCCATAAATATAATACAACAAGCAGTAGGATATCTCTGCTACTACAATACTTTACATTGTTGGTTTATAACACATACCAACATCTTCTTTCTTTTTCTTTTCACTTTTTCGATATATATATATATATTTTTTAATTAAAACATAATGGTGTAAAATTTCACCACATCACCATAACAATAAATATGGATAATTTTTCTCCATACTTTTCATAATTTCATATATAAAAGTAATAGTGAAAGTAGTGAACACACGAAAAATAAAAATACAATATCTACTTTCACTTCTCATTGCATTGTGCAATTCCCGACCTAACCATATATAGTAATTTACACACACGAACACAGGAAACGCGGGGAATACACACTTTACCAAAAGCAACTAACTACTGACTTAAATCTACAGGATAGGTTAAGGTGTAAGGGTGTAACGAAACATTTAAACATTAGTGTAAGAAACGAAAGAAATGGCTCTGAGGGTTTTTCTAGGGGTATCTTACTCTAAAAATGAGAGTAACAAAAGGGTGAAACACGAGGATTAACTAACCAGTGTAGTTAGTTAATATAACACATAACATATAAAGGCTATTTGGGTGTAATCCTAGAAATTTACCTAGTTAGACAAGTCACTCCAATTATATCAATAATACTCATTATGGTGGTCTCGAATAGTATACAAGCCAAGTTCTAAAGTTTACTGCAAGTCACCGGCACACTCATAATTTTGTGGAATTTGGGTAAAATATTGGAAAACGGATAAGGCTTAATTCTCACAATATGGAAGTAAGGTTTATGTGTGCGGTCTTGCAACTCTGATTTAACAAAAACATGCTAGAAAAATTTTAAATTTAGGTATATTAAGCATAAATTAAGCATATTTTTGAAAAATAAGGACAAGTAACTTTCTAATTCTCCATCCCCCCACTTAAGATAAACAACGGCCTCGTTGTTTAAAATGAAATTAAAAACAGAATATAAAAAGAATTAGAATGGAAAACTCCCCTGAAATGTGTTCGGTATGATCTTCCATTATGCGTTTGTGAGCAACTTTTTATTTTCTGTGCGTGTAATGGCGTCTATATGCCAACATGGCTATAACACACAGAAAATACCAAATGTATGTGAACCACCACTTTATTTGAACAACCTGTGTTAATTACATGAAAATCACAGTTAGTGCGTATCTTGTTAATCGATGGTTAGCGAAAATAAAATTAAAAATTAAAAATAAAAACTGGAAATTTCATCAGGTCAGTCGATACACCGCATCCATGGGATGGGATGCGCCGTATCAAGCCTGGAATAAAATACGAGTCAAAAATTTCATACGACGTATCCTTAAACCTGGATACGCCGCATCAAAACAATTGACAGAAAGTTCAAAAATGCAAAAATAAAAATTAAATGCAGAAAAATAAAAGATAGATATGACTAGTACACTCGATACGCTGCATCCTTTTTATAGGATGCGCCGTATCGATGTGCAGGTATGACAGACTCGATAACAGAAAACAAAAATAACAAATCCGGGTTGTCTCCCGGTAAGCACTTCTCTTTATTCCAGAGTCTTTAAGTTAGACTCATCTTCAGCTCTTACTTCTTGTCATTGACGCCCATGTGTCCTTGTGTGAGCCAGTTAACGATTTTCTCATCACGAACATATTCAGGTCCCAAATTAAACACTCCTTTGTAGAATTTTTTCATCTTTTGGTATGGATACTCGATCCCTTTCTGTACATCCTTCTTATCTACAAATAGAAATGTTGAAAATCTATGGCATACCTTGTTCGCGGCATGTTTAAATCCTGGGTGAGCACGAGGCATCATATAGGTAATACTGTCGTTTCCATTGTGAAAGGTAATTTTTCCTTCAAACCTTTTAGCATCAATGTTAGCTTCCATATAAAAGGGCTTTCCAACAATCACATCACCCATCTCTTTGTTATGATAGGCATCCATGTCTTTCACGATGGTAAAATCTGTAACAATTGAAAAATTTCCAACAAAAACAGGTACATTCATAAAAGCTCCTACTACATTCCTTCCTTTGTACTTAATTTTCTGTTTCATAACTGAATTATAAAAGCTTTTTGACATAACATTAATTGGTAAAATAGGGAAGAAATTAGCATCTAAGTGTTTGTAACCTATCATGCAAGGAAATTGTAAGTTATAAGCACAATCCACATGGATCCTCCTACCATAATCACAGAAACTAGGATATCCCTCAATCTCGTCAGAGTTTTTAGTACTAATAACATTAACCCTTGGAATATCCACAACTTCTCCATCCTCAATTTCGGGTTCTGAATCCTCCAGCACTTGATCATTAAGCTCTAATGGCACATTAAGGTTATTTAATTCAATATAATCTCCATCAATTGGGTCAAGTGATCTATTTTAGACTAAGGTCTCGCCCATCAATCTAGCTTCTAAGTCTAGTTCCATTCGCTCTCTTAATCCTATCACATAGACACTTTTGATAATGCTTTTAATAGGATCATCACTCTTAAAAACTGATTTTTCATCCCCTAATCTTAAAGATATTTTTCTTTTAAAGACATCAATTTTAGCATGAGCAGTAGACAAGAATGGTCTTCCAAGGATCAATGGAATTTTGATATCCTCAGGCATATCTAGAACAACAAAGTCTACGGGAAAGACAAATTTTTCAATCCTAACTAGCACATTTTTAGCTATACCCTCGGGACGTTTCATAGTCTTATCAGCCAATTCGATAATTAGTTTAGTGGGAGCTAATTTACCTAAACCCAAAGTGGTGAAGGTCTTGTAAGGCATGACACTAACACTTGCTCCTAAGTCAGCTAAGGCTTTACTAAAAGACATATCATTAATATGACAAGGTAAAGTAAAACTCCCTGGGTCTTTTTCTTTGTGAGGAAGGGTGTTGTAATCGGTTGAAGAGCACTCTTCTTTCATAGTAGCCTTGATCTCCTCTTTAATTCTTGACTTTTCCTCGAGTGATCTTCTTAAACTGATTGAAGAGTTAAAAAAAATTTTGGCTTTTCAGCTTTAGTATCATCCGCCAATCGTCCAGGAAAGAGTATAGTGGGCGCCACTTCCTCGGTAGTGGTGATCGCCTTGACATGATCTCTTGGTTTGGTTTCGGTTGAGCTAGGTAGGCTTCCAGATCCCCTTTCTTGAAGTACCATACTTATCTGACCAATTTGAAGTTCCAATGCTTTGATCGAAGCTCCTTGATTTCTAATGGAAGCATCGGTTGAAGAACGGATTTCTTTGATCAAAGCAACATTTTCTTCATGTCTTTTTCAGCATCAGCCATGAGTTGCTTCATAGCTTCTTCCAAATTCTGTCTCCTTTCTTGATACGAAGAATTTTCGTTGTCCCGTTGATAGAATCCTGGAGCGGCTGCTCTATACCTTCCGGATGGCTGAAATGGCTGGCCAAATTGCGTGTAGTATGCTTCTTCAAGTGTCTCGCCTTCCTTCTTGGATGGACAATCTTTAGTGTAATGGGGTCCATTGCATAATTCACAACCAACCTGAGCAGCATATACTTTCTCATCCATCTTCTTTAGATCCCTACTAAGTTTGTTCAACTGAGCTTGAATAGCAGCATATCCATCAAAAGTGTCATTGCTTTTAGTCCCAGTAGAGGTCCCATCATGCCATTTCTGAGAATGATCAGCCATTTCTTGAATGGCTTTCCTAGCATTGACTGCACTCATCTGAGGTACAACCCCCTTAGAATCCAAAATCTGGCGAGTAGGCACATCCAGACCCTGATAAAACAAAATCACCTCCTGTATAGTAGTTAAATAATGTTGAGGACATTTCAATAGTAGAACTTTGAATCGTTCCTAAGCCTGATAAAGAGTTTCATCGGGATCTTGCTTGAAGTTATTGATAGCCTCCATCTTCTTAGCAGTATGAGCAGGTGGGCAGTACTTCTTCAAAAACTTTTTCTTCAAGTCTTCTCACTCAGTAATTGAACCAGTTGGTTAATTCTTTAGCCACCTATTAGCAGCGCCTGTAAGTGAAATAGGGAAAACACGAAGCATAAGTTGGTCAATCGTCACATCCTTAGTTGTGAACAAATCTGCTATCTCAAGGATCCTTTCCACATGCTCATTAGCATCTTCATGCTCCGATCCACTGAAGGTGTTTTCACGCAACTCTTTGAGAAATTGACCTTTCAACTCGAACTTGGCCTCTTTGTCAACTTAAGCCTAGCTACACCCGAACCATAGTCTTCTCGGGTCTTAGTCATGTATTCCTCCAAAGTTGGTTACGTCATTGTTTCTGAGATTCCTTCTTCAAACTGAGATTCTTGATCAGAAAAGAAATCGAGCTCTAATGAACTTGAAAAATCACGGCTTGTGGTCTTGAAAAGTCTCCTAAGCGAATGAAAAGTTTGTTCAGGTTCACCATAAGGTTCAACGAGGTATTTAGTAGAACTCCTGGTCATGCACTACCTGAAATCAAAACAAGAGCATCAGTAGGATAGGTTTGAAAAAGTATAATAACAGAAAACTAACAACGAAAACGGAATATGAAAAATAAAAGTTGCTGATATCTGCAGACGATACGCCGTATCCAGAATCCTAGGTACACCGTATGTTCTCTTCGTTTAAATCAAACTTTTATTTAGAAAAATATACGCCGTATTGATGGAAATCAATGCGCCGTATATATTTTTGAATCTGATTATATAAAAATAAATATGTCGTACACGCGAATGTGTATATGCCGTATGTTCGTTTCGTTTCAAAATATAAGCTCCTTTTTATTAATACGTAGTATCGAAATAAATCAATACGCCGTACATATTATTTAAAAATTTGGTTATGTTTTTAATAAGTAAATAAATACGTCGTTTGAGAAAAACTCATGCGCCGTATAGCGTTTAGGGTTTCAAAAAATTTCTGATTAAAAACAGAAAACGCCGTATCTAGGAGGATAGATACGTCGTACTCGAATTATTAAATAAGATACGTAGTATAAAAATAAAAACGCAATACGCCGTATCTAAATAATTAGATGTGCCGTATCATTTAGTTCAGCAAAATACAGTAGACAGTAACTATGCAGAAAAACAGAAAAAATGAAAAACAAGCAAAAATATAGAAATTAAACAAGCACGAAAATCAATAAATGTGCAGAATAATACAATGAATGCAAGTATACAAATGCACAACAAAGTTAGAGAATTAAAAAAAAAAAAAAAAAAAAAAAAAAAAAAAAAAAAAAAAAAAAAACTAAATAAGTTAAACCTAAATTAAAATATTAACAAATATTCAAGTATTAAACAATTCATTCCCCAGCAGCGGCGCCAAAAAACTTGATGTGTGCGTGCGTTTGTCGTTGCAGGTATATATTATGTTATCAAGTTTTAAATTTATATTTAGCCGACTTAACCTAAAACACACGCTAACGGGCAGTGTACCCGATCAATGTAGCCTAGTGATGAAGTAGAGTGTCGATCACTCAAATAAGTACATTTTATTATCATCATTTATCCTATTTATTTGACTTGTTTTATTATATTATACATGAGAATCTTTACATTAATGTTTACTTTAGTAATTCTCAGGTAAAAACAAGCATTATGTGATACTTGGCGATTTTGGACTAATTATGGAGCAAAACAAGCAAGATGTCAAAAGCCTACTGAAATCCAGAAGATCAAGCTCGTTCTACTCCAGATACGCCGCAATATACTTTTAACATACGGTGTATCACTATCAAGATTTCACAAGTTACAATCCAAGACAGCTAAGGTACATACACCGCATACAAAGATCAAGATACGCCGCATCTGAAGACGGTGTACGAATATTCCAGAATATATTAATCTTGGACCCCACGCGAAGTTAAGTCAATGCGCTGCATCTATAAACTCTATGCGCCGCATCGATCCCTCAGACAGAAACTATAAATACCCCAAGGACAGACGAATTTTGGAGACTTTTAGCTCTCGAAGTCTTGGACAGAGGTAAGATATAACCCTAGAGCCGAATTCAGACGACCAAGCAGCACAAGACACACCTTAAACAAAGATACAAGAGCTGTAAGAAGGTCCTGCATGTATTCAATTCATTAAGTAGTTTTGTTTTAATGTTTTAATACACTTTAATTCATCAGGATTGATGGGCTTGTGTCATGTGACTACGGAAGATCATGCACTCCCCTTAATACGACGTAACGTAACGAAAATACGGAGCATTAGCTTTTGTTAATACGACGCATTTAATTTTAATAAATATAATTGATTTTTGATAATTTAAACTGGATACGGCGCATTCTAATTCATAAGCGGTGTATCTGTTTTCTGAATAAAAGTCTGATTAAATTTTAACGTAATAAGATACGGCGTATCCAACTTTCTGGATACGGCGCATCGTCCGCATATCAGCAACTTTTATTTTTCGTATTCCGTTTTCGTTGTTAATTTTCTGATATCATACTTTCTTGAACATACCCTACTGATGCTTTTGTGATGATTTCAGGAAGTGCATGACCAGGAGTTCAACTAAGAACTTGATTAAACCTTTCGAAGATCCTGAACGAGCCTTACATTCGCTTAAAAGGCTTTTCAACACAAAAAGCTTTGAAATTTCAAGTTCGTTCGAGCTTGATTACTTTTCTGAAGAGAAGGAGGAAGAAGAAACAGAAACAATGACGGAAAACACTACTATGGAGGAATACATGAACAAAACCCGTGCTGATTACAGTTCAGGAGTTGCTAGACCGAAGTTTGATGAAAAGTCAAAGTTTGAGTTGAAGGGTCAGTTTCTCAAGGAGCTACGAGAAAATGCTTTCAGTGGAACAGAACATGAAGATGCTAATGAACATGTTGAAAAAGTCCTCGAGATTGCAAATTTGTTTACTACAGAAGGAGTCTCTGACGATCAACTTATGCTAAGACTATTTCCAATTTCGCTTAAAAGAGCTGCTAATAAGTGGCTAAGGAATGAACCTGCTAGTTCAATCACAACATGGGAAGATTTGAAGAGCAAATTCCTGAAAAGATATTGTCCGCCTGCTAAAACTGCTAAAAAGATGGAGGCTATTAACAGTTTCAAGCAAGAAACTGATGAAACTCTTTATCAAGCTTGGGAACGATTTAAAGACTTATTAATGAAATGCCCTCAACATTATCTAAGTCCAATGCAGGAGATAATATTGTTCTATCAAGGATTGGACGTGCCTACTAGACAAATCTTGGATGCTAAGGGAGCTGTGCCTCAAATGAGTGCAGCCGATGCTAGAAAAGCTATCCAAGAAGCTGCTGATCACTCTCAAAAATGGCACGACGGAACCTCTATTAGATCTAAGAGCAGCACTAATTTTGACGGGTTTGCTGCAATTCAAGCTCAATTGGATAAAATTAGTAGAGAGATGAAGAAGCGTGATGAGAAAGTTTATGCTGCCCAAGTTGGATGTGAAAAATGCGAAGGACCTCACTACACTAAAGATTGCCCTAAAATGAATGAAAGTGAGACTTTTGAAGAAGCATACTACACACAATTTAGACAACCATTCCGACCTTCAGGAAGATTTAGGGAAGCTGCTCCGGGATATTATCAAAAGAACAACTATAATCCCACTTATCAAGAAAGGAGGCAAACTTTGGATGACACTCTAAAGCAAATTATGGCCGATGCTGCTAAAAGACATGAAGAGAACACCGCTATGATCAAAGAAATCCGAGCCTCAACAGATACTATAACAAGAAATCAAGGAGCTTCGATCAAAGCATTGGAACAACAAATCGGACAAATGAGCAAAGTTCTTCAAGAAAGGGGATACGGAAGTTTACCTAGCTCAACTGAAACTAACCCAAGAGATCATGTCAAGGCCATATGCACTACTGAAGAAGTCACGCCTAACATACCTTTTCCTAGAAGATTGATGAATGGTAATGATGCTGCAAAGCCCGAATTTTTCTTTAATTCTTCAATCAGTTTAAGGAGGTTACTCAACGAGAAGGCAAAGATTGAAGAGGAGATCAAGGCTACAATGAAAGAAGAGAGCTCTGCAACCGACTTACGTGCCTTGCCTCATAAAGAAAAGGACCCAGGAAGTTTTACTTTACCTTGTTCAATTAATGATTTATCTTTCAATAATGCATTAGCTGACTTAGGAGCTAGCGTTAGTGTTATGCCCCTTAAGACATTCACTACCCTAGGACTAGGAAAATTAGCACCAACTAAGCTGCTTATTGAATTGGCTGATAAAACGGTAAAACGACCTGAAGGGGTTGCTGAAAATGTGCTAGTTAAGATTGAGAAGTTTGTTTTCCCCGTAGACTTTGTTATATTAGATATGCCCGAGGATGTTAAGATTCCTTTAATCCTTGGAAGACCTTTCTTGTCTACCGCCCATGCTAAGATTAATGTGTTTAAAAGAAAAATCTCATTAAAGGTAGGGAACAATAAACTAGTCTATAAGTGCCAATATCCTGCTAAAAGCATAATTAGAGGCGTCTATGTGCTAGGATTAAGAGAAAGTATGGACCTCGATCTAGAAGCTAGGTTTATGGGAGAAACCTTGGTAAATAATGAATCACTTGAGACCTATAGTGGAGACTACATTGAATTAAATGATCTTAATTTACCAATAGGAATCAATGATCAATTTATGGAGGATTTTGAACCCGAAATTGAAAAAGGAAAAATTATGGATGTACCTAGAATCAATATGATCAACACTAAGAATTATGATGAATTTGAAGGGTATCCTAGTTTCTGTGATTATGATAGAAAGATCCATGTAGATTGTGCTTGTAATTTGCAATTTCCTTGCATGATAGGATTTAAACAGGTTAGTGCCAACTTTTTCCCTATTTTACCAATTAATGTAATGTCAAAAGATTTTTATAATTCTATAATGAAAAACAAAATTGAGTATAGAGGGAAAAACGTAGTTGGAGTATTCATGAATGTACCTATTTTTGTCGGAAATCTAACTATTGTTACAGATTTCACCGTGGTGGAAAACATGGATGCTTATCGTGATGTTGAGATGGGTGACGTGATCGTTGGGAAACCATTTTGTAAGGAGGTCGAAATTAACGCTAAAAGATTTGAAGGAAAGATCACCTTTAAAAGTGGAAGCAACGTCATCACTTACATGATGCCTCGTGCTCACCCAAGGTTTAAACATGCCCCTAACAAATTTTGTTACAAATTTACACCATTTCTTTTTGTAGATGAAAATGACGCTGAGAAAGGGATTGAGTATCCGTACCAAAAGATGAAAGGATTCTACAAAGGTGTACTTGAATTGGGGCCGGAATATGTTCGTGACGAAGTAATTCGCAACTACATCGTGCACGGACATGTGGGAATCAATAGAACAGAATAAGGAGCTGAACGTGAGTCTAACTTGAAGACTCTGGAATAAAGACAAGTGCTGACCGGGAGACAACCCGATGGAAAAATTTTTACTTTTCTGTTCTGTGTCGAGTCTGTCAGACCTGCAGAGGATGCGGCGCATCTCCATCATAAGATGCGACGCGTCACCTGCACTGGTCATATCTTATTTCATTTTATGCATTTTTATTTTTGACTTTAAAACTTTCTGTCAGTTTATTTAATGCGGCGCATCCCTGGTTAAGGATGCGACACATCTTTTATTCTGATTCGTACTTATTCCAGGCTCGATACGGCGTATCCTCGTCCATAAGATACGGCGTATCGACTGACCTGATGATTTACAGTTTAATTTTTTAGGTTTTATTTTTACTAACTACTAATGTATTATGCAAGTTTGAACCTTCTTAACTCAGGTGTGTTAAAGTCTAAATGGTATTATAGATTCCTGCATTTTTTGTGGATACATCATCTATGAAGCTTAAACGTTCTCATCCACAAGAAAGTTGATTTTTGCTCTTATACGAATAATGGAGGATCATACCGAGCAAATCTCAGGGGAGTTTTTCTGTTCTAATTCTTTTATTTTCCAGTTTTTAACCTTTGACACAAACAACGAGGACGTTGTTTAACTTAAGTGGGGGATGGAGAATTAGAACACTTACTTGTCCTAAACTTTTGCAAAATATGCTTAAAATGCGCTTAATATATCAAAATTTAAAATTTTTTAGCATGATTTTGTTTAAAGTCTAAATTACATAACCGCACACATAACTCTATTCTTTCAAAAATATTAAAACTTTAGTGTGCTGGTGACTTGTAAACTTTAGAACTTGGCTTGTATACTATTCAAGACCACCATAATGAGTATTATCTATATAATTGGAGTGAATTGTCTAAATTGGTAAATTTCTAGGATTACACCCAAATAGCCTTTATATGTTATGTGATATTAACTAACTACACTGGTTAGTTAACCCCTGTATAAACCCTTTGTTTACTCTCACTTTTAGAGTAAGATACCCCTAGAAAAAACCCTCAGAGCCATTCCTTTCGTTTCTTACACCTTTGTTATAATGTTTCGATACACCTTTACACCTTAGCCTACCCTGTAGATTAAAATCCGTGGTTAATTGCTTTAGGCAAAGTGTGTTTCCTTACATTACCTGTGTTCGCGTGCGTAATTCATTATCTTTGGTTAGGTTGGGAAATTGCACAATGCAATTGGTATGAAAGTAAATATTGTATAACTTTTAGTTTATTTTTCATGTGTTTGCTACTTTCACTATTACAGTTATTTCTGAAAGTATGAAGAGTATGGAAAAATTATCCGGAAAAATAGTGATAGAAAAGTTGTGAAATTTTACACATATATGTTGATGTTAAAAAAAAAATCGAAAAAATATAGAAAAGAAAAAGAAAAAGGAAAAGTTGGAAGTTTGTTTTAACCAACTTATGTAAAGTTTTGTATTAAGTGGGAGATATCACCACTATTTGTTGTTGTATATTATATTTATGGATTGAATGGGAGTTGGCCGTTATGGAACGCCAACTAAGGTTATTCTTTGATTGAGATTTTGTTGAGTATAATTCGTGTCTACCTAAAGCGTGTGTTTCAAGTGTTAAAGCGTGAGTTATTCAATGATATGAGTCTTATTCATGGGATAGTTGGGAAAGTGATTAACCACACTTAGGATTTTAATTTATCTGTTTTGTTTATTTTTCATTTTACACCTATTTGTATTCCAAATATTATCCATACCCTATATCATTCTTCATCCAAACCTTTGATTTATTGAGATTAGGGATTTGAGCAATCTTAAGTATCGTAGTCGTGGATTCGGCTATGTATTTATGATTTTGTCGCCCTTTTTGATATAACATTATTGGTAAAGATTACTTGGTCCTATCTTTAGCCTATTCGAGTTAAGGATTTGAGCAATTGCAAGTATCGTGGTCGTGGATTCAATCATGTATTTGTAATTTTGTCGCTTTTTCTGGAATATGAGATCGATAGAGATTAAAAAGGATGATCAACCCTTAACCAACAAACCCTTTTTACCGCTTTAGACTTGTTATTCCTTGGCTTTAGTGGGGGAGATGCGTATACTTGCCAAGCCTATGATAGAATATTCGTCACGACTAAGCAACTAAACGATTTAGAATTGTTTTACATTAAAAATTATTTTGGTTTCTACTTCGTTAAGTGTTTGGTTGTGTGATTATGACAAAACGAATACGTGCTTAAATACAAAAATAAATCCTAAAATCTTTTAGGATAAATTTTCATTTGATTAATTCTAAGGTTTACTTGGGGACAAGTAAAGTTCAAGTGGGGGGATATTTGATGAACTCAAATAAGTACATTTTATTATCATCATTTATCCTATTTATTTGACTTGTTTTATTATATTATACATGAGAATCGATACATTAATGTTTACTTTAGTAATTCTCAGGTAAAAACAAGCATTATGTGATACTTGGTGATTTTGGACTAATTATGGAGCAAAACAAGCAAGATGTCAAAAGCCTACTGAAATCCAGAAGATCAAGCTCGTTCTACTCCAGATACGCCGCAATATACTTTTAACATACGGCGTATGATGACGTATAGTCTACACCCGGTCACGAACCCGATTAGTAAACAATACTAATAATTGAGCCCACCACGTATGGGCCGCTACGGCAACAACTGGACTACCAGTTATGCGGCTGGGTCCGACAAGGCCCAAAGCCCAAAGTTATCTTTGGATAAGATATGGAATATCTTCTAAAAAGAGAGGATATATACTATATATCCGATGTCGGCTAACAGGCCGAGGAGTAGGGAACACGAAACCCACTAGGGTTTCATGCATATATAAAGGGCACCCAAGCCCTCGGTAAAGGTACGATCTACTAAAAACCCTAACTCTTCGCTAAAACCCTAAATTCGATTACTTACTCTCACGCCGGAGGATAATCGGGGGAGACAATCCCTCGATAAGCCTAACGGTGTTTGTTCTTTTTCTTAGTGCGCAGGTTCCATCAAGCATTAAGAGTTAATTGGTACGAGAATAGAAGTCCTCACAAGGAACGCCCAACTTTTGTATCAACAAGTGGCGCCATCCGTGGGACCCTACACTAAGAATTTTACCAAGAACTAGAATGACGAAACACGGAAGTCACAAGAGTCCGCATGGGAAGAAAGCGCATGATGACTCACTAGGGAAGAAGCATCAAACGGATGCGCCCCCTAAGCAGGCCACTGGGACAACCAGCACGCCTAGAAGCTTAGGAGCGTATTCAGATCTGGTCTTTCCTGCGGTAGAATCACTTACCAAAACTACCCCCGCCATTACGACAAGTACTAGCGCGGTAGAACTGGAGCGCACTCCTCTTGCCATGCCAGAGGTGAACTTCACCGAACCTCCCAACGCGCCTATCCGAAACAAGGATCCTACCTTGGAAACAGACTCCATCGCGCTAGAAGGAGTCACTTCCGAATTAGCGCCAAGCGACTTTGTATCCCAAAACTACGAAGCCTTGACTGCGCTCATGCGAGAGGAGGCAAAGAAGAGGTCAAGCCAAAGTCTGCACGGCAGACTCAACTTTGACCCTGAGCACGAAGCATCCCCACCGCGCTACCAAAAGGAAAGACGCGAAAGGGATAGCCGCAAACAACCAGTGTTTGCCAGGATTGGAAGGAAGGTTGTGAACGATGAAGCAGCCGACCTTCAACATATGGAAGAGCCTGAAGAGGGGGAGCGGCGCGCCAATGTCCACGCTAGGCTTGGCAGACGCAGGATCCAAGATAGGCTTGGGCGACGATGTTCCCCAAGTGAAAGCCCCTCAAGCTCTGATTCTGAGGATAGTCGGCGCAAGCGCCGCAGAGAAGCAAGCTCGGACTCTGATGATAGTCGACGCAAGCGTCACAAAAGAGTCCGCTCATCTTCAAGAGATTCCTCGGACAGCGAGACTGGACACTGGAAATCAAGAGGAAAATACCGCGACCAGGAAGACGAAGATATGTCTCTTCCCTGGCGTCGCCAAAAGGTTGATGCGTTCACTAGGCGCATCAGCGACTTTTCGGAGAATAAGAAAAGGCGCATGCCTGCTAACGTCAAAACATATGATGGGACAGGTGATCCTGATGATCACCTAAAAATTTTCGAATCAGCAGCTACTATCGAAAATTGGCCACAACCTGTGTGGTGCCATATGTTCAACTCTACGTTAGTAGGGAATGCGCACAACTGGTTTAGCAAGCTTCCACGTAGAAGCATCGATGGGTTTGAAGAGTTGCGCAAGGCGTTTCGCCTAAACTTTACTCAAAGGAAGAAGTGCGCTAAAAACCCTGTCGAACTTGCTAGGGTTAAACAGCGACAAGGGGAACCCACGAGTGCTTTCATGGAACGTTTTAAGGACGAATGTATGAAAGTCAAGGCGTGTCCAGAGATACTAAAAATATCGGGTTTTATGAATGCAATCAATAACCCCGATTTGATAAAAAAGCTAAACGATAAGGTTCCCCTAACCTTTGACGAACTCATGAAACGCACGAGGTCTTTCGTCCAAGGAGAAGAAGCCGCCGCGGATAGCAAAAAAGGCTATTCGAACCATAGGCCACAAGAAGAGTCAAGGAGACAATCCAATGACCAGAGTGGCAATCGTAATAGGAGTTATCGCACTCAAGGCGGTGGAAGGGGAAACGATAAGTATACCCCATTAACAAAAACTCCAAAGGAGATATTCGCGACGGAAGGGGCGAACTTCCCGAAACCACCAACAATGCGCACCCCAGAGGATCGGCGCACAAGCAACAGTTATTGTGAATATCATGGACAGAAAGGCCACACAACCAACGAGTGTGTCCAACTTCGCCAATTGATTGACAAATTGGTAAAGGAAGGAAAGATGGACCACCTCGTAAAAAATATCAGGGAAGGGAAAGATAAACCCAAACCAGGGGCCAAGAAAGAGACATCAAAAGAAAAGGCAGACATCATCTACATGATACAGCCATGGCAGCGCGCGACAAGACAAAAAGTCAGCCAACGGTTTTCTAAAGAAAACGAAATTTCTTTCCCCTCCCTGACTGCGAACAACGCAGTGGTGGACCCACTTACCATTGAAATACATACGGGGGGTCACGACATCCGTCGCATGTATATAGATGGAGGTGCATCCGCTAATATTATATATGAACACTGTTTCAAGAAACTGCGACTTGAAATACAGGGTCAGTTGATCCCAGCCACAGCACCGCTCACTGGCTTCACAGGGGAGAAGATATGGCCCATGGGGCAATTGCGTCTATTTGTAGAAGTTGGTGACAAACCACACTCTACAGTCACCTGGATGGACTTCATGGTAATCAGATCCCCCTCTCCGTACAATGGCATCATCGGGAGACCTGGAATATCATCTATCCGCGCCGTACCATCCACAGCGCACGGGATGCTAAAGTTCCCAGTGGAAGGAGGTATTGTCACTCTTTACAATACCACCATCCCACCCAAAGAATGCAACGCAGTGACAAACGACGTAAGCGATGCTCCAGAACAGCGTGCAATCAAAGTCCCAAACCTAAAGGTCGCCATCCACCTTGACTACCCGGATCAACAAGTATCTATTGGCGGGTCTCTGTCTGACAAAGGCAAATCAGCTATATGCGCACTCTTGCAAAATAACTTAGATATTTTTGCATGGGAGCCAAAGCACATGACAGGAGTGCCACGTTCTATCACGGAACACAAGCTACAAATCCGACAAGGATATCCTCCAATACGACAGAAAAAGCGCGGACAAGCCCCAGACCGCGCAAAAGCCATCCTGGAAGAAGTACACAAATTAGTAAACGCAGGTATCATGCGGGAAGTGTACTACCATGACTGGCTCTCTAACCCAGTAATGGTAAAGAAGAGTGATGGCAGTTGGAGAATGTGCGTAGACTTCACAGACCTCAATAAAGCATGTCCACAGGACTGTTACCCGCTACCGGAGATAGACTGGAAGATCGAATCTCTGTGTGGATATCCCTTCAAATGCTTCCTGGACGCATACAAGGGATACCACCAAATTCAAATGGCGGAGGAAGATGAAGAAAAAATGGCCTTTCACACAAGTCAAGGGGTTTATTGCTATACAAAGATGCCCTTTGGCCTAAAAAACGCAGGAGCAACATACCAACGATTGGTAGACACTGCGTTCGAGAAACAAGTAGGCCGCAACTTGGAAGTATACGTCGACGACCTAGTCATCAAAAGCCATACCGAGGAAGAACTAGTGCGCGACATGGAGGAAACGTTCAAAACACTGAGGAGAATCAACATGAAATTGAACCCCAAGAAGTGTACATTTGGCGCAACAGAAGGCATGTTCCTCGGGTATTTGATAGAACCTGATGGGATCAAGCCTTGCCCAGAAAAGACCCAAGCAGTCATCGACCTTCCCTCACCGCGCACACTGAAGGAGGTTCAGTCACTAAACGGCAAACTAGCCGGACTGAACCGATTCTTATCTAAATCAGCGGACAAGTCACTTCCCTTATTCAAAACACTCAAGAAGTGTACAAAAAAGGGAGACTTCAGGTGGACCGCGAAAGCAGAAGAAGCCTTCCAACAGCTCAAACAGCACATAGCAGCGCTCCCAAAGCTTGTCGCACCCCGACCAGGGGAAGAGCTGATCATGTACCTATCTGCGACCCAGGGAGCAGTCAGCGCAGTGTTACTGACAGACAGGAACTCTGTCCAAACACCCATTTATTTTGTTAGTAAGGCGCTCAAAAAGACAGAGATTAACTACACCGCAATGGAGAAGTTGGTCCTAGCCTTAGTATTTGCAGCAAAAAGACTGCGCTGGTATTTCCAGGCGCACCCAGTAGCTGTTATCACAGACCAACCCATCAAACAAGTTATCTCGAAACCCAACGCATCGGGACGCCTACAAAAATGGAGCGTTTTATTGGGTGAGCATAACATATCATACAGACCGCGCACTGCAATTAAAGGGCAGATATTGGCCGACTTCATTATCGAGAAGCCAGATACTGACGCTACACTTGCGACAAGCAAGGAGGAACTTCAAGAACCATGGATTCTATTCACCGATGGGTCCTCATGCGTAGACGGATCAGGAGGTGGTCTTATTCTCACTAACCCAGAAGGAATTGAATTCACCTACGCACTGCGTTTTGAATTCACAGCCACGAACAACGAGGCAGAATACGAAGCACTCCTGGCTGGGCTACGCATTGCAATTCAAATGGGTGCACGCAACTTAGAGGCGAACGTCGATTCACGGCTAGTTGCTAACCACGTGTTAGGCGAGTATATAGCAAAGGAGGAACACATGATCCAATACCTCGAAAAAACCAAATCTCTGATCCAGAACTTCGATAGGTTTACCATCAAACAGGTTCCCAGGGGTGAAAACAGGAAGGCAGATGCGCTGAGCAAAATTGCATCCACCAGTTTTGCACATTTATCAAAACAAGTATTGGTGGAAACCTTGAAAAATAAGTCAATCGAAGAGATGGAAATATCCACAGTGATAGAGGAAGAAGGCCCTACGTGGATGACACCAATCATTGACTTCATTAGCAAGGGCGTACTCCCCCAAGAACAGAAGGAAGCTCGAAGAATCCGGCGCACAGCGCAGCGATTCGAGCTTAGAGATAACGTCTTATATAAACGCTCATTCCTGCAACCATGGCTTAGGTGCGTTGGACCTCTCCAGGCAGACTATGTACTCCGAGAGATCCACGCAGGCTCATGCAGCATGCACTCAGGACCACGGTCCATTGTAGCGCGCGCACTAAGGTCTGGATACTATTGGCCAACTATGCACCGTGACGCGCGAGATTTGGTACGGAAATACAGTGATTGCCAGGTCCACAGACCCATTCCGCGCCGACCACAGCATGAACTAACGCCTATTACATCGCCATGGCCATTCCACAAATGGGGTATCGACATCGCTGGACCTTTCCCTATTGCCGCAGGTGGATTGAAATTCCTTATTGTGGCAATAGACTACTTTACTAAGTGGATCGAAGCAAAAGCAGTAGCGACCATAACAGGTAACCAAATAAAACGATTCGTATGGGACAACATAGTATGTCGCTTTGGATTACCTGGTGAAATTATCTCAGATAACGGAAAACAATTCCGTGATAACCCGTTCAAAGATTGGTGCGAACAGCTGAACATCACACAACACTTCGCGTCAGTAACTCATCCACAGACCAATGGTCTGGTTGAACGCGCAAATAGAAGCCTAGGCGAAGGAATCAAAGCGCGCCTGGACAGACACAAGGGAAGATGGGTAGAAGAACTATCACATGTTCTCTGGGCGCACCGAACAACCATCAAGGTTAGCAATGGGGACACCCCCTTCTCTTTGGTCTATGGGACAGAAGCTGTAATACCAGCTGAAATTGGAATGCCAACCCTCCGTACTGCGGAAGTTAATGCGGCAACCAATGATGATGAGCGGCGCATAGACTTAGATCTATTGGAAGAGCGACGTGAACGCGCAGCAATACGCGAAGAAAAAGCCAAGTCAAGAATGAAAGGATACTATGATGCCAAAGTACGCAGCACGTCATTCAGACCAGGTGACTTCGTATATCGCGAAAACGACTCAAGCCGCGCAGAAGACACTGGTAAGCTAGGACCAAAGTGGGAAGGACCTTACGAGGTCATAGAAGCACTTGGCAATGGAGCATATAAGCTACGCGACAAGGACGGACATGAACTACAGCGAACGTGGAACGTCCGCAACCTCAAGCGGTGCTATCTTTAAATCAGGCTACGGCCCAACATGGACACTCACGCACTTTAGAAATTGCCCCCAATAAGGATCCATGTAATTTTATCTTTTTTTTTTAGTATTATCTATTCTTTTTTAAAAACTTGCAAGTATTAATAAAACGTTATGGTTTCTAGCTAACTCCATAACACATTTAACTTTATTGTTTGCATCTTTAATTATCATGTTTCAATATTGTTATCATTCTGCCTACATGGCGTGCATGCACACACTAAGACCCACGATGGCAGATAGGATGAGTAAACCTAATAAACAACTCGTTGAGTAAGAGGGTTGCAAACCCATCAACTTTGGATCACGAATCCTTGTTAAACACCTTGCGCTCAAGACGTTGGCGCAAGATCCTTACGCATCCCACGACGGATGCGCGCTAGGGCACATTGTGCGCGTTTAACAACTCAGGAAATCAAGACTCTTGAATCCTTAAAGCATAATACGACAAGTAAACTTATAAAAATACATAGATGACTATGATTCCCTTCTTTACACTAAGTTGGAAAAAATTCAATACACGACTACGGTCCTTAAGAAAATTCATGCATAATAATGATTCTTCTTTTCTAAATACGCTTGTACACCCAAAGATATCTTCACGCAAGGATACATAAATCATATACGAACTACGAGTTCAAAAGCATAAGTATTGGGAAGTTGTAACAAACAATAAGTACAAAAGCAATATTTCCATATACAATAACATGCTTCTAAATGCTATATGTGCGCCTTAGCTGACTGAAGCCCCCACTCAAAGCCGCTTCCTTTGCATCCTCGAGCCTCTTCAACAGCTCTGCATCATCAAGGGAAACAGTGGCCACGCAGACAGGCACGCCATCGGATCTAGGCTGATGCGCAGCGCCTATGCCGCACGAAATGGCCTTTCCTTTCGCGCCTTTCTTCCTTGCGACTCTGGAAACATGAGCATTTAGAGACCTTTGCAAAGAAATCTCTTTCTCAAGACGAAAAGGATTCAGAATGTCACGAGGCTGGGCAAAAATGGGTACCTTCAGCTGCGCTACGTCAGGCTTCAAGTAGAAGTCCAACTGCTGATCTGCACCATCCTGCAGATGCCTGGGAAGAGTGAGCCCCACCATGATCACGCTGATAGGCTGATCCGGATCACGCTCCAAGGTAGCGATATGCGGAAGCTCAATCTTCTTTAGCTCTTCCATGGCAGCAACAAGCTCAGCACGGGCATTCGCCTTATACCCAGGCACCTCCGCAAGTGGCACAGTCAACAACTTGGCCTCATCAAGCTTGTCTGCGGCTAAAGTCTCCCCATGCGCAATAGCGCAATCCACAACCTTTCCGAAGGACGTGGTGACCTCGGGATGCTCCAAAGTACACATGGCAGCCAGGCGAAGACCATGACTGATCAACCACCTACCAAAATAACACAAGTGTTAATACGAGAGAGGATATAAATATATACAAGTTATATGGAAATACAACAGCATGTACCTGCGCTCAGCCACAGACTGAACCAAATGAGGGTATAGCTCCTCATCATACTCGACGCTGAGCTTACGGAGCTTCTCCTCCTGCATCTTCAGCGCAAGCTCCACGTGGCTGCGAAACTCCTCAATATTGGCAAAGTGCTTGCTCCTATTCTGTTCCAAGTACTTCAGCGCCCATAAGGAGTTACGCTTCTGACGGTCCGCATGAGCACGCTCCTGCTCCAACTCAGCCACCACCATGACCTTCTCCTCACCCATTTTTCGCGTCGACGCCTCTGCGCGCTCCAGTTCAGCCTTGGAGCTCAGCTGCTCAGCTTTAGAGCTTGCTAACTCAGCCTGCACAGACGCTAACTGCGCCTGCAATCGGGAAACTTCCTCAGACTGATGCACCCTGGCTTGCACCACCAACTCGGACTGGCGCACAGCGATGGAGGCCAGCTCCTCCATCACAGAGTCAAAAGAACTTGACTCCCCTTCAACATCCCTGGGAGACGGCGCCTTATGCAAAGAGGAAGTCGCCTTGGGAGGCGCACTTCCAGCTACAATGCCAACATCCTCTACAGGCTGTTCACTACATGAAAGATCAAGAAGCAAGGTTAGCGCACAAATAACAGTCATGCATATGAAAAATCCTAAGGGATTGCTTACGTGGGGGGAGGAGACGAGGACACGTCCTTCTCCATCTCAGCCGTGGACGTACCCCCACCGGACTTCTCAGCATCCACACTGAAGACACGAAGGAACAAAGTTAGAATAAAGTGTAACTTGACAAAAGTTAATAACTAATAACTACCATACTTACTCCATCTGCACTTCAGTAAACGATGGGCTCTTCTCAACCTCAATGCGCGGCCTCTTGGACGAGCTTTCACCACCACTACTAAGCGCCCTCTTGCGCGTCAGTAAGGAGCTCTCCTCCATTTCACTGTCAGACTCCTCCAAATTGATCAACGTTTCATGGGGAGGAGACTGCGCAGTGTCAGGACCCTGCTGCACAGGAGGAGCCACCTCCTGCAACGGCTCAACTACCACCACATCAGGGGAGCCTTCAGGATCTGGAACAACCAAATCCACGACGCGCCCTGCCGTCGCCTGCAGAATAGTCTGCTCGCCGTCCCCCAGAGGACGCACTCCTACCGCCACGGAACGCGGATTCTCCAGGCGCACAACCGAAAAAAGATCCATCTCTGCGCATAAAATAGACAAAAAGAAGCAAGTTACATAACGTATGGAAAACGAAGAAACGCTTACACTAATAACGACAGTAAGGCGACAGAAAGAGCACCCACCCGTGCCATCCGCATTCAAGAATGTGGGAACTTCCGTCTCATGCTCAAAGTAGTTGCGATTGATGCCCATGTGCACCAGAAATGCTTCCGGATATGGTTTGATCGGAAGGCGGTTCTCATTTATGATCACCGCATGATCCACGTTATACCATGTTTCAGGGGGGCGCTCATCCTTGGGCAGATTAGCACGGGTGTAAAACGGAAAGTGGGAAGGAAAGACGGCGGCGTCAATCCAAAAGAATTTCTCCCTCCAGTCCTTGAGTTTATCCACCTTCTGCACATAGCACTGTAACTTGCCTACGCGCTTGGAGAAGGTAACCCACCCATTTGACCACGTCGCGTGATAGAACGCGCGGAATAAGTGGAGGGATGGGTGAATCGCCAACAAGCGACAGTTCACCTCAAAATTGGCGATCTTCCCAGCACCAATACAATGCAATTGGGAGATGTGGAGCTCATAATAATTGAGTATATCACTCAAGAGAACGGAAATGGGTACGCGCTGATTCGCCCACTCGAAAAAGCGCGTATATAGCCCCACCTTCCCATCGGGGAAATTCGCGATGGTGTCATTTGGACCTGGCACCTCTGGGTACAGACCATATGGGATAAAATAATCCGAGGTGAACTGATTCAGTTCATCCTCGGTTATGTTCGAATGAAAATCATGAAGTTGCGCTACCATTTTGTGATTCAGACTATGTGCGCACGCGCTATTACCTATGAATTATCGTTCTTGAAAGCAGAATCGAAGGTGTAAAAATGGTGGAATTGTGATTTTTTAACTGTGGACAACACAGTAAATGGAGGCGGAAGTTTATATAGTTTCCCCATCCACCACAGATGATTGACACGTGTATCCCACTATCTCAAATCGTGTGGCTAGGATATATGACGGTACAAGACAAGTGGGCAACCTCTCCACTTCCCAAGGTACCCAAATTGCACTTTTTTGGACTAGATACATAATACGTGTATTTTTTAGGCAGTATATTTTTGAAACCTTCCCGCGTACGCGTGGGGAATAATTTCGACACGACTTTAGTCTAGCATCCGCAGGTTTTACCCTGCGCACACTAGACTGGGGGGACATGATGACGTATAGTCTACACCCGGGTCACGAACCCGATTAGTAAACAATACTAATAATTGAGCCCACCACGTATGGGCCGCTACGGCAACAACTGGACTACCAGTTATGCGGCTGGGTCCGACAAGGCCCAAAGCCCAAAGTTATCTTTGGATAAGATATGGAATATCTTCTAAAAAGAGAGGATATATACTATATATCTGATGTCGGCTAACAGGCCGAGGAGTAGGGAACACGAAACCCACTAGGGTTTCATGCATATATAAAGGGCACCCAAGCCCTCGGTAAAGGTACGATCTACTAAAAACCCTAACTCTTCGCTAAAACCCTAAATTCGATTACTTACTCTCACGCCGGAGGATAATCGGGGGAGACAATCCCTCGATAAGCCTAACGGTGTTTGTTCTTTTTCTTAGTGCGCAGGTTCCATCAAGCATTAAGAGTTAATTGGTACGAGAATAGAAGTCCTCACAAGGAACGCCCAACTTTTGTATCAACAGCGTATCACTATCAAGATTTCACAAGTTACAATCCAAGACAGCTAAGGTACATGCGCCGCATACAAAGATCAAGATACGCCGCATCTGAAGACGGTGTACGAATATCCCAGAATATATTAATCTTGGACCCCACGCGAAGTTAAGTCAATGCGCCGCATCTATAAACTCTATGCGCCGCATCGATCCCTCAGACAGAAACTATAAATACCCCAAGGACAGACGAATTTTGGAGACTCTTAGCTCTCGAAGTCTTGGATAGAGGTAAGATATAACCTTAGAGCCGAATTCAGACGACCAAGCAGCACAAGACACACCTTAAACAAAGATACAAGAGCTGTAAGAAGGTCCTGCATGTATTCAATTCATTAAGTAGTTTTGTTTTATTGTTTTAGTACACTTTAATTCATCAGGATTGATGGGCTTGTGTCATGTGACTACGGAAGATCATGCACTCCCCTTAATATTGCTTTCCCATTAATTAAAGTTTATATGTTGATGTCTTTGGTGACTTTTATTAGTGCATTGATAACCTCTGTGTCTAGCTGAGTCTTGCTTGGGTCGCCATGCCCCTTCCTCGCCTATTTATTTTAGCGTCTCTTGAATAAATAGGATAGACATAAGTAATCATTAAGGGTTTACTCGCCGATAAGATTAGAGCCAACGAGAAAGGTTTAATTATATACACTTCATATAAAACTAACAATAAAACAAGTGACAAGCTATTTAATTATCAGGAAAGGTCTTCTTATTGTCTCGAGTATCTATCTGTGTACATGTGTGCTAATCGCTGATTCGTGCTCATTAGTTTAGTTTTCTATTTAATCATAACCAAACCGTGCCAGTCTCTCAGGCTGAACCCCCTTGCGTTAGATTAGGTTGTATAGCTAACTTAGGATATTAAAATACTGATTAGAATAACTAGATAATACGTTCCACTCTTAGTGATCGACACTCTACTTACCATTATATTCATACTGACCAGGTACACTGCTCGTTAAGTGTGTGTGTTATTGATAAGTCGGCTAAATATAAATTTAAAACTTGAGTAGGCATTAATACTGCTAAACCGCAACGACACATCACGCGCATCACCTAGTTAGTAAGTAGAGTGTCGATCACTAAGAGTGGAACGTTAATACCTAAGTATCTACCAATATTTTAATCCTACAGTTAGTTCTAATTAAACCCAATCTAACGCAAGGGGGTTTTCAGCCTGAGAGACTGGTACGATGTGTAGATTAAGTAAAATAGTAAATAAAACTAATAAGGCGATTGGCACACACGTACACAGATAGAAGACAGATGCAGATAAGAGGCCTGGCCGATAGTAGGAAAACTTGTCACACGTTTAATTGCTTAGCTGTATAAGATGAGTGCTAAAATCTATTATCTCTCAGTAGAATCTTAGTATATGCGTGTATACACTTAATGATTACTAGGTTTATGTATTATTTAGCCCTTTTACAGGCTTACATTAACTATGCAAACGATGTTAATGAAGTAATTGTGCGAGCCTAAGGTCGACAAGGCACGATAAACTCAATATGTAATCAAAACATATGCATAAGAAACCAATTAGACATCAAATGCTCTGTATAAAAGCTGGAAACAATTAAGTCCGATCAAATAGTGAAAAAGACCCTAACTCAATGATTAACAGATTTCTTATACAAATAAATGAATCTTCCTATGAATTAAAGTACTAGCAGGACCTTCTTAATACTCTGAATTCTTGCTTTAGGTTGTGTCTTGTGCTGCCAATTCGTCGCCTTCTGTGGTATTCTCTGTGTATTCAATGTATATCTCGAATGTGGTTGTCGAATGGGGTATTTACATTCGGGAAACAGGATCGATACGGCGTACCTAATAAGTTGATACGCCGTATCTAGGTAACTTAGCGTGGGGTCGTAGATTATTATATTTAGGAATATTCGTACACCGTCATATGATACGGTGTACCTTCAATATTCATACGGCGCATGTTCTTCAGTATCTTGGATTATCTAGTGAAGTCTTGAAATTGATACGCCGCACCTCTGGGATGTCATGCGGCGCATTTGGAGTAGGATAGGTCAGATCTTCATATGTTGACCAAGGTTTCATATACGACGCATGGGATAAATCCATGCGGCGTATGCTTTATAGTCAGGCAATGGTCTTCATAATCGTCTAAGTCTTGATGTACGGCATATCTGTCTAGAATGATACGACGTATCTTCCTTCAGTTCAGTAGACTTTTCCAGCTTGATCCATTTTGCTCCAATTTTCGTCCAAAATAGCTAACATTCACAAAATTCTTATTTATAACTAAGATTTACAAAAGTAAGTGATTAATTATCAATTCTCATATAAAATAGTATAAAACAAGCGATAAACATAGAATAAATTATGTCAATAAATTGTTGTTATTTGATATCATCACTACTTATGGGAATAAGTGGGATATAGAAGATGAAATTGTTGATGGGATACTTGAAGACTTGTGGAAAAAATATGGGAATAAGGAGGTTGCGAAAGGTTAGACTTAATGATTGAAAAGTAGGATAGTAGTAATGGTTGAACTATGATGTCTTTTTGTTTTTGCTATCTTTCCAAATACCAACTCTACAGGAAAAGAGGTTGATGTTATCATTATTTTAGACACATCTGATGATGATTTTGAGTTGTTGTCTTCTAAGAATACTACTTCCACATCAAGGGTTAGAAAGGGAAAGTCTTCCACTTTGAAAGGTTTCCCTCCCTAAGCTTCCAAGGCTTCCACTCCCAATGCTTCCAATGCACAACCTGTTAGCTCCCTTGTTCATAAAAGTCCAAAAACAAGGGAAAGGGTTACTAATGTTGTACTTGGTCTTGTAGCGGTTGTGGGAAGCTCCAGCACAAAGAGGAAAGAGTGGTATGTGCCTCCCCCTAAGGAGCTCAATTCTCCCCCCCCCCATGAATATCAAGTCTCTCATCAAAAAGTTCACATGTTATTTTTAGTTGTTTATGTAATGAGGATGTTAATTTTTTTGGATGATGATGGCTACTCAAAAAGATGGTTCTTAAGATGTATATTTTGTTGTATATGTTATAATTAGTTGGTAATGTATGTATATTTTGGTTTTGCTTTTTCCATTTTATCAGTTTGCATTTGCATATGTAGTTTAGGGGGCTGTTTGGAATAACCAATTTTGACTTATAAAGTCAACATATACCAAAAAATTATAAACCAAAGTGTATTGTTATAATCTTTTAAAACATCCTTTGTTTGCATTTGTAGTTTTGGTTTTGCTGTCTACATTTTTCAGTTTGCAATTGCATATGCAGTTTAGTGGATTGTTTGGAATAACCGAATTTGACTTATAAAGTCAACAGATACAAAAAAAAAGTAGTAACCAAACTGCATTGTTATAACATATGAACTACATCATATCAGTTAAGTTACATTTACACTAAAAGACAACATAGCATTTCTTGCAGGTGATTCAATTGGTTAATTGACTAGCAGGTGAATCGAAAGCTTTATGACTTGTAGGTTCTTCACTTGGTGTTTGACTTGGGCGTACTCCACTTGGCCTTTGAGTTGCAGGTGGTTCAGTTTCTTCATCACCACTGCCCAAGTAAGCACCAACTCTAGTAGATGCAGTAATATGTAGGCCCACTACATATCCACTGCTATCTGTTGTAGTTGTGTTTTCCCTTATAACACCACCTCTACCAGTAGAAGATGTGTTTCCCCTTCTGTTAAGGCACACTGGACAAACATACCACATGAAATCTCTATAAGGGGGACGCCTTGCAAAAAAGGTCAATCCGGCCATGTTCTCACTTTCAACCGAACAGTCAATGCATGCCATTTGACAACCATTTTCTGCATCCATGGTGAAAAGCATTTGATATGATAAAGAATTGATGAAATGTGGGTATTATATAATGAAGCAAAAAAGGATGTAATATGGTACAATGTGGTTGTTGAACAAGTAGATGGGATTAAAGACAACATAAATGCTTAAAATAAAGCCAAAACATTGAGAATTTGAAATTTTGACTATTGCATCCTAGGAAAACTATCATGGTGTCCAAACTTACACACTGGTAAAACCAACTAACAGCATTTAGGACAACCATTTTTTTGCAAGAAACATTATGAAATCTACATCCAGTCCAAAGCTGGCCCAATAATCTGCCTCTTCCCTTGCTTCCATTTCTGCTTCTTTTCTAGCTCTTTCCTCTTCAAATTTTTTGAACATTCTCTCATTTTCCAAAAACTGCTGGAATGATTCTTCATCCATCCTTGTCAGCTCTTCTTCTAGATCCAACCTTCTATGTTCTTCTTCTTGAAAAATAAGAGCTTCAAGAAACTCTTGTTCCATGGTGTGCCTTATCTCGTCTTCATCCATCCATTGCAAAAAAGTAATAGATGCATACATCAACTTCAATGTAAACACACAAGAACCTCTGTCATTCATATGATAAATATATGCATACCTGTTGCCTTCTGCCATCACAATGCCTTTTTCTTCCTCGTATGTTACTTTCCTTTGGTGGTTTTGGAACTTGTTCCTTGTGACACTTACTCTTATTATATCCAATGGTATGACAGTTAAAGCATTTGATCTGTTTACAAGATCTAGATTTACCATTGTTAAGCAATTTCAGTGAAAAAATACTTTAGTGTTTTTGAATTTGAATTTGGGGATAATTGTAGTAAAAAAACGCTCATACTTATAAATGCATTCCTACACTTTATGCTAACTTAACCAAATGATATGAGACGAAAACATTAACCTTATATGTATATACTATTTCAGCAAGGACCAAACATCTAACAACAATGAATATAATCAAGACAAGCAAAAAAACCAAAAACAAAGGCAGAATAATATAAACAGATCTTCATTCATTCCATAAAATATTACTATACATGATGATAGATGATTTAGCAAAATACAATTTCAAAAGCCCCAAAAGACAACACACATTAAACACTTCATGTGCTTCCATTACTGCTTAACAACAAAATCAGGTACTCCTAAGAACATCAAGGAAGTTATTCCTGTCCAACACCTGAGCATGGGTTCCAGAAATTAACTTCTTAATCTCCAAAACCTTGAGCACATTTTTCCTTTGAACCTTGTGAAGATCCTGTAGAACCTTGTACGTCATAGCCGATGGACGATATTCTTCAAGTTCAGTTATGAACTCTTGTGTTTCTTTTATAACACCAACCAAATCAACACATGACTTTTGGAGCCCCTTGACAAGATGTATATCCTTGTCGTTCTCCCTTTGATAGTAAACAGCAATGGAATCAAACATGGAGTAAGAATCTGTAGCGGCGGCAAGTTCCTGTAGACGTGGGAAATTGGACATTTTGTTGTTGTGTTTTTAGGGTTGGGAACTCTGTTAAATGTGTTTTGGGTATGCAAATGATTTAGGGTATGGTCCCTTAAATAGCAAAGGCAAAGATGACCATACAAATTCAGGGACCAAATGTGAAATAATTAGATCATAAAGAGTAAAGTTATTAAATGGCGGGAAATTTAAGTATAAAAAGGGCAAGATTGGAAAGGTTGGGGACCAACTATGAAATAATGAAAACTTCCTTAATATGCTTAACTTTTTTTTGGGGCGCGACCCACTAAACCCTCAAAAGATCAAAATACCCGATTCAAACAAAACCAACGTCATTCCACATTGTGAGTGAAACATACACCAACTCATAGCACAACTCATTCTCAAAATGGAAAGGAGCATATTTGTGACAACGTTTAAGGATATACAACCAGAAGAAGAAGGAGAAGTGTTGTTCCGGATTTACACAAATGGGATATTTGAATATATCCCACTCAGGTATGAAGGAGGATCCCTTATTAATGTTAGTGCTTTTAGCTGTGATAGGGATATCTTTAGTTTAACCCTTGATAATCTATTATCAAAGATTAAGGAACCAAAATGGGCGCTTTTTTTCTGTGATCCAAAAAAATCCCTAGGAAATGGTTTACAATTGATTAATTGGGATGATGATGTTCTTAAGTTGTATGAGTTGGCTGAAACACATGATTCAGTTGATATCTTTGTTGCTCATAAGCCCCAAATATTAGCATAATTTTACTTGAAAAATATTGGTTTTCATGTTGTGGGTTAGGTAGAGGAAGATGCTAACTTTAGAATGTCAAGTCCAAGACCTTTTAGGACTCGACGTAAATGGAAATTTGTCATTTTTGAGTATATATTTTTCCAAAGGAAAACTCAACGGATGCGTTTTCCCCGGGTCGTGTCCCAACGAAGGTCGAATATCGAGTTGTCGTTAACGTTGTCGAATTGTGTGGTGAATGTGTGTGAAAAAGAGTGATTGATTGGTGATTTTATACTACGAATAATGAAATTATAAAAGAAATTAACTAATTAAGCTAATGGAACAATTAAACTAAGCAAGTAACCCTAAAAACGAAAATTGAATTTAAAAACGTTACGCGACGAAATTTAAAACGTAAATAAAAAGTGATTTTCTAAAATTTAAAACCTAAAAATATAAAAATAATTTTCCTAGATTAAAACTGATAAAAGAAAATTTTTGGAAAAAGAAAAATATTTTTTAAACTTTTTATGAATTTTTTATGAATTAAAAACTAAATAAAACAATTTAAATGATTTAAAAATAGTAAAACAATTTGGAAAAATCTGAAAATTTTTGACTAATTTAAAATTGAATAAGAAATCTAGGAAAAATAAGATCAGCACTCAGTTCAGCTTAAATAAGCTGAACAGTCAAAATAAGCTCTAGGAAATAAGCTAAAAATAAGCAAATGAAAGCCAAAAATTACAAGAAGCTCAGGAAAGATGAAATATACTATATTAAGCACAGAACAACTAAAAGTGAACAATTAAGCACAAGTAATAAGCTGAAAAAGCAGATGAGGAGTAGCAAAGAAAACAGAAACAAAGGCTAAGTATCCAACTTCTCAGTCCAAATAAGCAGTCCTAATAAGCAGTGAGATTGAATCTTAAGGGGGCAAAACATACTCAGAACTACTGGCTACCCAAAAGTACTTCAAATTCCAATTTTCAACTTCATTTGCTTATTGAAATTGAGCCTAGAAAAGGTGCTATTTGACTGAAAATGGAACAAGCAAATTAGCAGTCCTGATGAAGGGTATTTCAGACCTAGAAAAAGCTATCCAAATAAGATCGAAAGGTGAATCCTAGATATTGCACCTTTAGCCTACCTATCAAACTACTTACAAACCAAAATTGAAGGCCTGAGCTTAATCAAATAAGCCACAAAATAGCTTAGAACAGCAGCTTTTAACAAGGTTCTGCACAACAATCTGAGACAGCAGTGAACTATTTTCGCGCTAAATTCTTTCAAAACTAACTCAATTCAAAACATCTCTTAGATTCTAACTTAGGCTAACATATATGACTCAGGAATGCTAAAATGGGGATCCAAATAAGCTCAGCTTATGCTGAGCTTATTAATGCAGTTTCATCTCTAAAATTCCACCTAAGAGTTCTAAACATCCAAATCACTTACAATGAACTTATTAACTCTTACTAACAGCTAATAATACAAATTCAAAGCAAATCTAAAGTAGCTAATAGTGCAAGTCAACAGTAGAAGAGCTAGAATACCTCTAACTGCCACTGATCCAAACACCCTTTTAAAACCTACTATTGCAATATCACACTAGATTTCTTCTATTTAAGCTATATCTTTTGCTATACTATGATCATCTAGACTAATTATAATCTAAATAACAGTATTCAATTTAAAATAAGCAGTAATAATAAGCTAATCTCTAATAAGCAAATAAGAAGCTAGAAATGAAATTAAAACTCACAAGGTAAATTCCCCTCAGCATGAACAGAGGGGATTCACTATGCTTGCCTATCTTTAGATAGGCTAAAGGCTTCCCTTTCTCCTTTTAGACTATCAATTCCTTCTGAATAAGCTCAGCTTATTGGATAAGCTGATGTTTGACTTTTGTTGGACTTTTTGTGATTTGTGAGATAAAAATAGTTTTGACCACAATAAAAACTCACAATAACTAAACAGCTAATATGAGCTTATAAAATGGATAAAAACAGCTTATTGAAGCTGAGCTTTTAGACTATTTTTGGATTTTTTTACTTTTTTCAAATTTTTTTTTGTGAATTTTTGCAATAAGGTGAATAAAGTATGAGAACAAAAATGTAAATAAGCTAGAAATTGTTTATATAAGCTACTGATAACACAAATAAGCTAAGATTAAACTGAAAACTTAAAGAGAATCGAATTGATAAGAAATGGAAACTAAAATTTCATTAATAACTTTTTAAAATTACAACTGGAAGATAGAAATTACAACTGAAATGAAATGATTAACTAAGAAAAGCAGTAAATTGGCAACAATTTTTTAAAACATAAAAATTGGACAAAACCTAATGAAGGAGGAGGTCTCCTATTTATAGCCATCAATTGAAGCTTCCAGGCTTTCCAGGTCACCAATCCGTGTGCATTTGAGCTCTTATCAACCCTTGATCATTTCTTGCCCTCCAATCTTTGATTTCTAGCCATAGGATCAAATTCGTGAGGTTTTCCCTCCAATGAAATGCTGCCATGTGTCCACTCGTGTTTTTCATGCCCTCATCTGACACCCCTGACACCCAATGATTGGACCAATCTACCCTTACTCTCGGTAATTTTGAGGTTGGGAAAGTTAGGGTTCATGTTGTCTGGGTAAAAGATAGAAAAGGGGGGCGGGTTTATTATTTTTAACTTTGTTTGACTTTTGTTTTAATGCTTTGACCAGAGGTTAAAGTTGTGGGTGGATCGGGTTTATTTTCGGATTGGTGGGTCGGTGAGTTTATTTAAGAAAGGTTGGGCCGGGTTGGGTAAGGGTGGACTGGGCTAGGATTATTCTAAGGTGGGTTGGGTTTGTGATTAAGCAATGAATCCGGATAAGGTGAATGGTTATAGGATTTTTGGTTTTAAAAATATAGGGACCAATTGTGTATTTTTCTGAAATCAAGGGACCATTTCTGTCATTTTTCCAAAGTATAATCCAAGGGCTTTATTTTTAATTTGATGAACTTTGAGGATTGACTTTGACTTTTTTGCATCCCGGCTTCGGCTTTTGACACTCTTCCAAATCTCGTGCTCGGTTTTCCGCTTTTCTTGTCTTTTTTGTCGGTTTTTCGCGATATCCGTCCCTGCATAGACAAAAACACAAAAAAACTATATCTATTGGCATTATGGTCGGGTTTTTGGTCGTTTTGGTCCGGTTTTGCTCGAGAAAAGGTATGTGATTAAGCACATACCAAAATTCCCCCAGACTAAGATATTGCTGTGTCCTCACGCAATGTTATAAAAACATGTTTTTGAAACCGAAAATTTTCTAATCTCTTTTTACTAACTTTGAGAAGTAGCAAAATTTTCAAAAGAGATCAAGAAATCTTAAGTTCTAAAAACTCCTCATTTTTCCTTTTATTCTATTTTTGTATTTTTTTCATAATCATGTGACGGCTTTGTTGACAATCATTATCTCATGATAACTTTTAGGGTCTTCGAGTAGGAAACACGACTCATGAAGAAGTGACCATACGGATAAAATTCGTCGTTCCTGATTTTTCACGAGTCCCCAAACTAAGCTTAAAAACGAAATCATTGTCATTTACAAGTTAGATTGCCGACACTACCCATGGAAGTTACTTGTGTAATTACTTCTCGTTCCCAGATTCCTATTTTCCTCTATTTATTTTATTTTTGGTGAGAAATGAATTTCTTCAAATTCTCGTTTCGATAAGTTTTAGTCCGATAAAGATACCTAGTTTAAACGCTAAGTAGTTTCCAAACCTTCCCTCGAAAACCGTTGCATACAAAAATGAGGTCCACATCAAGGTCTCTGATTTAACACGATTTTTGAGGATATCCCTTTTATATACGACCGAAACAACTCATCTACGAGTCCAGAGACAGAAGCTTTTATTAGGATACCCTCGGAGTCGAAGTTTAGCATTTTTAACATTATTAAGCACATTAACGTATTTAATCCTTGGCCCTTTATAACAATCACAACATCGGTTACGAGCCGGAAAGATGTGATAGTCTATTATGACCTTGGAATTTTTCCTCTGCCTTTATTAGAAGTCTACAACATCGGCTGCGAACCGGCAAGATGTAGAAAACTTTTTATGGCTTTGGATTATTATTATACATTATCATATTCATTAATTATTTGTGTTGCCAAACCCCAAGTCCTACGGCTTTTATAACAATCCCAACATCGGTTGTGAGCCGGCAAGATGGAATAGTCTATTACACCGTAACACTGACAGTACCTTGATGTGTACCCAACTTTCATAAGCAAGAATTCTCTAAGGAAGAAATAAAAACTAATTATCGCCAAAACCAAAATAGCTTTAATTATTCCTAGATTACTATTTTTGGGTGAAACAAGCTTATGGGAACAAAAAGCCACAAATAACTTCGATGAGCTCTAAAGAGATCCAACTACTCCACGTTTAGCAATCTAACTTATAAACAACTCTATCATTTCTCGTTCTTCGCAAATTTAAAATCTTAAATAATAAGATCCGCGAATGCTTAGCCAAATAATCAAGCCATGCATATATAAAGTCAAATACGGGAACTTACAAACTCTTAAAAAGAATTCGCATTTTATAGCTCCTTGTGTAAAAGACTAGCACAAGCTTATAGATTATAAATGGTTAAGGAGACAAGCTAGGGCTCAACACGCCCGGTCAAGTCAGAATTTTATTCCTACTCTCTCCAAGCGGAAAGTCAACAAAATTGTCAAAATATTTTATATTTTTGCACAAAATTTTTTAAATTTTTCTCATTTTTTTAGGAAAAACGGGGTTGCATGAGTAAACGGCAAAAAATGCAAGGCACAAATCAAATTGAAAGATTACCCCCCCCCCCCCCCCCCCAGACTAAAACGAGACATTGTCCTCAATGTCTTAAAGGTAAAGGTTCTCCTACATAAACCTAAGGCCGTTTATTAATTATGCCAAAAGATAGATGTAAAACGATAAGATTTAGGATATCGGATAAGTAACGGATGATGAAACTCGAGTAGCGTGAAGGAAACTACGAGCACGAGAGTCTTCATCATCGGGCATTCCTGGACATACCACAGAAAACAAGAAACACAAGAAATGGAGAAGGGAATCCTCCTCATGTCACTTTATTAGAAAATAGATAAGAAGATAGATGGATAAGCATGGGGTGCCTCCCACGAAGCGCTTGTTTTTGGTAACCAAGTCACATGAGCTTGACTCGACCCCGAATTTAATTGTCCATGGGGGAGCATGTGGAATAGATAATCTCCATCGAACTTTCGTTCAAGATGTTTGGATAAACACTGAAGCATACGAAAGTTCCACTCCGATGAGATACCCATAGTATTTTTAGAAAGAATAACCATAAAGGGTAATACCGGGGTCAAAGATGGTATCCTCACTCCCAACGGAGTGAAGAAGCGGAGAAGTCACAACATATGTGATGAAGAGCATGAAGATTTTGATGATTATCATGAAATACTCTTCATCATCAGCAGAATTTTTGTCAAAAGTCTCGGGCGGGAGGGTCGGGATGAAATCTTTATGAGAAGGTACACCTCCCCCCAGACTAGTATCTTCCTCCAGATCAAAATAGAATTTATCATATTCTGGAGGAGATATCAAAAGAGAGAGTTCATCGGAGAACTCCTCGGGATAAAGATCATTCAATTAAAAAAAATGAATCATATTCGGGAGGAGAGATATGAGCATGAGAAGTGGTACTGCCACTACTCGTCTCCTCCGAATGATCAATATCGAAGTAGAAGGCTTCAAAAGCCGGGATAGAGAAATCAGAATGAGAAGTGGGATTGCCACTACTCTCTTTATCAGCATCGAATATGAAACTCTCATATTCGGGACAAACATCCTCGAGCTCGAGCTCCAAAGGATCAGACGGATTTTCCTTAACTTCTTCATAAACTTCTTCATAAGCATCGAATGGAAGGGAAAGGAACGGTTCATCAATTATTTTTAATGAATCATCTTCCCCCGGATCACTGTCAGTCTCAACAATTTCCGGCGAAATTGGAGTTTTATCAAAGAACACCTCGACTTCTTCCCTAGAGATAACATTCTCTTCAATCGTAGGAGAAAGATGGGAAGAGTCGAAATTAAGAATCTCGATGTGATAAACTTGTTCTGGAGGTGGGACAGGTGGTGTGCTCTTAGAGCTAGCAATTTCCACCGCTTCCGATGTAGTCTCCGTTTCATCTTCATCATCGTCGTCAATAACACTCTTAGTATTTGCAGCACAACACTCAAACCATTTGTTCGATCCAGGAGTAATTTTCATGGCCTTGAGCTCAGCACATTTTCCTGACATACTCTTGACCGTGAATCTTGAAAGGTTTGGATCAACTCTTTTAGGAACAATTACGGGATCGGACTTCTGATCAACCGTAGCGACATTGCATTTGTCGGTTTGAGGTTTCGAGTTCGGATTAATGTTGAACGTAACTTTTTCCTTATCGACCCGCAAAGTAATTTCTTCACCATAGACATCGATCAAAGCACGCCCGGTCCTCAAGAATGATCTTCCGAGAATGAGAGGAACCCGGGGGTCGGCGTCAAAATCAACTACCACAAAATCGGCTGGAAAATGGAACTTCCCGACCTTTACAAAGACATCCTCGGCTACACCCTTAGGAAGGGTTATGGACCGATCCGCAAGCTCGAGGGTCATGCAAGTGGGGGTAAGTTCGGGCAAAGAAAGTTTCTTCCAGATGGATAACGGCATTAGGTTGATGCTTGCACCAAGATCGGCCAAGGCGTGACATTCAACCATTCCCGGAAATTCACATGGGATGAGAAATTTTCCGGGATCTCCAAGCTTTTCCGGAAGCTTTTTGAGAATTGCCGCTGAGCAGTTTTCGTTCACTGGAGTTTTTGCTAGTTCCGATAATTTTTCCTTATTGCTCAACAAACTTTTGAGGGTAGAAATGAATTTTGGCATCAGAAGTAAAGCGTCCGCGAAGCTTATATCAAAATGTAATTCTTGGAATATTTGAAAGAATTTTTCCATTTGACTCGAAGCTTTATCACGGAGCTTTTGATCACTTAATCTCGAGGGATACGGAAGGTTTTCTTTGACGGGAATTTCTTTTGGTTCAACATTCTTTGGTTTAGATGGATGGATGACCGGAGGTTGGACATCGTTGGTTCCTCCGTTGTTAGTAGGAGGTTCCGTGTCCTTGGTCACCTCGGTCTCACGGACGACTACCTTGGGAGGTAGAGAAGAAGAGGTAGCCGGAGCCGTGGGTCCATCATATGAAACACCGCTCCTTGTAGTGATCGCCTTAGCATCGCCCCTCGGGTTGGCGATCGTGTTGCTTGGAAGAGTTCCAGAGCCCGAGGGTCGATCATTTAAAGATTTCTTCATCGCAGCAATCTCGACTTGTTGTTGATTAAACTTCCTATTCATATCTTCTTGGTTCTTAAGGTTCATCTGATTCTGAAGAATAATCTGCTTAAGCAACTCATCCGTGGGCGACGGAGGTGGAACGAATCCTTGATTGTAGTTTTGGTTTCCTTGATTAAGGTTTTGCCCACGGTTGTTTTGGTTATGAACTTGATTGGTATTAGGGGGAGGATGGTAATTCCCTGGATTTGGTGGGTGGTAATTCCCTTGGTTGTTACGGTTTTGGTTTGGAACAGATTGATTATTTCTGTTTTGGTTCTGATTCTGATTGTTTGAAGCTGGATTGTTGAAATCTGGTGGTCCAAGATAATTGTTAGAACGGTAGCTGAGAAGATTACGGTCTCCTTGTGGTTGGTAACCATTACCTCCCTGGTTATAGGATCCCGAAGCAGCATAAACGTTCTCTTGAGTTTAGCCACCTGCGGCTGGGCACTCGAAATACGGATGTGGACCACCACAAGTTTCACAACTTTGGTTTACAACATTGACTTGATGATTGTAATGTTGAGGGAAAGTTTGATTGTTGTTGTGGAATGGAGAAAGGCCGGGTGGTCCCATTTGGTTGTTAGCATTTTGAGGACGGAATCCTTGAATCTGATTGTAGGTTACTGATGCTACAGTAGCATTCAAACCTTGGCCACCGGAGGCTTGACAATCATAATAAGGATGTGGACCACCGCAAATCTCACATTTCTGATTCACAACATTGACGGGCTGAGAAGATCTTTCTTTATCAATTAGACGCCCGATTTGTTTAGTGAAAGCGGCAAAAGCTTCTTCTTGTTTGCTAAGAGCTCGGGTGAAAGTAGCATCTGATTTGTTACTCATATTTGAAATTTGAGCTTTGGTTCTAGAACTCCTCACTCTGGCTTAATTTTCAATGATAGTCAAAGCTTCTTGAGTGTTTCTAGTCAGAAAATTTCCACCCGCAGCGGAATTGAGTGAATCTTGATCAGATGGATTCAACCCATTATAGAAAGTATCAATTTGAAGCAAGGTTGAAAATCCGTGATTAGGACACTTTTTTAACAACTCTTTGAATCTATCCCAAGCTTCGTTGAACGATTCATCGAAAGCTTGCTGAAATCGAGTGATTTGATTTCTGAGATTCGATGTTTTAGAAGGAGGATAAAAGTAGTTCACAAACTTAGAGGCTAAGTCATCCCAAGTAAAAATCGAATTAGGAGGTTCCTTATCAAGCCAAGTCCGGGCTGCTCCTACGAGAGAAAAAGGAAACAACCTCAATTTAAGCACATTATGAGGAACGTGATTCAAGTTAAGTGTTTCGGTGATGTCGATGAATTTCTGGACATGGGAATGAGGATCTTCATTTTCAAAGCCGTGAAAGGAAATACCGGTGATAAGATTAAGTAACCCGGTTTTTATTTCAAATTGATTTTGAAACATATTGGGGATCACGATTGCTTTGCCACCACCATTGAAAGGTGATTGGAGTAATTCTTCCATTGGTCGGAGGTCGGGAGCCGGCCTCGGGTTTTCATCACCACCCATCGGCGGGTGTTGATTGTTTGGGTCGTCGTCCATTTCTTCAACGATTGAGAAATGAACACGGTGATTGTGACGGATAATTCTCTCGGGATTTGAGAGTGGTGAAAGAAGAGGGTGAGAAGTAGAAGATCGGGTGTGCATACACCAAAAACAAACACAAAATCAAAAAGGAAAACCAAATTTGAAAATAAAATATTTTTGGATTTTTATATTTAATGAAAAATTAGATTTATTATCTTTTGGTGATCGTTGATCAACCGTACTCGTTTCTTTCAAAACTACGCGCAGCGTGGCGGGAGAGAAGAATGGATCTCTCTTCGGTCTGCAATATAATGTCAAGACCTCCTTAAACCCCGTGTATAGGTTGTAGTAAAGAAATAATCCAAGTAACGTTTAATTTCACGATCTCTTTTGTTGTTTATTCGGAATGGTTTACAACGCCCTCTTGAGAGCGAGGATATATTATTTTTGGTATTTTTGAAAACACTTTAGGAAAAGTGTTTTTGATTATTTTCTTTTTGTATTTTTATTTTTTAAAATAAAAACGAGAAACTTCCGAGGAAGGGTCTTCAAAACACGATTCTATGGCGAAACTCCAACTCTTTTCAAGCCTTCCCCGGCAGCGGCGCCATTTTTTTGATTTGTCGTTTTTAAGTATATATTTTTCCAAAGGAAAACTCAACGGATGCGTTTTCCCCGGGTCGTGTCCCAACGAAGGTCGAATATCGAGTTGTCGTTAACGTTGTCGAATTGTGTGGTGAATGTGTGTGAAAAAGAGTGATTGATTGGTGATTTTATACTACGAATAATGAAATTATAAAAGAAATTAACTAATTAAGCTAATGGAACAATTAAACTAAGGGGATAATTACCAAAATAGCCCAAACACAAATGGGCGGTTCCCTATCTAACCCAAAATCCGAAAATAATTGTGTTGCCCAGGGCAACCGGCATTTTTTGGGGCAACCGAAGGATTTCCAGTGTATTTTTTGGGCAACAATCGCCCTTTTTTGGGCAACTGGGGGCATTGCCCAGGGCAACCGGGGTAGAAATATCCCATTTGGGTTTTGGGTTATTTTAGTAATTATCCCTAAACTAAGCAAGTAACCCTAAAAACGAAAATTGAATTTAAAAACGTTACGCAACGAAATTTAAAACGTAAATAAAAAGTGATTTTCTAAAATTTAAAACCTAAAAATATAAAAATAATTTTCCTAGATTAAAACTGATAAAAGAAAATTTTTGGAAAAGAAAAATATTTTTTTAACTTTTTATGAATTTTTTATGAATTAAAAACTAAATAAAACAATTTAAATGATTTAAAAATAGTAAAACAATTTGGAAAAATCTGAAAATTTCTGAGTAATTTTAAAATTGAATAAGAAATCTAGGAAAAATAAGATCAGCACTCAGTTCAGCTTAAATAAGCTGAACAGTCAAAATAAGCTCTAGGAAATAAGCTAAAAATAAGCAAATGAAAGCCAAAAATTACAAGAAGCTCAGGAAAGATGAAATATACTATATTAAGCACAGAACAACTAAAAGTGAACAATTAAGCACAAGTAATAAGCTGAAAAAGCAGATGAGCAGTAGCAAAGAAAGCAGAAACAAAGGCTAAGTATCCAACTTCTCAGTCCAAATAAGCAGTCCTAATAAGCAGTGAGATTGAATCTTAAGGGGGCAAAACATACTCAGAATTACTGGCTACCCAAAAGTACTTCAAATTCCAATTTTCAACTTCATTTGCTTATTGAAATTGAGCCTAGAAAAGGTGCTATATAACTGAAAATGGAACAAGCAAATTAGCAGTCCTGATGAAGGGTATTTCAGACCTAGAAAAAGCTATCCAAATAAGCTAGAAAGGTGAATCCCAGATATTGCACCTTTAGCCTACCTATCAAACTACTTACAAACCAAAATTGAAGGCCTGAGCTTAATCAAATAAGCCACAAAATAGCTTAGAACAGCAGCTTTTAACAAGGTTCTGCACAACAATCTGAGACAGCAGTGAACTATTTTCGCGCTAAATTCTTTCTAAACTAACTCAATTCAAAACATCTCTTAGATTCTAACTTATGCTAACATATATGACTCAGGAATGCTATAATGGGGATCCAAATAAGCTCAGCTTATGCTGAGCTTATTAATGCAGTTTCATCTCTAAAATTCCACCTAAGAGTTTTGAACATCCAAATCACTTACAATGAACTTATTAACTCTTACTAACAGCTAATAATACTAATTCAAAGCAAATCTAAAGTAGATAATAGTGCAAGTCAACAGTAGAAGTGCTAGAATACCTCTAACTGCCACTGATCCAAACACCCTTTTAAAACATACTATTGCAATATCACACTAGATTTCTTCTATTTAAGCTATATCTTTTGCTATACTATGATCATCTAGACTAATTATAATCTAAATAACAGTATTCAATTTAAAATAAGCAGTAATAATAAGCTAATCTCTAATAAGCAAATAAGAAGCTAGAAATGAAATTAAAACTCACAAGGTAAATTCCCCTCAGCATGAACAGAGGGGATTCACTATGCTTGCCTATCTTTAGATAGGCTAAAGGCTTCCCTTTCTCCTTTTAGACTATCAATTCCTTCTGAATAAGCTCAGCTTATTGGATAAGCTGATGTTTGACTTTTGTTGACTTTTTGTGATTTGTGAGATAAAAACAGTTTTGACCACAATAAAAGCTCACAATAACTAAACAGCTAATACGAGCTTATAAAATGGATAAAAACAGCTTATTGAAGCTGAGCTTTTAGACTATTTTTGGATTTTTTTACTTTTTTCAAATTTTTTTTTTGGATTTTTGCAATAAGGTGAATAAAGTATGAGAACAAAAATGTAAATAAGCTAGAAATTGTTTATATAAGCTACTGATAACACAAATAAGCTAAGATTAAACTGAAAACTTAAAGAGAATCGAATTGATAAGAAATGGAAACTAAAATTTCATTAATAACTTTTTAAAATTACAACTGGAAGATAGAAATTACAACTGAAATGAAATGATTAACTAAGAAAAGCAGTAAATTGGCAACAATTTTTTAAAACATAAAAATTGGACAAAACCTAATGAAGGAGGAGGTCTCCTATTTATAGCCATCAATTGAAGCTTCCAGGCTTTCCAGGTCACCAATCCGTGTGCATTTGAGCTCTTATCAACCCTTGATCATTTCTTGCCCTCCAATCTTTGATTTCCAGCCATAGGATCAAATTCGTGAGGTGTTCTGTAACACCCCCAAATTACCGCAGCGGAAACAGTAGTGTCAAGGGGGTATTACTTCATAATACAGATCAAGGTATAGAAAACGACCTCTAAGTGAGACGTTTTGAAAAGTTATCATTCGAATTATTAAAATCAGAGTTATGACAATAAGTTCCCAGTAAAGATTACATAAAAGTTTTCAAAGTGTATCGAATGATAAAGATAGATATGAGTCTTCAAATATGCAAATGACTCTAGAATCCATGCATCCACTATCGCCTTATAACCTGAGATAAACATGCTAAAAAGTGTCAACCAACGGTTGGTGAGTTCATAGAGTTTAGTTTAAAATATCAAGTATTTGAATAAAGATTTCCCAGCAAAGGCCTTGTAAATCCACTCGGTCCCAAGCCCCGCCCATACAAGACTTGCAACCTGTGTGTTTACAACCCCCTGCTAACATAGTATAGGACAAGTATAAATGTGTATAGAAATACGTATTATAAAATGATTAGGACTAAGACTAGAACTAGAACAGATATAGATGTGTATAGAAATACGTATCACAGGATAAATAGGTCAAGTACTGATGTGTATAGAAATACGTATCAATGTATGAACATGACAGATGTGTATAAGAATACGTATCAATGTCATAAATGCGTCAAGTAATTCAAATATGTCAACAATGCATAATGTGTAAGCGAACAGATATGTATATAAATACGAATCATGTAACAGATATTTTGCTAAAGTAAATAAGTATAGTTTGAGCATGTATCTCCCCCAAAGAGTTGTTAAACATTTTATAAAAATAGGGGCTATGAAACTCACCTTGAGTAACTGGTAATATGAAATCAATTAAGTTACGGGAACGGCTCCAACACACGACCTGGATTAATGGTGAAGTTTGAGATTTGACAGATTCGGTTTAACACGAGTAATGAATGTGAACCGGATAACGATTTGATGATGAATGAGTTTTTGATATGCTTAAAATGTTTAAAGTTCAAAAATAATGTTATGCATTATATTATCATGTTTTTATGTCATTTATACCATAATCAACGTTTCCTCGAAATATTCGCTCATGAAATATTAATCACATCGTTAAAGTTCGTTACGCGCGATTATAACGTAAATTATAATGACAAGTTTTGATAGAGATAAAGCCCAAGTTGCAAGATTGAGGACTAAATATGAAAAGAGGGGTATATTTTGACAATTTCATCCATACTTGTAATTAATTCACAAGAATCATTGATGTGCCCCACCAACTGATATATGAGTTCTTTTATGATATGTTTTATTCTTTACTTGTATTTATGGTTCGTTAACTGCATTGCCTTTTGTATGAAGATTTTACTTGGTGTACACACTGAGTCGTGTATGTGCATGAATTTGTTTTGTGTTTACTTCCTTCTCCAAACTGAGTTTTGCTATCTCCATAAATACACAAGCTACTAAGCTTTGAGCTTATCACGAGCTTATGGAAATAAGTTTCACACATGAACTTGGTCTATTTTCTATAACTGAAATACTAGAGTTTTAGCGAGAGTAGTATAAAGTGAGTTTATTTGAGCGAGTAAATGACATTATGAGCGAAAACTCTAAGACTAAAATATTTAGCTAGCTTGGTCACCTATCGAATGGTGCAAAAATATAGGTGAATTATGTGTACAAATTCGACAATAACAGTGTGTCTTATGGCCTGGTCGGGACAGTTTTTAAATTTAAAACACTTAGAAAATTTTATCACTTTGTATCCGGTTTGACTAAACTTGAAGTTCATGGTTCGATTGACTTCTAATTGGTACGTATGAAATGTGACAATGTATACATGAATTCCAACTTATCATGGGTAGGTTTTTACTAAATAACTTGTAATGTATTACTATAAGTTTGTACGTATAAATTAAGTAGAACTAGATACGTTCGATTATGAAGAAAGAAAATGCATGCGACTTATGAACTCATTAGGATGGATTGTAAATAGTTTAACAACACTTACAATGATGAATCAAGAGGAAGCTAACGTGGGGAAATGGCCACAATCAAGTAAACATAAAATAACCAAAACCGTATATCACCAATTACTTCCTTCGACTTGAATATTTAGAACCTGTTCAGAACTGTAATCTTCTCAAATATATTCGGCTTCCAGCAGTAGTAAAAAGACTTAGAAAATATTGTAATGTGGTATTTGTGTGAGTGAAATCGAACGTATACATGGCCTTTAAAAAGGGGTAAGTGTTGAGTGTTTGAGTGAGCTTAATGATGAAACATGATGAGTGTGTAAGAGGGTAGCAGGGGGAAAGATGATAAGTCATGGTGGAGTGTGTCAGTAAGCTAAATGATGGTGGTTTTTGGTTGTGTTAGCCGGCGCTAAGGACCAAGAAGAAGGAGACAATATGAATTTAAGGGTGGTTTGTTTAGCAAATGTATTGAGTATTTAAAAGAGATGTGTGTCCAGTTGGCTTACAAGATTAAAGGTGGACGAGTGTAGGACCGATCAAGGAACTATGGGTCGACAAACTTCAACCCGATATACTTCAAAAAGAAAACCCGGTACCTTTCTCTCGTACAACACCACAGGAAACAAAAGAAGAGACTTTGAATGTTTTTGTAGTAAATGAATGGGGAAGTTTATTCCTGGTCTTTCTTGGAGCTTTCGGCAAAAGAGAGAAATGATGGAAACGTTTTTGGTGTATAAGTGTTTTCAATAGCTATGTTCTAACGTATGTATATATTCACAAATGCATGCATGTACTATTAATTCTATATTTTAAGAGCAAGTAGCAATTTGTCTTTGTCTGTTGATAAAATTCGAGATAAGTCAGACGCCCATGTGCTTGTGTTTTCAAGTATATGAAATGCTTGAATGTGAAAATGTATAAAATTGCAAGTTGCCATTCGATGCATGTGTTTGTGTCAGAAGTTATTCGATTTCAAAGATAAGGAAATATTATAATACGACAATTTACAATTTCAAATGCATGTGATGAGATATTTTATCTTATAAAGAGATAGCATATGATTATTTACTTGAAGTAACAGTATATTAATACGGCAACTAACATTCGAATCGGAGGAGTATATATTAAATAATAATACGGAAGATACGTATATGTTATAAGGTATATATAATATAGTTTTTAAAATACAAGTTATATAAATTATATAGTATACGTGCCCGAGTGAAGTTTACTTTAGGTCTCGTTCATAAATCAAACGTTCAAAATAAAATGTGAGATTTATCACTATTGAGTCTTGGGTGTATAGAAAATCGAGTTATGTAAAAATAAATAATATCTCGCGTGTCGAAATTAGATTTAAAAGACGCCAAGTAAATGAGATTTGAGTCGAAGGGAATAAAAGAAAGAGAATGAAGTTGGGCTGAAATTTTATATGGGCTTGAATAGTAACAGACCAAAAATATAATTAAAGGTCCGTTTGGTGATTATTGAATATGTTTGATCCGTCGTGATCCGCGTAAGAGCTCGTTCCATCGTATCGTAACAATGTTTAAATAGAAATGTAATAAACAAAAAGTTTAAATTGGCTCGTAAAAATGGTTAAGTGAACAGTAACGACGTGTTAATAATAGATTAGCGTTCACTAATGACTAGGGAATTCTACGGGTTGCTACAGTACCCACTCCTTATTTTTGAATCTCGTCCCGAGATTCAGTCTGCGTTAACTCTTAAAAGATGCTAATGGATAGTCGATGTGTAAAGTTTAAGGTAATAAGGCAAAAACTTACGAATCTGTAACACCCCCAAATTTGGTTTGTGGCAGCGGAAAAGTAAATTGGGTGTTACGGTGAGGATCAAAATTTAAATCTCAGAAAACGATCCAGAATAGGCATTTTGAAAGCTATATGTCATTCGAAGAATATTCTTGATACAAAAGTGATTTATTTGATTTGAAAATCCCATAAGAAAATGTGATAATTTGGGAGGAATGACATATTTGATTTTACACCATTAGAGTTATCAGAGTAAAGGATGCCCGCTCCGTGTCTTGTCCTGCTCTGTTAACTACCTGAGATAAACATGCTTAAAACGTCAACACAATGGTTGGTGAGTTCGTGGAGTTTATAGAAAATAACTTTATTTGAAAGGTGTACACTGATTGTCGATATAAATAGTAGTTCTTCATTAAATAACAAGTCGCGTTGAATAAATTTCACAAGTAATTCATGTATGACCTCAAACGATTATAAGTTTCAGATTATAGATGAATATGAGCTACGTTGTTATACGCTCGAAATGATATATTGGATTAACTTTTGAAAGTAACGATATACTAAGCCTCCTTAGTTGTCTTTAATAGAATTCTCAATTTAAATCACATATGATAACAGTTAAAGTTCAAGTACGAGATTCATAATCATATTACGTAAAGTAATAATAGTCTAAAGTCTGAAGAAAAGTGGTGGTCTTCTAATACAGCTGTATCCTAGGATATATATATATATGAAACATTCATATATAAAGTTATATTGCCATCGGCCTCATGAAGCGCAAAACGTTAACAAAGTACCGTAAAACGGAGGTGATCATCAAATTAATGATGAAAAATTTGCCCTCGAGTAATAGGTGATTTGCCCCTTCCTATTTTTCTCAAATATAGCGCATCGCGACTAATACGACTAGCGGTTAAGCATTCCGTCCTAGTATTAGTGGGATAGGTTGTCAGTCCACCAACAGGTTTCGAAGCTGTTGCTATATTCGCGCTCACCGCAGTGATTAATGGCTCATGATAAAGGGACTTTTTGGCAATAAAGTAAGCTTAGGCAATATGGGTCTCAAAGTTCATAAAACATACATATTCTGATCTTGGCAATTATTTCTAATGGAATATAGAAATATCATAACGAGTAACAGTTCATTCATTTGTTATATGAATACATACAGTGAGTTTCAGTATCATATTACGTCAAGTACTTCAGGGATGTTATGTTTCAAGTTCCATGTTTAAAATAGACAAACTATTTGCACATATATTGAGCATATATTCTTTTTAAGTATGATTCAAATAAGTAAAGCATAGTTGATAATTTCGAGTAAATCATAAGAGATTTCAAGTAACGTAAAACAGTTAAAGCATGTATCTCCCCCAAAAGAGTTATTAAAAACAATTGTGAAAAGTAGGGGCCACGACTCACCTGGAGCGTATCCGGCAAGACGAAATTATAAGACCAAGTAAACGATCACGAAAACTTCTTCAATACGAGACCTGAGTATAAGCGAAGTCTAAGAGTCTAACTTACGACTAATAACGAATGTGGAAAGGATAAATCGTATAACGATTTGATCGGTGACGTGAGTGTGTGATATGCCTAAAATGTCTCAAGTTAAAAAAATATAATATATCTATAATATTATCTCGGTTATTATTTCAACGACCCAAAAAATTACTTTTCCGAAATATGCTGAAATAATATGCAAGTGAAGTTGCTAACATTTCTAATTATCGAAACCTTAAATAATGCATAACTAAAATGAAACATGCATATGAAGTGATGGGTGAAAATAGAAAATAAATAAGAATGTCAAATAAAGTTAAATAGGTCCTTGTTCTTTTCAGATTTACACTTTTTAGTCTAACCGCGATCGCGTTACGTCGTTAGTCCTTGGTTAAGTCCAAAGTTCATAATAGTCCAAATTTTGTCCACATGTCCATATGAGGCTCGGAGTTCAATGGTATGTCAATTTAAGTCCTTTATAAACTGTTTTCACAGTTTCAGTCCATGGGTTTCATGGTTTGGCAGTTTTGGTCCTTCCGGTTAGATCGCGTTACATTTTTAGTCCTTTTTGCATAAAAATGACGGGAAAATTATTCTGGAAATTTCTATAACTTTATTAAGTTTATTTTAACTTATTTTAAGTTCTTATTCCGAAAAAGAGCTTATTTTCTTATCAATGGCCAATTAACGAATTTAACTTAAGTCCGTTTAATATTTTAGAGGCGAGGACATGTAAAATTGTTTTGGGCCTGTTATTGGATTATTTTTGTGATTCTGAAAATATATTTCATGAGCCCACTGGACCGGTTACACACAAAATCTTATTGGGCTCAATTTCTAGCCCAACTATTCTTTAATGTATTTGGAAAACTTATGAAATTTAAGTCTAGTATTACCGGTATAATTTGAAAAGTTTTGACTGTCCAAATGAGCTCATGAGGACAAATTTATCATATGAAACAAGTAGTTTGTTAGGCGGTTATTCGATCCATGTGAAAAACATCTACGTGTTATATTTAAAATGTCGACAATATAATTATATTTTGTAGTCGGGTCGTATACTTTATCTTGGAAAATACTAGTCTATATTTTCTACGTGTGTAGACAGTTGTGTTCCTATATGTGGTCGATGTACTTTTGATGATTTTAAGTGTCGAAATATTATTATTATTACAAGTTGTTAAACCAAGAGCTGAAACTTGTTGCGTTGTTTAATAAGTTGGGTAAAAAATAACGTATGATTAATAAGTCAATACGTGAGATATGAGGTCGTGTTTGGAGCTACTTAGAGGCTGTTTATGTATACCAAGTTTTGAGATATTTCTAAGTGTTTTACCATTTTAGTTGTATGCAAGAGTTATGCCATGCAATTGTATGAGAATTGTGTGAGTGGTGGATAAATCTTAACAAGGTAGGCGCTCGACTTTTACACATTTCATAGTAAGTTTATGCACTTGATATGTTTCAGTAGAGATGTGCTATACTTTCGAATGAATGAATGCATGCATGCTATTTAAACACAAGAGTAGTACGAGGTGATGGTTAAGACTTCACAAAGTAAGTTTGATAGTATATGTATATGCTTCAACATAGAATACTGTGTTTTCAACATAATAGGTTACTATACGTTCGAGTATAAAATGAATATGTGATATGTTAAACACGTACTAGTAGTTTTTAGGTGTGAGTAGTTCCTATCTTGATCATAATGAGGGTTGTGACTTTTATATAGTTTACCCAGTTAATGTATACGTTCGATGGTAAATGAGATTTGCATGAAGTGTTCGATATATTTACTAGCTAGTGAGAATCAAAAGAATGCATGCATGGTGTGTTTTATCTGTACGTTATAAAAGTGCATTAGGAGAAAAGTGGTGCGTGTGATCACAGTATGCTTATAGCAGTTTCAATTATACGTTTGATACTAAATGAAATGTGCAAGTGACTGGTGTACATGCTATATGAGATGTGAAAAGTGATATTAAAAGAGATCTAGGATACTTACTACACCTCTAGAAAGGCGGTGGAGAAAAGGCAGTGAATGTCGACTGGGAAGCAAGAGCGAGACAGTCCACTTAACTGGCCGAGGTACGCTTATGCGAGGTGGGTTTCTTACCCTTATTACGTTTCTATGGATAGTTGGCGAGTGAGAAAGATTGAGATGCAAGTGATATGGAGTAGGAAAGGTGAATGGGTGGTGTAGAAGGTTGGGTGGTTCGACAAGTTGTAGGTAGCAACAAGGCAGTAGGCTTTTAACGTGTTTAAGGCATGTGTTTAAGGGTTTTAGTTCTTACTAAATTTGCATTCTTAAGTTGTAATATACATGGCTGCTGTTGGGAAGTATACTGTGAGAGTAGAGGGAGTGAAGGTAGGTATGGCAAATGATTAGAAGGGTGAGCTTTTATAGAAAGGAGTCACTTGTTTTTGTGGATTATAAGACTCCACCGATTGAGAATACTGTGGTGTATGGGACACCTAGGCTAGCTCTACCGACATAATAGGACAAGGGATAGAGGTGAAACGTGGGTAATTTCCCTTCTTTGGTTCGTTGGGTTGCATGACTCTACATGCTTGGTAATCTAACTAGTTTAAAGTGGATCTAATGTTTACTACAACTTCTGCTGCTCCAACCATGATCTAAACTATCTAATATATTAGAAATAGTGTTAGTATAATGTAGGAAAAGTCGCATTTTATAACAGTCGAGCCTTAAAGGTTTTTATTTATACGCATGTAATTGCTATAGAGCGAACAAATGAGCCTTCAAAATAACATTAACACTCGACTGGGATTGCTGAAAGTTGGCATACAGATAAACCATTGGGTGAGGAATGAGAATGGTTAAGAATAATAACATGTGGTATTTGGAATTCAAGAGGTCGAATGCGGTTTTGGAAAGGTTGTATCCGTCGAGTTCTATAATGAAATTACAAGGTTAACATTTTAAGGGAGATGGGCTTGATCTTCGGCTGTGAAATGGGCTTAAGAATATTAAGGGTCCGGTTGTATTGTGTCCTTGTTAATAATTTACTAAAGTGATTAGTGAAATACTTTAGGAATGATTTGTTATAATTAGTAAACCTAAATACATTTAGTTTAATCATTTTGCGAGTTCTTATAATCGTTTGTAAGATTTGGTTTTGTGAGAATGGTGTTTCGTAGTACACTTCGTGAGCTAGGGTCGTTATTTGTTCTCCGTTGTGATAATGCGACGTGGTGAATACTAAATCAAGAAAATTTAAAATTTTCCGTAAAAATGGGTTTTAGTAGATAGTAACTCGAGGTTATCGTAAATTAACAAGGATTATCGATATGGATTTTCGCGAGATCTTACAGAATCTAAGGTAGAAAACGTACCCATTATTTGTTAGCTGCATCCAAGTCACTCAAGTAGTAAGCTCTACCACGAGCTAGACCAAGATGGGCTAAAGGGTTTGGGTTATTTCCTTCGATGGCTAAAGCTAGATTTCCTTGCCTTTGTCCAGGTGTTCCATTCAACCTAGGACACGCATTTCTGAGATGATCCGTGCTGTTACATTCATAGCATGCCCTTTGGTTATTCCTTACGTTACCGGTATTTCTTGGTGCTCTACACTGATTTGTAAAGTGGCCGGATCGGTTGCAGTTGGTACATTCACGGCATGGCGCAGATGCCTGGTGATGATAAGCACACTTAGCACACTTAGGATGTGGACCTGTATATCCTTTCTGACCAGACCCAGTGGCCATAAAACTTCTTGCTCTCTTGTTGTCCATCATGGGGACCATTTGCTTGTCTGACTCAGTTGTTCCTTTCCTCTTGTCACCGTTCCTTAAAACTCCATTCCTAACCATCTCATCTGTTAGAGTCCCCGCCTTCAATATGGCACTTTGAATTGTAGCTGGCTCAGTTGCTTTCACAGTTCCACGAATTTCGGGAACAAGACCATAGATGTACCTCTCAATCCTTTTCGATTCAGGGGTAACCAGATGAGGAACTAATCTTGCTAGTTCGTGAAATCGATCCGTGTAGGCTGCATGACCAGCTCCTATCATAGAGTGATGGTAGAGTTCATTTTCCAGCTTCTGCATCTCATTATCCGGACAATATTCCTCTTTCAGCAGCGCCTTGAAGTCGTCCCACGTCATTCCCACAGCTGCTTCTCTGCCTCTAGCTTGAATCTGTGTGTTCCACCATGTCAACGCCTTTCCTGACAGCGAGCATGCCGAATACTTCACCTTCTGATGCGCTCCACAGTTACTGATGTCGATCACTGACTCCATCTTTTCGATCCATCGGGTATACTCCAATGCACCTCCTTTACCGTCAAACTCCATTGGCTTACATGCCGTAAATTCCTTATACGTGCATCCAGTTGCGCGGGTGGTAGTCTCATTCACACCTACACCATTGGTATCGTCATTTATGCTTCCGTGGTTTCCCGAGTTGTTGATGTGATTGCCGACTTGGGTGATAATAGTAGGTAGTAAGGTTTGAAGCTGTTGAGCGATGATGGCGGTAAAATCAGGATTTCCACCGTCGTTATTGTCATTGTTACCAATGCCGCGGCCACCTCCTCGACCTCCACGTCCACTAGTCCTTCTACCTCTTAGTGTGGCATTTCCTCGGTTAGCGTTGCGAGCTGATCTCCTTGTTGCCATTGCCTCTCTGCAATGAAGGACATCTAGCGGACTTCAGAGATGAGGGAAAAGTCGTTGAATATCCAATCTATACTTAACGTTCTCACAAAAACCCCGCTACTAGCTGTTATCCTAAAGGGATCAATGCCGATTAATGTACACATGGTTACATATGTCCACATGTGTCGTGACGCACTTATAATTATGTTGGCCACCATAATTATACTTGCCTCCTTTCACACGTTTACATATCACCAAGCACACATATCTCGACATTACTTAAATGGTGAAAGAGTCGGTAGACTATCTCTCAAAATCCTCGAGTGAACTCATCAAATTTCTGCGGCTAAGTGATAACCTTTATTTAACTTAATCTCATGTCTCATCAAACAAGAACTGTCACAAGACCAAGTTAAATAGCCAGTTATCACTGAGCTCCACTCTTTTGATGTCTCGAACAAGTTCTGAGATTTTCCCTATCAGTACCGATACTCTAACATCCAACAGCATGGATAATAACGGAAAAGTTCTACTTATGCAAGGCGATAGGGATGAGAGTCTTAACGTATATAGTAGTTATAGTCTAGGCACCTAAATGCAACCTAGTTCTCTATAACCAAGGCTCTGATACCATTCTGTAACACCCCCAAATTACCGCAGCGGAAACAGTAGTGTCAAGGGGGTATTACTTCATAATACAGATCAAGGTATAGAAAACGACCTCTAAGTGAGACGTTTTGAAAAGTTATCATTCGAATTATTAAAATCAGAGTTATGACAATAAGTTCCCAGTAAAGATTACATAAAAGTTTTCAAAGTGTATCGAATGATAAAGATAGATATGAGTCTTCAAATATGCAAATGACTCTACAATCCATGCATCCACTATCGCCTTATAACCTGAGATAAACATGCTAAAAAGTGTCAACCAACGGTTGGTGAGTTCATAGAGTTTAGTTTAAAATATCAAGTAATTGAATAAAGATTTCCCAGCAAAGGCCTTGTAAATCCACTCGGTCCCAAGCCCCGCCCATACAAGACTTGCAACCTGTGTGTTTACAACCCCCTGCTAACATAGTATAGGACAAGTATAAATGTGTATAGAAATACGTATTATAAAATGATTAGGACTAAGACTAGAACTAGAACAGATATAGATGTGTATAGAAATACGTATCACAGGATAAATAGGTCAAGTACTGATGTGTATAGAAATACGTATCAATGTATGAACATGACAGATGTGTATAAGAATACGTATCAATGTCATAAATGCGTCAAGTAATTCAAATATGTCAACAATGCATAATGTGTAAGCGAACAGATATGTATATAAATACGAATCATGTAACAGATATTTTGCTAAAGTAAATAAGTATAGTTTGAGCATGTATCTCCCCCAAAGAGTTGTTAAACATTTTATAAAAATAGGGGCTATGAAACTCACCTTGAGTAACTGGTAATATGAAATCAATTAAGTTACGGGAACGGCTCCAACACACGACCTGGATTAATGGTGAAGTTTGAGATTTGACAGATTCGGTTCAATACGAGTAATGAATGTGAACCGGATAACGATTTGATGATGAATGAGTTTTTGATATGCTTAAAATGTTTAAAGTTCAAAAATAATGTTATACATTATATTGTTATGTTTTTATGTCATTTATACCATAATCAACGTTTCCTCGAAATATTCGCTCATGAAATATTAATCACATCGTTAAAGTTCGTTACGCGCGATTATAACGTAAATTATAATGACAAGTTTTGATAGAGATAAAGCCCAAGTTGCAAGATTGAGGACTAAATATGAAAAGAGGGGTATATTTTGACAATTTCATCCATACTTGTAATTAATTCACAAGAATCATTGATGTGCCCCACCAACTGATATATGAGTTCTTTTATGATATGTTTTATTCTTTACTTGTATTTATGGTTCGTTAACTGCATTGCCTTTTGTATGAAGATTTTACTTGGTGTACACACTGAGTCGTGTATGTGCATGAATTTGTTTTGTGTTTACTTCCTTCTCCAAACTGAGTTTTGCTATCTCCATAAATACACAAGCTACTAAGCTTTGAGCTTATCGCGAGCTTATGGAAATAAGTTTCACACATGAACTTGGTCTATTTTCTATAACTGAAATACTAGAGTTTTAGCGAGAGTAGTATAAAGTGAGTTTATTTGAGCGAGTAAATGACATTATGAGCGAAAACTCTAAGACTAAAATATTTAGCTAGCTTGGTCACCTATCGAATGGTGCAAAAATATAGGTGTATTATGTGTACAAATTCGACAATAACAGCGTGTCTTATGGCCTGGTCGGGACAGTTTTTAAATTTAAAACACTTAGAAAATTTTATCACTTTGTATCCGGTTTGACTAAACTTGAAGTTCATGGTTCGATTGACTTCTAATTGGTACGTATGAAATGTGACAATGTATACATGAATTCCAACTTATCATGGGTAGGTTTTTACTAAATAACTTGTAATGTATTACTATAAGTTTGTACGTATAAATTAAGTAGAACTAGATACGTTCGATTATGAAGAAAGAAAATGCATGCGACTTATGAACTCATTAGGATGGATTGTAAATAGTTTAACAACACTTACAATGATGAATCAAGAGGAAGCTAACGTGGGGAAATGGCCACAATCAAGTAAACATAAAATAACCAAAACCGTATATCACCAATTACTTCCTTCGACTTGAATATTTAGAACCTGTTCGAACTGTAATCTTCTCAAATATATTCGGCTTCCAGCAGTAGTAAAAAGACTTAGAAAATATTGTAATGTGGTATTTGTGTGAGTGAAATCGAACGTATACATGGCCTTTAAAAAGGGGTAAGTGTTGAGTGTTTGAGTGAGCTTAATGATGAAACATGATGAGTGTGTAAGAGGGTAGCAGGGGGAAAGATGATAAGTCATGGTGGAGTGTGTCAGTAAGCTAAATGATGGTGGTTTTTGGTTGTGTTAGCCGGCGCTAAGGACCAAGAAGAAGGAGACAATATGAATTTAAGGGTGGTTTGTTTAGCAAATGTACTGAGTATTTAAAAGAGATGTGTGTCCAGTTGGCTTACAAGATTAAAGGTGGACGAGTGTAGGACCGATCAAGGAACTATGGGTCGACAAACTTCAACCCGATATACTTCAAAAAGAAAACCCGGTACCTTTCTCTCGTACAACACCACAGGAAACAAAAGAAGAGACTTTGAATGTTTTTGTAGTAAATGAATGGGGAAGTTTATTCCTGGTCTTTCTTGGAGCTTTCGGCAAAAGAGAGAAATGATGGAAACGTTTTTGGTGTATAAGTGTTTTCAATAGCTATGTTCTAACGTATGTATATATTCACAAATGCATGCATGTACTATTAATTCTATACTTTAAGAGCAAGTAGCAATTTGTCTTTGTCTGTTGATAAAATTTGAGATAAGTCAGACGCCCATGTGCTTGTGTTTTCAAGTATATGAAATGCTTGAATGTGAAAATGTATAAAATTGCAAGTTGCCATTCGATGCATGTGTTTGTGTCAGAAGTTATTCGATTTCAAAGATAAGGAAATATTATGATACGACAATTTACAATTTCAAATGCATGTGATGAGATATTTTATCTTATAAAGAGATAGCATATGATTATTTACTTGAAGTAACAGTATATTAATACGGCAACTAACATTCGAATCGGAGGAGTATATATTAAATAATAATACGGAAGATACGTATATGTTATAAGGTTATATATAATATAGTTTTTAAAATACAAGTTATATAAATTATATAGTATACGTGCCCGAGTGAAGTTTACTTTAGGTCTCGTTCATAAATCAAACGTTCAAAATAAAATGTGAGATTTATCACTATTGAGTCTTGGGTGTATAGAAAATCGAGTTATGTAAAAATAAATAATATCTCGCGTGTCGAAATTAGATTTAAAAGACGCCAAGTAAATGAGATTTGAGTCGAAGGGAATAAAAGAAAGAGAATGAAGTTGGGCTGAAATTTTATATGGGCTTGAATAGTAACAGACCAAAAATATAATTAAAGGTCCGTTTGGTGATTATTGAATATGTTTGATCCGTCGTGATCCGCGTAAGAGCTCGTTCCATCGTATCGTAACAATGTTTAAATAGAAATGTAATAAACAAAAAGTTTAAATTGGCTCGTAAAAATGGTTAAGTGAACAGTAACGACGTGTTAATAATAGATTGGCGTTCACTAATGACTAGGGAATTCTACGGGTTGCTACATGTTCCCTCCAATGAAATGCTGCCATGTGTTCACTCGTGCGTTTCATGCCCTCATCTGACACCCCTGACACCCAATGATTGGACCAATCTACCCTTACTCTCGGTAATTTTGAGGTTGGGAAAGTTAGGGTTCATGTTGTCTGGGTAAAAGATAGAAAAGGGGGGCGGGTTTATTATTTTTAACTTTGTTTGACTTTTGTTTTAATGCTTTGACCAGAGGTTAAAGTTGTGGGTGGATCGGTTTTATTTTCGGGTTGGTGGGTCGGTGAGTTTATTTAAGAAAGGTTGGGCCGGGTTGGGTAAGGGTGGACTGGGCTAGGATTATTCTAAGGTGGGTTGGGTTTGTGATTAAGCAATGAATCCGGATAAGGTGAATGGTTATAGGATTTTTGGTTTTAAAAATATAGGGACCAATTGTGTATTTTTCTGAAATCAAGGGACCATTTCTGTCATTTTTCCAAAGTATAATCCAAGGGCTTTATTTTTAATTTGATGAACTTTGAGGATTGAATTTGACTTTTTTGCATCCCGGCTTTGGCTTTTGAGACTCTTCCAAATCTCGTGCTCGGTTTTCCGCTTTTCTTGTCTTTTTTGTCGGTTTTTCGCGATATCCGTCCCTGCATAGACAAAAACACAAAAACACTATATCTATTGGCATTATGGTTGGGTTTTTGGTCGTTTTGGTCCGGTTTTGGTCGAGAAAAGGTATGTGATTAAGCACATACCAATAGATAAGAACAAAATACAGACGAGTGTAACCAAAATGCAAACAGGGCAAGGTGGTGTTGCTATCAAAGAGGAAGAAGGTGTTTTTCATGACAAAAGGGAGAAAAATAAGGGAAAAGGAAAGCTGCTTCAGGAAGAGGAAGTTTTGCAACAGGAAAAGGGCGAGGAAGTTGTAAAAACTTATAAGCGAGGTTTTGATGGGAAGGGGAAGGCTATAATGGTTGAGTTTTCTGGTTTTGATGGTGAAAACATGGCTGCTGGTGATGGTGTTGAAAACAGTGCTGGTGGTCTTGTGCCTAGTGGTGTTAAAAAAACCTTTTAGAAGCAATGAAAGGATTACCAACTGCGTACTTGCCCTTTTTTCCGACAGGCAATCCTAGGTGAGGTTTCAATGTTGAATTGCATGGCTTGTGTTTTATATTTTGAAACTGCAATTATACCTTATCTAACTTATATATTTGGTGTTTGGATACTTGTTTTTCCAGGCACAGTTGCAGTTTGATCATCAGTGTAAGGTTCAATGTTTTGTTTGTTGATCATCCAGTTCTAGTATGTACATCATTAAAAGGTTCATCAGGTGAAGGTTGTTTAGTGGAAGCTGCATCATCTTTTCCATTTTTGTGAATTATCAGTAGAACCTTGTATTAGACAATGAATCTATATTTTAAGTCATTTTCATGTTGTATCAGACAATGTTTCCCCAGTTGACTACTATAAGTCAACTTGCTAAATGGTTGGTTATGTTACAATATGTGTTTGTTTGTCTTATAGGTTATATTATGTGTGTACTAGTTTGTCAGTTGACCTTTATAAAGTCAAACTAACCAAATGCTAAATGTCGTGGTATAACCACAAACGATCACACCTTTGTATCAGCAAAACCAAACACAGTGGGCACTTAACATCTGATGCATGGAACATATGTTCAAACCATACCCAGTAATTGTAAAAGGTTACATGTGTTCAAAATGCAAATGCTTTAGATATTTTGACATCTAATTCCAAAATGCAAATGCTAATCCAAACACCCACTATTTCCAAAAGGCAAATCGTTTAGTTACTTAGACATCTAATAGTCAAACTACCAAATTGACTTGTAAAAGTCAAAGTAACCAATTACCAACAAGAAGCAAACTTTTGATAACCAAACACTATCAGTTACTAAAAACCCAAATTTTTATTGATCGGTTTCATGTTGACAAACATTACAAACTTCCCTATAATTTAAACATACACTTAGCTAGACCCACAACTTTCCCTATCATCCTTTTCCTTCATTTCCTTCCTTTCCTTTAGATATTTAAACACAACCTCAAGATTCTTAATCCTTGTTTCCAAATTAGAAACCTATGATAACCCGATGTCGGCAGCCTCTTCCTTCTCCTTCTTAACACCCAAACGGTCTTCATTAGAGCAATCCTCTTTCCTCAACCTACTGTACAAAGCCTTCCCCTTATCGTTTTGTGCCATTGTTAGTGATTTGGGTTGAATGTGTGTTGTTGGTACTTAGGGTTTTATCAAATTTAAGCAAGAGAGAAACAATAATACGGTACAACTTTGGGTTAGATTTAACTAAGATATAGTTAAAATGTGGTTTGACTATTATGCCCTTTAAAATATAATGCAAAACGGGCGTTGACCTGAGCATTACGGGTAAAAGGACACAATCGGCCTAAAAAACCCAACTTTTGGAATCGCGGTGACGATTTTCTCAAGGTTTGGGCCCAGGCGATGCTTTTGGGCAAGTTTAGGGACCAACGTGTATTTTTGTCCAAAATATAATAAAAAGGAGATAATATTGAATTATTTACAGAAAAAGAGCGAGTGCAATTTAATATTTTCGTTTAGCAGACAGAACTTATAAGAAATTATTAAAAAAATAATAATAATAAAAATCCATAATCTCTGAAAATCAAAGGTTACTTTATGTAGCTTATAAAAATAGTAGCTTCTTATAATCTTCATCTTCATCTCCAGCACCATCTCCAGTTCTAGCAATAGTTACTTTTGCCAAGCATACCTTATGTGTTATTGTTTAAGAATCACGGACTAATTGTTTTTAGTAACCTCACAATGAGTTTATGCATATGGGGAAGAGATTCGATGAGAAGAAAAACTAAAATAACAAGAATAAAAAAGATTTATAGTTACACATTTTAGATAAGAGAAAGAATTTTAAAGGGAGATGCGTCTATTTTTGCAAGTGTATCTAAAATGATCTGAAATGTGTGGTTGTGGTTTCTTCTTACATTTCTCATTCTAATTTTTCTTCTCATTTGAGCCTAACTCTAGGTTGATTAGCTTAAAGTTGTTTAGTGTAACACCCCCAATTTCGGCTATGCAGCGGAATTCAAACTGGGTATTACTTCATGGTATAACAGTTATAATAACAAAAAACGATCTCTAACTGAGTCGTTAAAAAGGCTTCTCATTCGATTAAAATATATCAGAGTTTACAAAGACAGATCCCAGTTGGTTCCATGTTTACAAAATACATCAATATAAAGTATTTGATGGTTATCGAATGATAAAATAAGTTATAGCCTTCTTGATTGATCCCGTGCCCCTCCGTGCCAGCCTCGATCATTTATGGACCTGAGATACATGCTTAAAAAGGTTAACACGAAGGTTGAGTGAAATTCATAGAGTTTATAGTTAATCAGTTGGACACATTATTTATAGTGTGAGTTATGATCTCACATCTAATTGTTGGAAACAAAACAGTTATTATTGCATTAAGCTCATGACAACCAAAACGTTAACAGTTAATTCAATATAATTGTTACAATAGTGGCCATAGTAGGTAATTTGCCATTATACCTAGAGTTCTCAAATAGGGTGCGTTTATTTACCAGACTTGGTAAAACAAACAGGATTCGTCAATCCCGATAGATCTATCCACATTATTCGCGTTCACTTACTTGTGATTAATGGTTCATGTAACACCCCGACCCGCCAAGGTCAAGATATCACATTATGGTGTCATACAAAGCATACATAATGCAAGCGGAAGTCTTTAATAAATAACTAGACCTTGAACATCAAGTCTAGTATCAAAGATAATCCCAACGCATAATGGGTTAACCAAACAAACCAAAGTAAATAATATTCAAAGTGCGGAAATAATGAAATGTCCGAAACAATGGACTACAAATGATAAACAAAATGGGTCTCTCAATAATCTACTCTCTCATCCCCATGCCCGTCGCCCTGCTTATTACCTGCCGCATAAGAAAGAAAACATGCGGCTGAGCTTAAAAAGCCCAGTGAACGGATATAACGAATAACAAATCATAAAGGTAAATAAGCATAAGCAACGAAGGAATGAAAGATACGAAATCATAATCATAAGTCATACGAATCAAAGCATATCAAAAGAATAAGAGTGCATGAGAACTGAATGAGAACTGATCAATAATGGAATGAAAATAATGAGAAGGTTCATAAAAGGATGTGCCATAAGAACTCCATACATACATAATCCGTCAAATCATATCATATCATATAAGTGCACGAAGAGGGGAGACCTCTAAGTACCATAAGTGTGAGAGGGGTGTAAGGCACACACCACCTGATCACCATAATCATACATACACATAAATCCTAGGATGCATCCATACGCTCCCTAACAAAAGTATGTATGCCAGTACTAGACTGGTCACACACACGCATAAATGGCCAATAGTGTACACAAAATCATATCATATCATAAGGGGAACGCCGTAGATCTATCACACCTCTACGGGAGTGTCATGCATAGGGTGCCATCCTAGGCATGGTCCTGGTACCTCCAGAACTAGTTAAGCTCAGGCACAGATCTATCATATCATACCAAATCATAATCAAAGTCAAAGCATAGCAAGAGAAACGAAAGTGTATCTCAACAAATCATAGCAAACACATAATCATATCATAGCAGAGACATTTAAACAAATGTCAGAATGAATCACATAAGAATGGCAATCATACAATGAAAGCCAAGAATCAAACAAAAGGGAATCATAGCAGTTATCGGATCATAAGAGATATCCCTACTGAAAAGGGAAAACATAATGTACGAAGCAATGTGTCTTAGAGTAAGACAGAATATCCGTACCTCGACAAAGCACACCAAATATCAAGGCAACAAAAGAATAGGGATGAATGATCACTCCCTCTTCACCCGATCTACAAATAAACATAAGTTCTCTTAAGTTCGTATAATCATATGGTTTCATGTTTGTTCCCATTTCATATTAAGGAGCTTTGATCATTAACGTTCTCGTATTTCAATTTAAAAGATTAGAGATGATCATATTCTTAGCTTATGATTCATAATGTCATTCACAAGTTTTAGTGTCATATAGTAGTTATCATAACTTTAGGGATTCAATATGTAATTATCATAAGTTTAGGGTTCAATATGAAAATATCATCAAGTTACAGATTTTATAAGTTATGACCTTTGATTTTAGCAAAATATCCATTTATACCCTTAAGGTTACACAATAAACACATCACACCCTTTAGTTCACAATTTACACTTTTATAACATCACACAGTTTTAAGTACAAATTTGTCAGGTTTTCCATAAATTATAAATCGTATAAGAACTCAGTATTAAAATCCCCAAAAATTCCCAGAGGTGCTAAAATGTCTTAAGTATTTTATCAAATTTTTCCAGATTTTATTATGTAGTATAGGTATGTATTAAAAATCCATTTTCACAACACGTCCAGATTTCTGAGAAATTTTACTATACGAAAAGTTATTAGCTATAAACCTTTTAAGAAAAATTCACAAAAATCTATAAAAATTTCAGGAAGTCATATACATCTTGAATATTACCCAGTTCAAAGGAAACCTTCTAACTCAACACGGTTTGAAAATTAAAAATGGAAAACCCGGACTGATTTTCCAGACTCACAAATCCGACCAGACACATAATTTTCTAAAAATCAAAAAGTACCTTTCCATGCCTCTAAAAATTACAAAATAAATTCCTCCAGGTAGCTATTTCATTAAACTACAATCTAGACTCCAGAAACATCAAAATATACATTCACATCATTTAGTTATAGCCGTTTAAAGTCGACCAAAAGTTCGAACTCAGAAACAGACCTCACAGAAACCTATCCATTTTAGGGTTTTTCATATCCAAATCACAAGTTATTCATCCCAAACGATTTTGGTTGAGTCCATAACATATTTTGGTCATTCAATAACATATTTAACATGATTCTCACGAATTATTTTACACCAAAAAGTGGCAACCGATTCATATACATAGTTTTAGGGTTTTGATCTTTTATGATTTTATGTGATTGTTATGCACATATATTCGATTAGAACTCAAAAGAAAACAAGAATTATGGATTGAACATAGAGGGTGATACTATACCCTCGTAGCGTGATCGAAGAACACAAGAACACAAGATTAATCACCACACGAATCACCAATTCCTCCTCTCTTCTTCTTGATCGCACGATCAGCCACAAACCGAAAGAGTAACATGGTTTTTGTTAGTTTTTGATGCGTAAAATTCGTATGGAATCATCGTGGATGTTAGGGACTTACCTTGTGACGATTATACAAGAGTTAGAACGAGTTTTTGGAGCTTCTTGGATGATCTTTTAGGCGTTGCAGCAGCAAAGGAGAGGACAGCCGATGTTTTTAGTTTGCTAGGTTTTTTTTTTCTTTGTTGTGAAAGTTGAAGATCGGTATATTGTGATAATAAGAACCGAAAATTATGTTTAGGATATATTAGGAATGCTCAAATCATATTAAGGGACTTGCCACAAATATAGCAATCAAGAATGTGGACATGCTTTTGGTTAAGGGGGGGGGGGGGGGGCGGCCAATACACCTATGTTTCTTTTTTTTTTTTTTTTTTGTTCCAATTCATATAATGTAAAGTTTTATATTTGTGTTAAACTTATGTTATTTCATTTAACTAATATTCATATGTTCTCAAAGTTTTAGATTCGAGGGCATTTTAGTCTTTTCATCTTATATTAATTTGCGGGTTTTACAACTCTTCCCCTCTTAAAAAAAAATTTTCGTCCTCGAAAATTGAAGTGCGAAATCGAAATGAAATGCGAAATCGAAAGCAATAACGAAATGAATACGTACCAAATCAAAAAGAGAAATTCGGATAATCGGATCGTATTGACTCTTCGGTTTCCCAAGTAGCCTCGCTCTCAGGATGGTTTTTCCAAAGAATCTTTACGAACGGAATGGTTTTAGTTCTCATGACTCTTTCCTGACGCTCCAAAATAGCCTCAGGTTCTTCACTGTAAGAAAGGTCTTCCCGAATCTGATCGAACGGGCAAGACACAACGTGAAGCGGATGATAATTATACCCACGAAGAAGTGACACATGAAAAACGTTATGCACGTGCGATAACTGGGGAGGTAGCGCCAAACGATAAGATACCTCACCAACACGATCAAGAATCTCAAACGGACCAATATAGCGCGGACTAAGCTTCCCTTTCATACCGAAACGCTTAACACCTCGAAACGGAGAAACCTTCAAGAAAACACGATCACCAGAATTAAACATAACATCACGACGATGACGATCAGCATAGCTCTTCTGCCTAGCACGAGCTTCCTTCAACTTCTCCCTGGCTACATCCACTTTCTCATTAGTAATTCTAATCATTTCAGGTCCCTCAATGAGTCTTTCCCCGACCTCATTCCAACAAACCGGCGCCCTACACTTACGCCCATATAACATCTCAAACGGAGCCATCCGAATACTAGCGTGCCAACTATTATTGTAAGCAAACTCCACTAAACACAAGTAATCATCCCAGTGGCCTGTCCACTCTAAAGCACAAGACCTCAACATATCCTCCAATGTCTGAATCGTCCGCTCCGACTGCCCATCGGTCTGAGGATGAAATGCCGTACTGAATTTAAGCCGTGCACCCCAAACTTTATGTAACCCTTTCCAGAAACGAGACGTAAAACGAGGATCACGATCGGACACAATAGAAGACGGCATACCATGCAATCGAACAATTTCCTGCTAGAAGATCTCGGCCAAACGACCCACAGAATAATCAATACGAATAGGAAGAAAATGCGCAGATTTGGTCAGACGATCAACAACAACCCAAATAGCGTCATGCTTCCGAAGAGTACGAGGTAAACCAGTAACGAAGTCCATCGATATCTCATCCCATTTCCACATAGGAATATCAAGAGGTTGCAACAGACCACTTGCACGCTGATGTTCAATCTTAACTTGCTGACAAGTCATACATCTAGCCACATGCAAAGCCACATCCTGCTTCATCCCATTCCACCAAAAATGTTGCTTCAGATCATGATACATCTTAGTCGAACCCGGATGAATAGAAAACGGAGAACTATGTGCCTCAGAAAGCACAGCGTCACGAAGAGTAGAATCATCAGGAACACATAAACGCTCACCAAACCAAACGATACCATCTGCATCCACACGAAAATCTGACTGCTTACCGTCCTCAATATTCTGCACAATAGCCCATAAGTCACCATCATCTTTCTGGGCTTCCTTAATCCTCAACATCAAATCAGGCTCCACCTTCAAGCTAGCCCAAAAACCATCATGCCCACGAACACACAATTCAACCTCCATAAGCTCTAAGTCATTCAGAATCCTCGGCTCAAAGTCAAGACTAGCAATCATTCCTGACTTACGACTCAGAGCATCAGCCACAACATTGGCTTTCCCAGGGTGATACTGAATATTGGTATCATAATCTTTCAACAACTCTAACCAACGCCTCTGTCGCATGTTCAACTCTTTCTGGGTGAAGATGTACTTCAAGCTCTTATGGTCGGTGAATATATCACAACTCTCACCATAAAGATAATGCCTCCAGATTTTCAAAGCAAAGACAACAGCAGCTAACTCAAGATCGTGAGTAGGATAGTTCGCCTCATATGGTTTCAACTGCCTAGAAGCATAAGCAATCACTTTCCCACGCTGCATCAAGACACAACCCAAACCCTTCTTTGAAGCATCACTATAAATCTGATAACCTCCCGACCCAGATGGAAGGGTAAGAATCGGCGCAGAAACAAGCCTCTTCTTCAACTCCTCAAAACTAGTCTCTCGCTCGTCGGTCCATACAAATTTCTCTCCCTTGCGCATAAGCTGAGTCAAAGGTAGGGACAAACGAGAAAAACCTTCAACAAACCTTCGATAATAACCAGCCAAACCCAGAAAACTCCTGATCTCAGTCACATTGGTCGGTCTTGGCCACTTAGTGATAGCCTCAACCTTAGCCGGATCCATTTTGATAACCATCTGCGGAAACGACATGACCTAGAAATGCAACTTGCCCTAACCAGAACTCACACTTGGAGAACTTGGCGTACAACTTCTTCTGCCTCAAAGTTCCCAACACAATACGAAGATGACTCTCATGCTCTTCCTTAGTCTTAGAGTAGACCAAGATGTCATCAATAAACACAATCACAAATTTATCCAAGTACTCATGGAAAACCCGATTCATCAAGTCCATGAAAACCGCTGGCGCATTCGTCAACCCAAAAGGCATGACTAGGAACTCATAGTGGCCATATCTCGTACGAAACGCGGTCTTAGGAACATCTTGCTCCTTCACACGTAGCTGATGATAACCCGACCTCAAGTCGATCTTAGAAAAGAATTTAGCACCCTGAAGCTGATCAAACAAATCATCGATGCGAGGAAGCGGATAACGATTACGAATAGTGATCCGGTTAAGCTCACGGTAGTCGATACACAACCTCATACTACCGTCCTTCTTCTTAACGAATAACACCGGAGCACCCCACGGCGAGACACTAGGACGAATGGAACCAGATTCAAGCAATTCTTGCAACTGCTCTTTCAATTCTTTCAATTCCACAGGAGCCATACGATAAGGAGCCTTGGAAATAGGTTCCGCACCAGGAATTAAATCAATAGAGAATTCCACTTCACGCTCAGGCGGCATGCCTGGGAGTTCATCAGGAAATACATCAGGGAATTCACGAACAACAGAGAGGTCCTCGATACTAGGAACCTCCAAAGATGAATCCATAATCGAAGCCAGAAAACCCTCACAACCATGAGTTAACAAAGAACGAGCTTTCATAGCGGATATGATCTTAATAGGTTTACCAAGCCGACAGCCCTGGTAAACAAATTCCGGATTACAAAGATCGCCAAATATCACACGCCTAGTATGGCAGTCAATCGTAGCTCGATGCTCCGACAACCAATCCATACCCAAAATCACATCGAAATCATACATATCGAGAGGAAGAAGATTCGCAGGGCGAATCCTATCATCAAAGCGAAGAGGACAATCTACGTATTCATGCGTAATGACTACGGAAGTTTTCATAGGGGTTGATATGGATAAAGCATATTTTAATGGTGTGTTGCGGTTGATTTTATGGATTTAGCAAACGTAACAGATATAACAGAATGAGTAGCTCCCGTATCAAATAAAACAAGGACAGAACGATCAAATAAATAGAGCATACCCGAAACAGTGCCAGAAGAACCCGCAGCCTGATCTCTAGTAAGTGCAAATACCCGACCTTTAGAGGCCTGTTGTCCACCACTTCCATTACCACGATTGTTACCATTCGCCTTCGGACAATCCCTAGCCCGATGTCCAACCTCACCACAATTAAAACACGCCCCAGAAGCCCTATAGCAAGTACGACCCGGATGGGTTTTCCCACACTCGACACAAACAGGAGGAGGTGGAAGCCGTTCCACATTCCCCTGACCAGCCGAAGAAGAACCAGAACCCCGATTACCCTGCTGATAGCCCTGACTCTGCTGATTGCCCCGACTCTGCTGACCTCTATACTGCTGGTCACGACCTGACCGCTGATTCTGTCCACCATTGTTGTTACCCCGCCTATCAGTACCCCGAAACTCATTTCCCCGCGAAACAACATTCCTGCTACTACTACCCTGGACCTGCTGCTGATCACTCTCCAGAGACCTTTTTACCCCACGCCTAGATCTCTGCTGCATCAACTCTTTGTTACGAACCGCGTTGGCAACTTGTGCCACATCATCAAAATTAGTGTTGAGAATACCATCCAACAACTCATCACGTAACCCCTACTTAAAGTGTAAAGCCTGCTCTGTCGGAGGCCCTGCCTTCTCGCCCAAGAAACCCGCTAGCCTAACAAACCGCTTCATATATTCCCCACTCGTCTCCCTATCCAACTGATAAATCTGATGGTAGTCCCGCTCGAACTTCAGTCTCTCGGATTGAGGGAAATACTGGAGAAAGAAGATCACCCTAAATTCAGCCCAAGATAACCCAGCCACATACGTTTCACCTCCCTTAGCAGTCCTATACGCCTTCCACCAATTGAGGGCATCCCCCTCAAACTTGTAGCTAGCCAAACGTGCCTTAAACACGTCATCACACCCAAGCACCTCAAAGATTTTCTCAATGTGAGAAATCCAGTTCTCCGCCTCAACAGGAGAAGCAGCCGCACTAAACGAACGCGGTTTCTGCTTACCAAAACGCTCCAACCATACATGGATCGATGCTGGTGGAGCATCACCACCACCACCACCGTTACCACCATTGCCATTACCACCACCACCACTACTACTAGCGGTGTTCCTCCTAATATCCTCTGTGATACGCTCAGTCAAACTAGGGATCAACGCAGCAACAGCTCGTTGCACAGCAGCATCAAAAGCAGCTTCCTCACGAGTCATTACCATCTGAAAGATCACAAATGAGACAAAAGGACAGAAGAAACGTAAGGGTCAAAATACGAAGAAAGAGATCGCGACAACGAAAAGCCTAGTGTCTACCCAAATCCTCACAGGTCATTTCTAAGGTTCTACAGGTCAAACCCAGTCGCTCTGATACCATAATTGTAACACCCCGACCCGCCAAGGTCAAGATATCACATTATGGTGTCATACAAAGCATACATAACGCAAGCGGAAGTCTTTAATAAATAACTAGACCTTGAACATCAAGTCTAGTATCAAAGATAATCCCAACGCATAATGGGTTAACCAAACAAACCAAAGTAAATAATATTCAAAGTGCGGAAATAATGAAATGTCCGAAACAATGGACTACAAATGATAAACAAAATGGGTCTCTCAATAATCTACTCTCTCATCCCCATGCCCGTCGCCCTGCTTATTACCTGCCGCATAAGAAAGAAAACATGCGGCTGAGCTTAAAAAGCCCAGTGAACGGATATAACGAATAACAAATCATAAAGGTAAATAAGCATAAGCAACGAAGGAATGAAAGATACGAAATCATAATCATAAGTCATACGAATCAAAGCATATCAAAAGAATAAGAGTGCATGAGAACTGAATGAGAACTGATCAATAATGGAATGAAAATAATGAGAAGGTTCATAAAAGGATGTGCCATAAGAACTCCATACATACATAATCCGTCAAATCATATCATATCATATAAGTGCACGAAGAGGGGAGACCTCTAAGTACCATAAGTGTGAGAGGGGTGTAAGGCACACACCACCTGATCACCATAATCATACATACACATAAATCCTAGGATGCATCCATACGCTCCCTAACAAAAGTATGTATGCCAGTACTAGACTGGTCACACACACGCATAAATGGCCAATAGTGTACACAAAATCATATCATATCATAAGGGGAACGCCGTAGATCTATCACACCTCTACGGGAGTGTCATGCATAGGGTGCCATCCTAGGCATGGTCCTGGTACCTCCAGAACTAGTTAAGCTCAGGCACAGATCTATCATATCATACCAAATCATAATCAAAGTCAAAGCATAGCAAGAGAAACGAAAGTGTATCTCAACAAATCATAGCAAACACATAATCATATCATAGCAGAGACATTTAAACAAATGTCAGAATGAATCACATAAGAATGGCAATCATACAATGAAAGCCAAGAATCAAACAAAAGGGAATCATAGCAGTTATCGGATCATAAGAGATATCCCTACTGAAAAGGGAAAACATAATGTACGAAGCAATGTGTCTTAGAGTAAGACAGAATATCCGTACCTCGACAAAGCACACCAAATATCAAGGCAACAAAAGAATAGGGATGAATGATCACTCCCTCTTCACCCGATCTACAAATAAACATAAGTTCTCTTAAGTTCGTATAATCATATGGTTTCATGTTTGTTCCCATTTCATATTAAGGAGCTTTGATCATTAACGTTCTCGTATTTCAATTTAAAAGATTAGAGATGATCATATTCTTAGCTTATGATTCATAATGTCATTCACAAGTTTTAGTGTCATATAGTAGTTATCATAACTTTAGGGATTCAATATGTAATTATCATAAGTTTAGGGTTCAATATGAAAATATCATCAAGTTACAGATTTTATAAGTTATGACCTTTGATTTTAGCAAAATATCCATTTATACCCTTAAGGTTACACAATAAACACATCACACCCTTTAGTTCACAATTTACACTTTTATAACATCACACAGTTTTAAGTACAAATTTGTCAGGTTTTCCATAAATTCTAAATCGTATAATAACTCAGTATTAAAATCCCCAAAAATTCCCAGAGGTGCTAAAATGTCTTAAGTATTTTATCAAATTTTTCCAGATTTTATTATGTAGTATAGGTATGTATTAAAAATCCATTTTCACAACACGTCCAGATTTCTGAGAAATTTTACTATACGAAAAGTTATTAGCTATAAACCTTTTAAGAAAAATTCACAAAAATCTATAAAAATTTCAGGAAGTCATATACATCTTGAATATTACCCAGTTCAAAGGAAACCTTCTAACTCAACACGGTTTGAAAATTAAAAATGGAAAACCCGGACTGATTTTCCAGACTCACAAATCCGACCAGACACATAATTTTCTAAAAATCAAAAAGTACCTTTCCATGCCTCTAAAAATTACAACATAAATTCCTCCAGGTATCTATTTCATTAAACTACAATCTAGACTCCAGAAACATCAAAATATACATTCACATCATTTAGTTATAGCCGTTTAAAGTCGACCAAAAGTTCGAACTCAGAAACAGACCTCACAGAAACCTATCCATTTTAGGGTTTTTCATATCCAAATCACAAGTTATTCATCCCAAACGATTTTGGTTGAGTCTATAACATATTTTGGTCATTCAATAACATATTTAACATGATTCTCACGAATTATTTCACACCAAAAAGTGGCAACCGATTCATATACATAGTTTTAGGGTTTTGATCTTTTATGATTTTATGTGATTGTTATGCACATATATTCGATTAGAACTCAAAAGAAAACAAGAATTATGGATTGAACATAGAGGGTGATACTATACCCTCGTAGCGTGATCGAAGAACACAAGAACACAAGATTAATCACCACACGAATCACCAATTCCTCCTCTCTTCTTCTTGATCGCACGATCAGCCACAAACCGAAAGAGTAACATGGTTTTTGTTAGTTTTTGATGCGTAAAATTCGTATGGAATCATCGTGGATGTTAGGGACTTACCTTGTGACGATTATACAAGAGTTAGAACGAGTTTTTGGAGCTTCTTGGATGATCTTTTAGGCGTTGCAGCAGCAAAGGAGAGGACAGCCGATGTTTTTAGTTTGCTAGGTTTTTTTTTTCTTTGTTGTGAAAGTTGAAGATCGGTATATTGTGATAATAAGAACCGAAAATTATGTTTAGGATATATTAGGAATGCTCAAATCATATTAAGGGACTTGCCACAAATATAGCAATCAAGAATGTGGACATGCTTTTGGTTAAGGGGGGGGGGGGGGGGGGCGGCCAATACACCTATGTTTCTTTTTTTTTTTTTTTTTTTGTTCCAATTCATATAATGTAAAGTTTTATATTTGTGTTAAACTTATGTTATTTTCATTTAACTAATATTCATATGTTCTCAAAGTTTTAGATTCGAGGGCATTTTAGTCTTTTCATCTTATATTAATTTGCGGGTTTTCGCGCTCACATACTTGTGATTAATGGTTCATGATATAGGGACTTCGAACATGGCAATCGGTTACTTAGTGCCAATAAAACATTCAGATATAGCATACAGTTTCAAAGTAATATGTTTTGTTTAAAAATAGCATGTATCCCCCCAAGGGTTTGTAAAACAATTAAGTAATAGAAAGTGGGGCTATGAACTCACCACGAATTGATGATGTCAAGGGAGTAATGAAAGTGATGGTCGAATCGTGAAAACTTCAACGAGCAACCTATAATATGATAGTGTGTCTTAGATTTTGAAATAACGATGTGGGAAACACAAGTGAGTCTATATATGTCTTTATATTGATCATGATGTTGTACACGGTAGTTTATAGTGATCGTTTTTGTGTTTATGAAGAGAGTTTAGTTTAAATATCGTACCACTATGTTAGTGCAAATGTTACGACGTTTAATCTATATAATGTCTTCATGTTTTAATGATGACAAACATGTAAGTTGTAGTACATAACGTAAAGTGCACAAGTTACTCGTTTACACAAATCATCAATGTCGGAACGCATCAACATCTCTCGACGGCTTAAGTCTACATCACTTAAGGTATGAGCAAACTTTATACCAATTTTGTTAAGTGATCAAAGAAAATATTTTTGTCCTTAAACCTCACATTTTTATAAATGTGACAAAACATTTTTACAAAAATAAATTAGACAAATTATTTTTGTATTTATAAAGAAATGTTTTATTGAAAAATAAATTTGAATTTGAAATTTGAATTTCAAATTGGCAACAGCTATTTTTCCCACCTAAATCAGATAAATTTTCACCACTAAAGGACAAAAAGAGGAGCAACTGTCGGGACGGTCCCGTAAATAAGGCGATGGTCCCTTATATATAAAGGACCGTCCAACTTTAAGGGAACGTCCCCCACTCCTCCTGGTGCCTATAAATAATGCACTATTTTCTCAGAAAAACTAATCCTATTAGCACAAAAATTTTCTGTTCTTTCCTTCTTCTTCTTTGATCACTATAACTCTTTGGAATGTGTTTATAAGTGATCCCGTCATCCTCTATCTCATGTGCAAGAGAAGAACACTCGAAGTCGTCAAGAATCGAAGTGTTATAATGTAGTCCACACACACACACGTAACTTGTGTTACGATTCTCTTCTTCCTCCAAACTCTCTCATTTTTACATTAGTGTATTCGACTTGTGTGTGAGTCGTGATTAGGTATGTAAGTGTAAATCCAGAAAATGTGTAAGTCCATGGGTGATTGTCTAGATTAGGACGGTGTGTACATCCGTAGGTGATTGTGTGTAGATTAGAACTTTGTGAAAGTTCGTGTGTCGGTGTGTGAAGACTTGGACTTGGTGTGAGTCCGTGCGTGAAGACTAGGACCGGGTGAAGGTCCGTGAAGACTTGGATTGGGTGAAGATTCAAGTGGACGGGGTGATCGTCCGTGTGAAGATTAGGACGGGGTGATCGTCCGTGTGAAGACTTGGATTGTGTGTAAATCCAAGTGGACAAGAGTGCTTGTTCGTGTAGCCACGCAGGCTTTGTGTAGATTGGTTCTAGCTAGGATTAGGACTCGACATTCCGCTTAGTGTCTTTAAATTGGTGTAAGCTTTGGTTTACGGTTTGTTCCGCCTAAAGGGAGCGTGCTGACTAGTGAAGTAACTCTCGAGTTGGGTACTCGGGGAGTGGAGTAGGGCGAAGAGGTGCTTCGTGCCGAACCACTATAAATCATCGTGTCCGGTTTGCGTTTTCTCTTCTCATCTCTTTACTTTCTATTCTTGCATTTATCTTTACATTTATACTTGCATTACATTTAGGTTTGTGTGTCTTGTTGCGTGTATTGTGATCATGCTTGTGATATTAACTAGTTAACTTAAAAATGTAAAACATATGAAAACTTCATCACATGTCATAAACTCACCACTGACGGCGGTCCCTTAATTAGGGCGGCGGTCCTAAATATATATGGGACCGTCTGTATATATAAGGGACTGTCCACAGAGTCTAACTAAACTAGCTCTAATTTCTCTTACTTGCTCTGTGTGTCTGTTGTTGTAAGTTGGATATAAATATACATAGTTGTTATCATAACCACTATTCATATTTAGCCATGCTTGATTGGAAATTTGATACAAAACATTTAAGATTTTAATTAGGAATGTATTCACCCCTTCTATGTTTCTATAATTGGTATCAGAGCCACGTCGCTCTAGTTTTCAAAACAAATGGTTTTTAAAATAGAGTACGGTCCATGTATCAAATTTCTCATTAAGATGGATTAAATATGAAAAGTGTTTAGTTGCTAAATCTGTGCTAAAATGCTTTGTTGTTTTATTCGTACTAGTTTTGTTGGTTAAATGCACTTCGCATACTTTCTTGAAAGTAAATCTTCTCAAAAGATTTTGAAAGTGTCGATATTTTCTTTTCTAAGTTTTAAAGAGTAGTGATGATGTCCAAAACACGTGTTTTATGTGCAGGAACAAGTTCCTTAAGTCCAATAAGTCACCAAATGAATTTATACTCAAAAAACGTGTTTCTGAGTACTGGTGACGGTCCCAAATATACGGGACGGTCCCTTAAATATTTATGGGACCGTCACTATTTAAGGGACCTTCACCAGAACTGGGTCAACTTTGAAAATTCATATAAAACCAACCGTAAGTCCGTAGGAGTCGTGCCAGCCGCCATTTTAAAGGTAATTGAGTCTACTTTCATTTAAAAATACTTCCAAGTATTGATTCTAAACTTAATTAAATCTTAGATTTAAAATACAACTTAGTGGTCAAAACCTTGTGTTACGTCTTAACGTAAAACTTGTATTTTACTCTTTCTTTCGAGTCGGACATCTATACTAAATGAATTTTTGAAAAATGGTGTCTTTATCCTTTCAAAATATTGATCTTAATTAAATTTTGAAATGGGGAGGAAAATTCCTTTTAAACAAAATCAAGCAAGTATACATTGTTGCATCTAACACTCAAAACGATAACGAATATCATTATGTGTGCTATGCTAAATGATTATTTGTTTTCGATAGCTTGCTTATCTTATAATGTTTTAGTAACTCACTTAGATATGTAGACTAAGTTGATTAAATCATGTAGGTCAAAAGCAATTGTCTTACACAATTACCTTTTCAAAGGTTCAAGTGTTAATATCTGTCACCTCAAAACATTTAACACTTCATCAAACTTTCAGCATGATTTCTAAAACATTACATGCTCTTAACTTGATTGGCCATGTGTTGTCTAATCAAGAGAAAGGTTTATAATAATACATTAGTATTTAAGTAAAAGAAAATTTATTTTCAAACCTTGTATGTATTTGAAAACACACAAATTATTTTAAACACATAGTATTTTACAAGAGTTGTGTTTTGTATAAATAGTTTTTCACACACAGAAATAAATGACAATCTTGAAGTTAACATGTCATTATTATTAACCTCACACATACAACAAGTATTAAATTTAATGGAGCACATTCCATAAATCCTTATTTATTTTTAAAAAATATTTTTTTGATGCTGAGTATTAGTGAAAGCTACAATGCGAATGTAAGATCGCCGGTAGGAATTGATGCGTTGAAAAGGGCAGTAGATGAGATTTTTGATAAAATCAGAGTGCGTCCCAGGTTATGTGCAACTCCGATTTAGAGACGGGGGAAAATATTTGTTTAGAAATTTTGCCTTAAGTTCATTCCATGAAGTAATACTTCCTGGTGGCAAAGATTTAGTCCTGCGATGAGCCCTACCAGTTAGGGTCATAGGAAAAAGTCTGAGCAGGATATGATCCTCTGTAAGACCAGGCTCATGAAAGGTGTCAATAATTTCGAGAATTTTTTCAAGATGCTCGTTAGCATCCTTGTTGTCCTCTCCACTGAAAGTATTTTCACCAGTAAGTGGTATATAGGATGTGAGAAAAAATTGCACTTCTAAAAAAATATCATTTATTTATTTATATAAGTGGAAGTTTAATATGGTAAGTAAGTACGGAGTAATTACTAAGAATAAAAGTAAAAAAATAAAATAAGGGGGCGTTTGGTTCAAGTAAATTGAAATTAAAGAATTTTGATTTCCCTGATAAATATATCACTTTCGGATCTTTTATTTTACACCCGGCCATTTCCCCAAAACCCTTCCATGCGCATTCCCCCAAAAACCCAAAACCTTCATTCCATAATTTTCCCCAAACCCTTGATCCACAATTCTCAAAATGTTATCCAGATATAAAAAAGAAGATAAGGAAGATCTTTATGATGTAGTACGGAGGCGTATATTTGAAATCGTGTATACCGATAACTATAAAAAACTCATAGATGAAATATTGAACTATGTACACAGTGAACCACGAAGCGACGTGTATTTTTGTATAATGATGATGAGTAAACTCTACGTTTACATACAAATCAAGGATATTTATCTCCTTGGTTTGCAGAGGGTTATGTATATGGTTAAAAAGAAACTACCTACTGAAGAAGAAAAGAGGCTAAAGAAAGAAAAAAACTAAAAAAGAAAAGAAGAGGACAAGAAAAATGAAAAAGTGGCCAGGAGGGAGGCGAAGCGCATTTTTGTATTTGGGAGTAAGTATAATAATCCTAAACCTAAAAAATATTTTTTGGATGCTGAGTATTAGTGAAAGCTACAATGCGAATGTAAGATCGCCGGTAGGAATTGATGCGTTGAAAAGGGCAGTAGATGAGATTTTTGATAAAATCCGTGCAAGATTGATAGCATGGCGAAGGTCCATTCAACGATCTTATCTCTTTCAGCCATGATAGCTTCATTGAGTTTTTCCTTGGGGTCGTATATAAACACCCCGGTGCGTTTCCGAGCTAATTTGCTATACTTCTCCCAGTCTTGCACCAAGTCGCCAACCATGATTCGGCTTTTTCGTCTCTAGCATTCTTACAATAATGAAACACCGGCCTAAATCTGCTACCTTTACAGGCCATCAAAACAATGGTGAAAATCGGAGCCGCACATAACCTGGGACGCACTCTGATTTTATCAAAAATCTCATCTACTTCCCTTTTCAACGCATCAATTCTTACCGGCGATCTTGCATTCGCATTGCAGTTTTCACTAATACTCAGCATCCAAAAAATATTTTTTAGGTTTAGGATTATTATACTTACTCCCAAATACAAAAATGCGCTTCGCCTCCCTCCTGGCCACTTTTTCATTTTTCTTGTCCTCTTCTTTTCTTTTTTAGTTTTTTTCTTTCTTTGGCCTCTTTTCTTCTTCAGTAGGTAGTTTCTTTTTAACCATATACATAACCCTCTGCAAACCAAGGAGATAAATATCCTTGATTTGTATGTAAACGTAGAGTTTACTCATCATCATTATACGAAAATACACGTCGCTTCGTGGTGCACTGTGTACATAGTTCAATATTTCATCTATGAGTTTTTTATAGTTATCGGTATACACGATTTCAAATATACGCCTCCGTACTACATCATAAAGATCTTCCTTATCTTCTTTTTTATACCTGGATGACATTTTGAGAATTGTGGATCAAGGGTTTGGGGAAAATTGTGGAATGAAGGTTTTTGGTTTTTGGGGGAATGCGCATGGAAGGGTTTTGGGGAAATGGCCGGGTGTAAAATAAAAGATCCGAAAGTGATATATTTATCAGGGAAATCAAAATTCTTTAATTTCAATTTACTTGAACCAAACGCCCCCTTATTTTATTTTTTTAATTTTATTCTTAGTAATTACTCCGTACTTACTTACCATATTAAACTTCCACTTATATAAATAAATAAATGATATTTTTTTAGAAGTGCAATTTTTTCTCACATCTTATATACCACTTACTAGTGAAAATACTTTCAGTGGAGAGGACCACAAGGATGCTAACGAGCATCTTGAAAAAATTATCGAAATTATAGACACCTTTCATGAGCCTGGTCTTACAGAGGATCATATCCAGCTCAGACTTTTTCCTATGACCCTAACTGGTAGGGCTCATCGCTGGACTAAATCTTTGCCACCAGGAAGTATTACTTCATGGAATGAACTTAAGGCAAAATTTCTAAACAAATATTTTCCCCCGTCTCTAATTGCTCAATGGATAAAATAAATTAATTGTTTCCAACAAAGAACTGGTGAAACTATATATATAATGCTTGGGAAAGATATAATACACTCTTAAGGAGATGCCCCTAACATCCGCTCTGCGACTCTCAAATTATCATCAATTTCTATAACAGAATCGATATCCGTACAAAGAAGATAGTTGACTGTCGAGGGCCCATTCCCAAAATAACCTCAGTTAATGTCAGGAAAGTAATACAGGAAATAGCCGATCACTCCCTTCCTGGCATGAGCAGACCCCAAAAGAAAATAAAAATGAAAGGGTAGCTTCTATAACCACACGACTCAACAAAACTAAGCATGACATAGGAAGAATCCATGATGGGAAATCTAATAACAACATAACTGTTAATATAAATTCAGATTCTTCTTTTCATAATGATCACATTAAAATCTTCGAGAAAAGTTTTAGTAGGTTAACAGATGAAGCAATTGAGAGAGATAAAATAAACATGGGAATGCTTCTTGAAATCAAAAATTCATGCGAAGAAATTTTTAGGGAACATGAGGAGGCAATCTCCAGAATCAGAAAGGAAATAGGTAATTTAACTCAAGTTCTAAAACAAGTGAACAACCCAAATTACTTAAAATCAATCACAACTAGAAGTGGATTAGCAACTAAATCTCCACCTTACCCTATTCAGGAACAACCTGATAAACCTGAAACCACCAACGAGAGCTCTACCAATGCCACCAGAGATCAAGTAGAGACCGAAACCCCTCCTACATATGAATGACGACCTGAGCCATCAAGACCACCAGTACCCTATCCTGGTCGGCTCAAAAAGAAGAAGGATGAAGAATTACAAAAGAAATTCCTCGAGAACTTGAGACAATTACATATAAATATTCCATTTATTAAAGCCTTAATCCAGATTCCTAAATACGCTAAATACCTCAAAGATCTTCTAACCAATAAATCTAAACTAGAGGAAGCATCTAAAGTCATTATGAATGAAATATGTTCGGCTGTTCTCCTTAATAAGCTCCCTTCGAAGGAAAAAGATCCGGGAAGCATTACTATCCCTGCCACATAGGGGGACTCTCTATCAGTAACACCCTGGCTGACCTAGGAGCAAGCATAAGTCTAATGCCCTTCACGTTATACGAAAGGCTAGGTTTAGGGGAATTGAAACCAACGCGAATGTGTCTTGAACTCGCAGACAGATCCGTTCAATACCCACGAGGTGTTAGCGAAAATGTAATTGTAAAGGTAGATAAATTCGTCTATCCAGTCGATTTTGTGATCCTAGATATGCCAGAGGACACCAATGTGCCAATTATACTAGGAAGACCCTTCTTAGCAACCGCATATGCTATGATTGACGTGTTTAACAGACAAATATCTATAGAATTGGGGAAGGAAAAGATAGTATTCGATATTGACCAATCTATGAAGAACCCTTATACCACCGATGACGAATGCTACTACTTCGATCTCATAGATAAATCTGTCAATGAATACATCTAAGAGTTCCTTCCTTATGACCCTCTAGCACACGAATTTGAAAATGATGAACAAAGAAGTCAAATAGAGGAAATGATCGATCAAGAGTTTCTCGAAGAGGGAGATGCTGACAAGGCAGTATATCGAATTCTCAAACTCTGTAATGTCATTAAACTCAACCCAGATCATTTTCTTACTCGCCACAATTAACCCTGTGTAAAAGCTTCTGTTTATTCTGCTTCTGCTGAAATTACTGAAGAACCAAAATTAAAACTCAAGGAACTTCCTAGTTACTTAGAATACGCTTACCTAAATAACAATCGAAACAATCATGGGATAATTAATTCAGCACTTAATGAAATACAAAAAGAATCTATAAAAAGAGTTATGGAACGCTACAAAAAGGCCCTTTCTTGGAGCATTTCTAACATAAAGGGGATTAGCCCCTCATATTGCACGCATAAGATTCTTATGGAAGAAACTTATAAACCTGTTATCCAACCACAATGGTGGTTAAACCCTAAAGTTCAGGACGTTGTTAAAGATGAGATATTGAAACTGTTAGATGCAGGACTGATCTACCCTATCTCGGATAGCCCTTGGGTTAGCCCAATTCATGTTGTCCCGAAAAAAGGAGGGATGACTGTTGTAACTAACAAAAAAATGAGCTAATCCCAACAAGGACCGTCACTGAGTGGAGGGTCTGTATTAACTATCGAAAGCTCAATGACGCAACCCGTAAAGATCACTTCCCTCTTCAATTCATCGATCAAATGATCGAACGACTGTCAGGAAACGACTACTACTGTTTTCTTGATGGATTCTCGGGATACTTCCAAATCCCGATCGCCCCTAAAGACCGGGAAAAGACAACTTTTACCTGTCCATACGGAACCTTTGCTTATAGAAGAATGACTTTTGGATTGTGCAATGCTCTAGCAACTTTCCAAAGATGTATGACCGCCATTGTTCATGATATGGTAGAAGATTTCATGGAAGTATTCATGGATGACTTCTAAGTGTTCGGGAACTCCTTCGAACACTGTCTTAGGAATTTAGAAAAGATGATTGCTAGATGTGAAGAAGCAAATCTTGTTTTGAATTGGGAAAAATGTCACTTCATGGTACGAGAAGGGATTGTGCTTGGACACAAAATCTCTAAAAAAGGAATTGAAGTTGACAAGGCCAATGTAGACACAATTGCTAAATTGCCTTATCCTACTGTTGTGAAAGGCATTCAAAGTTTCCTTGGGCACGCAGGATTTTATAGGAGTTTCACTAAAGACTTCTCTAAGTTAGCAAAACCAATGACTGAGTTACTTGCTAAAGAGGCAAAATTTGACTTCTCTGATGAGTGCAAGAAGGCATTCAACATTTTAAAAGAGTGACTAACCTCAGCTCCGATCATTATTGCCCCAAATTAGGAATTACCATTCGAATTAATGTGTGATGCTAGCGATTAGGCAGTCGGAGCCGTTTTAGGGCAAAGAGTGGACGGTCACATGGCGGACCGATCTTAGTCCACATGGCGGGAAGGTCAATTCCTATAGGCCTATAAACTATAATCGCGCTCGCTCGCAAGTGATTAATGGTTCATGATCGAGGGACTTGCTTTTAGCAAGGACGGTACTTAGCATTATCATTTCAGTCACGAATAACATACCAATAAACAATTGTGCTCATAAAAATAAGTAAATAGCATGTATCTCCCCCATGAGTTTATAAACAGTTTAAAAGTAAAAGTGGGGCTACGAATCACACCTTAGTAACAGATGAAATAAGATATCACAATATGATCAGATGAGATAGCACGGAAAATGAACCTGAGCACAACCTATTATGTGAATAATATGTCTCAGCAATAAACCTCAAAGCGATTTATAAAGTAATACTCGTATTTGAAATGAAAAGGTTTTGTTTCAATGGCGTTAGAGAGAAATAACGTTTAAGACTCGTGTGGATACGAGAAGTTAAGATAATAAAAGTCGGAAAACACAAACGGATACGAAGAAAAGAATAACGAATAGAGAGAAGAACTAAGATTAAGAAGAAGATTAAAATAATAAAGAAAAGAAAGAAAACATCAATAGGTTGTTTCGGTGTTTTACCCATTTCCCAAATAGTTGATAAAACATCATGATTTAGGAAGAAAACGTATAAGTTTCGAAAAGGTTTTTAGGATATTGAGTAATCATAAACGATTAAGTTATAAAAGATCTTATCGAAATTTGGGCATGATGCGTCCGTTTATAAAGCATTTCCAAGTCGTTACGACTCCTGAATATAAGTTTTATTGTCATATTTTACAAGTTATATATATATAATTGGACACTATCATTCGCGTATATATTAGTTGTCAAGTTTATCGACCATTTTGTGTATGTTCGGGTCCAAATATGTTAAGCTCTTATGAGTCTAACATACTCTTCCGTCTCAATTACCAAAATCGTTCATAAGGTCCATTGGCTAATACCGTAAATCCAATACCGTCCAATCCTTGTCCAAGCAATGGTATTATAACAAATATCCAAGTTCAATGTCCAAATCATATCCCATATTGTTCAAATTATTATCCCGAAACACCTTTCGATAACAAATAAATAAATAAATAAACGTAAATGACTCAAATAAAACTAAACTCGACTCAATGTCAAATAAAATTAAATAAACATCGTCGTGACTCCCATGAGTCACGGTTCGACACGAGTCGAACCTAGGTGGTTCTCGGCTTATCACAACTCAACCAAAACTAAACCCTAGCAAACCAAACAAGTCGCAAACCACAAAAATGAATCCCAAATCTACGTCGTGACTCACCACGAGTCATGGCTAAACCCGGTGTGGGTTGTTACTCTCGAAAGAACCAACAAACATAACCATTCCAAACAAACAACTTCAAAACCAACTCTATCCTAATCCTAAACCTACACCACGCCTCGCCATGACCTACCACGAGTCACGGCTCGGACCCACCGTGGGTTACCCCCACTGCCGAGACCCAACAATCGCAAAACAATACCAAAATACAAACCAAGCTTCAAAAACAACAAGAAAATGGCTAGAAATAAAAGAAAACAATAAAAGTACCCAACTTGCCCGAGTCAATGTGAGTTGCTTCGGTGAGTCACCAACTCGGACTGAGTCAAGGCCGAGTCACACTCAAAAACATGAATCCACACGTTTTTAACAAAGATAAAAAGGTTTTATTAAAAGTTTTGTTATAAAAATCGATTTTATAAAAGTTTTATGAATTATGGTTTTGGATAAAAATAAAAACGGGAAAGGGGGAAGGCGCATAGGGTGTTACCGAGTAGAAAGGAGGTGGTGGTGAGGCGGTGGAGCAGAGGTAGTGGTTTTCGAGTGTCAAACGAGCTCCACGAGGGCTCAAACTTTCCAGAAATGAATAAGAGGGGCCGATCTACGTTTGGTGAAAGTTTCTGAGTTCACCAAAAAAATTTCCAGCGATGGCGGAGGTGGCGGCCGGTCGGAGATGGTTTTCGATGAGGGTTTTAGAGAGAAAGAGGAATAGTGTTTTTGTGTGTGTTATTATGAGTGAGGAGAGAGAGAATGAGTGGTTTTATTAATTAGGGAGGGAGCAACAGTGGACAATCAAAATTAGAAGGGTGGAAGTGAAAGAAAGAGGCAGAGGGGGTTATCTTGCCAAGGAGTACTACTTTTAAAATATTCACTACGGGACCCATTTAATGTATCAAACGGACTCTGAAAAATTATGAAACTTATTTGGCAAATTCGCATAACTTTCTCGAAGTTAATTTATTTGGCAAAATCGATTTGTTTCGTGCTTTTTAGGTTGTGCTGACATATTAAAGGGATAGCGTTCACATTTCTCAAGATATCTCGCGTTTCTCAAGTTCAAATAAGTTCAGGAAAAAGTTCAAATACTAAGGTGATGCAAAAATAAATATTTGGCTAGTGAAAAGGGTTTGGAAAATTACCGGATGTTACAGCACATACATCATATTGGGAAATCCGTCCTGGATTACAGTTTAACTTATCAGTTCTGGTTTCAAAAAGATGAGGGTACTTGCGCTTGAATTCGTCTTCGCGTTCCCAGGTGAATTCGGGCCCTCTCTTGGAATTCCAGCGGACTTTCACAATGGGAATAAGGCTCCTCTTTAGTCGTTTGATCTCACGTTCCATAATCTCGACGGTCTCCTCAATAAAGTTCAATTGTTCATCAATCTAAATCTCATCGAGTAGAATTACGGCTGTCTCATCGGATAAACACTTCTTCAAATATGACACGTGGAAGGTGGGGTGTACTCTACTAAGCTCGGGAGGTAGTTCCAGTCTGTAAGCTACAGGACCAACCTTGTTCAAAATCTTGAACAGTCCAATGTACCTCGGGTTCTACTTTCCTCGCTTACCAAACCGTAACAAGCCTTTCCATGGTGAGACTTTCAACATAACCTTATCTCCAACTTGAAATTCTAGCGGTTTACGCCTCACATCTGCGTAACTCTTCTGTCAGTCTCTTGCAGTTTTCAATCGGTTCTTAATTTTTTTTTGAAGGCTTCAATCGGTTCTTAATTTGCACGATCTTCTCGGTTGTCTCAAGAACAATATCCGGCCAAATGAGCTGAGCTTATCCTACTTCAGCCCAACAAATGGGTGATCAGCATTTTCGACCATACAATGCTTCAGACGGTGTTAGCCTTAATGCTTGCATGATAACTGTTGTTGTATGAAAACTCAATCAAAGGCAAATGGGTATTCCACCCATTTCCAAAGTCAATTACACATGCTCGAAGCATATCTTCTAAAGTCTGAATCGTCCTTTCACTTTGGCCATCGGTTTGCGGGTGGTATGCAGTACTCATGTCGAGGTTCATGCCAAAGGCATCCTGAAGTGATTGCCAGAAGTTAGAAAAGAATCTGCTATCTCGGTCAAAGATGAAAGATATTGGTGCTCCATGTCTCGTTACTATTTCCTTTACGTAAAGTCTAGTCAACTTGTCCATACTGTAGTTTTCTTTGATGGGTAGAAAATGTGCTGATTTCATTAGTCGATCGACTATAACCCAAATAGCGTCGAAACTAGTTGAAGTCTTTGGAAGTTTGGTGATGAAGTCCATAGTAATCCATTCCCATTTCCATTCGGGAATCTTAGTTGCTATAGAAGATCAGACGGTTTCTGATGTTCGGCTTTAACTTTCGCGCACATAAGGCACATGCGAACATAATCAACAACGTAATATTTCATGTTTGGCCACCAATATAACTCCTTGAGATCGTGATACATCTTGTCGGATCCTGGGTGTATGGAGTAGTTTGACTTATGAGACTCGAGCATGATTAAGTCTCGCAGTCCTCCAAAATGCGGTACCCAACTTCTCTTAAAACACAAAGTTCCATCGGAACGCTTCTCAAACTTCTTCTGTATCATACCATAAAGATTCTCACTCTTGAGATCTTCTTGTTTCACGGCTTCTTCTTGAGCATGGAGAATCCGGGCAGGAAGGTTTAAGTTTATTGTCAAAACCAAAGCTCGAACTCGTAGCGACTTCAACCGTTCCTTACAGCTCAAGGAATCAGTCACGACGTTCGTTTTTCCCGGGTGGTATCGAATTTCACAATCATAGTCGCTTAAGGTTTCCAACCATCTTCGTTGCCTCATATTTAACTCCTTCTTATCCAAAATATGTTGAAGACTCTTGTGATCGGTAAAGACAATACAATTCGTCCCATATAAGTAGTGCCTCCATATCTTGAGTGCAAAGACCACTGCTCCTAACTCCAAATCATGTGTGGTATACTTCTCCTCATAATTCTTAAGTTGTCGGGAAGCATATGCCATGAATTTCCCTCGTTGCATCAAAACTGCTCCTAACCCTTGATATGATGCATCACAATAAACCACGAAATCTTCCACTCCATCTGGTAATGCCAAAATCGGTGCACTGCAAAGTTTTTGCTTTAGGTTTTGAAATGCTTCTTCTTCGTCCTTTCCCCACACATACTTCTTATCCTTCTGAGTCAACATAGTTAACGGTTTAGATATTTTGGAGAATCCCTCGATGAATCTCCTGTAATATCCAGCCAATCCCAGAAATTGATGGATTGCTGTGGCGTTAGAAGGCGTTGGCCAGTTCTCAATAGCTTCGATCTTCGTGGGATCCACATGTAACCCTTCACTGTCAATTACATGACCAAGAAATTGTACCTTGCGAATACAAAATTCACACTTAGAGAACTTTGCGTACAATTGCTATTCCTTGAGCAACTTAAGAATCATCGTCAGGTGTTTCTTGTGTTCTTCTTCACTCTTGGAGTAGATCAAAATGTCTTCGATGAAAACTATGAAAAACTTGTCCAAATATGGTTTACATACTCGGTTCATGAGGTCCATGAATACAGCAGGTGCGTTTGTCAAACCAAAGGGCATCACTTAAAACTCATAGTGGCCATAGCGAGTCATAAATGCTGTCTTGGGAATATCCTCTTCCTGGACTCTAAGTTGATGATAGCCTGACCGTAAATCTATTTTGGAGTAGTAACCTGATCCTTGTAGCTGGTTGAACAAATCATCGATCCTAGGTAACGGGTAGTGATTCTTCACTGTTAGCTTGTTCAGTTCACGGTAGTCAATATATATTCTAAATGATCCGTCCTTCTTCTTCACGAATAACACTGGTGCTCCCCAGGGTGAGGAACTAGGTCGAATAAACCCTTTATCCAACAACTCTTGCAACTGTTTAGACAACTCTTGCATCTCCGTTAGAGCTAGTCGATACAGTGCACGTGCCACAGGTGCAGCTCCCGGAACTAGGTCAATCAGAAATTTCACTTGTCGAACCGGTGGAAGTCCAGGCAGATCTTCAGGAAATACTTCAGGAAAGTCACGCACAATCGGAACATCCTCGAGTCGCTTCTCTCCCGACTTCTTCTTGGACACATGTGCTAGGAATGCATGACATCCTTTCTCGATATACTTCAGGGTCTTAATACAAGATATGATATTCAAACGGATTCCGCTATGGTCTCCGCGGACAACCAAGGTTTCGCCATTGAGAGGGATATGAACAACTAGTTCACCACAGACGATACTCGCATGATGTTTGGATAGCCAATCCATACCAACCACTACGTCGAAGCTTCTGAGTTCAATGGGCATGAGATCGATACTAAACGGGTGATCTAGGAGGTTTAGGGTACAATCTCGGATTACGGTGCAAGTGTTTACTAAGTTGCCATTAGCTAGTTCAATACTATAGCTGGTGTCTAGGGAGGTAGGGGTGAGGTTAAGTAGTGGTGAAATCGTAGAAGATACAAAACTCATATCGGCACCAGAATTGAATAAAACTTTAACACGAAGATTGTTGAGTAGAAACGTACCGGTGACTACATTCGGATCATGCTGCTGCTCCCCATTGCCCATCACATATGCTCTACCACGAGCGCCTTCAGTTCTCCGACCAGTGTTCTTTGGGCAATGACTCTTGTAGTGACCACGCTCTCCACATCCAAAACAAGTTACCACCGACTGTGTGTTACTCCCAGTAGCCACAGCTCTGCCCTTACAATGCTTAGCAACATGTCCAACCTTATGAAATTTATGACACTTAGTTGTTCATGGTCCAGCGTGATGCTGATTACACTTATCACAAAATGGATGCGGCCCAGCATACCCTCCAACTTGTGCTGGTGCAGCCACATAAGCCCTAACAGTCTCTTGTCTTCTGTTCTGCTGGTGGTGATGATTGTTGTTATGGTACTGGTTGTTGTTGTTGTTGTGGTGATGGTTATGGTGAGGGTGACTGTTGTTTTTACGGTTGTTGAAGTTGTTGTTTCTCCTGTTGTCCTCTAATGAACTCAAATAAGTACATTTTATTACTATCATTTATCCTATTAATTTGACTTGTTTTACTATATTATGTATGAGGATTGATACTTAATCGTTTACTTTTGTAATTCTCAGGTAAAAACAAGCATTTGGTGAAACTTAGCGATTTTGGACTAATAATGGAGCAAAACATGCATAAAGTAAAGAGTCTACTGAAATGAAGAAGATCAAGACTAATCTGCTCCAGATGCGCCGCATCTCACTCATGACATGCGCCGCATCTCTATCAAGATATCACCAGATACGATCCAAGATACAAGAGGACATGCGCCGCATCTAATCATGGAGTTACGCCGCATCTTCTGGCGGTGTACGAATATTCCTGAATATTATAATCTTGGACCCCACGCGAAGTTAAGTACATGCGCCGCATCTACTCCTTAGATGCGCCGCATCTTCCCTCAGACAGAAACTATAAATACCCCAAGACCAGACGAATTTCGTACGCATTATATTAGATTCGAAGACCGAACAGGAGAAACCTAGGATGAATTCAGTCAAGGAGGCAGCACAAGACACACCCAAATCAAAGATACAAGAGCTGTAAGAAGGTGCTGCATGTGTTTAATTCATTAAGTAGTTTTGTTTTATTGTGTTAGCAAACTTTAATTCATCAGGATTGGTGGCTTGTGTAATGTGACAACGAAAGATTGCACTCCCTTTAATACTTGCTTTCCCATCAATTAAAGTTTATATGTTGATGTCTTTGGTTACTACTTATTAGTGCATTGATAACCTCTGTGTTTATTAGTGGCTTGCGGGCATTTGACTGCGGGACATAATGTGGCTCCCACGGTTATTACTAAATTGATCACTTAGGAATAACTTTTAGACATAAGTAATCATTAAGGTTTACTCGCCGATAAGAATAGGACCAGCGAGAAAGGGTTAACTACATACACTTCATATAAAGCTATCAATAAAACAAGTGACAAACTACTTAATCATAAGGACAGCCCTCTTATTGTCTCGAGTATTTATCTGTGTACGTGTGTGCTACTTGCTGATTCGTGCCTATTGGTTTATTTTATTATTTAATTGCAAACAAATCGTGCCAGTCTCTCAGGCTGAAACCCCCTTGCGTTAGGATATTAAAATACTGATTAGAATAACGAGATAATACGTTCCACTCCTAGTGATCGACACTCTACTTACCATTATATTCATACTGACCGGGTACACTGCTCGTTAAGTGTGTGTGTTATTGATAAGTCGGCTAAATATAAATTTAAAACTTGAGTAGGCATTAAAACTGCTAAAACTATACTACGACACGCATACGCATCATCCTCCCACTTTCGTTTGCTGTCATAGTTGTTACCCTTCTGAACAGTGCCATGCTTTACCACTTGATCCATAAGTCGTTCAAAGATGCGAATAGCATCATCCAGAGTCTGAGAGTTGTAAGATGTCACGTGCCCTTCAATACTGGAAAGTAGACCACCAATGAACTTCTCCAGTAATTTCTCATTATCTGGCACCATGTGAGCACAGAAAACTTTCAATTCTTGAAATCGTCGCACATAAGTAACAAGATCGACACCCTTCACAGCCAAATTGTAGAACTCGGTATCCAACTTCCTCATATAACTACGAGAACAATACTTCTTGACCATCTCCTTTTTAAACTCTTCCCATGAAGTATTATAAGCATTCCCTATCCCCATATCTTGAGCATAAGTGTTCCACAAAGATAATGCATGCTCCACCAAGGTACCTGTCGCATACTTCACCTTGCAATCCTTAGAACAACTACTCCTTAGAAACACTGATTCGTCAATTATAGTATATATTTCTTCAAAGGAAACACAAAGGAAATATGTGTAACCCAAGTCGTTTTCCCCAATGAAGGATTGAATGGAATTTAGTGATTTCGAGTCGAGATTTGTGTTGTGAATAGTGAATAAAGTGAGATTTTGGATTTTTAAACTACAAATATGAAAATATAAAATAAAGACAAGTAATAAAGCAATTAGAACAAATAGGCAAAGATCAACTATCTTAAAAACGTAAAGGGAAACTAAAAATGCGCTTAAACTGGGAAATCCCGAGCCTAAAAAGTCAAAACGAAAAAAACTAATCCTAGAAATATATGATAACAACTAAATTATGCTAAGCAAAAATAATAATAAAACTAGTAGTAAGTAAATAATGTAAAATTAACGATAATAACTAAGAATAATAAACTAGATTATACTAAGCAAACAAGTAAGAAATATATGATAACAACATATACTTGTTAAGCAAATCAAACACATAGCAAATATTTTCATAAACATAATTATTATACTAAAATTAATAACTACTAAAGATTTAAAAAGCAAAGAAAGTAGAACCCGGATGAAGAAACGAGAGGAACAAAACCACCCGATCTAATAAGCACAAATTAACACAAAAGTCTACAACTTTATTAATCTTATCCACTAAATAGTAAGTAAAGTTTAAAACTTTATTTACTAAAAAGTTTAAAAATTACTAAAGTTTCAAACTTTATGTATAAAAAATGCTTAAAGACCCTTAAGCTCCGTGCCTTAGCGGTAGAGTTGATAAGAAACAAAGAAAATACAAACTTTATCAAAGGTTAGTGAATAATAATAAGCACTGCTACTAAATATAAATAAGCTAAAAGTGATCTAAAAATTAAAAAGATTTAAACTTTATAACTAAAAACTATTAGATCTAAGTCCACCCGAAGCTAAGTTGCCTACTACGAAGAATAGACGCGAATCGGGTATGTTTAAGGACTAGATCTAAATGAACAAGCTATTAAATAGCTTATTGTTCAAGAAAAAAAAATTGTAAACTTTATCTAAAAAAAAATATTAATGAAACTAACTAGATCTAAGTAATAAAAGCTACTGAATAAAGAAAAGTGCTCTCAAACTTAAGAGATGTCAAGGTTTATTTGGAATATAAGCCGAGCTTAATAAGCTCATGCATCTCTTTTGGTGTTTGAATCGAGCTAGAGGGTAAATAAAAGAAGATGATTAAAGAAGTAGAATAAGCTAAAAGGAATAAGCTAAATAGACAACATAAACTTTTTTGATTAATAAAAAGTTGGTTACAAAATAAGCACTTAAAAAAGATAGTTGAAAAATAAAATATTACAATACCTCTTGACAATAAGCTAAAAATTAAATACTCTACTACTCTAAAAGAAAGTACTGCTACAAATAAAAAGTGTGTGTGAATTGATGTGTGTAAAAAAAATCTCCCTAATGCCTCCGATCAGGAGCATTTTTATAGCCAAAAGATAGGCTCCCATTCAATGAATCTGGACATTTATTTTATAGCCAAATGATAGGCTCCCATTCAATGAATCTGGACATCTATTTTATAGCCAAATGATAGGCTCCCATTCAATGAATCTGGACATCTATTTTATAGCCAAATGATAGGCTCCCATTCAATGAATCTGGACATTGTCTTTGCTAAACAGACCACGTGGCGGCTCGGCATTGGCACTAAAAGATTTGGAATTAATTTCAACTTCGACCTCACTTGTCACTTTACACCCCTGGCTTCACTTTTAGTCCTTATCTTCTTTAAACTTCATATGAATTAAACACCTTTGGTCCCTCATCGTTTTTTATGTTTAATTCATTGGTCCTTGAAATAAATAATCTCTAAATTTCTTTTCTTTTGCCTCGATGCTCCAAATAAAATTAACGATAGACTTGCAATTTCGTGCTCTTTCCAATCTCGTGCTCGTTTTGTCGTTTTCTCTTGATTTTTGTCCATTTTTCTAGATATCCGTACCTGCATAATCACAAACACAAAAACAACATATATTTGGCATTTTGGTTAGTTTTTTGTCTTTTAGGTCCATTTTATTAGGTAAAAAGTATGTGTAATTTAACACATACCAAAATTCCCCAGACAAAGGTATTGCCGTGTCCTCACGCAATGTCATCAACTCACGCTTTTGAAACCAAAAAGTTCAAACCTCTTTTTACTAACTTTGAAAAGTAGCAAAATATTCAAAAGAGTTTAAGAAATCAAAAGTTCTAAAAACGCCCCGTTTTTCAAATTTATTCTATTTTTGTACTTTTCTCTTTTTCATGTGACGGTATGTTGACTTTTCATTTTTTCATAATAACTTTTAGGATCACGGAGTAAGAAACACAACTCATAAAGAAGTGACCATACAGATAAAATTTGTCGTCCTTGATTTTTCACGAGTCTCCAAACCAAGCTTAAAAACGAAATCACAGCTAAAGTATGATTTTAGATGCTAACACTACCCGTAAATGATAATTGTGTACGCGTAGCTACTTCTTGCTCCCTTATTCCTAATTCCTCTAAGGATTTTATTATGAAAAATTTTGATTTTTCTTATTTCACTATGATTAAGAACTTTATTATATAGAAGAAACCCGGTTTAGACAATAAATAGTTTTCAAAACATTCCTAAAGACTCCCTTTTGATAAAAATTAAGGTCCACACTCAGATCCCGATTTAACACGATTTTGGAAATGCTTTTTAGACACTCCCGGACTAGAAATGAGGCTTATTATTATTATACTAGCAACTTTATTTATAGATCCTCCGTCCTTTAAACAACCTGCACATCGGGCGTCACCGATAGTACCGGGAGTCTTATTTCGACATCGGTTATTTATTATTATTCACTTTTCATATATATATATATATATATATATATATATATATATATATATATATATAATATATATATTATATATATATATATATGTTGGTGATAGGGGTGGCAATTTCCGACATGACACGAAACCCGACCTGAGACCGATACGAAAATTAGCAGGTTAGGTTGTAAATAAATAAGTTTCGGGTCATTTTTGGGTCGACCTGATTGACCCGTTTATTAAACGGGTCGGGTTCGGGTCCATTAAAATAAAATCGGGTTGACCCGATAACCCGTTTAACTTTTTAGAAAATATAAAATATAGTAAATACACCTTTAATTATTAGAGTATCTCTAGTTCAAAATTAACTATTAGTTACAAGAAGAATAGAAAGGAGTTGCTTTGAAAATTGAAATAATGGAGTTGACAACTGAAAAGTGAAAAGTCACTCTCGAGAAGCCAAATGAATAATACGCTCAGTCATCTCAAATCTCAATCTCATCACTAGTTCACTACTAATATTTAGTTATTTACTTTATTTACTATATTACTAGTTTAACTTTATCTCTTTCTACTTTCACTACTAATATTTTCTTTCTACTTTCTACTTTCAAGCGTCTATTTCATCATGTATGGATCTTTTTTTCTCTTCTATGTATCTTTTTTTTCTTTCTTTTCTATGGATCTTTTCTCTTCTATCATTCTATGGATCTTTTTTCAATGTATCTTTTTTTTTTCTCTTCTGTGAAAGGTACTAAATGCATTATTTTGTGTTTCTTGTCTTTTTTGTAGCTAGATAATGGAAAATGGTGATGCACATCCGATGAATATCGATGATGAAAGTGATGATTCAATTGAGGAAATAGGAAAGCCAACTCAATCAGAAGGTGTTGCAAGTACCTCGAGGCCAAAAAAAAGGAAAAGAAAACTTGTCTCCCAGGTTTGGGATTATTTTGAATTGATTGACCAAGATCCCAATAAGCCCGACCAACCTTTATCTTGTAAGTGTAAAAAATGCAATAAGATTTACTCGGCAGAAAGTTACAGTGGTCCACATGCTTATATGACGAAAATAGCTGATCAAATGTGGATCAAGTTTAACAAGTATTGGAGTGAGTTTAACCTTTTGCTAGCAGTAGCCGTAGTATTTGATCCTCGATATAAGTATTCATTTCTTGGGTTTAGTTATGCTAAGCTTTATGGTAAGGACTCACCACAATTGGCAAAGGTTAAAGAAGTACTTGATGGAGTTTTTGATGAATATAATCTTGCTTCAAAAAATGCTACAAGCTCGACATCATGTGGTGGTAGTAATATGAACTCTCAAGTGGACGAAGGAGATAGAGGCACTAGTCAAAGTATTCTCAAGGTAACATCTACAATTTTTGTTATATTTTATACGTTTGTGTTGTACTAATTTGTATTTCTTCTTGGTATATTAGGAGTTTGATTTATTTGATAAGACCGAATCTTCGAGCTCAACTAAAAAGAAGCGTGAACTAGATTTTTACCTAGATGAACCAAGAGCTGCAACAACATCTTCTATTTCTGTACTTGACTTCTGGAAATCTCAACAATATAGATTTCCTGTTTTGGCTAAGTTGGCAATGGATATCCTTTGTGTTCCTGTTTCAACAGTTGCGTCTGAGTCGGCTTTTAGCCTTGGTGGAAGAATTTTGGACCAATATCGAAGTTCAATGAAGCCTCCTACTGTCGAAGCTTTGATATGCACTAGGGATTGGCTATATTCGAAAAAAGGTAATATAATTATAACTTTTTTGAACCACATGTCTATTACTTCATTTGCTTAATTCTTCAATTTTTTGTAATCACAGTCGTGTCACATGGTGACCTTGAAGAGGTAGCTGAAAAAGTCATGACATTGGATATCAATAAAGATGAAGAATGATGGTCCTAAAGGCTAGAAGTATGGCGAATTGGCGATGCGGTGAACCTGATATTTTGTTAAAAATTAAGTAGTACTATTTTGAGCTGTTAATTAGCTTATGTTATTTGGACTTTTGGAGCATGTTTTGAACATTAAGTTTCATTTGTTATCCTATGCAAGTTAGCAGTATGTAATTTTGTATATTTGGACTTTTGGTGCATGTAATTTTGTATATACAGTATGCAATTTTGTATATTTGGACTTTTGGAGCATGTAATTTTGTATATACAGTTTGCACTTTGCAAGTTTGCAGTATGTTTTGGAGCATGATACTTTTTGCACTTTTTGAGCATGATACTATTTGAAGTATGTTTGACCTGACTAACCCGGTTGACCTGACTAACCCGTTTGACCCATTTAATTAAACGGGTTATATGGGTCGGTTCAAGTCGACCCTAATCAGGTTAGGGTCGAGATTACTGACCCGTTTATATAATCAAGTCAGGTTTGGGTTGAAGGTTTCTGACCCGCGAACCCGAACTCGACCCGAATTGCCACCCCTATATATATATATATATATATATATATATATATATATATATATATATATATATATATATATATATATATATATATATATATATATATATATATATATAATCTGGATCGATTAAGAAGGTTTTTATTTTGAGAAGATTGAGAAGGTTTTCAAAAACGATAGATTTTTAACTTTGATTCATGTTTTTCAAGCGTAAAACTCATTTTAATGTGATTAAAATTCAAAATGTGTAAAAAAAAAATTGAATCAATGTTAAAAATCTCTCGATTTTGCGATATATGTAGAATACTGAATCATCTGTACAAATTTAATGAATCATCATCATAACTCGATTTTAACAATGATTTGTGAATCAAATTTGTAATTTATAGATTCGATTCACCATAAAATGATGTTTTACTTGTGAATCAAATCAAAAACATGAATCAGTTTGTTCAAACGAAGATTTCTCAATCTTCTCAAAATAAAAACCTTCTCAATGGAACCGGATCCTATATAGATATATATATATATATATATATATATATATATATATATATATATATATATATATATATATATATATTAATGCCTCACTCCTAACCCCATGTACTTTAGAATTTACGGAACTACGAAAATCCAAGACCTCGCCGCCTATTTTTGGAATAAATGATCCAAAGGCCGTTACAACAGAGAGTTCCAAGACCTTAACGCCTTTCAGAATTAAGGGTCCAAGGGTCGGTGTAAGAGGGTAGCCAAGACCTAAACTCCTATCTTTAGCAATGAGGATCCAAGGCGTAATTAACCACAACCTAAAGCACACGACATTGACACGATCTAAGTATGTACCCCAAGTTCCACCATCGGGGACCCTCGAGAAACGAATCAAAAATTAAGAATTGTAAAAACCGTGAAACTCTATTTATTGAAAATCATTTATTTTGGGTTTATTAATCTTATGGGAGCAAGAAGCCACAATTAACTTTCACGAGCTCTAAAGAGAACCAACTACTCCACGCTTAGCATCTAAACTCATAAATAACTCTATCATTTTTCGTTCTCCGCAAATTTAAAATCACAAATAATGAGATCCGCGGATGCTTAGGTAAATAACTTCAAGCCAAAGCTTTCGGTCATTATTGGTTAAGGAGACAAGCTAGGGCTCAACACGCCCGGTCAAGTCAGAATTTTATTCCTACTCTCTCCAGCGGAAAGTCAACAAAGTGTCAAAACTCTTATTATATTTTTGCTAAATTTTTAAATTTTCTCATTTTTTTGGATTTTTTTTTTTTTTTTTTTTTTTTTGGAGGAAAAACGGGGTTGCGAGAGTAAATGGCAAAAATGCGAGGCAAAAATCAAATCGAAAGATCACCCCCCAGACTAAAACGAGACATTGTCCCCAATGTCTTAAAGGTAAGGGTTTTCCTACATAAATCTAGGGCCGTTTATTAATTATGCCAAATAGATAAATGTTAGTCGATAAGATTAAGGATACCAGACTTCTTATTTACAAAACCATGAACACGAGATTCTTCACACATCGGGCCAATCTTGCACAAAACAACAGAGACAAAACACAAGAACTGGAAGAGATAGAACTCTTCACATCACTCTTATTAGCACACAAATAAAACACACGGATAAGCATGGGTTGCCTCCCACGAAGCGCTTGTTTATGATTGAGTCGTTAGCTTGACTCGCCCCGAATTCATTGGTCCATGGGGAAAGTTTGGAGATCCGGGACAACCATGGGTAGTACGTCCCCTCCAAAGTAGTGCTTTAACCTATGACCGTTCACTTTAAAGTTTGGTCCATCGTTTTGAGATAACTCGAAGGTACCATATGGAAAAACTTTTGAAACAGTGAAGGGTCCAGTCCAACGGATTTTAAGCTTTGATTTGTCGTTTTAAGTATATTTATTTTCCAAAGAAAATACAACGAATGTATTTCCCCGGGTCGTAGTCCCAACGAAGGTTGAAGTCGAGTTGTCGGTAACGGTGTCGAATTGTGAAGTGAATGGTGAATAAGAGTGATATTTTGGGATTTTATACTACGAATATGAAATTACTAATAAAAACAAGTAATTAAACTAAGGGGGTACAAGTAATCTAAGCACACGATTCTAAAAACGAAAATTTAAACTTAAAAATGAACGTTACGATTTTAAAAACGTATTTAAAAAAAATGAAATTCTAAATTATAATTCCTAAAAATATAAATTTAATTTTCCTAAATGCTAAATATTAAAAGAGAATTTTAGAAAAAAGAAATATATTTTTTTGATTTTTATTTTATTTTTTATGAATTTAAAACTAAAAGAAACTAATTAAATGATTTAAAAATAGTAAATGATTTTGGAAAAATATGAAACTTTGTAGAAAAATCTTAAATGATATTATGAAGCTAGGAAAAATGAAATTAGAACTTGGCTAAACCCTAATAAGCAGTTTGGGCAAATAACCAGTTTCAAAAAGCACTTAAAATAAGCACTATAGTTCCAAAATTTCCCAAAAGCTCAATAACTGATTAATACACTATTTAAAGCTTAAAACTACTAATTAGGACCAAAGAAGCTATCAGAATAAGCAATTAAGCACTATAGCAGTTGCAAAAATAGGGCGAAACAAATGAGTGAAACAGCCAACTTTAAGAAACTCTAAAAGCTAGATAAAAGCTGATTAGGGGAAACTAAAAGCATATCCTAAAAGCTGATACTACAGACTGCTTATAAACAAAGAATGCCTAATTTTGTGAATCAATTGCTTACTTAATTTGTACCAAGAACAGAGCAACTTAGAGACAAAAAGCTGATTGCAGGCATAGGATAGCCTAATGGGGCTACTTGCAGACTGATTTTAAGCAAGTAAATAAGCTACTGGGTGAAAATTAAATTCAGAGACCTCAAGCTTATACTACAAGCTACCTCTAAATCAATTATCATGCAATAATCACAAGTGGATCAGCGATGCAAGGCAATCTATAAGCTGAGTTGGGCAGACTTAAGTACAGGTCTGCACACAAGTTTTCTGTTGCAGTAGTTAAGGAAAATTGCAATTAAGTCTTACAATTCTTGATGAAACAAATCCTATCTCTGGAATCTCACTTTACCAACTGAAAAGTATCTAAAATCACCAAAAGTTTGCACCAAATAAGCTTCAGCTTATTGGGGCTTATAAAGGCAGTTTTGATTCTAAAAATGCACTAACCAACCAAAAACTTCAAAATACATCAAAATCACTTAAGTCCCATTAACAACAACTTAACTAACCTTAATCAATCTCAATCAAACCTTAGCAACTGGCCAATGAACAGTGGACTGAGTTTTTATACTCAGAAAAGTATCTTGCCAAACACCCCTTCTAAAACTGCTATGGGACTGTTGCACTAGAAAACACCCAATGATAGCCATGAATCTAATGCAAACTGATTATCTAACTTATTTAGTACCTAATAAGCAATTCTAAATTATGAAATGAGCACCTATTAAGCTATAAGCTACTTAACTGATTTTAAGCTATTTTTAATGTATTAAGTGAAAAACTAACTATAACCTAACTACTGATCAATGAAGCTCAGAAATGACATATTAAGAAAATATGATTCAAAATAAGGACTATAGTGACAGAATAAGCTAATGAACAGTATTAAGCTATGAATGGAAAATCAAGTGAAGCTTACAAGTATGGCTTATGGTGAAACAGAACTGAACCAATCGACTATCCAACCCAGGCTTACAACATAAGCCAGAAATAACCCAAATAAGCTCCTTCCAAATAGCTTATTCCTTCCAGCTTATTGGAACAATAGCCTTTGACTTCTGTTGACTTTTGAGAAGTTTTGAAACTAACACTGATTTATCCTAATTAAAGGCTCACAATAAGCTATTCAGCTTATATGAGCTTCTACTATTAAGAAAACAGCTTATTGAAGCTGAGATTTAAGACTTGAAACCATATTTTTGTATTATTTTTTTTTTGGAATTTTCTGATTTAAACAACAACAATGAAAAGAAATGATCAAAAGCTCATAATAAGGTAAGAGTAGCTTATAAAACAGTAAAACAGCTTATACTAACAATTTTAAATGGAAATGAAATTCAATAAGAAATATGGATGAAAAAAGTATAACTAAGATTTCATTAAACAAAAGCTTGATTACACTATATGAAACTTGAAAATAAAATTCAGAAATCAAAATTACAGCATAACATTAACTAAAAAAAAATTTCATCAAATGAAGAAGGATGATCCCTCTATTTATAGCCGAGGGGTGAAGGTTCTAGGCTGTCCATGTCACCAATCCGTGCCTATTTGTGCTTCTTTGAATCGTTTCTAGCCTTTTGATCATATCTTGGACAATACTCTTGCAATAACAGCCTTTGGATCAAACTTCCACGTCCTATCAGCCATTCACAAGCCTCCATTCTACTGGGATTGCTGACATGTCATTCCTGACATGTCAGAATCTTTCTAGAAGTGCGTGAAAAATACAAGAGTGCCCTTAATTGCTGTAATTTCTTGATTGGGTAAATTAGGGTTCTTCGTGGAATAGTAAAAACTGGGAAAAGGGGGCGGGTAATATTAGTTTGACTGGGATCGGGTTGGTTTGTATCCGGGTTATAACAAAAAGAATGGGCTCGGGTATTTTATGGTGGGCTTGGTATGTGGACTTGGGTTTGGTAATGGATTGAATTTATAATAAAACCGGATTTAGTGATAAGTATAGGATTTTTGTTTTTGTAATTTTTGTAACTTGAGGGGCTGAAAGTGTATTTCTTCCAAAGATAATCCAAGGGCTATTCTTGACAAAATTTGATTCTTCAAGGACTTGAATGAACATAAACTTTCCGGCTTCGGCTTTAAATATCTTTTCCAAATCTCGTGCTCGTGTTTTCCGGGTTTTGACTTGATTTTATCCATATTTCATGATATCCGTACCTGCATAGAAACAAACACAAAAACACAATATCTTTGGCATTTATGGTTAGTTTTTGGTCGTTTTGGTATTAATTTGGTAAATAAAAGGTATGTGAATAAGCACATACCAAGCTTTCCCGAGAATATCTTTAATCTAGAGTTGAAAAGAAGGACTCGATCACCAACGTTGAAAACGCGGTTCTTGATTTTAAAGTCATGATCTTCTTTGTCTTCTCTTTGTAGATCAAAGAGTTTTCGTTCGCTTGATCACGAAGTTCACTCAATTCATTTAGTTGAACCTTGCGGTGATCACCGCGGACTGAAGGTCGAAGTTGACATGTTTTAAGGCCCAGTAGGCTTTGTGCTCAAGTTCAATCGGTAGATGGCACGCCTTTCCGTATACCAAATTGTATGGAGTACACCCGATGGGTGTCTTGTAGGCTGTACGAAATGCCCAGAGTGCATCGTCTAATTTGTCTGACCAGGAGGCACGGTTTTCTCCTACTGTCCTTTCCAAAATCCTTTTTAAACCTCGGTTTGAAACTTCCACTTGTCCACTGGTCTGTGGATGATAAGCGGTAGCAAGACGGTGAGTTACACCGTACTTAAGCATGACCCTTGCAAATTGGTCATTGCAGAAGTGCGTACCGCGATCACTTATTATGGCACGGGGAGTTCCAAACCTAGCAAAAAGAGATTTCAAAATTTTAACAACTACTCGTGCATCATTGGTGGGGAGTGCTTTCGCCTCAACCCATTTTGACAAATAGTCGACAGCCACGAGTATGTACTTGTTCCCTCGTGAAGACAGGAATGGCCCCATAAAATCGATGCCCCATACATCAAAGATCTCGCAGACTTGAATTGCATTTTGTGGCATTTCGTTCTTTTGCGAGATTTTTCCTTGACGTTGGCAAGAGTCACATGACTTTACCAAGTTGTGAGCATCACGGTAAATAGTTGGCCAGTAAAAACCAGAATCAAAGACTTTCCTAGCAGTGTAGTTGGCACCATGATGTCCCCTCGTGGGTCCATTATGGCAAGCAGTAAGGATATCAACGGCTTCTTGGCCGTATACACACCGCCGGATGACTTGATCCGCACAGATTTTAAACAGATAGGGGTCATCCCAAAAGTAATGCTTCACATCTTTGAAGAATTTGTTCTTTTGTTGGGATGACATCCCTTTAACAACAAAGTTACCTGCATGGTAATTTGCAAAATCCGCAAACCATGGGGCACTAGAATCACCACGAAAAGATATCATATTAAGTGTCTCGAGAGGAAATGTTTCATTAATTTCCTTTTTCTCGAGCTCACTTTGGTGAGGATTCTCTAATCGGGATAAATGATCAGCAGCTAGGTTCTCGGCTCCTTTTTTATCACGGATAATGATATCAAATTCTTGGAGGAGGAGAACCCATCGGAGCAATCTCGGCTTTGCATCTTGTTTTGCAAAAAGGTATTTCAGAGCCGAGTGATCCGTATACACTATGCTTTTTGATAAGACAAGATAAGGTCGGAAGTTCTCAAAAGCATAGACAACGGCTAATAACTCTTTCTCAGTAGTGGTATAGTGAGATTGAGCATCGGTCATCGTCTTACTCGCATAGTGTATCGGCTGAAAGTACTTCGATTTTCGTTGCCCCAAGACTGCCCCAATAGCATAGTCACTTGCATCACACATTAATTCAAATGGCAAGTCCCAATCGGGGGCAACTAAGATCGGTGCTTCCATTAACTTCTTTTTAAGAATTCTGAATGCTTCGATGCATTCGGGAGAGAAGAAGAACGGAACATCTTTTTCAAGAAGATGTGTTAGAGGTCGGGCATTTTAGAAAAATCTTGAATAAATCGACGGTAGAAACCGGCATGACCAAGGAAACTTCGAATTCCTTTGACGGTTGTGGGATGAGGTAGCTTAGCGATAACATCGAATTTAGCTCGATCGACCTCAATTCCGGCATTCGAAATTTTGTAGCCGAGGACAATTCCCTCTTTGACCATGAAATGGCACTTCTCCCAATTTAGCACAAGATTGGTGTCTTCACACCGTTTAAGCATTTTGTCTAAATGGGAGAGGCAAGATGAGAAAGAATTGCCATAGACCGAAAAATCATCCATAAAAACCTCCATTGTCTTCTCGATCATATCATGGAATATTGCCATCATACATCGTTGGAACGTGCCCGGAGCATTACACAAGCCAAAAGGCATGCGTCGATAGGCAAAAGTTCCGTATGGGCATGTGAATGTAGTATTTTCTTGATCCTGTGGATCAATTGGGATTTGGAAATACCCGGAAAAGCCATCGAGAAAACAATAGAACTCATTTCCCGCTAAACGCTCAAGCATTTGATCCATAAAGGGAAGCGGGAAATGGTCTTTACGAGTAGCATCATTCAGTTTACGATAATCAATACACACTCTCCATCCGGTGACGAGACGTGTGGGAATCAACTCATTCTCTTCATTCGTAACGACGGTCATTCCACCTTTTTTCGGAACACAATGGACCGGGCTAACCCATGAGCTATCAGAGATTGGATAAATCATCCGAGCATCAAGGAGTTTAAGAACTTCCTTTTTTATGACATCGTGGATTTCGGGGTTAACCCGTCTTTGTTGTTGGACGGCTGGCTTAAAATCATCTTCGAGCAAGATCTTGTGGGTACAAAATCGAGGGTCTATGCCCTTTATGTCGGAGATTTGCCAAGCGATGGCACTCTTATGCTTTTTAAGCACGTCTAAGAGTTGGGTCTTCTCCTCATCCTTAAGGTCTTTAGAAATAATGACGGGAAACTTGTCAGTATCATCTAAAAAAGCATATTCGAGATGAGGAGGTAAATCCTTGAGCTCGAGCTCAGGAGGATTTTCAGTATATGGCTTTATTTCTTTGATTTATTCTTTATGAAGTTCTTTTGGAGGGAGAGATGATGGATCATCATTCAACAATTTCTCAAGGAGAAGAATGTCTCCTTCCGGATCAAAGTTTGAATCATCAATTTCTGGTGAAATCGATTCATCTTTGAGACAAGCATCGATCTCTTCCAAAATGAAGTCGCTTCCCTCAAACGGAGTGAGGGAAGGGGAAGAGTCAGAAAGAATAGGTTGAGAAGAAGGAGTGGGATCGCCACTCAAAGAATTGTTGGAAAATCCAAGAACTTCTTGAGAATATTCCTCCGAAGCAACATCAATAACGTCAATTCGATTAACCGAATTAGAGTCCTGATTGGAGGAGTATTTGAAAGTTCGATCAAGGTTGAAGGTCACGGTTTCATCATCCACCTGTAACGTTATTTCTTCACCATAAACGTCAATTAGAGCACGACCGGTTCTCAAGAATGATCTTCCGAGTATTAGAGGAACTCGGGGATCAGCATCAAATTTAACCACCACAAAATCAGCGGGAAAATAAAACTTCCCTACTTTGACAAAAACATCCTCGGCTATTCCAAGTGGATGAGTTATAGAACGATCCGCTAGCTCGAGGGTCATACAAGTAGGAGTGAGCTCAGGGAGAGACAGCTTTTTCCAAACGGAAAATGGCATTAGGTTGATGCTTGCACCAAGATCGGCCAAGGCGTAGCAATCAACCATTCCCGGAAAATCACATGGAATGAGAAATTTTCCGGGGTCTCCGAGCTTTTCGGGAAGCTTCTTGAGGAGAACTGCTGAGCAATTCTCATTCAGAGGTGTTTTTGCTAATTCAAATAATTTTTCTTTGTTGCTTAATAACCCCTTAATTGTGGAAGCAAACTTGGGCATCAAAAGTAAAGCATCCGCGAAGCTTATGTCAAAATGCAAATCTTGAAAGATTTGGAAGAATTTCTCCATTTGATTTGTGGCTTTTTCACGGAGCTTTTGATCATTCAATCTTGAAGGATATGGAAGTTTGGCTTTGATTGGAGTTTCTTTTGCTCAAAAACAATCTTTGGTTTGGATGGTTGGACAACCTAAGGTTGGACGTCTTTGGTACTCCCATTGTTAGTAGGAAGCACCGTGTCCTTTGTCGCCTCGGTCTCATGTTCCACTACTTTGGGAGGAAGTGAAGAGGTAGTAGGAACCGTGGGTCCATTATATGAAACACCACTCCTTGTTGTGATCGCCTTCACATCGCCCCTCGGGTTAGCGATCGTGTTGCTAGGAAGAGTTCTTGAGCCCGAGGGTCGATCATGTAAAGACTTCTTGATCTCAGCAATTTGGTTAACCAACAACCGATTGGTTTCTTCTTGGGATTTCATGAATTGCTTCAACAATTCTTCCGAGGACGTCTGATTTTGGTTAAAACCTTGGTTTTGATTGAAATTTTGCCCTCGGTTTTGAACATTCCCCAGATTTTGGTTGAAATTTCCCTGATTTTGACCTCGGTTTTGATTTCCTTGGTTTTGAAAACCTTGGTGATTACCTTGATTTTGAAAACCTTGGTTTTGGAAACCTTGGTTCATCCGATTTTGATTTTGATTGAATTGGGCATTTCGGTTTTGCCCATTCGGATTTTGATGATGATTGAAACCGGGTGGTCCAAGAAAATTGTTAGAACAGTAGCTAAGAAGATTACGGTCTCCTTGGGGTTGGTAACTGTTACCTCCCTGATTATAGGATCCGAAGCAGCATAAACGCTCTCTTGAGTGTTGCCACCGGTGGCTGGACACTCGAAATATGGATGTGGACCACCACATGTTTCACAGCTTTGATTTACCACATTTCTTGATGATTATTGTTGTTTTGATTTGCTTGATGCAATCTTAACATAGCAAAGGATAAATCATCTATCTTTTTGGTGAGCACGGCTATTTCAGGTGAAGAGTCGGTAGTGATAGATTTAGTTGACTCGTTCCTCTCGGCAGAGGAATCCCAATAATTGTGGTGGGCAGTCATATTTTCGATTAAATCTTGGCACTCTTCGGGTCGCCTTTTCATAAAGGTACCACCGGCCGCAACATTGATCGTGTCACGGTGTCTTAATGTTAAACCATTATAGAACGTGTCTATTATGGTGAGTAATAACATGTTGTGATTAGGACACCGATTAATTGAAAGCTTGTAACGTTCCCATGCTTCGAATAAAGATTCGTCGGGAAGCTGGCGAAAGTTACTTATATCATTTCTCAATTTTGTCACCATCGACGGTGGGAAATATTTCGCCAAGAATTTTGAAGTCATTTCATCGAAACTATGAATTGAATTCTTGGGAAGACGATCAAACCATGCGGTGGCATGATGCGTCAACGAATATGGGAAAAGATACAAGCGAAGGGCATCATCGGAGACCCCATTTTGTTTCATACTTTGGGTGGCGGTAATGAATTTATCAAGATGCTTATTTGCATCTTCACCCGGTAGACCGTGAAATTGGCAGGAATTTTGGACTTGTTGGATCATATGATGTTTAAGTCCAAAATCCGCAGCTTGGATGTTAACGGGAGCAATAGGTCCGCCCCGTCCTTGCATGGTTGGTTGGCACAACTCCTCCATCGTTCGGAGATCGGGAGCTGGCCCATCATTGTTTGGATCGGTATTCATCTCTTCAATGTCTTGAAAATCAAGACGTCGACCTCGACGAATAATTCTTTCGGATTGGAAACTGGTGAAAGAAGATCGGGTGTAGAAGAACGGGTTTCATACACCAACGAGAAATTTAAAAAGAAAACAAAATTTGAAAATGAAAATATTTTTGGATTTTTATTTTAAAGAAAGATTACACAATATTTTTGGGATCGATTCGTCAACCGAAATTCGTTTCTCTCAAAACTACTCGCAGAGTGGCGGAGAAGCAAAGGTCCGCTCGAAAGCTGATTAAAAACCCGCCTCTTTCGGTTTGTCAATTTAATGTCAAACCATCCTTAAACCACTTGTATAGGTTGTAATTTTAAGATAATCCGAAAACAATTAACTTACGATTTGTTTTGTTGGATATATATATATATATATATATATATATATATATATATATATATATATATATATATATATATATATATATATATATATATATTTTGTATTGTAAACACTTTAGGAAAAGTGTTAGTGGTTTTTTTATTTTTTTATTTTTATGATTTTTGGTTTTTAGAAAAATATTCAAAAAGAAAATGATAACTTCTCGAGGAAGGGTCTTCGAAACACGAATCGTTGAATCGAGAATCAAAAATTCACTTCAAACCTTCCCCGGCAGCGGCGCCAAAAATTGATTCGTCAATTATAGTATATATTTCTTCAAAGGAAACACAAAGGAAATATGTGTAACCCGAGTCGTTTTCCCCAACGAAGGATTGAATGGAATTTAGTGATTTCGAGTTGAGATTTGTGTTGTGAATAGTGAATAAAGTGAGATTTTGGATTTTTAAACTACAAATATGAAAATATAAAATAAAGACAAGTAATAAAGCAATTAGAACAAATAGGCAAAGATCAACTATCTTAAAAACGTAAAGGGAAACTAAAAATGCGCTTAAACCGGGAAATCCCGAGCCTAAAAAGTCAAAACGAAGAAAACTAATCCTAGAAATATATGATAACAACTAAATTATGCTAAGAAAAAATAATAATAAAACTAGTAGTAAGTAAATAATGTAAAATTAACGATAACAACTGTTAGCTTTAAAGTTTTGTCATATGAGTGGAATTGCAATAGCATTTAAAGTACAAGGACTAGTTTAGGCATTAGTGCTTAAGTTAGCTTTGTATTCTTGTAATAAATACCTTCCTAATTATAACTAGGAAGGTGGGGATTCACTTGTAACTTTGGAGGTGTGTGTGTTTTCTTTACTTCTCTCTCTAGAAAACATACACACCTCCCCCAATCAATAAAGTTCTACCATGTTTAATCTTTAGATCGTGTTCCGCCACCTCCATAACGTGAATCTTGGTATCTACAATTGGTATCAGAGCTAACCAGGTGGCCATTCGTGGTGTTTTTAAGGTGAAAAATGAGATTTATGTTGTGTTTTATCTTGGTTAGTTTTCATCAGCCGAGTTTTTGAGTTTTTTGTGTTCGTTTTTTGTTCCAAAAATACCTACTGCGTTTGTTCTTCAAACGTGGTTTTTGTGTTTCTCTTGGAATAATACGCATCGATCAAGATAAGGTTGTGTTTGTTCGTTAGTTGAAGCATGGTATTGTGACAGATTTGATAGATTTCCAGTCGAATCTTGTACTTTAAGGTTGGATTTTTTGTTGTTCTAAGTATTTAGATCGACAAAAATTATGAAGATTGTTCAAGATTTGTTTTTGGATTATCATCAATGCTCTTGCATGTAATTCTTGCCTTAGAATTATTGATATTAGTTGGTCAAAGTGGTTGGATATGACAAGCATGTGTAACTCAGTGGGCAAGTGAGAAAAGGACAAAAGTGGTTGAGTCTGCCTGTTATCAAAATTCAACAGCAGAAATCTTATCGCAATTCATCAGAAAATATCGCAATCTTGTATAAGATTGCGATAGGTGCTTTTATCGAAATTGCAATTTCGACAATTCTATCGAAATTGCAAAATCTGTCTTTTATTGCAATTGGCCCAAGAAGTCTTATCGCAAATCAATTTCGACAAAATTATCGCAAATCAAATTTTGACAAATTTATCGAAATTGGCCTTTGTCGCATTTATCGCAATTCTGGTACAAGAGTGAAAATTTTGGCCCAAATTAAATTTTGCCAAATGAATTTTTCGGGAATTTTTGGCGTAAAAATTTCTTAAACTCAAATTTTTCCAGCATCATTAGAATGTCATTTTATGGCATATTTCACACCAAAATCACAAATGATATTTTTGGCCGACACCTTCAACATCACCACGTATAGCCGAAAAGATCCTGATCAAGAATCACAATAAAATGTCAATGGCTAAATTTTGAACGTTATCAAAATGTGACTACGGGGATTATTTGTTTATTACTTATTTGAGCTTGAAGTGGAATTTCACGGGTGCGTGTACTTAGTATCTTGAAGATATCGGGGTTGGTTGGATGCATGATTCTTCGAGATCCTTGTTTGAGCATTTATAGAATAGTGATTAAGTCTTGGGTTATCTAGTTTTCATAGGTCAAGGGGTGGATGGACGAAGACCTAGTTAACTATCACTTAAAGGAGATACGTTGTAGTACTCAGTGTCACACAAAGAAGTGGATAATTCGAGAGAGGTTCATATACAGTTAAGGAAGGTTGGATGGGTATATGAAACGACCTATGCTTTAAGGAGTTACGTTGTAGTGCTCAGTATAGGTTCTTAGTCACACGTTCGTGCAAGTTTAAGTCACAAGTCTAGGGTTGTCTCCATACGTGGTCATTTACTATTAGCCAGAGGAAGAGAAAAGAGGTTTGATAAGAGATTGATCTGAAGAGAATTGTAGAGAGAATAGTTATCGACATCCACTCATGGGGTATTGATTTGTATGTTGCTTCTAGTTGATATGTCTATGTACACATATGTAGGATGAGTCCGAAAGATCGTCATCATCCTGGAGGGAGAAATGTGTACATCGGGGCTTTTATTGAAGAACTGGAAGCATTCTAAGTGAGCTGAAGATGTCGATATGATGCTCCCCAAACAAACCTGTGAAGAAGTTACAAATTATCAGTCTATGATCCATTTTCCGCTGTGCAAGAGACTGAAGACAATCTGGGCAAGATTTCAGAGAAACTTCTTCTACAAGCATCAGGGCTATATCAAATGGGTTGTCAATTTGGGAGGGAGCATGTAAAAGAAAAGGGCTTACTAATTGGGAGGGAGTAATAACCCAATTAGATCATTACAGTGATTCGGCAAGTAATTCAAGCAAGCTGAGAAAGATACGAGAAGATCAAGAGCTGTGAAGACATCCTCAAAGGAAACTGGGCTACTTCAGCATTGCATTTATCATTGTTATGTACTTGTTAGGAATCATTGTAACCAATTCACGTACATCTCCAGCTGGAGGGAGATTGTTAGAAATGAAGATGTGCGATATTTACGTGAATTGGAGTAGACAAGTAGTATGCATATAGTGCAAGGACTTATTATGTAATATTCGAATAGTTGTCTTGTAAGGCCCATAAATACCCCTCAAATCTCCACTTGAGGGGTGTGGTTGTGAAACATTATCTACACATCAATAATATCTTTGTTTCATCACTCCACCTTCTCTCTACCTTATCTCTCTAAACCGACCATGGATCTCGTCCATTTTGATCAACCAAGACCTCCAGAACACGATTCTTGGTCGTAATAACAACTAAGAATAATAAACTAGATTATACTAAGCAAGCAAGTAAGAAATATATGATAACAACATATACTTGTTAAGCAAATCAAACACATAGCAAATATTTCCATAAACATAATTATTATACTAAAATTAATAACTGCTAAAGATTTAAAAAGCAAAGAAAGTAGAACCCGGATGAAGAAACGAGAGGAACAAAACCACCCGATCTAATAAGCACAAATTAACACAAAAGTCTACAACTTTATTAATCTTATCCACTAAATAGTAAGTAAAGTTTAAAACTTTATTTACTAAAAAGCTTAAAAATTACTAAAGTTTCAAACTTTATGTATAAAAAATGCTTAAAGACCCTTAAGCTCCGTGCCTTAGCGGTAGAGTTGATGAGAAACAAAGAAAATACAAACTTTATCAAAGGTTAGTGAATAATAATAAACACTGCTACTAAATATAAATAAGCTAAAAGTGATCTAAAAATTAAAAAGATTTAAACTTTATAACTAAAAACTATTAGATCTAAGTCCACCCAAAGCTAAGTTGCCTACTACGAAGAATAGACGCGAATCGGGTATGTTTAAGGACTAGATCTAAATGAACAAGCTATTAAATAGCTTATTGTTCAAGAAATAATAAAAAAAAAGTTGCAAACTTTATCTAAAAAAAAATATTAATGAAACTAACTAGATCTAAGTAATAAAAGCTACTGAATAAAGAAAAGTGCTCTCAAACTTAAGAGATGTCAATGTTTATTTGGAATATAAGCCGAGCTTAATAAGCTCATGCATCTCTTTTGGTGTTTGAATCGAGCTAGAGGGTAAATAAAAGAAGATGATTAAAGAAGTAGAATAAGCTAAAAGGAATAAGCTAAATAGACAACATAAACTTTTTTGATTAATAAAAAGTTGGTTACAAAATAAGCACTTAAAAAAGATAGTTGAAAAATAAAATATTACAATACCTCTTGACAATAAGCTAAAAACTAAATACTCTACTACTCTAAAAGAAAGTACTGCTACAAATAAAAAGTGTGTGTGAATTGATGTGTGTAAAAAAAATCTCCCTAATGCCTCCGATCAGGAGCATTTTTATAGCCAAAAGATAGGCTCCCATTCAATGAATCTGGAAATTTATTTTATATCCAAATGATAGGCTCCCATTCAATGAATCTGGACATCTATTTTATAGCCAAATGATAGGCTCCCATTCAATGAATCTGGACATCTATTTTATAGCCAAATGATAGGCTCCCATTCAATGAATCTGGACATTGTCTTTGCTAAACAGGCCACGTGGCGGCTCGGCATTGGCACTAAAAGATTTGGAATTAATTTCAACTTCGGCCTCACTTGTCACTTTACACCCCTGGCTTCACTTTTAGTCCTTATCTTCTTTAAACTTCATATGAATTAAACACCTTTGGTCCCTCATCGTTTTTTATGTTTAATTCATTGGTCCTTGAAATAAATAATCTCTAAATTTCTTTTCTTTTGCCTCGATGCTCCAAATAAAATTAACGATAGACTCGCAATTTCGTGCTCTTTCCAATCTCGTGCTCGTTTTGTCGTTTTCTCTTGATTTTTTGTCCATTTTTCTAGATATCCGTACCTGCATAATCACAAACACAAAAACAACATATATTTGGCATTTTGGTTAGTTTTTGGTCTTTTAGGTCCGTTTTATTAGGTAAAAAGTATGTGTAATTTAACACATACCAACACCGACTCCATTTTCTTAAACCACTGAGTTAAACCAACAGCTCCTTCAGTTCCTTTAAAGGTAGTAGGCTTGCAATTCATGAACTCCTTATAAGTACAGAAACGGTTATCATTGACAGCTTGCACTCCTGCTTGTCCAACATTCGGGTTGCCAACACCTGCTTGCCCGGTAAGCGCCACGGCTACGCCATCATCAATCAACTTCTGGATCGCAGCTGGGGTCATCTTCCTAGGTGGCATAATTCTATCAATCATTACAAATGTACAACACTGTAAGTATTTGATTAACGTAACAAAATCACATCACAAGATAAACAACACCATGATATCATCATAATATAGCACACATTCAACATCAATAATAGTACATCACCAAAATACATCATAGATTTAATACTTGCTACAAGTCTTACAAGATATTCTAAACGATTACAAGTTTCTGATAAAATCTACTAACTGAAACTATTCAGTTTAGTACGTACAAAGGTAAACCACTATCATGATACTAAACTACCATAAATAAGATGATCTCTACACTCTCACTGACGATCTCCCTCATACCTAGCCAAAACATCAATACTGTCATCAAAACGGAAACGCGCCATCCTATCATAGTACACCTACCACTGCATGGCATGGATCTCATACCTCAACTCCTGAATACTTCGCTGGTAGTGACGACTATCGATATCAGTGAACACCGCTCCAATATCCAACTTCTCCACAATCTTCTCGACCTATGTCATCCTCTACTCTAATGACGCCAAACGCTCCCGAATCTCTGTATCTGCCTTCTCTGTAGAACTCAACCTCGCAGCCTGCTCATACAACTCCACATACAAATCACCTGTAGCTCTCTTATCTCCCTTAATCTCCTTCCTCAACTCTAAAACATCAGACTGTCGCACACACAATCGCCTAGACATCAACATATAACGGCCCTGGCACCAAGAGATGTCCTGCCTCAAACGACTCAGCTCGGCTCTGAGCTCGGTAGGGGCAACTCGCTATGCAGTCGAAGACTCGCCGATCTCAAACTTAGACGTCACCTCTGTAGCTAGAGCATGACCCAATGCATTTGAAGTGTCAGACTCATAAGTAATGTCCGACACTGCTGGTGAAGGTGGCATGGGGAGAGCCTCCTGCTCCTCCTCCAATGGCTCCTCGTCATCATCATCATCATCATCCATCTCCTCATCATCGTCTATCTCATCATCCTCCGGGTGAGGTACATCAATAGGGTGTGGGTCCTCCTCTTGACTCGGTGGTGCAAGTGGGTGATCAACGGGTACATCTGATAACTGACCGGTAGGGACTGGTGTAGGCATAATACTCTACAAGGAGTATCAGGAAAAGTATAAAAATTCTAGCCAAATTTTAATAAAAATAGTTTTATATACAGTGAGATAGCAGCGTAAAATCCAAGCATATAATAGCGTAAAAGCATGCACAAAGCAATTAAAGAGCGAAGTAGCACGGAGGGCCGATGGCGATCGATTTCGAAAATGTTTTGACACACAAAAAAATGTTTATAGTCGAGTATGACCTCGTTCTCTATAAACAGTTGTTAGGAATTAAATATTCATGAAGTTCTTAATCGGGAAATACTCCAAGTATGTTTCTGCTGATGATGTTGACTCTGCTGTTTAGCACATTGACTCTGCTGATTAGTGCAATGACTCTGCTGATAGGCTTAACAACTCTGCTGATGATTCTACTAATAGCGATAGATTGTTCCTGCTGATAGAGAACACTCTGCTGTTTAAGAGGATAAGATCAAGAAGATATTTATTGTATTTTGGTCAAACATATACGGTAGATAATATCTTACTCCATGTGCTTAGTTAACAAGTTGTATACATAGATACATGTTGTATCTTATGTACTGACACCAACATGCATAAGTTAACAAAGTAAGTCGGTCAAGACTTTTAGCAAATTTGTAAAGATCTCTTGCAATTATAAAAGAGATCTTAGACTTGGATATTAAGAAAGAGACACATAAGACACACACACATGCACATGCATAACTGTTAGAACAAGAACAAAAATAATATCACAAGTTGTAACATAAGATTCAAGGTTTTGTAACCCTAGTGAGTAACACAAGATCACTCGTATTATTTGGAATAATATTGAATCGTTTAGTGAAATACTTTCTTTGTTCATTGTTAAGTAACAAACATAATTCTTCCATTTCCATAACATACATAACCTTCTAAGTGTGGTTAAGTAAATTCCGCGTGCTTAATCATATTAAGTCAATATATCTCATACACAAAGACACAAGGTTTAACCACCTTAACCGTGTACGATCCAAGACCCACCCTCACAGTTGGTATCAGAGCCTAGGGTTGATATATTTGAATTAGAAGAAACAGAAATGGATCCACATGATGTTCAAACAAATGTTGCTGCAAAGTTGCCCATAATCAAACCCAATGAGTTTGAGTTATGGAGGATGAGAATTGAGCAATATTTCATGGTCCAAGATTATACTCTTTGGGACATAATTATATATGGTGATTCCTTTTCACCAAGCTACTCAGAGGTTGTCCTAGAAGGTAAAACAAGTAGAAAAAGAAATACTGGACCAGTGTCAAATGAAGAGAAGATACTGAAGAGAAATGATCAGAAAGCAAGAAATTTGCTGCTTATGACCATTCCTAGTGAGCAGATGCTATCATTCAACAAGTATCTTGATGCAAAAACTCTTTTTGAAGAGATTTGTGCATATTTTGGTGGTAATGAAACTACCAAAAAGACACAGAAGACACTACTAAAGCAACAATTTGAAAACTTTACTGCTTTTAGTAATGAATCTCTTGATAAGCTATTCTCAAGATTACACAAGCTTGTCAGTCAGTTAGCTGTGTTAGGTGTTGAGACAGAGAAGGAAGATCTCAACATGAAGTTTCTAAGAAGTCTACCTGATGAGTTCCATACTCATGTTATTGTCTGGATGAACAAACCAGACATTGAAACAATGAAACTCAATGATTTGTACAACAACTTCAAAATTGTTGAACAAAGTCTTAGAAAGTCTGGAACTTATGGTACTAGTTCTGGAAACGTGGCACTCTTGTCAGTTCCTAGTATTAGTAAGAATGAAGAGGTAGATGAAGGTGAAAGTGCTCCTTCCACAAGTTCTCACAAGGATGTTGCTGGTCTTGGAGATGCAACATTCTATGCTTTTATTACCAGTCAATCAAATGGCTCTCCTCTCAACCATGAAGACCTTGAGCAGGTAGATGGTGATGATTTGGAAGCTATGGATATTAAATGGCAGGTTGCTTTGCTTAGCATGAGGGCTAAGAAGTATTGGCAAAAAAACTGGGAAGCAGATTACCATAAATGGTAATGATACTGCTGGGTTTGATAAGAAGAAAGTAGAGTGTTTCAACTGTCATAGGTTAGGACACTTTGCTAAGGAGTGTAGAAGCCCAAGAAAGCAGGAGAACAGAAACACATGGTATAAGCAAGATAGGAAAAAGGAAGTTACTGTTGAAGAGCCAAAGGCTATGTTGGCTATTGATGGTATTGGTTATGATTGGAGCTCTATGGCTATTGAAGAGGATGCACCACCGAATGCTGCTCTTTTGGCCAATGAATTTGCTCTAATGGCTCATTTTGATTCAGAGGTAAACAATATTACATCTTGTACTGAATCATGTCCTAATCTTAAAGCTTATGAAGACCTTAATAAGAGATTTGAAGCTCATAAACAAGAACTGCTTGATTCTTTGTTTAATTTGGCTAATCACAAAAGAGGTCTAGGTGTTTTAGAAAAACAAGTTTTACATTTTAAAAATAATGAAATTCATTTTGTTGATGACATCAATATACTAAAAAATGACATTAAGATCAGAGATGAGTGTATTGTTGAGTTAAATGAATCATTAGCTAAACACAAAAATGAAAGAGAAAATGTAAAGGTTTCTGTGGATGTTTTAGCACATTCTTCAGAAGGATTCAATAAGCTTTGGGAAGCCCAAGTTATTGATAAAGTTAATTCTGGTGTTGGATTTAAGTCTGTACCCCCACCATACAGAGGTGTTCATTCACCTCCAGGTATTGATTTAGCACACACAGGGTTACCTGAGTTTCAAGAACCAATCATGGAATATGGTTCTAAGGTCACTAAATCTCCAAAGATAGAAAAGGTAAGTAAAAGTTTAGATAAAACTTTATCTTATCAGGACAAGGTGTCTTTTATTAAGAAAGGAGAGACTATAGTTGTTGAAGATTGTACAACTGATAGTGATAGTGATGAAGAAGAACAGGTTATGTCTAAACCTGTCTTGGTTAAGAAAGTAGGAACAAGTCTTCCTAAGATAGTCAATCACAACACTAACAGGCCTAAGTCAAATGTTAAGACAGTTAGGAAACCAGTTAGATATTGTGAACAATATAGAACTACAAACAAGCCCAGAGGTAACCAAAGGAATTGGAACAACCTCAAGTCTAACCAATTAGGTGATGACTTTGAATTTTACAATAAAGCTTGTTATACATGTGGTAGTTTTGACCATCTTGCAGCTTTCTGCAACCAAAGGGTATCTGGGTATGAAAACCATAGAGTGAATCACAAAAGGCAAACACCTAAATCTCACTTTCACTCTAGTTATAAGAAACCAAACCCCAGAGTAGTCAAAAGCAAGTCTATCTCAAAATCTGATTCTGCTGATAGACCAAATGATCCTGCTGATAGCAAATTTTACTCTGCTGCTCGACCATTTATGACTATTAACCCAAAATCAACAGCTAAGGATGCAAAAACAACTTTCATTCATGCATCTAAAACTGTTCTAAGGCCCATTCAAACAAAAGCAGTGGTTTACAAACAAATTTGGAAACCAAAGGGTGTGACTTCAAAATTAGCAAACTCTGCTGAACATGTTACTCACTCTGCTGCTAAGGGTAATAGGGCAAATGCTGTTAAGGCCTCAGCATGTTGGATTCAAAAATCCAATGTTGCATCAACAGTCCTTAAAAGATTAAACTATATTGATGCAAGAGGCAGATTCAAGTCAGTAATGGCTTGGATCCCCAAAGAAAACTAACTTTCTTATTTGTGTGCAGGGACATTCTATTGATCATCAAGATCAAGGATACTCAGATAGTGGATGTTCCAATCACATGACAGGCAACATGTCTTATCTTTCAGATTTTCAAGAATTCAATGGAGGATATGTTACCTTTGGAGGTGGTTTTCGTGGCAAAATTTCTGGTAAAGGTACTATTAAAACCGGAAATTTAGATTTTGAAAATGTGTACTATGTACAAGAGTTAAAGTATAATCTTTTTAGTGTTTCACAAATGTGTGACAAAAAGAATAATGTCCTGTTTACTGACACTGAATGTCTTGTTCTATCTAAGGATTTTAAGATGCCTGATGAAAATCAAGTACTTCTTAGAATTCCTAGAAAGGCCAACATGTATAGTGTTGATATGAAGAACATCATTCCTAAAGAAGATTTAACTTGTCTTGTATCAAAGGCCACATTGGATGAATCAATGTTATGGCATAGAAGGCTTGGTCATATTAACTTCAAAACCATAAATAAAATTGTTAAGAATGGTTTGGTAAGAGGTTTACCTCACAAAAGATTTGAAAATGATCAAACATGCATTGCTTGTCTAAAAGGCAAACAACACAAAGCCACTTGTAAGCCCAAAACTTTTAACTCTATCAATCAGTCATTGTTTATGCTGCATATGGACTTATTTGGACCAGTTTCAGTAAGGAGTATACAACATAAAAAATATTGTCTTGTTATAACTGATGACTATAGCAGATTTACATGGGTTTTCTTTTTAGCTTCTAAGGATGAGACATCAAGCATTCTTAAGGAATTCATTACACTGATAGAAAATCAAGTAAGCAAGAAAGTAAAAGTCATTAGGAGTGATAATGGGACAGAGTTTAGAAATAGAGTTATGGATGATTTCTGCAAAGAAAAAGGTATTAGGAGAGAATATAGTGTTGCTAGAACACCACAACAGAATGGAGTGGTTGAAAGAAAGAATAGAACACTAATTGAAGCTGCTAGAACAATGTTAGCTGATTCCAAGCTACCAATAATCTTTTGGGCAGAGGCAATTAACACTGCTTGCTATGTTCAAAATAGAGTTTTAGTTGTGCAGCCTCACAATAAGACATCATATGAACTCTTTAATGGTAGAACTCCTGCAATAGGATTTCTTAGACCTTTTGGATGTCATGTGACAATTCTCAATACCTTAGACCATTTAGGAAAATTCGATGGTAAAGCAGATGAAGGTTTCTTAGTTGGATATTCTCTTGTTAGCAAAGCTTTTAGAGTTTACAACTTAAGAACTGAGAAAGTTCAAGAAGAACTACATGTGGAGTTTCAAGAAAACAAATCCAATGTAGTAGGTCAAGGACCCAAATGGATATTTGATCTTGATTATCTAACAAACTCTATGAATTATTTACCTGTTGTTGCAGAAACTAATAATTTTTCAGGTTCACAAGCAACAAATGAGGTGGAGTTAGATAAAGATCAATCTGATGTCATTATGCCATTGTGGTCAAGTACCAGTGTGGATTTAGCTTCAAACGATGATGAATCTTCTTCTGATAAAGCAAAAGAAGATGTTGAGGCTCAAAGAAAAGATGATGGAACTATGGATCAACACAATGTTTCTGCTGATAGTACATTTGTTCCTGCTGAACACTCTGCTGATGAGCAAGAACATTCTGCTGATAAGCCAGAACACTCTGCTGATTGGCCAAATACTTCTGATATAGGGCCATCACACACAAAAGAAGCAGAATTCTCTGAAGACGAAGTGGATTTTAGTAATCTTCCACTCAACTATCAAGTTCCAACAACCCCACACACAAGAATTCACAAAGTTCATTCCCTAGATAATGTGATAGGAGATATACAATCTGGTGTGAAGACAAGAAGACAACTAGTCTCTTCAGACCAAAAAGGGATTCTTGATGCCCTTTATGCTTCAAAACAACATGAACTTTCAAACTCATGTTTATTTGTATGTTTTCTCTCTCAAAAAGAACCAAAGAATATTCTTACAGCCCTAGATGATTCAAGCTGGGTAGAGGCTATGCAAGAAGAGCTTCTTCAGTTCAAGATTCAAAAGGTTTGGGTGCTAGCTGATTTACCTACAGGTGAGAAGCTAATTGGCACTAGATGGGTTTTTAAGAACAAAAGGGATGACAGAGGAATTGTGATCAAGAATAAGGCTAGATTAGTAGCACAAGGGTACACACAAGAAGAAGGAATAGATTATGATGAAGTTTATGCTCCAGTAGCAAGAATTGAGGCAATTAGGCTGTTTCTAGCTTATGCTTCATTTTTAGGCTTCACAGTCTATCAAATGGATGTCAAAAGCGCATTTTTATATGGTGAAATTGGAAGAGAGGTGTATGTTTCACAACCTCCTGGTTTCATTGATCCATTACATCCAAACAAAGTGTACAGAGTAGTGAAAGCTCTCTATGGCCTTCATCAGGCACCAAGAGCTTGGTATGCAACACTTGCTTCCTACTTATTAGAAAATGGATTTCAAAGAGGGAAGATTGATCAGACACTTTTCATCAAACAGCACAAGAAGGATCTTCTGTTAGTGCAGGTGTATGTGGATGATATTATCTTTGGATCTACAAGGAAGGAAATGTGTTTAGAATTTGAGAAGCTTATGAAAGATAAGTTTCAGATGAGTTCTATGGGAGAACTTACATTCTTTTTGGGTTTGCAAGTTAAGCAATCATCTGAAGGCATATTTATTAGTCAAGACAAATATGTTGCAGAGATACTTAGAAAATTTCAATTTGCTGATTCAAAAATTGCAAGCACACCAATGGACCCAGAGAAGCACCTTCTGAAAGATGAAGATGGAGAAAATGTAGATGTACACAATTACAGATCTATGATAGGCTCTTTGATGTATCTTACATCATCTAGACCTGATATCATGTTTCCTGTTTGTGTCTGTGCAAGATTTCAAGTTACTCCAAAGGTTTCTCATTTAATTGCAGTCAAGAGAATTTTTAGATATCTCAAAGGTCAACCAAGGTTGGGTATATGGTATTCTAGAGAATCTCCTTTTGACTTGGTAGCATATTCGGATAGTGATTATGCTGGTGCTAGCTTAGACAGAAAGTCAACAACTGGAGGATGTCAATTCCTTGGGTGTAGACTTGTCTCATGGCAGTGTAAGAAGCAGACAAGCGTGGCAAATTCAACAACTGAAGCTGAATATATAGCTGCTGCAAGTTGCTCTAGTCAAGTTCTATGGCTTCAAAACCAACTCCTTGATTATGGGTACAATTTCTTAAACACTGTTATTTACATTGATAATAGTAGTACAATTTGTATTATTAAAAATCCTGTACAACATTCTAAAACAAAACACATTGAAATTAGGCATCACTTTATAAGAGATTGCAATGAGAAAAGATTAATTCAAGTTCTTAAAATTGCTTCAGAGCATAATTTTGCAGATCTGTTAACCAAAGCTTTTGATGTTTCAAGGTTTCAGTACTTAATTGCAAGTATTGGAATGCTTAATCTTTAAATTTTCAATATGATGTGTTTTTGTACATAAATTTTTGTTGGTACTACTGGATTTATAAGATACTGCTAATATATCAAAATTTGAATTGTGTTATTCATACAGTTGGTTTTATGATTATACTAATGCAAGACAAGTACTTTGTACATTGTTCTTTTGGTTTTAGACTAACTATTTCAGGTATGAATATGTGAACACAAAGGATGTTTCAAGTGAAATGGGAACAGCAGAATTCTTATCATATTGCTGACCATAATAGATTTATGATGGACTGAGTTTAGGAATTAAACCTCCTTAAAACTTCTTTCTTGAAATCTAGTTATGATATTTCACATTGAATTGATGACTTAGTTGATCAGATAGTAACTGATACAACTCACTTTCTATCATTTTATACTTTCAAGTATAATGAGTTAGTCTAAGGACATCTGATAGAAATAACAGCTAGTGAAAGTGAATCTAACACTTGTGTTGGAGGTAACAATTACTATGAGCTGGAAACCCTGTCAAGAAAATCTTTTGAATAGATTTATCTTTTCACAGGCAGTTAGTGATAACTGAAATACATTGGTTCTCACACAACCAGAGGTTATTTTTAAACCGAAATTTTGATTAGGTGTCTGTTATACACTTGATTTCTTCAAAATGGTTGAATGTAGTATGATTTTTCAATTCCAAAATCATAAACATACTACTAAGCTAAATGATTTCTTAAAAGGATTTTCAAGGATTCAGAACAACCATTCATTTATGGACTATGAATCAAAATGTCCACTGATTCACCTCTCATAGGAGTTAACACACCTAGAAGTGATGAGGACAGCAACTTAAACTTTTAATGAATTGATGGCTTCATGTACAATATTGTCTGAAAACAAGTTCAAACTGATAGATCAGGTGATATGAAGAGAAGTTCTTTAGTACATAGTGAGATCTTCCAAACAAGGGGAGGAAACAAAAGTTATTTGCTTCAGGGGAGGAAATAATTTCCCAGCAAAGGAAGAATAAACCAATATATGGAAGGAGAAGACAAGAGCATACAAGATGATGTAGAGGTTGAAAATGATTAGAACAGATCAAATATCTAGAAGGGATGAAGCATTCCAAAGGAGAAAGTTCTATCTAGATCAAACGAAGAAAAGTTTCAATTTCACTTCAAAGACATGCTGGTTAGATGATTTCACTTGTTGAAACAAGCATCCAAGATACACAGCATCATTGCCTCTTACAATTCCTCCATCCAAGGAAATTGCACCATCTTTTGGTACAATGTTTTGATATTGCTAAAGTCAAAGAAGAATAGAGCAGATCAGTTCAGATTCATGAAGTGTTTGAAAGATCTTCTAAAGATAAGTCCTCATTTAATTCAGAAAACATGTTTGAATTGATTCACATGTTTAGGGGAGGATTGTTAGGAATTAAATATTCATGAAGTTCTTAATCGGGAAATACTCCAAGTATGTTTCTGCTGATGATGTTGACTCTGCTGTTTAGCACATTGACTCTGCTGATTAGTGCAATGACTCTGCTGATAGGCTTAACAACTCTGCTGATGATTCTACTAATAGCGATAGATTGTTCCTGCTGATAGAGAACACTCTGCTGTTTAAGAGGATAAGATCAAGAAGATATTTATTGTATTTTGGTCAAACATATACGGTAGATAATATCTTACTCCATGTGCTTAGTTAACAAGTTGTATACATAGATACATGTTGTATCTTATGTACTGACACCAACATGCATAAGTTAACAAAGTAAGTCGGTCAAGACTTTTAGCAAATTTGTAAAGATCTCTTGCAATTATAAAAGAGATCTTAGACTTGGATATTAAGAAAGAGACACAAGACACACACACATGCACATGCATAACTGTTAGAACAAGAACAAAAATAATATCACAAGTTGTAACATAAGATTCAAGGTTTTGTAACCCTAGTGAGTAACACAAGATCACTCGTATTATTTGGAATAATATTGAATCGTTTAGTGAAATACTTTCTTTGTTCATTGTTAAGTAACAAACATAATTCTTCCATTTCCATAACATACATAACCTTCTAAGTGTGGTTAAGTAAATTCCGCGTGCTTAATCATATTAAGTCAATATATCTCATACACAAAGACACAAGGTTTAACCACCTTAACCGTGTACGATCCAAGACCCACCCTCACAACAGTGGCTCTTATACCATTCTGTAACACCCCCAACTCGAAATATGGAAGCGGAATGGAGCTTGAGGTGCTACGTGAGGGGTAAGACAGTCACATCCATAGAAAACGGTCTCATAACGAGATATTTTAGCAAAAACATATCACTCAAATAAAAAATTAAGCATTTAGAGTCTAAAAGACTCTCACACATAAGTTGCAGCGGAAAATAAAACATAGTTTTCAGCGGAAATAAAACATAGTTTGCAGCGGAATTAAAAGACACAGTTTAAAAAGTTTTTCGAATGATGAGATAGTAAAGATAGATAGTAAAGCCCAAGATAGCCATCAAAAGTCTTCAACCACTCCCGGTGCTCACAAATATATTTCAATTACCTGAAATAAAACATGCTAAAAAGTCAACACAAAGGTTGAGTGTAATCCATAGGTTTAATAAATAAACAGTTGAGCACAAGATTTTAAGTCTGGAAGATATGTGTAACAAATACAGATATCGGGTAAGCATCAAATAATTCTGCTAAGCTCATGACACACAAAGCGTTAACCGGCACCAATAACCTTGGCGTAAGTCGACAATAATCGTGGAATTTCATAATATAATAGTTGCCCCCAAAGCTAGGTACTTTGCCAGATACCTAGTAAACTCGAATATAGTACATCACATGTGGACCGATCTTGGTCCACATGGCGGGAAGGTCAATTCCTATAGGCCTATAAACTATAATCGCGCTCACTCGCAAGTGATTAATGGTTCATGATCGAGGGACTTGCTTTTGGCAAGGACGGTACTTAGCATTATCATTTCAGTCAGGAATAGCATACCAATAAACAATTGTGCTCATAAAAATAAGTAAATAGCATGTATCTCCCCCATGAGTTTATAAAAAGTTTAAAAGTAAAAGTGGGGCTACGAATCACATCTTAGTAGCAGATGAAATAAGATATCACAATATGATCAGATGGGATAGCACGGCAAATGAACCTGAGCACAACCTATTATGTGAATAATATGTCTCAGCAATAAACCTCAAAGCGATTTATAAAGTAATACTCGTATTTGAAATGAAAAGGTTTTGTTTCAATGGCGTTAGAGAGAAATAACATTTAAGACTCGTGTGGATACGAGAAGTTAAGATAATAAAAGCCGGCAAACACAAATGGATACTAAGAAAAGAATAACGAATAGAGAGAAGAACTAAGATTAAGAAGAAGAATAAAATAATAAAGACAAGAAAGAAAACATCAATAGGTTGTTTCGGTGTTTTACCCATTTCCCAAATAGTTGATAAAACATCATGATTTAGGAAGAAAACGTATAAGTTTCGATAAGGTTTTTAGGATATTGAGTAATCATAAACGATTAAGTTATAAAAGATCTTATCGAAATATGGCATGGTGCGTCCGTTTATAAAGCATTTCTAAGTCGTTACCACTCTTGAATATAAGTTTTATTGTCATATTTTACAAGTTAAATATATATAATTGGACACTATCATTCACGTATATATTAGTTGTCAAGTTTATCGACCATTTTGTGTATGTTCGGGTCCAAATATGTTAAGCTCTTAAGAGTCTAACATACTCTTCCGTCTCAATTACCAAAATCGTCCATAAGGTCCATCGGCTAATATCGTAAATCCAATACCGTCCAATCCTTGTCCAAGCAATGGTATTATAACAAATATCCAAGTTCAATGTCCAAATCATATCCCATATTGTTCAAATTATTATCCCGAAACACCTTTCGATAGAAATTAAATAAATAAATAAACATAAATGACTCAAATAAAACTAAACTCGACTCAATGTTAAATAAAATTAAATAAACGTCGCCTTGACTCCGGTGAGTCATGGTTCGATACGAGTCGAACCTAGGTGGTTCTCGGCTCATCACAACTCAACCAAAACTAAACCCTAGCAAACCAAACAAGTCGCAAACCACAAAAATGAATCCCAAATCTACGTCGTGACTCACCACGAGTCATGGATAAACCCGGTGTGGGTTGTTACTCTCGGCCGAACCAACAAACATAACCATTCCAAACAAACAACTACAAAACCAACTCTATCCTAATCTTAACCTTACACCACGCCTCGCCGTGACTCACCACGAGTCACGGATCAGACCCACCATGGGTTACCCCCACTGCCGACACCCAACGAGTGCAAAACAAGACCAAAATCCAAACCAAGCTTCAAAAACAACAAGAAAATGGCTAGAAATATATATAAAAAAAAAAAACAAAAAAAACAAAAAAAAACAATAGAAGTACCCAACTCGCCCGAGTTAACGTGAGTTGATTCGGTGAGTCACCAAACAACAAGAAAATGGCTAGAAATTTAAAGTGATGGTCATTTATTTATGTAAAGTATGTGTCGATTGTATGCTAAAAGAATAGTATTAGAAGGCTTTGTGTTGGACCAAGTTAGCATGTATTAGAAAAGTCTATGTAAAGTGTAAATGTCCAAGTCCAACACAAAGATTTAGGTCTAGTTGTGTAGCGTTTTTTATCAAATATAAGTTAAAAAGTTGCGTTTTTTTTCCTTTCACAAAGGCGTATACTTTTTGGTCTTGTTTTTTATTTTTACGAGAGTTTTGGAAGAAAGGTTGTAACTTTTTTGATTTTACGTGAGGTTTGTTGAGTTCTAAGGTTAAAGCTTCAAGCTTTTTGTGTTTTAACGTGTATTTTGAGAAAAAGTTGTGAGCTTTACAAGTTACGTGGGATTTAAAGTTGTTTGAACGAAGAAAAAAGTGCTACAAATAGTTGAGGTTCGTATCTACATAGTTGCGACTTGGTTTTTTTATCACATTTCTTGTATAAGAATTGTGATAAAAGTGGTTCTACATCGACATTGCAAAATCTATTTTCTTGTACAAGAATTTAGATAAAAGAGGGTTTTATAGGAATTGTTGTCTTTGACAATTTCTATAAAAGAGGGTTTCATCGATATTGTGCATTACTGCCTCTTATCGCAATTTTGCCTGCCTCTCCATATCGCAATTGTCTCAACAGAGTTCATCGCAATTGTCACAACTGAGTTCATCGCAATTGTTAGAACGAGTTTATCGCAATTCTGGTGAAGCACTTTTATCGCAATTGTGTCAAACAAAACTTATCGCAATTGTCTGGCAGCACTTTCGCAAATTGGCAGCTTCAGTCCCTCATCGCAATTGTCTAATAACTTTCGCAGATTGACAGAACCAGCCCTTCATCGCAATTAAGGCAGTTTTATGTACTTTTCGCAATTGACAGAATTCGTCCCTTATAGAAATTGTGGCAGTTTACAGAACTTTCACAGATTGACAACTTCAGTCCTCTATCGCTATTATTTATAAACGTTCAACAACTTAAGTAAATTTTATAAATTCGATTAAACTTGTAATTTCTACAACATCAAGGATCGCGGACTCGGTATTTTCTCACTTGTATAAGTGTGCAAAATACTTCGACAAACGGATATCTACTAATTTGTATAAATTAGTTAGATTTTTATATAAATTACAAATTTATATAAATTGGATAAATTCTATATAAATTGAAATTTTACCATAATTTGTATAAATTTTGGTTTAAATTGAAATTTCTATAGAAATTGTCATTTTATCTAAATTGTAATTTACATAACTTTGTCGAATTTGTGAATTTTTGATTTTTGTCTAAATTATAGTCTAGTCAAATTTAGTAACTTTATTTAAGTTGCTACATTTATCTAAATTGTCATAGTTGATCTAAATTGCAAGTAACTTCAACCGATCATCAACAAAGAACCAAGACTTCACAACAACAACTAAGTTTAACCTTCATCAACCACAACACCTATTTCTTTGCAACGATCCTGAATCAACTGAATCAACCTTATCACACACCGAAATTGAATGGAATGAATCAAGTTCTCAAGAGGGAAAGATGACTCCAGTTGTGCAAAACGCTATTCATTCGAAGGAACATTGTCTAGCACACTTTAAAGCAGTTAAGAGTCAATGTGTGGCAATATCATAAGCAAGTTTACCAATGTGGAATCCATATTCATTTCATCGAGTTTTTAAAAAACTCTTCGGATCTGAAATGGACTTTTCAACCTTCAGAGGGAAACTCTTGCATAACATATTTCAGATAGAGTATCAAATTGAACAAAGAAGTGACTGCATAGTAGCATATCAAGCACTCAAGACGCAGTTTAAATGGTTTCTCGACTTAGATTTCAGAATGATCAAAAATTCTCCAGATTATGAAACAACAAGCCAAATATGGAGTGAATGCATCATTAGATACCTGGAAGTTGAAACGTTTAGAAATCAGTTGCTTAGTCAAATGAGCACACTGGAATTGGTGCTTACTTCAAGATCACTTCATCTGAGAGAGATGCTGGAAAACAAGAATGTGAATGAACAGGAAAGAATTGAAATGGAGAAGCAGAAACGAAAAAGTGAGCAGATTGAAAAAGAAGTACTATTAAAGGATACAGAGGTGAATGAGAGAGAGACAAACAAAGATGAACAAACAGTCAATGAGGGTACAACAACTGATGCTAGATTGGTTCTCACGGGAAGTGATACATCTTCAGAACAGCAGGTTGAAAGCAGTACTCCAAGAAATGATTTGGATGCTGATGGTACACACAGGAATGAAGCTGTTTGGGATACTGAGGATGACCATATCAGACCTTCATCTGACACAGAGATATTGGCTACGGTACAACATTCAAACGATAATGATAATGTTGTTTTGTTTGATAATGTGTTTGCTCATGATAAGACACATCCTGCGCACCCTGAGTCCATAAGTGACACATATGTGGTGGAACAGGTTGATAGTAATATCACTCCAGATATGGATCCTAATGGAGGTGAGCTTGCCCAGGATGGATCTTCTTATGAACAAGATCGTGCCTTATTTGCTTCATTAATCAAAAATTTCAAACATGAACTTGAAAAGTGCAAAGAGGACAATCGCAAAGCTAAGCAAGCGAATGTCTTATTGTCCAAAGAGCTTGAGAGATTTAAAGAAATGGAAAAAGGTTTTGAAAATGTAACAAAAAGCAAAACTGAACTTGAAATTGAAATCTCAAACCTTAAATCTCAAGCTCGGAAGTTTGAAATAAATGGAGACTTTGTCACACCACTTTTAAAACGAAAGGAAGAACTTGAAGTTGGGTATAGAGAAGCTTTGTATCGTGAAAAACGTTCCATTCAAAAACTGGATGAACAAATGGTACTTAACAACAGAAAGGTTCAAGCGCTTTTAAAAGAAGTCTCTGATTTAAAAAGTGAAAATTCAATGCTTCAGAAAACCACTTCAAATTTTAAGATTGTTAATACAAAACTTGAGAATGAAAATCAAGAGTTTTTTAAACGAGCAAACAATCTTGAAGCAAAACTTCGAAAAACAGGACAAAGTGTTCAAACTCTTCAAATGATGCTTCCTAAAGATGAGAACCTTCATCAAGGAAAATCCGGACTTTGTTTTGAAAATACTGATCATTTGGAAAATGATTTGAGAAATGAAAAACCTTGTTTTCTAAACAAAGTGCAAAAGTTGACACCCAGTTTGTACGATGCTGAAAAATTGGGAAAAGGTTTGTCGACTGATGTTCTGTTCATTTCAGAAGATGAAGAAAAATCTGAAAAGGAAAAACGTTTAAAAGTCAAACAAAGAAAAAGCCCATTCTCGTACCAAGGCTTTGTGTATGGTTGTACACAATTGACAGATATACCAAATGAACCTTTGAAAAGAAAAGACACAAATGTGAAAAGATATTTCCAAGAAGCACATCTTGCTACTTATGATGCTAAGTTATGGCAAAATAAAGCAAGGAAACAGTTTTGTAATATTAAATATCACATTGAGCACACGTTAAAGGTCATTTGGTCTAAACAACAATACACCAATAGTGATTACTATAATCTTCTTTCACCAGACGCTTACCTAAAAAGGGAAGTCTGTAAGGTTTTACAAGATGAGATTGAACCTCATGCGAAAAATATCAAATTAAGTTTTGAATACTTTGAAAAATATCTTTTCACTGAAATGAGAGAAGATTTAAAGTACATCCATTCTCTTGAAGACGAATTTGATGAAAAATGCTTAACACTTGATATTCAAAAAGAATTTTTCACAAATCAAATAGAATCATTCAAGTCAGTGTCTGTCAGCCATGAGTATGAGAATGTGGATTTTGAACAAACTTCTTCTTTGAAATCTGAAAATCTTTGTCTCAAAAACAAAATCACAGAACTTTCAAAAGAAGCAACTGAAGTCAAAGAAGAATTGTCAAAAAGAAATGCTCTGTTTGAGAAAGATTTAACAAAAATCCAAGCACAAAGTATTTCTTTCCAACTCAAACTGCAGGAACAGAAAACTTCTTCTGAAAACTCTTTGACAACAGTGCTTAAAGAAAAGGAAAAGATTTTTGAAGAAAATTGTGATGATGCCAAAATCAAGTTTGATTTGGATGAACTTGATACAAAAAATATTGAATTAGAACATGCTGTGGCATCATTACAAAAAGAAAATGAGCATTTGAAACAGACTTACAAAAACCTATTTGATTCAATCAAACGTTCACGAGTTCAGACTCAAAAATCAAACACGAAACAAAAAGAGACTGAAGTTTTGAAGTCTCAATTGTCTAAATTCACTGATAAAAAGTTTGAAAAGGTTTTGCAAAAGATTGAATCGATGAAGATGAAAAAGGATGAGTCTCAAATCACAAAAGGTTCCTTTCCAAATCCTCTGTTTGATTCTAATACTCCAGATTTTGAAAAGGAAACGGAAAATGAAAATCAAGTGCTTCAAACAAAAGTGATTGAGCTTGAAGCACTTTTAGCTCAACGAACAAACGATTTTGAAGATGCCAAAACTAATCTTCTCAACAAAACGAACAAATTCGAAACATATTTTGAAAGACTTGAAAAAGAAAATATTGAGTTCGAACGGAAATTGGCTCGTAAAACGGATGATTCTAAAGCCGAAAAAGATCAATTTTTGAAACAAATCGCCTCTTTAGAATCAAAATTAGCATCTCAAGACCATCTTTCTCTTCAAAAAGAATACAGTGATTTGAGAACATCATACAATGCCTTAAAAACAAAGTTTGATGCTCTTAATCGATCAAAAGGAAAAGCTCCTATTTCAGATTTTTCATCAACAAAAGTGAGTGTTTCGAAGAAGGTTTACACGGGTGAATCTTCAAAACCATTTTCGAAAAAGGTTTCCCAGTTTACAACCTATTCTTTGCAAAAAGGAAGGAAGTTTTCGAAGAAACCAAGTTTTTCTGAAACACTTACTCCTCAAAAGCTTTCAAGGTCACATGCTTCAAATGGAAAGAATCAAGCTTTTCAAACTCCACACTCTCGTTTTACACCGGTAAAGCAAGTGTGGAGACCAAAGCAAAGTCATTCAAAACCTTTCAAATATTCAACATCAGAACTGCTTTCGCTGCAACATAAGAATGACTCTGCTTTGAAAATTCCAAATTCCGGAAGGCTTCCATTCATCTCAAAAACGAATTTTCGAAATGAAACACCGGGTTTCAACAATGGATGGAAAACTTCTTCTTCAAGTTTTAAAACTCCAAGAGAGACACCGGGTTTCTCAAACAATTTTCACAAGAAAAAAAGTTTTAAATCACCGTTGATTCCACGAGTGTTATTTCCAAATGAAACACCGGTTTTCAGTCCTCGTTGGAATTCAACATCTTTGAATCGGATTGACACAACTTACAAATGGATTTCAAATTATGGTAAACCCATTGGCGCCGTGCTTAAATGGGTTCCCAAGGTTGTTGTCTAATCCTAAAAACACAATGGCTCCTGGACACATCAGTTCAGGACCCGTGCTTTAAAGAAAGGAAAGTGCTTAATCAAAACTTTCGAGCATTTATCCTAAAAATCTCAATGGCTTGTAAGTATTTCAGCTTACAACCCGGGCTTAAACATTATGGCTTATGCACACATAATAGTGCATAACCCGTTTTTCAAAGAAAGGACCCTGTTGTACACTTTATTGCAACAATCCTAAAAGAAAAGAAGTTTTCACGCAAAGTTTATCAAAACAAACTTCTTAATCTTAAGCAAAATTTTGTTCAAAATTCATCAAAAGGTTTCACAAAACTTTTCAAAAATTTTGCTTAAGATTTTTCAAATCTTTACTCCCCATTCGCTCCAAAGTTTAAAAAATGTCAAAACGTATGCAAGTTTTGAGGGGGAGTATTTCAAAAACAAATTGTTCCAAAAAGTCCATGCAAATCCGTTTCTCCCTATTAGCTTTCTAAAAACAAAGATTTCAATCAAACGGTATCAAAAATACCATCGAAATGCTATTTTTGAGGGGGAGAAATATGATTAAAATGTGATCTTAGTTGAATCTCAAAAGAGCTCGAGTCAGATTAACCCTCGAATTGACGAAAGCTAAATATAAGAAATCGAAAAGACTTGTCCGGGACGGGTAATCATTTCAAGCTGGTCATCCAGTGATGTAAACGTGTCTCGTAAAGGACCTGTCTGAGTAGAATGTACCAATTCGAGAGATAATCATTTAATATGACTGGGACGGGTAATAATTTCAAGCTAGTCTAACTAGTGATGTAAGCGTGTCTCGCAATGGTCATATTAATTGAATACATGCAGGACCTTCTTACAGCTCTTGTATCTTCGTTCAAGGTGTGTCTTGTGCTGCTATCTCGACTGAATTCGTCCTAGGGTTTCTGTCTCGACCTTCGTATATATTATATATGCTCTCGAAATTCGTCTGGTCTTGGGGTATTTATAGTTTATGTCTGAGGGTAAGATGCGGCGCATCTAATAAGTAGATGCGGCGCATTGACTTAACTTCGCGTGGGGTCCAAGATTAATATATTCAGGAATATTCGTACACCGCCAGAAGATGCGGCGTAACTCCATTCTTAGATGCGGCGCATGTCCTTGCTGTCTTGGATCGTATCTTGTGAAATCTTGATAGTGATGCGCCGTATGTAATAAGTAAGATGCGGCGTATCTGGAGCAGAATGTCTTGATCTTGTACATTTCAGTAGACTCTTAACTTCTTGCTTGTTTTGCTCCATAATTAGTCCAAAATCGCCAAGTTTCACATAACACTTGTTTTTACCTGAGAATTACAAAAGTAAAAATTAACGTATCAATTCTCATACATAATATAATAAAACAAGTCAAATAAATAGGATAAATGATGATAATAAAATGTACTTATTTGAGTTCATCAAATATCCCCCCACTTGAACTTTACTTGTCCCCAAGTAAACCTTAGAATTAATCTTATGAAAATGTATCCTAAAAGATATTAGGATTTATTTTTATATTTAAGCATGTATTCATTCGATCATAATCACACAACCAAACACTTAATGAATTAGAAGTAAAATAAAATATTCTGATAAAAGCAAATCTAATCGTTTAACTGTCCAGTCGTGACGAATATTCTATCATAAGCTTGGCAAGTATACACATCTCCCCCACTAAAGCCAAGGAATAACAAGTCTAAAGCGGTAAAAAGGGTTTTGAGGCTTAAAGGTTAATCATTCTCCTTAATCTCTATCGATCTCAAATTCCAGAAAAGGCGACAAAATCACAAATACATGATCGAATCCACGAACACGATACTTGCAATTGCTCAAATCCTTAACTCGAATAGGCTAAAGATAGGACCAAGTAATCTTCACCAATAATATTATATCAAAAAGGGCGACAAAATCATAAATACATAGCCGAATCCACGACTACGATACTTAAGATTGCTCAAATCCCTAATCTCAATAAATCAAAGGTTTGGATAAAGAATAATATAGGGTATGGATAATATTTGGGATATAAATTGGTGTAAAATGAAAAATAAACAAAACAAATAAATTAAAATCCTAAGTGTGGTTAATCACTATCCCAACCATCCCATGAATAAGACTCATATCATAGAATAACTCACGCTTTAACACTTGAAACACACGCTTTAGGTAGACACGAATTATACTCAACAAGATCTTAGTCAAAAAATATCCTTTAGTTGGCGTTCCCATAACGTCCAACTCCCATTCAATCCATAAATATAATATACAACAACTAGTGGTGATATCAACCACTTAATACAAAACTTTACATAAGTTGGTTAAAACAAGCATCCAACTTTTCCTTTTTCTTTTTCTTTTCTTATTTTTTCGATTTTTTTTTTTTTTTTTTTTTTTTTAACTTCTAACATAAACATAAATGTGTAAAATTTCACCACATCACTATAATGATAACTCTAGATAATTTTTCCATACTTTTCATAACTTCAGAAATAACGGTAATAGTGAAAGTAGTAAACACACGAAAAATAAACTCAAAGATATACAATATTTACTTTCACTCCAATTGCATTGTGCAATTTCCCGACCTAACCAAAGATAATGAATTACGCACGCGAACACAGGTAAAGTAAGGAAACACACTTTGCCTAAAGCAATTAACCAACCACGGATTTTAATCTACAGGGTAAGCTAAGGTGTAAGGGTGTAACGAAACATTATAACAAAGGTGTAAGAAACGAAAGGAATGGCTCTGAGTGTTTTTCTAGGGGTATCTTACTCTAAAAGTGAGAGTAACAAAAGGGTTTATACGGGGGTTAACTAACCAGTGTAGTTAGCTAATAACACATAACATATAAAGGCTATTTGGGTGTAATCCTAGAAATTTACCAATTTAGACAAGTCATTCCAATTATATAAATAATACTTATTATGGTGGTCTCGAATAGTATACAAGCCAAGTTCTAAAGTTTACAAGTCACCGGCACACTCATAGATTTGTGAATTTTTGAAAACTCACAATTTTTGAAAATAACGTTATGTGTGCAGCTATGCAACTTAGATCTTAAACAAAACATGCTAAAAATTTTTAATTTTGATATATTAAGCACATTTTAAGCATATTTTGAAAAAGTTTAGGACAAGTAAGTGTTCTAATTCTCCAATCCCCCCACTTAAGTTAAACAACATCCTCGTTGTTTGTATAAAAGGTTAAAAACTGGAAAATAAAAGAATTAGAACAGAAGAACTCCCCTGAGATTTGCTCGGTGTGATCCTCCATTAGTATAAGAGCAAAAATCAACTTCTTGTGGATGAGAACGTTTAAGCTTCATATTGATGTATCCACAGGAAATGCAGGAATCTATAATACCACCAAGGCTTTAAACACACCTAAGTTAAGAAGGTTCAAACTTGCATAATACATTAGTAGTGAGTGAAAATAAAACATAAAAATTAAAATGAAAATCATCAGGTCAGTCGATGCGCCGTATCTTATGGAAGAAGATACGCCGTATCGAGCCTGGAATAAATACGAATCAGAATAGAAGATGCGTCGCATCCTTAACCAGGGATGCGCCGCATTAAAATAAACTGATAAAAAGTTTTAAAGTTAAAAAGTAAAAATGCAGAAAAATAAAGTAAGATATGACCAGTGCAGGAGATGCGTCGCATCTCAGGATTGAGATGCGCCGTATCCTCTGCGGGCCTGACTGACTCAATACAAAATCAGAAAATAAAATAAAAGATAAGCATGGGTTGCCTCCCACGAAGCGCTTGTTTTTGTTCGAGTCACGAGCCTGACTCCACCCTTATTTACTGTGTAATAGGGTGTTGTTCCCCTCACTTGGGATCAAGTGCGGGTGATAGTAGCAATAAACACGAAAAGAGTGTAAATTTGCTATTAAAGATGGAAGAAATACATAAAGATCATACCTTGGCAATATATGTACATCTTCCCTATTCTTACCCGGTTTGGTTGATAAATTGGATGACTTGACCACTCCATCTGAAAGAGTAGTGTGTTGAGGAAAAATGAGTCTCCTTTCTTCTTGGTTAGTCTCTTTGGTAGTAAGGCGTCCCTTGACTTCCGCAGAAGATGAGAAAGGGTCTTTGGCAAGTAAAAGTTCGAGTTCCTCTATATACTTCATAGGGTCGAAATCATCATCTTCATCAATCATAGCAATGTTTAAGAGCTCATCACCAAATTCTTCCTCGAGCTCCACCAAAAACGGGTTGATCACAGGTGCTTCATGTGCACTTTGTGTTGTAAGTGACTCCAATTCATCTTGTGAATCTCCATCTTCAACTAGTGGTCTTGCAATTTCAGCATCGTCCCGAATTTCATCCTTAAATAAGTAATCCCAGATTTCTTCAAAATCCCTCGTTGGGTCAAAATCTGGTTGAGGTATGTCATCATAAACTATGGCGTCAAATGGTTCGAAATCAAAATTAGAATACTTTTCATCTTCATCCGTTGGATTGTCTAATGGTGGTAATACGATTGCAGAATATTCTTCAACGTAGGGTTCCGTATACACATCATCTTGTGCAATCTCCGGAGAAAAAGTACTATCAATAACAATTGCCGGAATTGGTTTCACGGTATATGAATCTTCTTCATCATCATTTGACATACACCAAGTGTGTTGAAACGGCAATTTGTTTCTTTCTTTCCTTGACTTTTTTTGTCCTAAAATCAAGTATTCTTCCATAGTGATTTCTTTCGTCTCAATGGCTTGTGCACCATATCTTGCTCTTTTCCAATCGTAGATCCCATTATTGCTCAAGGCTCTTTCCTCTTCAAGTCTGATATATTCTTCCATAGTAATATCCGGATTGTCCATCTTCCTGAAATAAAACTTACTCGTGCAAAAGAAGAGTGAAACAATCAAAGTAAAATAAAAGTTGCTGATATCTGCAGACGATGCGCCGTATCCAAAAAGTTGGATACGCCGTATCTTATAATCGTTAAAATTTAATCAGACTTTTATTCAGAAAATAGATACGCCGCTTATAAATTAGAATGCGCCGTATCAGTTTTAATTATCAAAAATCGATATTTATTTAAAATTAAATGCGTCGTATTTTCGTTACGTTTCAAAATACAAGATTTTTGATTCAGAAGATACGCCGTATCGACAGAAATCGATGCGTCGTATCTGTTTAATAATTCGAAAACTGTTTTTAATTAAAATAATAGATACGCCGTATCTGCAAAAGCAGATGCGTCGTATCGCGTTATCGTTTAAAAAAAATTTCTTATTAAAAACAGATACGCCGTATCTTGGGGAAAGATGCGTCGTATCGAATTAATTAAACGCGTTGTATTTTATAAAAAATTAAACGCAATACGCCGTATCTATGAAAATAGATGCGCCGTATCGTTTGAATAAGCTCAGTACAACGATAGCAGAATACAGAAAATACGAAAAATAAAAACAAAAATAAAAACAAACGAAAAGCAACAAAAAAAAATAAAAGAAAACAAATAACACACAAAACAGAAAATATGCAAATAATACAATGAATGCAATTAATCTAATATACAACAGAGTTAGCGGTTAGAATAAAAATTAAAAAGAAAAACCTAATTAAAATACTAATCAAATTAACAGATAATAACAATTCACTCCCCGGCAGCGGCGCCAAAAACTTGATCCGCGTGTGCGTATGCTCTAATTTATACCCACGGTATGTCGTTGTGGTTTTAGCAGTATTCAAGTTTTAAATTTATATTTAGCCGACTTATCAATAACACACACACTTTAACGAGCAGTGCACCCGGTCAGTATGAATATAATGGTAAGTAGAGTGTCGATCACTAAGAGTGGAACGTATTATCTAGTTATCCTAATCAGTATTTTAATATCTTAAGTTAGCTATACAACCTAATCTAACGCAAGGGGGTTCAGTCTGAGAGACTGGCACGGTTTGGTTGCAATTAAATAATAAACTAAACTAATAGGCACGAATCAGCGAGTAGCACACACGTACACAGATAAATACTCGAGACAATAAGAAGACCTGTCCTGATAGTTAAGTAGCTTGTCACTTGTTTTATTGCTAGTTTTATATGAAGTGTATAGTTCGATGCAACGCACCGAGATTAAGTCCTTTCTCGTTGGTTCTAATCTTATCGGTGAGTAAACCCTTAATGATTACTTATGACTATCCTATTTATCTTTCTTCCTACTTTTCTACAGACGATAGAATGCATAGGCGATCTAATAAATAGGCGAGGGCAGAGGCATGGCGACCCGATCAACGCTCAGCTAGACACAGAGGTTATCAATGCACTAATAAAAGTCACCAAAGACATCAACATATAAACTTTAATTAATGGGAAAGCAGTTTTAAGGGAGTGCAACCTTTCCGTTGTCACATTACACAAGCCACCAATCCTGATGAATTAAAGTTTACTAACACAATAAAACAAAACTACTTAATGAATTGAATACATGCAGGACCTTCTTACAGCTCTTGTATCTTCGTTCAAGGTGTGTCTTGTGCTGCTATCTCGACTGAATTCGTCCTAGGGTTTCTGTCTCGTCCTTCGTATATATTATATATGCTCTCGAAATTCGTCTGGTCTTGGGGTATTTATAGTTTCTGTCTGAGGGTAAGATGCGGCGCATTGACTTAACTTCGCGTGGGGTCCAAGATTAATATATTCAGGAATATTCGTACACCGCCAGAAGATGCGGCGTAACTCCATTCTTAGATGCGGCGCATGTCCTTGCTGTCTTGGATCGTATCTTGTGAAATCTTGATAGTGATGCGCCGTATGTAATAAGTAAGATGCGGCGTATCTGGAGCAGAATGTCTTGATCTTGTACATTTCAGTAGACTCTTAACTTCTTGCTTGTTTTGCTCCATAATTAGTCCAAAATCGCCAAGTTTCACATAATACTTGTTTTTACCTGAGAATTACAAAAGTAAACATTAACGTATCAATTCTCACACATAATATAATAAAACAAGTCAAATAAATAGGATAAATGATGATAATAAAATGTACTTATTTGAGTTCATCAGTAAATGAGAAAGGGAAAGAAGGGGTTGAAGAATTAAAAAGAAAAGTTTAATGAAAGGGTGAAAAGAAATAGCCCTCCATGAAAACTTAGGGCAGGAACTGGGTCAATACATCTGCTATCGGTTATCACAAAGATGATACTGATATTGAAGAAAAGATGTCATGGACCCAGTGACACGTTGCACCACCCCTCCTAGCCACTCAGATATCTCTTAAAAGATATTTGTTTCATTTCTCACGGAGAACACTGCATAATCTATCAGCCTCTCACTCCGAGATGTGTTGATATTGAAAAGGTGGCACTCTGCTCCATGCCTCCGACTACTAAAAACCAAAACGCACATTATAGAGCCTAGAGCCATGAGATTCATTAAAATATCTCTTAGGAACACTTCCATTAAGACTCTTGTACACAAAAATCTTAATGAGATCCGATGATCTTTCCATATATATATATATATATATATATATATATATATATATATATATATATATATATATATATATATATATATATATATATATATATATATATATATATATATATATATATATATATATATATATATATATATATATATATCATGATGGTTACATGCTTTAAACGGTCTACAGTTGTGGGGTGATCTCCAGCGACTCACTGAATCGTGGGTGCACTTCGATGTGTCCGTGTAAGCCCTCTCGGGGGTATCCGGTAACCCCAGCCACATGGCTAAAAAGGGGGGCTCAGCTGCTCAATCTAGGATTGAGACTGAGTTTCAGTCCAAAGATTCACCTCTCAAAGAAGGTAACACATCCCGAAGTGATGAGGACAGAGATGAAACAAATGAATTGATGGATGAAAATGTACAAAATGACAATGCCTATGATACACCTCTCGGACCAGGTAACACAGGTCGAAGTGTTGAGGCTAGACTTGAAACTGAACAAGAGACATTGATGGCTAATGTACAAAAAGTCAATGCCAGTGATCCACCTCTCGGGTCAGGTAACACAGACCGAAGTGGTGAGGCTAGTATGGAACAAATAAATGAATTGAAGGATAGATGTACCAAGTTGGAAACTCAAGTTCTTGACCTCACTAAAACAGTCAAAAGTTTGAAGTTAAGGGTCAGCTTTTTGGAAAGAAAGGAAAGGTCAAGAGCTAAGGTCATCAAAAGGGTCAAGAAAGTGAATTCCAAACCAAGTTTGGGGGAGGATGCTCCCAAACAGGGGAGGAATGAAGAAAATGATAATGTCAAGGGTTCAGGGAAGGTAGAGATGGAAAAAGATGAAAATGTTGATGGTAATGAAGGGGCTGATATGGATATGGACATGGACTCAGGAGAAAATGAGGAGTATGTGGTCAAGGATAAGTCAGGAAATGAATTTGTTTTGGAAAATGTAGCTAGTGTTCAAGATGGAGATTCTGTTGCTAGCTCAGGGCAACCTGCTGCTAGTGTTGCTCATTCTGCTGCTGAGCCAGAGCAAGGTTCTACTGCTGCTGAGTCAGATGAAGACACAATACCAATAGCTCAGATCATGTTGAACCTTAAAGCAAAACAACAACAACAAGAATCACCACAAAAACCTGAAACTGAACCTACTATTGCACAACCACAACAACAACCTCAACAACCACCTGCAATAACTCAACAAACTTTAACACCTGCTATTTCAAGAGCACCATTAAAGAGTGTAGTCATTAGAGAAACTATCCCAACCAAGAAACCTGTTCCACCACCAACATACAAGGGGAAAGGAAAAGAGAAAATGGTGGAAGAATCTGAAGCATACCCTGATCAGAGAGATGTTCCATTTCATTTGTGGCCCAAACATCTTCAAGATAAGTTTGATGCAGAAGAAGCTCAGAGGGTTGCGGCTGAAGAAAAAGCAGAGTATGATAGGGAAATTGAAAAACAAAAGCAACAATCTGAGAAACAAGCTGAAGTGGAAGCACAGGTGAGAGCATGGGAGGTTGAAAAGGCAAGGTGTGAAGCTGCTATGGAATGGCAAAAAGTGAAAGTGGAGTTGGAAGATACTTTCACTAGTGAAGGAATAAATGATTGGATAAGACAAGTTGCATCTGAAAGGCAGAAAAAGTTTCAAGATGATAGAAAGAAAAAGAAGGTGAATAGACCACCAACTGCAAGGCTACAAAGGAACTTTCATGAGCACTATTTGAGAAACATGAAGGGCTGGAAGTTGATACAGTTGAAACCATTCTTCAATGATGAAGTTAAACAGAAATTTGAAGCTGCTAAGAAAGAGATGGAGATGAGATTTGCACCTCTATCAGATGCTGGTGTGTCAAAGCTTACGAAAGCAATGCCTCCAAACTTTTACATGAATCCAGATGCTACTATTGAAGAAAAGGTGGATGGTGAAAAAGTTGTGGAAGCTGAGAAGGAGAAAGAACCAGAGGTTGTGAAAGAAGAGATAAAAGAAAGCTCTACAATTTGTGTAAAGAGGTATGGAAGAAGGTTAAAGTCTATTGGAAGGAAGAAGAAAAGATCTAACTCTGTAGTAATGAGTGATTCAAAAAGTAGTTCTAAAGGTGAGAAGGAATCAAATGCTAATAAGTATAGAACTGAAGAGGTAACTGCAGATGATATGAAGAGAATAATGGATCTCACAGTTCTAGCACCACAAAAAGAACCTGAGATAGCCAATGCAGTTCCCTTAACAACAAAGTACCCAATCATTTCTTATTCACATGATGTTCAAGATGGAAGTGAAGCATGGTGGGAAATCAAGAGATCTGATGGCTTATGTCAGAAGTTTATTAGATTTTCACAGATGTTACATTACATGGATAGGAATGATGTGGTACAACTCTAGAGGCTTGGTATGTGCTTAAACACATACCATTTACCGACTAAAACCGGACCAAAAAGACCAAAAACCCGACCAAAATGCCAAATATATTGTGTTTTTGTGTTATTACATATGCAGGCACGGATATCGAAGAAAAGGACAAAATCAAGCAAAGAACCGGGAAACCGAGCACGAGATATGGGAGTGTTATTTTTAGCCGATGCCAGGAAGTAATTATGGTCAACAAGTCAACCGAGGTCCTCATATTTTCAGAGATTGTCAATTTCATCCCTTGGATCTATTTTGGAAAATATGGCAAGATTGGTCCCTGAGATTTCAAGATATATACATTTGGTCCTTATGATTTTAAAATACCAAATCTTAAATAAACACAAACCGAAACCGGATTCTATAATAAAAATCCAATCCATTCATAACAACCCAAAAATCCAACACCACAAGCCCATTCTTAAAATCCTTCGCCTAAGCCCACTCCACCCCAAATTATCCCATACCCGGTCCAACACTTTAAACCCGGTCAAGAAGATAAATATCCTCGGTCAAACAAAAAAATAAACTCAGTCAAACACACTCTCTTATCACACACTCACCCTTCATCCCAAATACGCGCCTAGTTCTTCCCCCTTTCACCTTAGTTACTATTCTCCAAAACCCTAGAATTACCGTACGAATTTTTACGGCAATTAAGGGTATTAATGTCAATGATTGGATCATCTAGAAGGCCCTGACAGAGAGAATGACACATGGCAGCAGGCTATTGGACCGAACACGCGTCAATCCTGATCAAACGGTGGGAAATGAAGATTGGAGGCCAAGGCATGATCCAAGGGTGATGGAAGGCTCAAGGTTCACGCGGATTGCCAAGGTGGACATCCCAGAAGGTTCCCCTTTCGGCTATAAATAGGAATTCGATTCTCATGTAATGAGTTAGTTAATTTTTTTTGTTAAGGTTACTCTGTCAAATTTATTACTGCTTTGTAATTTTTAAATTCTTATTGTAATATTTGAGTTTCTATTAATGAAAATTTCATTTTATTTTTAATTCAATTTTGTCTTAAGTCATCTGTTTATCTGCATTTAGTTACTTAAAATTGTTATTAGTTGTTTTCCAATCATTTTCTAGTTCATTTCTGTATTAATCTCAAACTTGTGTTAAATTTCTTTTAAAATCCGAAGATATTCTAAATAAATATTAAAAAAATATATATATATAAATAAATACAAAAATAATTTTTAAAATCTAGCTTCAAGTAAGCTTAATTCTGATTTTGAAATCTTACATAAGCTTTGTAGCTTATTGTGAGATTTGTTTGAGTTCAAATCCACTTTTGTTACACAAAAATTCAAAAGTCAACCAAAGTCAACTTCAGCTTATTTTAAATAAGCCAGCTTAATTGAGGAGTTAAGGCAGCCAATGAGGTGTCCAATTGGCCTGTCAAAAGACAGGCAAGCTTAGAGTAAACCTCTGTTCAGCTGAGGGTAGTCTTGTAAGTTTTCATTTTTGCTTATTTTTATAGAGACTGCTTATTGCTTATTGATTCTATCTTAGTAGTTCACTAGAAGGTTAATCAGTCATAGTTTAATTGGTTTTGTGGTTATAATCAGTAGGTTATAAAATTTGATTTGCATCAGTAGGGTGTAGATGGTTTTGGAAATTATAGAGTCTGTTGAAGCTTTAAGTTGTGGTACTTTTCATTTGCATTAGTTGAAATCTGGTCTGAGCTCATTGAAGGCTGACACAGTAGTAAGTTAACAGGATTGCATCATAGGATTGAAGTTTGAGGTTTTTGGATTTTGAAATACTAAGTTGGTTTGCTAAACTGTGGTGAAAAAGCTCAATTAAGCTGAGCTTATTCTCTGGCATTTCTGAGTAAAAGATAGGTGGTAAAAATTGTGTTCAAGAGTTGGTTTATAGAGGTTTAGAATTGCACTAGTTTTCGTCAAGTTTCTTTCCTGCTACACCAGGGCTGCTAAGTGCATTGCTTCTGTTCTGGGCTAAATCTGTGGCTTAACCATTTGAAAAATTGATCTGATTTTTTGGTGTTTATGGTAGATCACATGGTAGGCTATTAGTATATCATCTGGGATACAGGATAACTGCTTATTAGGTGTTTAATTTCAGGTCTGCAAATCTGCCATTTACCCTGCTTGTCTGCTGCATTTAAATCAGTCCCAACACCCACCTGATCTGATAGCTTTTTGAATAAGCTAATCAGCTCAACTTTTGGGCATATTAAGTTGTAGGGTAGAGTTTCATATAGGCTTTGATCTAAATATCTGGGATTGACATTAACAGCTTAATAGAGTGCTTAAATCAGGTCTTCAAAATAGGGTATAAGGCTGATTTCATTTTGGTTAGGGAATAAGCTATTCAGCTTATCTTCTAGCTATTTGCTTGTGCTTTTCTATTATTTTCAATCATTTTGAGCTTTCAGTACTTAGAATTACATGACCCTAGCTTTTCATAATTTTTGGCTTATTTGTGCTTATTTTTAGCTTATTTCCTAGTGCTTATTTCACTGTTTTAGCTTATTTAGACATAATCAGTTTCTAAAATTATTTTTCTTAAATTTCTCATTAAAAATTAAAATTACTCAAAAATTTTCAGATTTTATTAATTAGTTTTACTATTTTTAAATCATTTAAATAGTTTAATTAGTTTTTAATTCATAAAAAATTATTTAAAAGTCAAAAAATATTTTTCTTTTTCCAAAATTTTTTCTTTTATCAAAGTTAATATAGGAAAATTATTTTTATATTTTTAGGTTTTAAATTTCACAAAATCATTTTTATTTACGTTTTATAATTGTCTCGCGTAACGTTTTTAAATTCAAATTTTCGTTTTTAGGTTTACATGCTTAGTTTAATTGTTTAATTAGATTAATTAGTTGTTTTTATTTCATATTTAATTGTTCGTAGTATAAAATCACAAATCAATCACTCTTTTTCACTCATTCACCACACGTATTCGACACGTTAACGACAACTCGATATTCGACCTTCGTTGGGAAACGACCCGGGGAAAACGCATACGTTGAGTTTTACCCTTGGAAAAATAATATACTAAAAACGACAAATCAAAAAATGGCGCCGCTGCCGGGGAAGGCTTGAAAAGAGTTGGAGTTTCGCCATAAGAATCGTGTTTTGAAGACCCTTCCTCGGAAGTTTTCGTTTTCATAAAAATAAAAAAATACAAAAATATAATAATTAAAAAAACACTTTTCCTAAAGTGTTTTCACCATTAATAATAAATCCTCGGTCTTCCGTTGAAGGAGGGCGGTTGTAAACCATTCCAAATTACAACAAAACAAATCGTGAAATTGATCGTTATCGGATTACTTTATTACTACAACCTAATTACGGGGTTTAAGGAAGCTTGACATTAAATTGTCGAGCTGAAGAAGGCGGGTTTTTAAGCATCTTCGGAGCTACCTTTGCCTTCCCGCCACGCTGCGCGTAGTTTTAAAGGAAACGGTTACGGTTAACGTAACGGTTACCAAAAAGAAAATAAAGTCTTTTGTTTTTCAATATATTAAAAAAGCCAAAAATAATTCCCAACCAAAAATACAAAAAGATTTTTGATTTTTATTTTTGTTTCATTTTTGGTGTATGCACACCCGATCTTCTACTTCTCACCCTCTTCTTTCACCACTATCAAATCCTGAGAGGATTATTCGTCACAATCACCGTGTTCATTTCTCAACCGTTGAGGAAATGGCCGATGAACCACACAATCAACCCCCGCCGGTGGGTGGTGATAATCACATGCCAGCTCCCGATCTCCGAACGATGGAGGAGCTGTGCCAACCCACAATGCACGGACGTGGTGGCCCGATTGCCCCCGTCAATATTCAAGCCGCCGATTTTGGACTTAAGCACCACATGATTCAACAAGTCCAAAACTCGTGCCAATTCCATGGCTTGCCGGGTGATGATGCGAACAAGCATCTTGATAAATTCATAACCGTCACCCAAAGTATGAAACAACATGGGGTCTCCGATGACGCCCTCCGTCTATATCTCTTTCCTTATTCATTGACGCATCATGCCACCGCTTGGTTTGATCGTCTTCCCAAGAACTCCATTCGTAGTTTCGATGAAATGGTTACGAAGTTCTTGGCGAAATATTTCCCACCGTCGATGGTGACGAAATTAAGGAATGAGATTAGCAATTTCCGTCAGCTTCCCGATGAATCATTGTTTGAGGCATGGGAACGCTACAAGTTATCGATTGATCGGTGTCCGAACCACAATATGTTATTGGTCACTATTATAGATACCTTCTATAACGGTTTGACATTACGACACCGTGATACGATTAATGCTGCTGCCGGTGGTATGTTTATGAAACGTCGACCCGAAGAGTGCTATGATCTTATTGAAAACATGACCGCCCACCATAATTTTTGGGATTCCTCTGCCGAGAGGAATGAGTCAACAAGATCTAACACTGATTCTTCTACCTCCGAGATAGCCGCTCTTTCTAAACAAATGAATGATTTGTCTACGGCTATCTTGAGAATTCATCAAAATCAGGTTTCAACTCAAAACAACAACAATCAAGTGAATGTTGTTAATCATAGTTGTGAGACATGTGGTGGTCCGCACCAATATTTCGAGTGCCCAGCCTCCGGTGGCTACACTCAAGAGAATGTTTATGCTGCTACGGGAACCTACAACACGGGTGGTAACGGTTACCAACCCCAAGGTGACCGTAATTTGCTCAGCTACCGTTCTAACAATTTTCTCGGACCACCCGGTTTCCCACCAAATCAAAATCAGCAAGTGCAAAACCGTAATGTTCCAAATAATCAAAATCAAAATCGGGGCAATCAAGTTTATCAAAACCAAGGGAATTATAACCAAGCCCCGAATCAAGGAAATTTTCAAAACCAAAATCATGGGAATTATAATCAAGGTTTTGTTCAAAACAACCGAGGGCCAAATCTTCCAAACAATCAAAATCAAGGATTTGTGCCAAACCCATCGCCCTCGGATGAGTTATTAAAGCAATTCATTCTTCAAAACCAACAACAACAAAAGAAACAAGAGGAAATGAATAGAATGATGATTAATCAGATAACCGAATTGAACAAACGGTTAAATGATCGACCCTCGGGTTCGGGTACCACTACTCTTCCAAGCAACACGATCGCCAACCCGAGGGGCGATGCTAAGGCGATCACGACTAGGAGCGGTGTTTCATATGATGGACCCACGGCTCCGGCTACCCCTTCTTCTCCACCTCCCAAGGTAGTCGTCCGTGAGACCGAGGTGACCAAGGACACGGAACCTCCTACTAACAACGGAGGAACCAAAGACGTCCAACCTCCGGTCGTCCATCCATCTGAACCGAAAAATGTTGAACCAAAAGAAAAAGCTCCTGAAGAAATTCCCGTCAAAGCAAATCTTCCATATCCTTCGAGATTGAGTGATCAAAAGCTCCGCGACAAAGCTTCGAGTCAAATGGAAAAATTCTTTCAAATTTTCCAAGAATTACATTTTGATATAAGCTTCGCGGATGCTTTGCTCTTGATGCCTAAATTCACTTCCACCCTCAAAAGTTTGTTGAGCAATAAAGAAAAATTATTTGAAATGACAAAAACTCCAGTGAACGAAAACTGCTCCGCGGCAATTCTCAAAAAGCTTCCGGAAAAGCTTGGAGATCCTGGAAAATTTCTCATCCCATGTGAATTTCCGGGAAAGGTTGAATGTCACGCCTTGGCCGATCTTGGTGCGAGTATCAACCTAATGCCGTTATCCATCTGGAAGAAACTTTCTCTACCCGATCTCACCCCCACTTGCATGACCCTCGAGCTTGCGGATCGGTCCATAACCCTTCCCAAAGGTGTAGCCGAGGATGTCTTTGTAAAGGTGGGGCAGTTCCATTTTCCAGCAGACTTTGTGGTAGTTGATTTTGACGCCGACCCCCGGGTTCCTCTCATTCTAGGAAGATCATTCTTGAGGACCGGGCGTGCTTTGATCGATGTATATGGTGAAGAAATTACTTTGCGGGTCGATAAGGAAAAAGTTACGTTCAATATTAATCCGAACTCAAAACCTAAAACCTACAAATGCAATGTCGCTACGGTTGATCAAAAATCCGATCCCGTTATTGCTCCTAAAAGAGTTGATCCAAACCTTTCCAGATTCACGGTCAAGAGCATGTCAGAAAAACGTGCTGAGCTCAAGGCTATGAAAATCAATCCTGGATCGAACAAATGGTTTGAGTGTTGTGCAGCAAATACTAAGAGTATTCTTGACGACGATGATGAAGACGAATCGGAGACTACAACGGAAGCGGTGGAAATTGCTAGCTCTAAGAGCACACCACTTGTCCCACCTCCAGAACAAGTTTATCACATCGAGATTCTTAATTCCGACTCTTCCCATCCTTCTCCTCCAATTGAGGGAAGTGTGATCTTGCGGGAAGAGCTCGAGGTATTCTTCAAAGATGAATCAATTTCACCGGAAATTGATGATTCTTGTCTTAATCCGGAGGGAGATATTCTTTTTGAAAAATTATTAGATCAAGAGCCATCTCTTTCTCTCCCTCCGAAGGAAGTTGAAATCAATCTTCCAAATAAATTTGATGACCTTGTTCCCGAAACTTTCAAAACAACTATCACCAACCCTCTGTTTGAGTTCGAATCGGGGTTTACTTTGATTTCGGATAATCTAATCTTTGATAGTCAGATGGAGGAAAGTGATGAGTCTGTGACGGAACCTGAGCTCACAAATCATCAGATGATTGATTCTCTTCATGAGGAGTTCTTCGATGAACTCTCTCACTCTATGTCTCCTCCGGAATACGATCATTTCTACTTTGATCTTGAGGATGACACTAGTCTGGGGGAAGGCATTCTCAATCATGAGAATTTTCTATTTGATGATTTAATCCCGACCCTCCCTCCCGACTCATTTCTTAAAAAAACGACCTTCATCGACAAATATCTTTTTGAAGATGACGACTTCATCATGATTGTAATCATGACCTTCTTTCCCTACATCACTTATGATGTTTCTTCTCTTCTCCGTTACTCGTTCGGGAGTGAGGACAAAATATTTGACCCCGGTATCACCATTTATGGTTATTCTCTCTAAAAATACCGTGGGTATCTCATCGGAGTGGAACTTTCGTATGCTTCAATGTTTATCCAAACATCTTGAACGAAAGTCCGATGGAGATTATCTTTTCCACTTGCTCCCCCATGGACAAATTAATTCGGGGTCGAGTCAAGCTCATGTGACTCGATTATCAAAAACAAGCGCTTCGTGGGAGGCACCCCATGCTTATCCTTCTATCTTCTTTTCTATTTTCTAATAAAGTGAGTGAGGAGGGCTTCCTCTTCCATATCTTGTGTTTCGTGTTTTATGTGCTGTGTCCAGGAATGCCCGATGATGAAGACTCTCGTGCTCGTAGTTTCCTTCACGCTACTCGAGTTTCATCATCCGTTGCTCATCCGATATCCTAAATCTTATCGTTTACATCTATCTTTTGGCATAATTAATAAACGGCCTTAGATTTATGTAGGAGAACCCTTACCTTTAAGACATTGAGGACAATGTCTCGTTTTAGTCTGGGGGGGTAATCTTGCGATTTGATTTTTGCCTTGCATTTTTGTTATTTTCTCATGCAACCCCGTTCTTTCCTCCAAAATTTGAAAAATCCAAAAAAATGAGAAAAATTTTAAAATTTTTGCAAAAATATAATAATTTTTGACATTTTTGTTGATTTTCGGCTGGAGAGAGTAGGAATAAAATTCTGACTTGACCGGGCGTGTTGAGCCCTAGCTTGTTCCCTTAACCGTTTATAATCTATAAGCTCATGCTAGTCTTTTACACAAGGAGCTAGAAAAAGCGAATTCTTTTTAAGAGTTTGCAAGTTCCCGTATTTGACTTTATATATGCATGGCTTGATTATTTGGCTAAGCATTCGCGGATCTTATTATTTAAGATTTTAAATTTGCGAAGAACGAGAAATGATAGAGTTGTTTATAAGTTAGATTGCTAAACGTGGAGTAGATGGATCTCTTTAGAGCTCATCGAAGTTACTTGTGGCTTGTTGTTCCCATAAGCTTGTTTCACTCAAAAATAGTAATTTATGAATAATTAAAGCTATTTTGGTTTTGGCGATGATTAGTTTTTATCTCTTCCTTAGAAAATCCTTGCTTATGAAAGTTGGGTACACATCAAGGTACTGCCAGTGTTACGGTGTAATAGACTATTCCATCTTGCCGGCTCGCAACCGATGTTGGGATTGTTATAAAAGCCGTAGGACTCGGGGTTTGGCAAAATATATAATGAATAATGAATAATAATAATAATCCAAAGCCATAAAAAGTTTTCTGCATCTTGCCGGTTCGCAGCCGATGTTGTAGACTTCTAATAAAGGCAGAGGAAAAATTCCAAGGTCATAATAGACTATCACATCTTGCCGGTTCGCAGCCGATGTTGTGATTGTTATAAAAGGCCAAGGATCAATAATAATATGTGCTTAATAATGTAAAAATGCCAAATTTCGACTCCGTGGGTGTCCTAATAAAGGCTTCCGTCTCTGGACTCGTAGATGAGTTGTTTCGGTCGCAAATAAAAGGGATATTCTCAAAATCATGTTAAATCAGAGACCTTGATGTGGACCTCATTTTTGTATGCAACGGTTTTTGAGGGAAGATTTGGAAACTACTTAGCGTCTAAACTAAGGTATCTTTATCGGCTAAGAAATTATCGAAACGAGAATTCGAAGAAATTCATTTCTCACCAAAAATAAAATAAATAGAGGAAAATAGGAATTTGGGAACGGAGAGTCCACAATTAGCTTTCTGAGTAGTGTTGGCAATCTAACTTGTAAATAGCAATGATTTCGTTTTAAGCTTAGTTTGGGGACTCGTGAAAAATCAGGGACGACGAATTTTATCCGTATGGTCACTTCCTCTTGTGTCGTGTTTCCTACTCGAAGACCCTAAAAGTTATCGTGAGATAATGATTGTCAACAAAAGCCGTCGTATCAATAATTAGAAAATTACAAAAATAGAATAAAAGGAAAAATGGGGAGTTTTTAGAATTTAAGATTTCTTGATCTCTTTTGAAAATTTTGCTACTTCTCAAAGTTAGTAAAAAGAGATTGGAAATTTTCAGTTTCAAAAATGTGTTTTTATAACATTGCATGAGGACATTGCAATAGCTTAGTCTGGGGGAATTTTGGTATGTGCTTAAACACATACCATTTACCGACTAAAACCGGACCAAAAAGACCAAAAACCCGACCAAAATGCCAAATATATTGTGTTTTTGTGTTATTACATATGCAGGCACGGATATCGAAGAAAAGGACAAAATCAAGCAAAGAACCGGGAAACCGAGCACGAGATATGGGAGTGTTATTTTTAGCCGATGCCGGGAAGTAATTATGGTCAACAAGTCAACCGAGGTCCTCATATTTTCAGAGATTGTCAATTTCATCCCTTGGATCTATTTTGGAAAATATGGCAAGATTGGTCCCTGAGATTTCAAGATATATACATTTGGTCCTTATGATTTTAAAATACCAAATCTTAAATAAACACAAACCGAAACCGGATTCTATAATAAAAATCCAATCCATTCATAACAACCCAAAAATCCAACACCACAAGCCCATTCTTAAAATCCTTCGCCTAAGCCCAATCCACCCCAAATTATCCCATACCCGGTCCAACACTTTAAACCCGGTCAAGAAGATAAATATCCTCGGTCAAACAAAAAAATAAACTCAGTCAAACACACTCTCTTATCACACACTCACCCTTCATCCCAAATACGCGCCTAGTTCTTCCCCCTTTCACCTTAGTTACTATTCTCCAAAACCCTAGAATTACCGTACGAATTTTTACGGCAATTAAGGGTATTAATGTCAATGATTGGATCATCTAGAAGGCCCTGACAGAGAGAATGACACATGGCAGCAGGCTATTGGACCGAACACGCGTCAATCCTGATCAAACGTTGGGAAATGAAGATTGGAGGCCAAGGCATGATCCAAGGGTGATGGAAGGCTCAAGGTTCACGCGGATTGCCAAGGTGGACATCCCAGAAGGTTCCCCTTTCGGCTATAAATAGGACTTCGATTCTCATGTAATGAGTTAGTTAATTTTTTTTGTTAAGGTTACTCTGTCAAATTTATTACTGCTTTGTAATTTTTAAATTCTTATTGTAATATTTGAGTTTCTATTAATGAAAATTTCATTTTATTTTTGATTCAATTTTGTCTTAAGTCATCTGTTTATCTGCATTTAGTTACTTAAAATTGTTATTAGTTGTTTTCCAATCATTTTCTAGTTCATTTCTGTATTAATCTCAAACTTGTGTTAAATTTCTTTTAAAATCCGAAGATATTCTAAATAAATATTAAAAATATATATATATATAAATAAATACAAAAATAATTTTTAAAATCTAGCTTCAAGTAAGCTTAATTCTGATTTTGAAATCTTACATAAGCTTTGTAGCTTATTGTGAGATTTGTTTGAGTTCAAATCCACTTTTGTTACACAAAAATTCAAAAGTCAACTAAAGTCAACTTCAGCTTATTTTAAATAAGCCAGCTTAATTGAGGAGTTAAGGCAGCCAATGAGGTGTCCAATTGGCCTGTCAAAAGACAGGCAAGCTTAGAGTAAACCTCTGTTCAGCTGAGGGTAGTCTTGTAAGTTTTCATTTTTGCTTATTTTTATAGAGACTGCTTATTGCTTATTGATTCTATCTTAGTAGTTCACTAGAAGGTTAATCAGTCATAGTTTAATTGGTTTTGTGGTTATAATCAGTAGGTTATAAAATTTGATTTGCATCAGTAGGGTGTAGATGGTTTTGGAAATTATAGAGTCTGTTGAAGCTTTAAGTTGTGGTACTTTTCATTTGCATTAGTTGAAATCTGGTCTGAGCTCATTGAAGGCTGACACAGTAGTAAGTTAACAGGATTGCATCATAGGATTGAAGTTTGAGGTTTTTGGATTTTGAAATACTAAGTTGGTTTGCTAAACTGTGGTGAAAAAGCTCAATTAAGCTGAGCTTATTCTCTGGCATTTCTGAGTAAAAGATAGGTGGTAAAAATTGTGTTCAAGAGTTGGTTTATAGAGGTTTAGAATTGCACTAGTTTTCGTCAAGTTTCTTTCCTGCTACACCAGGGCTGCTAAGTGCATTGCTTCTGTTCTGGGCTAAATCTGTGGCTTAACCATTTGAAAAATTGATCTGATTTTTGGTGTTTATGGTAGATCACATGGTAGGCTATTAGTATATCATCTGGGATACAGGATAACTGCTTATTAGGTGTTTAATTTCAGGTCTGCAAATCTGCCATTTACCCTGCTTGTCTGCTGCATTTAAATCAGTCCCAACACCCACCTGATCTGATAGCTTTTTGAATAAGCTAATCAGCTCAACTTTTGGGCATATTAAGTTGTAGGGTAGAGTTTCATATAGGCTTTGATCTAAATATCTGGGATTGACATTAACAGCTTAATAGAGTGCTTAAATCAGGTCTTCAAAATAGGGTATAAGGCTGATTTCATTTTGGTTAGGGAATAAGCTATTCAGCTTATCTTCTAGCTATTTGCTTGTGCTTTTCTATTATTTTCAATCATTTTGAGCTTTCAGTACTTAGAATTACATGACCCTAGCTTTTCATAATTTTTGGCTTATTTGTGCTTATTTTTAGCTTATTTCCTAGTGCTTATTTCACTGTTTTAGCTTATTTAGACATAATCAGTTTCTAAAATTATTTTTCTTAAATTTCTCATTAAAAATTAAAATTACTCAAAAATTTTCAGATTTTATTAATTAGTTTTACTATTTTTAAATCATTTAAATAGTTTAATTAGTTTTTAATTCATAAAAAATTATTTAAAAGTCAAAAAATATTTTTCTTTTTCCAAAATTTTTTCTTTTATCAAAGTTAATATAGGAAAATTATTTTTATATTTTTAGGTTTTAAATTTCACAAAATCATTTTTATTTACGTTTTATAATTCGTCGCGTAACGTTTTTAAATTCAAATTTTCGTTTTTAGGTTTACATGCTTAGTTTAATTGTTTAATTAGATTAATTAGTTGTTTTTATTTCATATTTAATTGTTCGTAGTATAAAATCACAAATCAATCACTCTTTTTCACTCATTCACCACACGTATTCGACACGTTAACGACAACTCGATATTCGACCTTCGTTGGGAAACGACCCGGGGAAAACGCATACGTTGAGTTTTACCCTTGGAAAATAATATATACTAAAAACGACAAATCAAGGCTCTATAAGGAAAATTATGGTGATAGAAGACCAGATGTGATCTATGAAAGGCTACACTATTACTATTTGAAGAATATGTTTGAGCCAGATGAGAGAGATCTTGAATGGAAGGATTTGCTAAATTTAAACAAGGTTCATAAATGGTATCTATATCAATCTTGTGGAGTACATGAATTGGTTGGTAGAGGTGTAAGTGTATACATGCTGGTGGAAAAAGACTACCCCTTCACCAACAATACTGCTATTCTTACTCAGATGCTACAACCTGGTAAGTTGAAGTTACAGAGAGCATTTCTTTCAGATCATCAAGCCTATGAGTTAGTAGAGAAGTATAAACAGGTGCTGAAATCTAAGTCTTCAAAGCAGTAGTGAGTGTTTGGAAGCATCCTCTTGGTGTATGTATGTGCTTAGAAGAAACTTGTATATTTTGGGAGAAAATATCAAGTTTAGGGGAGGATTGTTGGGTTTAAAAGAAGCTGCTGCTACTTTGAAGATGCTACTGCTTTGGATATTATGCTGCTGCTCATGGAACTTAAGGAAAATACACTAAGTATGATTCTGCTGCTAGGCTAAATCATCCTACTGCTAGTGTATACATTCTGCTGCTAGAAGAAAACTGATGAATGGTGAAATAAGCTAAGTGTGATTCTACTGCTAGCCTTCGAGGATTCTGCTGCTAGAGTAATCATCCTGCTGCTTATTAGATATGTATAGTTTGTTAGATAATTATGGTAAAGATACGAATAGATATTATTCTTGTATAGAAAGTTTTGTAACCGACTAGGACTCCTTAAGTCTATAAAAGGAGGATCTAGGGTTAGGGCTAGTACACGGATTGTTAGCATACGTATTGTATTCACTTCAAGGTTCATTGTAACCCTGTTACTTTTGAGTAACCGTATTTAATATATTGAGGTGATAGTTGAGAGAATTATTGTGTGTTAATTCTTCTTAAGATTAATTACTAAATTCCGCATAGTGATTAATAGCTTGTTCAAGAACAGTCTCTATACCTATTGTTCTAGATCTAAATCTAGGATAATTAACAAGATCGATTAAGCTCAACTGGGATCAACAGCCGCAATCAAACCCTGACCCGTACTTTATTTTCCATACAGACTGTTCATTACGGCGCATCCAATCTCAGGGATACGACATATGAACAATGGTTTGTATTATATCACCAAGGTAGTTTTTACCCCAGCTTGACCATTACGGCGTATCCAATTAATGGATTGTGCCGTAACGATCTGCAGTTTTGGACATGACCTTCTTAATTTTTTCTAACACTCTAATCACTATGAAAGTAGTTTTCTGCTTTTGTTTGATGCATCTACAGGTTTGGTAAAACATCTAAAGTGGTGGTTTACATATTCTGATATTCTAGATGTTGCACAGCCATGCTGGAATTCAGGCGCCCCTCTTTCTACTAAAAGAAAAAGTTGCTTACATTCATACCATGGAGGATCATTCCGAGCAATCTCAAGGGAGTTTTCAGTTTCTAATTCTACCCTCTTTAATTTTATGCATTCATTTGTACAACGAGGGCGTTGTACAGTTCAAGTGGGGGAGGTAGCTAGAATTAGAACTTTACTTGTCCTATTCTATGAAAATTGACTAAAAATGGTTAAAATTAAAATTTTTCACATGTTTTTCGTAGATCATTAGTAGCATAACCCGCACACAATACCCTTTGATACCATTTGTGAGGATTGAAACCTTTCCGTTTCCACTATTTTACTAAAAATTCCACAAAAATATGTGTGTGCCGGTGGATTGTTGTAGACTTTAGAACTTGGCTTGGTATATCTATTCGAAACCTCAATAATGAGCATTATAGTGAGGAAACTTGGTGTAATCGGCTTTAATCAACATAAGAGGCAAAATTATTAGGATTCACCCAAATGGCCCATGTCATTATATATGTTTGTTTATCAACTAACTACACTGGTTAGTTGATCGCCTGTTTAAACCCTTTGTTACTCTCATCGTTAGAGTAAGATACCCCTAGTAAAACCTGTTGAGCATTTCCTTTCCTTTGTGACACCATTAAATGTTTATTGTTTCGTTACAACCTTACACCTTAGCCTACCGTGTAGATTTAAGTCCATTGTTTGGTTGGTAGTTGCTACGTGTATCTCGTGTATTTCCTGTGTTCGTGTGAGTTTTTCGTTCGATTCTTTTCTAGAGAGACATTGGTCGGGAAAATTGCACTATGAAATGGGAATGTGAAAGTATGTAATTTGTGTCATACCCTTGTACTACTACTTTCGCTAGTGTTTATTTAATTCAGATTTCTATACGTTCATGAGTATCATATGATGGAAAATTATTGGTGAAATGGTAAAGTATTTGTAACCACTCGTAAAATTTCATTATGTAATAAACTATTTCATATTCTATATAAAGAATACTTATCCTTTTTCTATATATAATTTTTTTTTTCTGATCATAACTACTATCTAATGTGACGTAACTCGCATCCTCGATAAATGTGCTCTCATGCGGACCGACATCAACTTACCTAATGTTTATTTCACATAAACATTTACATATGTCAAGTATAAAACTTTACGATATTCCATTTGCCACTTTACGTTAATTCGTTAACGTACGACTAATAAACGTTCAAACTAAACATTTCTTATCTATTAGAGTTTCTACATAACAATGAATATGAGTAACTAAACCCTAAAACACTAAAGTACAACTCATCCAAGCTAATGTACAAGCTCCTAAAGCACAGAAACCCTAAATTCACTTTAACTCCCGATACAAACCCTAAACTCACAAAACTATGATTTTATGTAATAAAATCACAAACCATAATTAATATATATATGATTTTTACAAATTGTAAGTGTACAAGTCTTTCAAGCCAAGGTACAATTCTTTTATGCATAACAACATAAAATATATATATAAATCCCATTATAAATCTCAATGTACTTATTTAAAGCACACAATACAAGTCTTTTATGCACCAACCTTAAAAATAGAATTCTTAAGCTTACTAAATATAAGTACAAGTCCCTAAACCTAATTTACAAGTGTCTAATGCATAAAAACCTAAAAACTACATTTATGTACTTTTAAACCTAATTAACTAAACATATAATTAAATTAACTTAAGCAAACCCTAAAAATATATTTTCTATATTTCTTGAACCTTAGTACAACCCTATTAAGCCCATGGTACAACCCTTTCAAGCACAAAACCATTTTCTTTTGTTTTCTCATCAATTCGACACATATATATAATTCATACAAGCCCTAGATTTTTATCAACCCAATAAATGCTCAAAGTAAACCCTAAACTAAATTAGTTACTTCACTAAAACTCTAGGTACAACATTCTATAGCCCATGTACAAATATTAAAAGCCATTCGACCCATACTAAAACTTCCTAGTTCGATTCTAATAGAAATTAAACTAAACTTTTCCTTACTTACTACTTGGTAAATTTTAAACCACATAGACTTTACTAGGCTTAAAATTTCACCAACACACCATGTCTCTAAATATCAAAACAAGTAGGTAAAATTCATGGTTTCAAATCGAAACACATCGCCACCCTTTCCTCCTCTCCACAACTGGCTTCCAAGTAGCATAAGACTACATCACCATGTCTCCCTCACACATAACATGGTGACTAGAAGTCTCTTGAAACCCTAGTTCCCCACCTCTATATATATCGACCCACCTTCTTTCTTTTCCCTCACCATTATTCGAACCACCTCAAAAAACAGCCACACTCACTTAAACCCTGATCAATCAGTCCATTAATAAGCTAAGGAAAGATCTTAGGAAGCCTAGAAGGGGAGAGAACCTTGGTATTCATTCGCAAATCCCAAATTGTCCAAAAATCCTAGTAATTGAGTAAACAAGCAAGTAAGTATATCTAGCCCTTTTTCTTACCTTTTGTAAACTTAAATACTCTTAAAACATGCCACTAAATAAGCCCTAATAGCAAGCTAGGTCAAATGCATGTTTTCTTTCTTTTTCTTTTTCTATCGAGCAAAACCAAACACACCCTAATTATATATTTTTTTTCACATTTCTAATCAATAAGCCATAAAACCCATAAGAGATAGATTAGATATGTTTAAAATCATGTTAACAAGTATTAAAATGAATGGCGTGAACATAAAAATCAAAAACTAAAACCCTTTTCTCTTTTTCAGTTTTGTCGAGCCATGTTCCAAACCCTCAACTTGGAACAATTGTTTCGACCTTCAAACAACACCCATAAAATCTGAATTTTTGCCATCTTAAAGGCCTCCCAGCTAACTAATTAAAAGATCAAGAACGTCGTAAAAATACTGCATTACCTCATTTTTATTCGTGTCCCTTTTCTGCCCGTCGCAAACTGAAGTTAGCGCACCCTTTTTAATTATTGCGAGCTCATAAGCTCGAATCATGAGCTAATAATCTGTAGAAATGATGTTTACAAACTTAACATAACTTGTATAAAAGAGTCATAGTAAGTCGTGTCTTTTTCACAAGCTTAAAAGGCGTAAAAATGGAAAAAGGATGTCGCATGAAACGACATCAATGCTTTGAGGGTCAAAACTGCCAAAACTCTACTTGTTTTTATAACTAGGACTAAATCTGAAATCGACCTAAAGTTTAAGGGTAAAACATGCCAAATCTGAAAGATGGAGTTTTATTGGGCCAAAAGTGTAAATATTTCAAAGTTATTAAAACAAGGACTATTTTTGCCAACGACTTATAGTTGTGGGTATAAATTGTCATTTTTGAAACTACAAGGGTAAAAACTGTCATTTCACCAAAGTTCAGGGGTAAAAATTGTCATTTTATGAAAGTTCAGAGGTAAAAATTGTCATTTTATGAAAGTTCAGGGGTAAAAATTATTATTAGAAATGTATTTCGATTAGATTTATAATAGGAACAAGTAAACGAGATATATTTATCTCGATAACAAGCAAATGAAAACATAAACATAAACACATGAAATAAGATAAAATCTTATCATCCACCAACTTTTGAAGAGACTTCATGTTGTCTCATTTAAACATTTAACTGTCATCCAAAACGTTACGAAACGAATACTAAAACTTACGTATATCTGAATACGAATACTGAAACTTGACATACCAACCCAGGTCGCGTGCCGGAGACATTTATCAACTATATTTAACTTGTTTTCCATCCAGACTGCTAAGGTGAGTTCATAGTCTCACTTTTTCATACGTTTTCCAAACTTGTGGGGAGATACATGCTACAAACCGAACACAAGTATTTTTCTGTATGCTATCCTAATTGATATTGCCTAAGTTTAACTGTTGCCTCTTAAAAGCCCCTCAATCATGAACCATTAATCACTTTCGGGTGAGCGCGAATATAGTGAATAGATCTATTGGAATTGACATCCCATTTGTGTTAGCCGGATAGGTAACCAAATGCACCTTATATTTGAAAACGTTTAATAAAGAGCACGGCAAGCTCCTACTCGAGGGCATAATTGCTACATTTAATTATGTAGTGATTTACGTCAATAGTTCATTACTATGATGTCCATCGTGTTAACGTTTTGCGTGTCATGAGACTTAGAGCAATATACTGAACTGCAATATTACTGATTTACTTTCTACTTAGCTTGTGTTCAACTGATTATAACTTTAAACGCTATGGATTCACTCAACCTTTGTGTTGAATTTTTAGCATGTTTTATCTCAGGTAACTAAAAGCATGACTTGGCACGGAGTGGCAATGGGCTTTCATCTTATAAAAAGAGTATCCATTTTGTTATCATTCAACAAATAACGTATATTTTACAACGTATTTTAGAACTTCCCATTGGGACCTCTATCATGTAACTCTGATTTTCATAAATGAATGATAACAATTTTATTTAAAACGTCTCTTTTCGAGTCGTTTTCTATTTCATGACTACGATACCTGAAGTAATACCCCAACTTATATTCCGCCGCATATATTGAAAATGGGGGTGTTACAGTATTGTACCATTAGTTTGATTTTGTAGTTTAGTTTGTTAAAAAAAATGTGAATTTAAGTATTTAGTTTAAGTGGTACGTAGTATAAACCACTTATGATTAGTGTACAGTCGCCGTAACTTTGCCACTATTGTTGTATATTTTTGGGATCTTATAGGAGTTGGTGATTCGGGATAGCCAACTCGGATTGTTGATGATATTGATTGAGGTATTCTTGAGTCTTATTCGCGTATGATTAAAGTGCGTGTTTTCCATGTTAAAGCGTGAGTTAGTTGATGATAAATGTCTCTTTCGGGTTTGTGGTAAGGTAGTAACTAGTAGCAATTGGTCGTGTCAGACTTAATCTATTTGTTTTGTTTATTTTCTTTTTACACCAATTATAAATGTTTCCCATGCCTTATCCTTACCCTTACCAAATTACTTTATTCGTTGTTAGCTTTCGAGCATCCGGATATAGTAATGGCTTTGTGAAAATGTCTCGTGCATTAATATTTTAGTGACCATCCGAGTTTTTGACTAATCGAATGACGCGCCAGCGATCTGGTGTGTATTTTGGTGACCATCCGTTAAGAAAATAACGTGTCGGCGATCCGAGATATACTCTAGTGACCATCCGTTGTTTGAGTAAATCGAGAATTCGCGCTAGTGATCTATTATGTTTTTGTGCGAAACGTTGAAACATAAGCCTGGTACAACCCTTAAGCCTTAACCATTTAACCCTTTTTGCCTTTGAAATTGGTTTTAGTTCTAAGACTCTAAGTGGTGGAGATGTGTATCCTTGCCAATCCTATGATAGAATACTCGTCACGACTGTGCAAATTCAGTGTACCACTAAATAAACACCCTAGATTAGTTACGAGAGATGAGCGAATTTCATTTCCTATTTCGTGAGGTGTAATGGTTATGCACTATTGGTTGAGTTAATCACTTTGATGCTTAATTCCTAAACTACGGTTCTGGATGTTTTTCTAATTACTAAACCTAGAGTCTACTTTAGGACAAGTAGAAGTTAAGTGGGGGGGGGGGGGGGATATGTGATAAGTCCTATATTGTTGAATACTTATCACATGTTATTTGCTCATATTATGCATATTTATATCTGAATTGATACTTAATTGGCTTAGTTTTCCTATTTCAGTAATTATGGAGCAATATTGTCAAAGTCACGGATTAAAGACATGATTTGGAGCTATTTTGTATGCAAGCTATAAAAGAGCATACGACGTAAGTAACTCTGGCCTTACGCCATATTGATACATGGAAGAATTCACTGTCTTGATGAATATTGAAGAATACGGCATATTTAACTCTGGCAATGCGACGTAATTGGAAGCTCTACAATCAAAGCTCAAGTCAACCATTGAAGGATTACGGCGTATGAAAACTCTTGCGATACGCCGTAATGAAGATCTTATCCCCCATCCAAGTATATCGAAGATTTGAAGGTTACGACGTAACACATCTCTAGTTTACGTCGTATTTTAGAAGATACGCAGAATATGCTTGGAATATGCTTTCTTCATCAGCAATCAAGATATCTAGATTACGCCGTATTCCCTTATGATTACGCCGTAATCTCGCCCTAACAGAAGACTATAAATACATGCCCTAAACGGGAGTCTGAGATATCTTTCACTCACCACACTCAACCACAACCGAATTTCACCATTCTAAGGCCCCAAGATCAGTCCAAAGAGCTAGGATAACAAGGAGATAAGGTATGGTATCATCACATTAGGCTTAATCATTCAGTTTGCATATCGATTTCATTATGATTTGTGTATCGTTTGAATTATCTATTTGTGCTTTTACATACATTATGGGTTAACACCCTTGGGTGTTAGCCATGTTTATGAATATTTTATGATAGTTATTTTCGTTTGTCTAGATCTAATGTCTTGTATTGCTTAGTTTATGTGTTTATCGTTTCAATGCTCGTTTATTTGTTTGATTAGTTTAAGTCTAGTATCACATTGACCATATGGGTATTAGATGTATATTATGAGAACATTTAAGTAGGCGCCTACTCTTCTTGCATGGACCAAGTGGGAATGGGTAAGGCCCGTATCACATGGATAAAATGGATACCACTGATAAATCACATAGATTATTCGACACGACTTTATGCATGCTTGTAGTCGATAGGAACATTGACTAAATGACCTAAGAGACTAAATGTATAGTGACTAGATTCACAGATCAACTGGACTAGTTTAGGTTAGATAGGAGTGTGGGGATGTTGTCTAGACAAAAGGAGACATTCCCCACATATCCTGACGTCACCAATACTTTACTAATAGATCATTGCACTGATAAACGGATGACTAGAATGGAATAGGATTAACATGGCTAGCACTACTTTCTCTTATTGATAACAACCTTAGTTTAATTAGTGGTGTTTGAATTCAACTTAATTGACTTAATATGAAAAAACTTGATTTATTAAGTCATGTGAAAAGTTGTTTGTCTTTCACTTAATCAAAATAAATGACTTAAAATAATAAGTGATAAAAGTGAGGGTCTCCACATTAAGTCATCTGTTAATTAACAAGACTTAATGAAAAAATTAAACAAACAAGCACTACTTTCTCTTATTGATAACAACCTTAGTTTAATTAGTTTAGTTTAATTTTTATGTTATTAGTAGTTAATTAATCAAATCAATCAAAACCCCCTTTTAAACTTGTAAAATACACTAGATAGGATCTAAGCATACTATTCCCGAGATCGACCTCGTACTTACCCCACTGGCTACATCTGATCGGGTACACTGCCCGTGAAAGTGTGTCTTTAAGGTATAAGTCCGGCTAAATATAATTATTAAAACTTGAATATAAAAATACCTACAACGAAACACACATCATATGCACAACTATATAAATGACATGTTTTATACCATTTTGTAAATTATCTTATTGTCAATTTCCTTTTAATTGACTTTTGTTTCTTAAAAACTTTTAAGTGTTCACGGAATGAACATGGCCTACTCGAGTGTTTGATGTCGACTATATACTTTGCCTTTTCAATACTATCTACCAATTGGAAATGACAGTACATGCAAGTTCATTAGTTTAATAGTTATAAACCAAATTGTTTATCGTTTCATTCAAATATTATACTTATTATTCCCTCTTTAAAATAATAGAACTTATTTGTGATCTTCGTTGTTTGTTACTGTATTCGTGCACCTAACTCCTTAGTGAATACTTTTTTTTTAAAACTCTCGTGATTCCAAGGGTCTATAAAGAACTGCTTCAAGGTATTAGATCAAGATTCAAGAGGTATCTACAATATACACATTACATCATTTATAAGATTTCTTAAATTTACATGTATTATAAGACTCCTTTTATTTACACTTTTAATATTTTTTAAACTTATTAGGTGTTGACGGAATGAACATTGGCTTATCATTTCATTAATGCTCGCTACATACATTTGCTTGTAAAGATCATCAAATTTGGAGACGACTATGCATCGACGTTAATTATATTAATAGTTAGAAACACAATTGTTTATAGGATCTTTGACTAATTTTTTTATTATTTCTTTAAAAAAATAATGGAAGTTATATCGTTCGTTGTTGTTTATTACTTTATTCACACACTCAACTTCTTAATGAATAATTTCTTTAAAAACCCCGTAAATCTACAGGTCTATAAGCTACTTTATTTAAAAGAGTAAAAATATGTTGTTGATAAGTTTAGGGTTTGTTTGGTTTGTAAGTGGGTTTAGAATTGGATTTGGATTTGAGAATAGTTTGAAAGAAAAGTATGAGAGAGAAAAAAATTATAGTATAAGGGTGTGTTTGTTATAGGTATATGAAAATGGGGTTATGGGTTTCATAGTGATTAAAGATGTTTGTTTAGTGGGCCTATAAATGAAATGGGTATATCATAGCCATAGACTCATTACCCACCAATTTGGTGTCTATGAAATCAATTCCATGGGCCCCTCTCTTTTTCACTACAAAATTCAAATATCTATACATTTTTTCATACCAAATTGTGTCATTCAAACATAAACAATCATAATCATACACTTTAAATTATTGTTTGTTTTATAATATAGAATTGATAAAAAATTTGAGATATAGCATTAGGGGGCGTTTGGTTTATAAGAGGATTTAGATTAGGATTTGGATTTAGGTTATAATTAGGATTAGAATTTAGATTTGGTGTAATTATGAAGAGAGAAAAAAAAAATATTATATAAGTTGCATAGTTAAATTAATTTTTAAAATTAAAATTTGTATTTTATTGCATTTTTGTAGAGAGATAGAAAGAGAAGAGTGACAAAAAACATGGGACCCACCAAAAGAAATTACAAAAGTCACTTGTTGAGTTATGATTTGATAAATGGGGCTGATACCCTAACATTTGTCATTGAATTTTGTACCAACCATAGTTTTGAGCTCTCAAATCCCATCTTCTCTTTCAAACCCATTAAACAAATGCACCCTTATTTTAATATTAATTAAAAATAATAAAACTGTTGGGTCCCACAATTTTAAGGAAAAAAAAAAGTTGAATGACATTGAAGGCCCACTCATTCTATTTAATTTATGTCAAATACCACATGTTCCCTATGGTATCGATGATACCCTCATCTATGGTTATTAATTACTATTTTAAAATCTTACCCACAAACCAAACAATTTATATTATCCCAAATCCAATCCAAATAGTGTGACACTCCCAAACCAAACCACTTTATTTTGTAGAAGTGTAGTCAAAATATAATAATTAAGAGATAATATTGAATTTCGAGTGTCTTTTGGCATCAGACATTGTCGATCCCACAAGAAGTAGCTCCAGCAATTCTTATGGCCCAGTGAGGCACAAACTGGAGTGAACACGAGCCGAGACTCACACCTTTGACCTTTTATCCACAAAATTTCGCTAGCGCGCCCATGAGTTTTTCGGAGGTGTGTACCAACTGACTCTAAGCACTTTGGTTTTAAATGTGAGATGATAATGTTGTTTATGTTCTAGAACTATGGACTAATTGTTTTTAGCAACCTCACAATGAGTTTATGCATATGGGGAAGATATTCGGTGAGAATAAAAACTAAAATGAGAAAAATAATAAAGATTTCTAGCCGCGCATTTTAGATAAGAGAAAGAATTTTAAAGAGAGATACATCTATTTTTGCAAGTGCATGTAAAATAATATGAAATGTGTGGTTGTGGTTTCTTCTCATCTTTCTCATTTTAATTTTTCTTCTCATTTGAGGCTAACTATAGGTTGATTAGCTTAAAGTTGTTTAGTGTGCTTGTTCAAGTACTTACATAAAACTAGACGATTATCCTCAGATAGCGGGGATGATATATACTTTTTAACAAAATTTGATTGCGTCAATTTGTGTGTGTGGTTCTGGTCGTAAAACAATATTTCCGTGAGTATGACGTAAAATATGGGAAATATTAGCGGAGTAAATAAGAGTGGAAATTTTGAGTTAAGTTATAATTTAACTATTTAACCATATAATTGATTTCATTGTCTTTTATAAACAAGAGCATAATAGTAATTTAACCCATTAAAAAAAAAAAAAAAAAAAAAAAAAAAAAAAAAAAAAAAAAAAAGTTATCAGGCACAAAATATTTTCTCTTTAAAAAAAATATAGAAATTGTAGTAAAGTTGAAATCAATAGTTTGTTTAAAGATTCATTGGTTCACCCACAAAAGAATACACGTGTGATAAAACTAAAGGGGGTTCGAATTCCGAAAGAATACTTTTTTTTAACTATAGGTTTAATTAAAAAATAGTCGAAACCCCAGAATTTATACTCATCTTTTATATAATAAAATAAATGTTTTGTGTTAATCCGTGTTTTTATTATTTAATAGACGAACTGAATTACAAAATCAAACCTTTTAATTGACTAATAAAAATCAAAATTAAATTAGTTTAATCAAAATTTTAAAAAATTTGGTGGTAAAAAAAATGAAAATATGTTAATGATACTTCACGTCATCATTTTTACATAAACTCAACAAATAAGACTCAAAAATAAACCTTAAAGCCTATTGTTAAGTTCATCGTTTCAAAGAGATCACTAACAGAAAAACCACGTAACCACATGTTTAGGCTAAAAGACCTATCCACTTAGGCTTGTGTCAAATTAAGACTAACAATATGCTTACATTAAGTTCGGATCAATCTTATGGTCTTTAAAGATTACACATTTCTACACTTATTAACATTCCTTTTGTTTTTGTAATATCACGCCTATGTTCATGACACACATTCAGCAATGCTTTTTAGCAAGTGTTACTGAAACCATGTTATACATTTTTGAAATGATCTTGTAATACATCAAATGTGATTGGGTGTTTATTTTGGTAGACCCCACCTTGTTAACCATCCCAAACAAACATCAAGTGATCCGAAAAAATAACCAAAGAATACAGCAGCGGATCCAGGAATTTTAATCGCATATGGCACAAAAGTTTTCAAGTTGCTCAAAATCAATACTAAGATGCTCAATTTTAATATTACAATGCAATTTCATTATTGGAAAATAAACTTTTGAGTGTCTTAAAATCAAATGATCATTTTCTGCGTAATAGATAATTTATTCATAATAATCCTTTATTAATGTAACGAAATAATAAGAGACGAGTTAAACTTATCTTTACTTTACTTTTATATATTTTAACACTCTAATCTCGTACAAACTCTAAAGCACTGTTTATATATAATATGTTTTATGGCTCACACTATTAGCCCAAAAGCCCAACCATAAACGTTTCTTCTTCAATTCAAAGTTCAGTCACCATGGTTTGCAGGAAATTTTTTTATTGTCTATCAATTCTATGCAGTATGCACGGCCAACTCATAAATTTTGGGGTCCCTGTGCTATTAAAAAAAAAAAAAAAAATAAAAAAAAATAAAAAAATACACCCATAACGTTTTTAAGTTTGCAGACTACTATGTTATAGGCTTATGGTATAGAAAAACAACAATGTTAAGCATGTCGAAGATTTCGTAAAGGAAAAAAAGAAAAAGAAAAATAAACGCATCGAGTATTATGACAATGATGCCATTAGCCGACATCTGAAACCTTTTTAAACAATATACTGTGTAAGGTTTTCTATAACTTGGGTCATTTATGATTAAGTTATAAAACGAGGGCTTAAATTGTTAATTATGAAAACATTTTTGCACCTATAAAATGTAAGTAATAAAAGTAAATAGTTAGAAACTTAGAACAAAAGTCTAACATTTATAAACTTGAGGGGTCAGAAGTGAAGATAACTCAAAGTCATCATCTTCCTCCCGTTTCATATCTCCATAGCCTCTTCTAAACCATTTTTTTAGCGGCAAAGCTAAAAAAGCTGTTTTTTACATACAAACGTTTACTGATCGACGGGATTTTTCATGTGTGGCACGTGCCACACAGGATATAAGAAACCACCACATGCAACGAGTGCCAAACATCCAAGCACATTTTTGTTACACAATACAGTTATGCCTCTTGACCAAACCTTTTGGCACAGTTTTACACTTAACGCCCTTCAATCCATTGAAATTGTATCAAGAAATCTGTTACATAATTTGAGTGTGTTATTCCCAGCATTCAAATCTCAAAAGAATGCATGGAGATTGTATATTTGTATCTTGTATTCTCAATTTCTCATGTACAATGTGTATAAAATATATATCGGTATATGAGGCTCACTTAAAGCTCAAAAACACTACAACATTAGGGGGAAAGAATGTGCCCAGGACTCTCTTCTTTTACTGTAATCCTGGTTATATGTTGGGTATTTGATGAATGAGGCAAGATATTAGAACCGAAACAAACTGAAGTCCACAGAGAATAGTGTCGAGAAAACACCATTCCATTGAGAAATCTCCAATTTTAAAACAACTGGCAGATGAGGCTCGTGGATCCATCCCCAAATGAGCGTAACTCTGCTGGTTTTACCACAGCTCTGCACAATGGGCATGTTCTTTCTCTTTCAAACCTGAAAAAATAAAAGATAGTTCCAATTGGTCAAAACTTTTGAGTTACTGATATTGAGCCACTATCATAAGTAGAGGTGGCAAAATGGGTATGTCAGGCGGGTTCAATTGGGATGTGGGTAGCAGGTGAAAACAGGTTTGGGTCAAACCATAATTTTTGGTGCTAACCAATATGGGTCGGACTGGCCCGCAAACAGTTTTTTTCTTTTCCAATTCTTGAGTTTTACAGATCAATGCACTTTGGATGGTTGACTTTTGACCATTTGACCTGTTTGACGCATTCAACCTTGTTCCACTTTAGCTCTTTATAAATTTTATTGATTTGACCCTTTAGAGACTATGCATGACCCATATAGACCAAATTACCTCTAAATGGGTGGAAATTTCCAATTCTAGCAGCTTCAGAGCATAAGTTAAAATAACTTATTTGAACATTATCTTTGTTATAAGTGTGTGATATTGATACGAGTTTACAAGATACATCTCTTTTATCTTTATAGAAGATGATTTTAAATATTTGATAAAACAAGTTACCTAACCTATATAAACATTGAAATCCTTTTTCAAATATAAGATCAAAAATTGGTTAAATGGCTCACACATGCATTTGTAATACATGCTTATATTAGTAATGAGATAATTGAACTATACGATTGTGGAGTAAAACTAACCATTCTGAAACACAGTCTTCACAGAAAATGTGTTTACAACGCAATAAAACTGGAGCTTGCATCTTTTCCTGGCAAATCGCACACATGTCTCCTGCTTCAATCACCTGGTATAAAAACAAGATTAAATACAAGGACTAGTTAATAAAACTCAGAAAGCAAAAAAACTAATATCCCTTGTGTTCCTTAATTAATGTATCGTTTCTCTAGGCAGGTAGTTTAGTTTAAAATGTTTGACTATCAGTCAAATATCTAAAATAACCCTGTCAACAATGACAATAGGAGACTACTGAAGAAACTTTTTAATAAACAAATTGCATTCATCTTTAGACTTTAGCGGAGGTGGAAAAATTGACTCATGCGTTTTATGAAATGGTTGATGTGAGTTTTGAATTATCTCTAAAGGGTGAAATGGGTAAAAAAGGAATTAGCTAGAAAAAGAAATGGGTCAAGTGGGACGACCAATCAAACCCAAAAGCCACCCACTTAGTATTTGTTATGCTTACAACCTCCTACGGAAAACCTTTTGACTCATTGACTCGTTTTCTCAACCCACTGTTTTGCAGCCTCTAATCTTTAGACGTCCCAAAAAGGATACAATTATATAAGCTTGTTTTAGACAGCATCTATATGGACAACTTATTTAGGTCAACTAACATCTCAAAATTTCATTTTTTCCATATTCGAGAAAATATGAATGTAAATTCGATAAAAAAGAACCAAGTGGGTCCACAATATGGCAAAAGAAGTAGATGTGAATGTTTTTTATCATTTGAAGCAATATACCTGTTCTGGTGTTGCATTGGATCCATAATGGACTTCCTTTCGTGATAACGCCTTCAACGCAGTCCAGAGGAATCCAACCTGCAAGCAAAAGACATACATTAATTTACTCCCAATATAAAAACTTTCAAAGAGAGAAATACATTACATTTAAGAAGATTGATACCTTCTCAACTACTGATGTAAGCTTGAAAGTTAAATATAATCCTGTTGTTAAAGATGAAAAAAGGCTCCCGTATTCTTTGTTTAGAAAAAACCGGTACCAGACTGGAGCAGGTAAGAATGCACGGTATAAAAGCAGCCCATACTCCACCAGGGTCAGCATTTGACCCTACAATAATGAAAGTTTTTGTCAGGATATACTAAAAGCATGGTTGAAAACTCAAACTTTACACAACATAATTGGGAATTTTTAATAGGGTTGGTTACCAAAAGATAAGCATGCTATCAAAGATTTGCCAATTTAAATAACAATGATGGCTGCTACCAAACTTGGCAAATACATGCGAAAAAAAAAGACTGAAAGAGTATTTGAATATAGTACTTGAAAATGATTGTGTTGAATATTAGACAATCTGCTAACATAAAGTCTCGTAAATTAGGTCAGAAGTAGGTGCTGAACTGCTTACGTTGTCAAATGTACGATTATTATTGAAAACATCATTTCGGGGCCAAAACTTTTACACGAGTTATAAAATCAAGACAAATTTCAAATTCAGCAGAGTTAATATACACTGGTAAACTGGCTAATGGTTCGTTGCATAATTGTCATATTACCTGCCTACGGAAATTATGGCCCTTGCCATTCCTATAATACATGAGCAATAGCAGCTTGAAAGCCATTGCTGACTGCCGCACCATTGTATCTGCAAACAATAGAACTTATTAAAAATAATGATATGGTTGCATATTTACATAGTATGCAGTTGCAGTAATGGATACCATGTGAGTTATATATAATTAATTTACATGAATACAAACTGGTAGAGGTTGAAGCATCTGAAACTTTCATTGATCAGAAAAGCGTTCAATGTTGACAAACATTAGGGGAATAAAAAAAAAAAGTTATAATAAGAGTTGGGAAACTTTGACCATTTACCTATGAATGGGTCGATTCAGGTTATGTTTTATCTTTAATGGGTAAAACATTTGGATTTCTACGGGAAGAAAACAATTCTGTACTCGGATTTGACACACTAATTATATAAATCAATATTTTTTTTGGACAAAAGATGTTTAGGGTACAATCCGACCCAGTCTATACAAGTACCTGATTTCAAGTTAACCGACCCGCCCATTGGCCACCTCAATTTTCAGCAAGAAAAAGTTGATGAGCTCAATAACAAATGACTCAAACGAAATTCATACCATTTACAAGGATGGTGAATATAGCGTGCCAGAACGGTGGAATTGCTCTTGGCGGAACCATGAACAACGGATAACAAAGATCCTCATTTTGATACCACCAGTATACTCCAATCACTTGAAGCACAAAAACTATATAATAACCCGCAAGAACAGAAAATTTTCTCTCCCCCTGCAAAATTTTACCATCAATAAACTCAACAGATGCTAACTAAAGGAGTTTGCAGTTGGACATGTAATAAACAACAACGATAAACGGTAGAAGGGGCATATACCTTTAAAGCTGTCTGCTTACGAAGGATATCATTAGACTTGTACATGAAAGCACTTACATAAATAGTAACAAAGAAACCTGCAAATGATGATAAAATAGAGTAATTAATCCACATATATATTTCAAAGTGTAGAGAACTCAATAGGGAGATAAAATTATTCAGATGGATATAATCAGGCATACAGAATAACAATTGTAGGCAATAAAAATTTGGAGACATTGGACTGTCATTGGTTAGGAGACAAGAGTTAACTCCACAATGGAAGTTGTAATATATCTATGGACCGTTAAGAAGAATGCACGACATGAAGATGGTAACACTTTCCTTTTCAGGATGTCCTATGAACATTGAAAATTTCCTTGTGTTAAAGTTCCCTATTTTACAACTATCATCATTACAAAAAAATGAGCTAGGCATATGTTCAACTTAGAACATAAAGATTCAAGGTTTGGTTTAGCTACTAAGCTGACAGGATTCAACTAATTTATATCACCAAAGTCACCATCAAATTCGGCCGCAGACATCAATTATCCTTGACATTTCAATCTTACACTAAAACCATCTTTCCAAAATCAAATTTTGATGCAATATCTCGCTAATCAAAGTTCACATAAACACAAAAATGCTCAAAACACCGCTAACCATGAACCATCTATATATCCCCAAACAAGAAAAATGTCAAATTCTTGATTACCTTGCAAATGCTGCCGAATGAACACAATCATCAACAACAACGAAAAAGGAAGAATCTGTTCAACCCATCTCGAAACCTGCTGCATATCATACCTCTGCTGATACGACGAATCACCATGACTCCCACTTCCACTCCCACCATCCACATCACTCGTATCCGCCACCTCTCTCCCCCCTCCACCACCACCAACACTCGCCCCCGCCTCCCCACTCTCTCCCCCTTCACCAATTATCCGTATCGAAACCTCCCCATTCTCACCATTACTACTAGGAGCCTCAGCCGTACCCGAATCATTCAAATTACGAGCATGATCATGATCATGATCATGGATCAAACTATCTGATTCTGATTCATGATACTCATTATTAATCAACCTAGGCCTAATCACACCAGCATATTCCAATACAGTTGTTACAGGTGCATTTAGAAACCGAATAAACGGAAACGAATCACTACTACTGATAACACTACTTGTACTCGCTAAATTCTCATCAGAATTCGTTGAACCATCAAAACTTACATCTGTTGTTTCCATTAATCAATTCAAAACAACCTTTTAAAAAAACAACCTTAAAAACAACAATTTCAAACCTCAAAAACAATAAAAACAACCTTAACAAAAATTTCAAACAACAAAAACAACCTTAAAAAAAATACCAAAAACAGATATGAAAAATTTTCAGACAAGAATCTTAAAATTAAGAAAAAATAAGACAAAGGGTATTCAAAAGTCAAAGGTGAAGAAGGTTAGGTAAATATGTGTGTGTTGATCAGGAAATGGGGATGAATTAAAGGGAATATGTAGTTGAATAATTCAACGGAGAATTAATTATTAGTAAGACATAAATAGTTAGTTAAATAAATATGGAGGATAAATAAATTGTGTTCAATTAAATTGAAAATGAAGAAACGTGTAATGGTTGTAAAGTGGGATTATTAAATTAAATTAAATTAAATACTCCATGGGATCTAGAACAACAAGTGAAAGTGGGGTTGAAATGAGACGAGATGCCTTTAACGACCAAACTAGTTCCATATGTTTGAATTCCAACAAAAAACATGTTACGAGTCGTTCGGATATTCGGCTGGATGTAAGAGAAACATATCTTAATTAAACACAAATATACGAATATACCCCATCAAAACACACACAAATGCACACTACACGACTCAGTCGTCCACAAGACCGAGTCTTGCATTTTTGAGCGTGAAGACGCGTGCTTGAGACCTCCGTAATAAGAGAGACGCGTCTTGAATGGTCCAAGACTCGGTCTTGACACCCTTATTACGCCTGATCTTAGGAAAGTAGACAAGTAGTTATATAATTTCTCATGTCCCAAAACTATTGCGTAGCATTTGATATGCATGAATCAAAGCTGAAATTAAATAAATTATTACAACAAAATGAAAAATTGTTCTTTGTTTTGAGTTATGTAATGGAGTGGTTTATTCATTTGTTCATTCAGCTATGCCTATTATAACCAATGTCATTACATAGCTACCACTAGTTTTTTTCTAATTTCATTACGACATGGAATCATATTTTGACATATTTCATTTATTTCATTCCTTTTCAACATCCATGATATTGTACCAACAAAATGCGCAAATATTATATTTTATTCTAACATGACAACAAAATAGGTCAATGTAACAGCAATGACTCATTCAATTACTATGTTCATTCCATTACATCGTTGATTACATTCCTTTATCACTCTATTACATCTAATTGGGGTTTGTCTTTTATTTTGTTTATATCGAAAACAAACTAGTTGTTTAAAAAAAAGGTTTGATCATCAAAAAAAAGGATGTCCGTCTTGAAAAGTATTTAACTAATATGATCGGATTGCTCGAATGTCACCTTGCCCTAGTTTTGCAACACATGATCACGAAACCCTTTAAAATATAGTACATGTTATTAGTTTCGTGTTAACGTAAAACATCATTGAACAAAAGTTTGACTTTCGTATTAACGTAGTTAGGCTGAACACACTCCACCGGATACTATCGGTCGGTCGTCAAAAAAATCACAAACCGACCAATACTTTGGTCGGTCACTTCTAATGTGGAGGATCGGTCGGTCGGTCGATGTTGGGAATATCGGTCCTCCATTCGACCGATTTTAACACACACACACACACAAACATATTTATAAAAAAAAAAAAAAAAAAAAAAAAAAAAAAAAAAAAAAAAAAAAAAAACTTTTTCATCGACTGTGGCACTTTGATCGCTTCTAGTCGCTGGAAAAAGAAAGTTGACGTGACATCCGACGACCCAGGTCGCTTCGGTCAACCATTAAATCGAATCAACTCGACACATTGGCCAGTTGAAGAATTATCTTACTTAATTCATGTATTCGCCACTGAAATAATAATATTCATCTCCCCACATGTGAAATGCAATTAATGTTTCGATCTATTACACAAATTAGAATAGAGCCCCCTACACAAATTAATGCAATTGGTGTTAGTTTGTCATTTGTTTTTGCTATTCATAAAGGCTTTTATATTTACAATTGGCATATGTTTTGTCATTGATATTTTGTTACAGATTATATATATACTAATAGTGGTTGATGATGTGACATTAATGAGTGTCATTAAGGGCACGTTTGGTACAGAGAATTTCAGAGATTAGAAATGAAGTGGAGAATAGAATTCAGAGAATTGGAAATGAAGGAGAATTTTTAGTGATTTCTTGTGTTTGGTAACAACAGAGAAATTGACCTCGGAAATGGGAAATAAACCATTTCTTCTGTTTGGTAGAAACAGAGAAATAAAAAAATATTTCTAACTTTGTTATATTCCTTCATTTAATTATTTTATAATCAAAACTGAAAAATTAAAAATAAGTAAACTAATCTATATGTAAAAATGAGTCAACAGCTCACAACCAAAAGTTTACTTGTACGTTCTTTCAAAGATAAATACTATTAAAAACAAAAATCAAATACGTAACAAGGCAGTCCCAAGACCATCTATGAGTTGCATTGCTGCCAAGGGACCTCGAAAAAGATTGTACAAGATGAGCCAAAACTAATAAGCCAAAAGAGTATGTACATTAGACGATTAACACACTAGCAAACGACATCAACGAGCATATGTGTTCCATCCTACGAACAACAATACCAAAACACATTCAAGAGTCATACCAAGTCACTGCACTAATTAGACCGAAGACAAAAAATTAACCATTCAACTGAAAATCAGTTGCCATGTGTTATGTTCCACTCATTGAACATGTCGTTAGCAAGATTATCTCTACGATCACTCCATCCTTGTGAAGTCTCAACGGTGTTGATAACATTATCATGTTCGTTTCCATCTTGTGTGTGATCCATTAAAACTTCATTATCAAGCGGGTCTTGACTCATTTCTGTACGTATGAAATTGTGCATCAAACAACAAGCAATAATGATACGCGACATTGACTCAATTGGATGGTAGCAATTATCGCGCAAGATGGCCCATCTAGCCTTAATCAAACCAAAGCATCTTTCAATAACATTTCTTGCCGATGAATGCTTCATATTATACAACTCCTTAGCCGTGGTGGGCGGATGGGACCAATCATTCAGATGGTATCGCTGGCCACGATAAGGAGTTAGAAAACCATCACCATTTGTATAACCAGCGTCACAAAGATAATATGATCCTAGTAATACCAGATATGTGACTACAATAAGTATGTATGTGTTTCGATATGTTTATGTACTTGTACTGAAATGTATAATATAACATACCACGAGTTATTTTTAGACCGTTTGGTCTACTAATAGCATCTCGAAGCACTCTACTGTCTGCTGCTGAACCTTCCCATCCCGCCAAGACATAGCTAAACATAAGGTCTCTTGTACATACTCCAAGAACATTGGTGGCAATTTCACCCTTTCGTGTCCGATAAGGTTTACGATCACATGTAGGAACTCTAACTTTAATATATGTACCATCTAACGCTCCGAGGCAACCCTACGAAAACAAATAATTGTTAAACATCATACCTGTTATTTTAATCAGAATATAAAAAAACATAACTTACTTTAAACCATTTCCACCTCTCATCGGTTTCATTATCTGGAACTTGCACGGGTGTCTTGTAGAACTCTTTGTGAAGTCGGCATACGGCATCTAAAACTAATTTGAAGTAGCGGCTTATAGTTTCACCAGACCTTTGGAATCTGTTTACTAAGATTCTATTTTTTTCATTATGGGCAAGCGTATGCAAGAACATTGCAACTTGCTCATCAACGAGCATGTTTCTGCTATTTTGTAGCCCTCCCCTTGTTTCAAGCAATTTACAAAGTTTTGAAAATGCAAGTATACTCATTCGAATATTAACCACACTCGTAATATCACTTTGGTACACCATGCTCCACATATTGTCACGTCTACTGTTAAAACCCATCATGTATTTTGTACGAAGCGTTTTAGACTCAATCAAATGAGTGATGATCAAATAACCCAACATAAACCAACGAACCATAGTTGTTATTATATTAAAATCTCCCGTGGCCGCTATCATAGCGGCTCGCATCCTCCGTTTTCTTTGTTGGGCCAAGGGTGATCTTGCCATCTACACATATAATACATGATAATGAATGATAAGTAAAGTGTTTGTAAATGCAATCAGTACTAATAGGAGTATAAAAAGTAGCAAAGTGTATATTGAAAAAAGCATGAACACAATCAAGTAAATCAGAATGTTCAAACACTACACATTAACTGAACTTGCCGACGAAATGGTATGCACTTGCAGACAACCAAAAATGCAGACCAGACATTACAGTCACACTTGAAACTGCACTCTAACATAAACTGTGACAGAAAGACTACTGTAACCGACTGTTTTATAGGATCCCTAAACCAATGTTGTTAATCTATATCGTGTCCGATAAGGTTTACGATCACATGTAGGAACTCTAACTTTAATATATGTACCATCTAACGCTCCGAGGCAACCCTACGAAAACAAATAATTACAAGGAGAAGCAGAGAACAAATGTTTCGTGCCTTGAAGCTGCATAAGATCAGACATTGAACAAAAGAGTGTCAACATACGTGCAATAGTCATCCATAAGAATTTTAAAAATCGCGTTGACACAACTGATTAAAGAACAAATGTTAATGTGATTTTATAACAAATTATAACAGATAAACAACAAAAGCAGAAATCCATAGACTAGATTATGCAATAACGAAAGCATATTATAGCAATATACAAATGATTAAAGGACAATGTTGATTCAGTCACACAGTGACAAAGACACCATACAGAAACCAAATAGATCAATTCAAAAGTCATTATCATTAACCCCTATCTCAACAAAAATCATTATCAATTCAAAAGTCATTATCATTAACCTACATCACAATAAATCTATTGGAGTGTTCAAAAGTCATTATCATTAACCCCCATCTCAACAAAAATCGTAGGGCTCACAAAAAGGGTTTTGATATAATAATTAGAATTAAGAATGAAGAACCTTAAACCGTCAAGATGATCTGGCAGAAGAGCAATAGAGATCGAAGAGCAGTTCGTGGAGAAGGGATCGATGGTGGAAGAGCAGAAAACGGCGGAGGAGGGGCCGGCCAAGGAGAAGGAGATGATGGAAGGAGGATCGCCGGTCCAAGTTATTTTGACAAATGTGACTTGCACGTGATTTGGGAATATATACCTTTTTTTTATGGCTAGCTCAAATTCTCTATTGAAAAAACACGGAGACTTGGTTGTGCCCAAAATTGATTTCTTTTGATTTCCATACCAAAAGTAAGGTAAATCAAAATACAAAGGGGCCTTTTCTCGAGAGTTCTCAATTCTCCGTATTTGTTTTTCTCCAAGCTACCAAACATGGGAATTTGAATCATTTCCATTTCTTTGGCTTGAACTCCCGGTACCAAACATGCCCTAAGAGTGTTAATCTGAAATGCTATTGGCTTATAAATACTTAAAAAAATACCCTCACAGTAATGTTAAGGTATGTGTTGATTCCTTATTGGTTACAAAACTTGGCGAACTTTACTGTTCACCTAAATACCACTCTCTTTCCTTTTAATTATACCTTAGTAAAGATTTATCAGTTATACTTCTTCCACAGCTTCACACACTTTCTATAACCTTCCACACACAATTTGATCTTAAAAAAAAACACACACAGACACACACATACATATCTATGTTCCAAAAATAAAGACACTGATACTTTATTAAAAATCGATTTCTCATATCTTTAGTTTCAAAATACAGATAATCCATTCGACAGTTTTATTGATTACCAATTCCCTAAATTTAAATTCATAAACCCTAAACCTAAATTATATCATGGAGGATGAACAACAACAACGCCAAAGACAGAAAATATGGATGCGTGATCCACCAACGGATCGGCCGGTTCGTGTTTACGCCGATGGGATTTACGATCTCTTCCACTTTGGTCACGCTCGCTCTCTCGAACAAGCCAAAAAATCGTATATCTTTCTTATTCCGTTTCATTATTTTAATTCGTTTTATTTTTATGTGATCCACTCAATACGAAATTCAAAGTTTGTGAAAAATGGATCAGGAAGTTTTCGTACATGTGAAAAAAAAAAAAAAACTGTTTTAAAATAAAAAAAAAAAAAAAAAAAAAAAAAACTGTTTTATTTAAGTTAATCCTTTTTTTTTTAAGTTAATCACATGTGAAAAAAGAAAAAAAAAAAAAAAAAGAAAAAAAAGAAAAAAAAAAAAGGGATTAACCTATATATTCAGTGTCCCTAAATGAGTTTGGTATCTTATTTTCAGGTATGTTGCAGCTGGAAACGTGGCTTTTCAAAAAGGCTAAAACACTGCCTACCTATCAATCACAATTCATCTCACTTTCATTGTTGGTACAATTTTTTGCGTGAACATCGATCGGAGTGGGCTAATTTTAATGTAGATGCTTACTCTGTTGCTTCAGCTAAAGCTTACCCGTAAAGGTTTTCTGAGATGCAGCCTGTTACAGGTAGCAATATCATCATGCCATTAGGCGAGACAATCGAACACGAAGAGTAAGCATGTTTTTAAATGAATGTGGCACAAATCATGTAATTTGAAAATGACTCTTAATAACTTAATCTGTATAAAATGATTAAAGGGTACTAAACTATTTTTTTTTATTCAATAACATGAGTAACTATGATATAATTTTTTTCAATAACCGTCTAATGTACCCATACAGGAATATGTTTTTTTTATAGGCTGTCCGGGTCAGAAATGGTGGATGATTGGAAAAGTGTTGGTATCCGCGATTTTGGAAACAACAAAATCTCGGCCAAAGAATCTCGAGAACTTGCATAAGGATCATGCTACATAATATGCTTCATTACTGCAAAAGCCTCATGATGCATTCTACCAGAAATACATGGTATGATATTTTCTCATTTGCAAGACGCAATGAATGACAAATGTGTTGATTTGTAAATGTGATGAAAATCTTCACATAGATACTCAGATGTGTTTCGTCTATGCGTTGATGTTCAGGATTACGAGCCATATGCGTTGATGTTGCAAACTTTTAATTACTTGGATGTTTGGTTGTTAACGATTCCGTACTAACGATTAATAATTTTCTATTGTTGGGAAGCAAGAGATGGCAAGGGTGCATATTACCCAGACTGTTTATTGAGGTTTGATTGTGTGAGGTTAATCGACACATACTAAAAACATAGCAATAAAACGGCTGCACCGCAGCATCGCGCGGGCTATTTTACTCGTTTATACTAAAGCCTTGAAGCTTGTGGGATCCAAGGTAAATACACAACTGCAACAATATATATATTTTATTTCATATATGCTAGCTGTACTGTGCTCACTAAATGGATACTATCAACTTGGTTTTGGGGTGTTTACATGTCTTCATGGTTATCTTTTATAACTGGTTGATTTGGTCCCAAAGTAAATCAATGAAACTTTATCTTTGACTAGTGGTTGTGTTTGTTTGAGTGTCACACTAACTTATGATAAGCTTAAATGTGTTTGGTGCTATACTAATTACTTGATATTCACGAAAAACATCTGCTCACGCGTTGCGGCGGGATCGCAACAAACACTTTGAATAAGAATTAAGATAATTATTTATGTGGTATTTGGCGTTGATTTTTGGGATTGCTTTTACTTCTTTCTATTTATGAAGAACGCTATTTTACTTTTCCATTCATCAACTATCAAGAAAACTTATCAGGGTTGTTTGGGAATACTTTTTTAATATAATTAGGGGGTGCTTGGATGGGGGGATAAGGGGGTAGGTAATGGCAAAGGTAATGATTAATGATGCTTGGTTGGAGCTAAGTAATATAATGATTACCCAGTAATGGGTAATGGACCATTATAGAGTAAATTGGGGGGGTAAGGTATTGATTACTCACCATCACCCATTCTTTTGCATTCCCTTTCCCTTTCCCTTTCCCTTTTCCTTTCCCCACTACTACCCAGGCTCACCCTTAACCACTTATGTATTGATTGTTTAAGATTGCTTACTGAAATTCATTATGATGTGTATAATATAGGGATTTTTTTGGGGGAATGCATATTGTTTGTCATATGATGTGATGAATGAGCTTATCTTAAGGCAAAGTTGATGCATCATGAGAAGAAAAGCTAGAGATGGGGACAGAACCATTTTATGATTGCAGGTTTAGACGAGCTCCTTTGAATCTTGTGGCATCTATGGACCATAGTCAGTATACTTTTGCAACAATTTGTATTACTAAATGGTGCTATATTATTTACTTGTATTCGAGTTACAGACTAACTTCTTATAAGCTTACAGACGTAATGGTGCTATATTATTTACTTGTATTCGAGGTTGTTTGGGATTGCTTATCGATCATCACTTTATACGTGCAGGTTGTTTGGAACAGATTCTGTAATAAAAAATGGAAAGAGCAACTTAAATTCATTGGAAAGAGCTTATATTGAGGAAGAGTTGCAGCTTGAGAAGGAAAAGTTACCCTACTATTCTCTGCTTTTGATTTAAGTTATTGTAGGATCTAGGCCTGCTTGATAGATCTTTGAGCCTTTGTGGATCGGTAGAATGCCTATGTAATCACAAGCACGCTACAAGAGAATCTCTGAATATAAACTAATAAAGAAGAAGAAGTAACTAATAAACTTTTGATCCTCTATGGATCTTTTATTAACTAATAATCTTTTCAATCGCTTGATTGATTACAAAACTCATAGCCGCATGTTTCTTTTATACTACAAGAAACCCTAATGCCGCATTACTAAGAAAACGTGTAAAGAGATATACACTATCTCTTCCTAAATTAACTCTAACAAACTTTCTAAACATACGGTATTACCCGCAGCAATGACAACTAATAGCAGAAACAAAATGTACTACCAGCAGGAACCACTACCAGCAGGAACTACATACCTGCCAGCAGGAACCACTAATACTAACAGCAGCAATGAAATAAATATTATTTCTAATAATTCCTAACAGTCCTCCCCTAAACTTGAATTTGACTTGGTTAACTTCAAGTTTCTTGATAGAGCTTTGACTTCCAGAACATGAGGATTGAACTTTATCTTCAGCAGCAACAATAAGCAACCAGCTGCAACTGAAGAGAACCAGCAGCAACTTCTAAGTAACAGCAGCAACAGGAAACCATAGCATCGTAATCTTGTCACCATCTGAAAGGCAATGTACTTGATCTTCACAGCAACCATGACAGATTGTACATCAAATCTTTTAAGTTTCATACTATTCTCATCACTTCCAGGTGTGTTAACTCCTGTGAGAGGTGAATCATTGAAAATTAATGGATTTGATGTCTCTTTACCAATAGCCATCACTACTGGAGTAGCCAATGTTTAAGTGTGTAAGACCATGGTACATTGATAACCATATGATTTTTAGTAAATCATCAACTATAAACGGATTTGATTTGTCTTTACCTGTAGCCGTTTGCTCAGGACTAGCCAATTCTTAGGTTCAAGATAACCTTTGGTGAATTGATTACCAAATATGGATTTCCACTGCCTTTACCACAAGCCATACACATGTGGGCTAGCCAATTCTTTGAAAACCCCAAAAGGAGTAAAATCCATGGCGAATTGAAAACCATTTCAACTCTTAGTAATGAAACATCGGTGAGTTGAATACCCTATAGTTTTGAGCAAACTATTACAGCTGTCAACGAATTTGATTATCACACCAGAGCCGTACCCTCATGGTGAGTCAACGCTTTCTTGTCTGTGAGACATGGTGAGTTGATTACCATTTGTGGTGTGGTTAAAAACCAACACTGTACCTGCAACCGATGTTACTCAAACAAACAAGTTAGTAGACAATATACATTTTTTATTTATTTATTTATTTATTTATTTTTAATAAACTTTGAAAGAAAACAAAATAAACAGAAAGAAAAGAAAGAAAGAAAACAAACAAATGAAAAGGAAAAATATGCAACAATAAGCCTCCCCTTAGGCTTATACCTCCCCTCAATCTCAGCACTTAAGGATTGAGCATCCCAATATGGACCACCAAATAGTTGAATCTTGGCCCATCAAAAGCTTTTGTTAACAAATCAGCCACATTGTCATCAGTGTGAATTTTAAGCACTTGGATAAGATGCTTCTCATTAGCATCTCTGATAAAATGGTGCCTAATTTTTATGTGCTTAGTTCTTTGGTGAAACACTGGGTTCTTAACAATGCAAATGGTGCTTTGGTTGTCAATAAAGATTTTGGTGTTCATAAAATTAAACCCATAGTCTAATAACTGATTTTGAATCCAAAGTACCTGACCACATCAACTAGCAGCAGCAACATACTCTGCCTCAGTAGAAGATGTAGCCACAATAGTCTGCTTCTTGCATTGCCAAGATATCAACCTCCTTCCCAGAAACTGACATCCCCCAGTAGTAGATTTTCTATCAAAGTTAGCACCAGCATAATCACTGTCACTGTAAGCTTCCAACACAAAAGGAGAATCTCTTGGGTACCAAAGACCCAACTTAGGTTGTCCTTTTAGATATTTGAAGATTTTCTTGACTGCATTCAAGTGTGAAGTTAATGGTGTAACTTGATTTCTAGAACAAGCACTGACTGCAAACATGATATCCGGCCTAGAAGCTGTCAAATACATTAGTGAACCTATCATGGATCTGTATAAGTGAACATTAACAGCAGTATCAGGCTCATTATTGGACTTAGGCTTTGGAGCTTCATATGGTGTAGTTGCAGTCCTCACACTTTCCAAATCAAACTTCTTAAGTATGTCTTGCACATACTTGTCCTGGCTGATAAAGATGCCATCAGACTTTTGCTTGACCTATAAACCCAAGAAATCACAAGCACGCTACAAGAGAATCTCTGAATATAAACTAATAAAGAAGAAGAATAACTAATAAAATTTTGATCATCTATGGATCTTTTATTAACTAATAATCTTTTCAATCGCTTGATTGATTACAAAACTCATAACCGCATGCTTCTTTTATACTACAAGAAACCCTAATGTCACATTACTAAGAAAACGTGTAAAGAGATATACACTATCTCTTTCTAAATTAACCCTAACAAACTTTCTAAACATACGGTATTACACGCAGCAATGACAACTAACAACAGAAACAAAATGTACTACCAGCAGGAACTACATACCTGCCAGCAGGAACCACTAATATTAACAACAACAATGAAATAAATATTATTTCTAATAATTCCTAACACTTATGTAATCAATATCATCTTGTTTAGCATAATGTGATTTTGTGCATTAATATTACATGGTGTTGTACTGTTGTAGAGGATGCATATCTTGTGGGGTGAGAAGGACAAGGTACTCAGCCTTGAGCTTGCTAAAACCATGGAAAGGTTAGATCGCAGAATCTACATACATATTTATATTAGTGTTTTTTATTAAATTTTTTGTAGATCTAAGAAAATGTTTAGAACGCAAACAACGTTAGAGTACATAAAGAAAGACAGATACTTTCTACCCCTTGAATTCGCATGAAAGTAAAGTATATTTGTTCTAGTTTTTGTTGGTGGTCGATGTGGTGTCTTGCAGGTACTATTGTGGTTCGAGCATGTACCAGGATGGGCAAAGTCAAGACTTATTATGTATTCGTCACCTGGCGTGATTCTCAACTCTAAAGATGGTTTTGGGACGTCATAAACTTCATCAAACCTCATATGTTTTCGGTGTTTTGGGGGTCAAGTTATAGGCAATGTATAACAACAATCCACAGTAACATAGAGTCATAATATATAAATATATATATATATATATATATATATATATATATATATATATATATATATATATATATATATATATATATATATATATATATATATATATATATATATATATATATATATATATATTTGAGTAAACTCCAAAATACATCCCTGTGGTTTACCAAATTTCGCACCATACATCTAAACTTTTTTTTTGCTCCTTATACATCCCTCCGTTAGTAAAAGTTAACCTATATACATCCCTCCGTTAAAATAAGGACAAACGGCGCAAACCATTTCTCCGTTATCTCCTAACGAGATAGAAAATGTTTGCACCGTTAGTCCTATGGGTTAAGTCTATTTGCACCGTTAGTCCTTTGTTACGTTTTCGTCCGCTTTTTTACGTTTTCGTCTGTTATTGTACGTTTTCGTCTGATATTTTTTTACGTTTTCGTCTGATTTTTAGTTTTCATTTTTCGTTTTCTTCCATTTTTTACGTTTTCGACTTTTTTTTACGTTTTCGTCTCTTTTTTTACGTTTTCGTCGATTTTTTACTTTTCGTCTTTTTTTTTACTTTTCATCAATTTTTTTCGTTTTTATCCATTTTTTTACGTTTCTCGCTTTTTCCACCATTTTTTACGATTTTTCGTTGTTTTTTTTTACGTTTTGTCCATTTTTCGTTTTCGTCTGATTTTTTTCGTTTTCGTCTGTTTTTTTACGTTTCGTCGATTTTTACGTTTTCACCCCATTTTTTTTGTTTTTGTCCTTTTTTTAGTTTTCGTCTGATTTTTTGCTTTCGTCCATTTTTTTACGTTTTCATCCATTTTTTTACGTTTTCGTCTATTTTTCTACGTTTTACGTAAAAAGATAGAAGAAAACGTAAAAAATATGACGAAAATGTAAAAAATCAGACGAAAACGTAAAAAATCAGACGAAAACATAAAAAAATGGCGCGAAAACGTTAAAAAAGGGACGAAAACGGAAAAAAATGAACGAAAACGTAAAAAAAACAGACGAACACGTAAAAAATCAGACGAAAACGTAAAAAATTGGACGAAAACGTAAAAAAACAGACGAAAACGTAAAAAAATGGAAGAAAACGAAAAAAAATCGGACGAAAACGTAAAAAAATGGATGAAAACGAAAAAATCGGACGAAAACGTAAAAAATCAGACGAAAACGTAAAAAAAATGGACGAAAACGAAAAAAAATCGGACGAAAACGAAAAAAAATGGACGAAAACGTAAAAAAAACAGACGAAAACCTAAAAAATTGGACGAAAACGTAAAAAATCGGACGAAAACGTAAAAAATCGGATGAAAACGTAAAAAAACAGACGAAAACGTAAAAAAAATGGATGAAAACGTAAAAAAAACAGACGAAAATGTAAAAAATCGGACGAAAACGTAAAAAAAACAGACGAAAACGTTAAAAAACTGGACGAAAACGTAAAAAATCGGACGAAAACGAAAAAAATCGGACGAAAACGTAAAAAATCGGACGAAAACGTAAAAAAACAGACGAAAACGTAAAAAATCGGACGAAAACGTAAAAAAGTCAGACGAAAACGTAAAAAAGCGGACAAAAACGTAACAAAGGACTAACGGTGCGAATAGACTTAACCCATAGGACTAACGGTGCAAACATTTTCTATCTCGTTAGGAGATAACGGAGAAATGGTTTGCGTCGTTTGTCCTTATTTTAACGGAGGGATGTATATAGATTAAATTTTACTAACGGAGGGATGTATAAAAAGCAAAAAAAAAATTTGGATGTATGGTGCGAAATTTGGTAAACCACATGATGTATTTTAGAGTTTACTCTATATATTTTAATTCATATAGAGCCATGTTAGTTGATTGAAAACAGGGCTCTATAAGTGGTAATAGAGCCCGTTTTTAAAACCGAGCTTTATTTGCTTCTCCAATAAAGTCTTCTTCCTTTTGAGCCCGTATGCAAAACTGAGCACTATGACCATTTTCAACTGGGATCTAGTGCCTTTTTTTGTAGCAGTGTACTTTGTTAAAGAAAACCGAATAGAAAACATTTATACAAAACCATTGACTTTATCCATAAAGTTGGTTATAAAATATTCCATTCATTAAAAAGTCTTGGTAATCTACGTTGAACTTATTCTAGAAGAAGAAATATTAGAATATCAATATCAGAAAGAAGTCACAGTTTTACAAACATTTAGAATGAATATTTCTAATCAAATTAACTTCCTATTAAAAACCAAAGCTTTAAAATCCTTAACACAATACAAATTTTATTGTCTATGAAAATCAAAATCAGTTGCATGTTAGGCTGGGCACAGTCGTGACCAGACACGGCCTTGCCACATCAGCTTTTTCTCTCTGACGACCTGACGACGATCAAGTTGCCACAGTGATAACCAAGTTTATATATATATATATATATATATATATATATATATATACATATATATATATATATATCCACTATATGCAAGTTTCCATCTAGTATATATGTGTTATGCATAGGTCACTACATGCAACTAGTTTCCACTACATGCAACTTTATATCTAGTATATACGTGTTTCCATCTAGTGAAAAACTTACATGCAACTTTATATATGTCTACAAACCCTTCCAACTTGCAAATCCAAAATGATCATCAGTTCCATCTAACTTAAAATGTTTAATTGTTGTATCTATATACTCATCAGTACAACCAAACTTTGCTCATCAACTTTGCATACCACCTCGCAAGTTCTATGTATCCAAACTCTTCCAAGTAAGCTCGTAAACCATGCAGAGACCAACTCATTGGTTTTTGGTGTATCACCAAGATGACGAAGTTGTATTCTTATTCTTCCAAGTAGCTCATAAACCATGCACAAATTCGTTTTTGGTGTATCTTCCAAGTAAGCTCATAGTATATTTGTTTGTTTGTGTGTGTAAATAATCGGTCGGATTTTCGACTGACTTGTGGAAATTGGAGACCGACGACCGATGGTGACCGTTTTCCCACAATGGTCACGACCGACCACAATATCGGTCGACCGATCACAAGGACGACCGATCGACTGTGCCCAGCTTAAACAACGAGTCTCTTATGGTTTAGCGGTACTTTCATGTTGTGTAAAAATATTTTCAACCAAATGGTTTTGAGTTCAAATCATCCTTAAGACGCATATAGGTTAGATTTGTTGTGTTTGTATTGTGAGATATTTAATTATCTTTTAAAAAATGTCAGCTTCATGTTAAGTTCATGATTCAAAGTTCTAATATCCTAACATGTGCCATGCGTAAGACATGTAATGCCTTTGCTTGTTGATGACACAAAGAAAGAAGAAATCAATTAAAAGCATAGTTCATCTACCTCAAGGAAAGTACCAAACCTATAACCAAACAAAGTCTAGGTTTATTAGCTCATTCCAGATGGTTTAGGTAGAATCGAAAGTCAACATTCTTTCACGTCCATGTGTCTCATTGGTCTATTTATGTAGCGTAAACGATATAGTTATGTCCAAACTTCTAATAACGCGATTATATACTAAAAAAAATAGAATATATATAGTAGGCCTTTTTCGCTTCTTCGTCAAGCTTTCGAGCAGCTCTTTCAACTGCCGCCTAATCCCCCAACATGCTCAAGAACCGAGAGCCGTCCTGTCCCTGGTATCATGCATTCATATGTCAGCTTGCTCTAGTTAGCTTTTGTTGATCTATACTATTATATAAAACATTTAATTTGTGGACTCTACCAAAAATTAAGATAAGTAGCTCTAATCATGGTGTAACATATATCACTTATCCACTAAAAAAAAACACTTTTATTTTCAAATTGAAATATCTTTTTATCATTTTTTTTAATGATATAATTTAACTATATTTTTTAAAATTTTGTGCTTTTTAATTCAACATCCATTTCGATATATTCTTACGAGGTTTTAGTTTTTACATTTTTAGTTGGTTATTTTATTTTGATTCAAATTTTTTACAACTTAAACCTTTATTTCAATCAATACAAAACTTGATTCGTCAAAATTATATACTTTGTGGGGGAGTGTTTGACGGGTAATATATTGTGAGGGTCTTTGTATATACGGGTAAGAGAAAGCTACGGGAAACACAAATAAACACATACAATTAACACATATACATTCGGAGTGTTGTAAAACGAACACATATATATTCGCCGCCGCTATGCGCGGGTATCCAACTAGTAATTGATAAAGGGCTCGTTAATATATTTGTTTTGTTTTCGCCAACGAAAGAAAGAAGATGAAAAATGCAATTTACTTGATAATCACATATATGCAAAAAAAAGAGTTAACTTCACAAACAGCAATGAACATTAAAAAATTTACAAATATCATACGTGAATTTAAAAAACTACCAATATGATATACATACTTTGACGTCGCAAATTAATTGTCCACTAATAAAAAAAGATAGAGAAATTTGATCTGAATTATCATATTACCCTTGCTGTATACTACCCTTACTTCAAATAATTGTTACAAACTTTAAAAAACCCAGTAATTAATTAGTAAGAAATAAAAAGCAATGATAATTGTAACCTTTTTTAATCTATGACGTTTTTTTGTCATGAACAATTGTATTAAGACGGATGGAATAAATTAGTATCCCCTCTTAATATGCCTTCTCTTTCTAGGTATCAAACATTGAAAATGATAGTGTAAGATATTATCTTTAAATCTAAAGTGTCGTTATCAAATTCCATAATGATGGCTCTTTATATTAAACTAAAGTTTTGTTTATTTGCTAGTTGATGCCTATTGTTAATTAGGTTAATTAACCACTCACTTGGGTTGTTCATTTGACATCTTCAACTATGGCACAAGTGCACAACATATATTCATATCCTATTATGTACAGTTTATGCATCATTCATGTTAGATATTGCTTAAAATTCAAATTTTCTTATTGACTTCAAACTTGATATGCTTGATGTAGAATTTTAAACATTCTTAAAACATTCAATACTAGTTTATATATTAAAAAAGTGGATTTGATTCCTGCTGCAAGCTAGCTACACCATCATTCATGTCGTGAGTTGCAACCTTTCTTGACTTGTGTACGTATCAAAGAATGATCGCATCAACTTCAACTCCTGCAAATATTGTTTAGTCGATTCAGCCCATACCCGATGTGGTTAATTTCTCTACAACCATTAATTAGCAGCACACGTAAATCATGGCTAAAACACGGAAGCACACAGGAAAATTGGTTCACAAATCACAACAGGCTGCCTCTTGCTCTAGGGATCATTATCCCATTGATATGGTTGTTTTTCCTCAGAAGTAAAAAGAAAAATTGTCGTTTCAAAGTTGACAATTTATGAACCAGACCAGTAGTTAAGTACGCTTGTAATAATTTGGTTGAAGTGATAGATTTCCAACAGTTCAAACCATTTTTCACACCTATAAATTTGGACTAGTGATCAATTCTATGTAGACAGACTAGACACATACTGCGCATAGAAGTTACTCGTATATACCAAAGCCACTCTGACTACAAACCAACCTGTCTGCCACACCTATTTTGCACCTCTATGACGACTCAGGTTCTTGCTGTGAAAGAAATGCAATATTACAGATACACTGCTGTGTGAAATGGTGAAGAGCTGCGTATAAATTCTGTACCAAAAGGCCCATGACAATTACAAGGTTTACTAAGGCTATAATATTGAATCACACTAAATAAACAACATGCATATATGGTAACAATCACGTTTATAGATTATGTACGTAGTGCCTCAAGTATGTTCTCAAAGAACTGCGGCAATAACTAGCATTACCACACCATATGCCAAATTCATTAACATATGTGTATATGTACAAGTAATGTAGCGCACAAAAAAAAAATAATAAAAATAAAAAAAAAAAAAAAAAAAAAAAAAAAAAAAAAAAAAATTGGTTTAAACCGATCAATGATAGTGTAGACGCAATCAAAAGTTCACCCATAAACAAAAGTTAAGATGTTTCACATGACAGGATCTCCTACTACTTCAGTTCTTAGTAGTAATTGTAATTGATGTTCTGTGACCTGTGGATATTTCCTCTGCAGAGACTAGAAGGATCCCATTAACATCTATATTAAAGCAAACCTTGAATTTTGAACAACCATCGGGACCTAGTGTAAGGTTCTCGAAGCGGAACCTGTCTGTTGGAAATTTAGTGCACTTGAGGGATCAGTTCACACCTGGTAATGGGCTTGGAGGTACGGAGTGTACACCCATCAGGTCCCTGACTACATTGACTCTAATAGTGGTTTGGAGTAACTCATCAGAAAATTTAATCCTTCACGGAGTTAATGCTGCTAGTACTAATGTTACTACTGCTAGTACTAAAGTTAGTACTGCTGGGCAAAGTTAGTACTGCTGGGCATAAGTTAGTACTGCTGGAAGTTAGTGCTGCTCGTTTAACCACTGATCCCTGCTATTATGGAAACTATTATGGTATGATTAATGGGCCGTTAATCACTCATAATTCCATGAGCTAGGGTTTGAGTAATCTCTATTATAAATAGAGATCATAACATATCTGCATGGAGATACAACATACAAACCCTAAACACTTGAAAGCGAACATGTTCTTGATTTGTGCCTAAAACAAGAACACCACTTGGTCTTATCCCAAAGAGATATTCGTGTAACCCAGGCATAGGGTCGAATAGTTTGTATTGGAAAGTGATAACACGATTTCAAGTGATATCCGGTACGCATTGATTATCTATATCCTGTTCTGGGAACATACGCAACACAAGAAACCAACAATCAATAGAAACTATTTAGTGATAATCAATGACTGCTGCTATGAAGCATATGGCTGCTAACTTTTCCAAACTGGAAAAGTTTGAAGGTGTCGATTTCAGAAGATGGCAAAAGAAGATGCACTTCTTGTTGTCAAGCATGAGTGTGGTGTATGTTCTGAGCACTCCTATTCCTGATGATGGGGATGATGCTACTGTGGAAGACATGAGGAGAAGGAACAAGTGGGAGAATGACGATTACATCTGCAGAGGTTTAATCCTCAATGGTATGTCTGATTTTTTGATTGATATCTATCAAAATGTTGAATCTGCTAAAGAACTATGGGAATCCTTGGAAGCTAAATATATGGCCGAGGAGGAAGTTCCTTGTAAGTAATTATAACAATTACAAAATGGTCGATTCTAGACCTGTCATGGAACAATACAATGAACTTCTTAGTATACTTGGTAGATTCACACAACACAAAATGAACATGGATGAGACTATTTCAGTCTCTTGTGTCATTGATAAACTCCCTCCTTCTTAGAAAGATTTCAAGCATTCTTTGAAACATAAGAAGGAGGAATTAACTCTTGTTGAGTTGGGCAGTCATTTGCGTATTGAGGAATCTTTCCAGGCGCAAGACAGTGACAAGCCAAAGAGTAGCAATGCTATTGGTCCATCAGTTGTCAATATAGTAGAGCATAACAACTCCACCAGGTACAATGACAACAAGGGCAAACGTAAACATCAGGATGACACCAAAGCTGATCTTAACAAAAAGCCAAAAGCTACTTGTTGGAAGTGTGGGAAACCTAGACACTTCAGAAAGGATTGCAAGGGTGTTAAAGTTGGCAACAAAGCCAATGGATCAGGCACAAGTGGATCAGAAAATGGTAATATCAATTCTCTAAAAGGTCATAATATATTTAATAAGTCTTTTCAGATTTATTATGTTACATATATATCTGTGGCATACTTTGTGCAGGATGATGATGTTGCGTGGTGGGTTGACTCTGGAGCAACAATCCATGTGTGTAAAGATAGAAGCTGGTTCAAGACCTATGAGTCACTGAATGATGGTTCTATTCTTCATATGGGAAATGAGTCAACAGCCCTGGTGCATGGAAGAGGATGTGTGGATTTAAGATTTAGTTCTGGAAAGATTGTTTCTTTGTTTAATGTTTTACATGTTCCTAATATTAGAAAGAATTTGGTTTCTAGTAGTATTTTGAATAATTGTGGTTATAAACATTTGTGTAATCAAATGTTCAGGCTTAATATTGTTAATGATATTGCTAATTCAACCTTTATGTCAACCTCTAAACTAAATGATTCAACCCTATGGCATGCTAGACTTGGCCATGTACACTTTAAGAGAATGCGAGATATGTCTAAGGATGGGTTAATCCCAGCCTTTGATATGGACACTGAAAAGTGTAAAACTTGCATGATGACCAAAATAACTAAGAAACCTTTTCAAAGTGTAAAACGTGAAACTGAAGTTTTGGAGCTAATTCATAGTGACCTATGTGATTTACATGCTACTCCCTCATTGGGGAATAAAAAGTACTTTGTGACATTTATTGATGATGCTTCTAGGTTTTGTTATGTTTATCTTTTACATACTAAGGATGAAGTATGAGATAAATTCAAAGTATTTAAAACTGAAGTTGAATTGCAACAAGGTTCCCTGATCAAAAGATTAAGGACTGGTAGGGGAGGTGAGTACATGGATACTCTGTATTTTCAGTCTAATGGTATAATCCATGAAACGACTGCTCCATATACTCCTCAGCAAAATGGTATCTCTGAAAGGAAAATCAGGGTACAAAAGGAGATGGTTAATTCTATGTTGTCCTATTCAGGGTTGAGTCAAGGGTTCTAGGGTGAAGTTATGTTAACAGCTTGCTATTAATTAAATAGGGTTCCCAATAAAAGGAAAAAGGTTACCCCTTATGAACTCTGGACTAAAAAGAAACCCAACATGAACTATCTCAGGGTCTGGGGTTGTAGGGCAGTTGTAAGACTCCCTAATCCAAAGTAGAAAACTTTGGGTGAAAGAGGCATTGAATGCATCTTTGTTGGATATGCTGAGTTACAAGGCATATAGGTTCTATATTATTGAACCTAATGAGTCTATTTCAATTAACTCAATAATTGAATCAAGGGATGCAATCTTCGATGAGAATAGGTTCTCTTCAGTCCCTATACCAAGTCAAAGGATTCCAAATGGAACTAATGATATTGGTGTTTCAGAGGTCTCTGATGAGGTTTCTGATGAGGTTGTGGTACAACAACCTGAACCTGAGCTCAGAAAGAGCAAAAGGATCATAACTCCAAATTTATTTGGACCTGAGTTTCAATTATATTTGATTGAAGGAACAAGGGATGAGGTCTCTGACCAATACCCCCATTGCTTCATTGTTGAGGATGATCCCAAAACATTTGATGAAGCAATGAAGTCCTAGGATGTTGCTTTCTGGAAAAAAGCAATTAATGATGAAATGGATTCCATAATGGGCAACAACACTTGGGTGTTGGGTGATCTACCACCTAGTTGCAAACCTCTAGGTTGCAAATGGATTTTCAAAAGGAAAATGAAGGTAGATGGAACTATTGAAAAGTTCAAGGCTAGACTAGTCATTCAGGGCTTTAAACAAAAGTCAGGGATAGACTACTTTGATACTTATGCCCCTGTGGCACGTATCAGTACCATAAGATTGCTGATTGCTTTAGCATCAATTCACAATCTGATTATACATTAGATGGATGTGAAGACAACTTTCTTAAATGGTGACTTAGATGAGGAGGTTTATATGAACCAATCTCAGGGCTTCATCATGCCTGGCAATGAAAACAAGGTGTGTAAACTGATTAAGTCTCTGTATGGACTAAAACAGGCACCTAAGCAATGGCATCAAAAATTTGATGAAGTGGTTTTGTCAAATGGTTATCTTCTTAATCAAAATGACAAATGTGTATATAGTAAATTTGATGAATCTGGTAAATGAGTCATCATTTGCTTATATGTTGATGACATGCTGATCTTTGGCACTGACCAAAATCAGGTTGACCTGACAAAGGAATTTTTGTCATCAAGGTTCTCCATGAAGGACATGGGGGAGGCTGATGTTATCCTTGGTATAAGGATTAAACATGAAAGTAACAAAAATTCTATCTCTCAATCTCATTACATTGAGAAGGTGTTGAGGAAATTTAATTACTTTGATTGTACTCCCGTGAGTACTCCTATAGATATGAGTGAGAAGATGATGCCTAATACTGGTAAGGTTGTATCTCAACTTGAGTATTCTAGGGTGATTGGCTGCCTGATGTATGCCATGACTTGTACAAGACCTGATATTGCTTTTGCAGTGGGTAAACTGAGCAGGTATACTAGTAACCCTAGTGCTTATCACTAGCAAGCAGTTCAGAGGGTACTGAAGTATTTGAAGAAAACTATGGATTATAGTCTTTCATATACTGGTTATCCTTCAGTATTAGAAGGATACACTGATGCAAGTTGGATCAGTAATACTGAAGACAATTCGTCTACCAGTGGCTGGGTATTCCTACTTGGTGGAGGTGCAATTTCTTGGGCATCCAAAAAGCAAACTTGCATCACCAGTTCAACAATGGAATCTGAATTTGTGGCTTTAGCAGCTGCTGGTAAAGAAGTTGAATGGTTGGGAAACTTGCTTCTTGAGATTCCATTGTGGCCTAAACCTATAGCACTTATTTCTATCCGTTGTGATAGTGCTGCTACATTGGCTAAGGCTTATAACCATATGTACAATGGGAAGTCTAGACACTTAGGTGTCAGGCATAGCATGATTCGTGAGCTTATCATGAATGGGGTGGTATCTATAGAGTTTGTTAGATCTCAACAAAACTTAGCTGATCACTTGACGAAGGGATTGGCTAGAGACTTGGTCTTAAAGTCTGCTAAAGGGATGGGTTTAAAGTCCAACTTGGTTACTGAATGCTAAGACACCCAACTCCCTCCTGTGGAAACTTGGGAGCTGAGTTCAATGTGGAAAGCTGAACATTTAGTGGACTGGAGCGCACGTTTTACAAACATCCTAAGGTTATGCTCGGAACCTGATGAAAAGGAGGATGAAGTCTTTACTTCTCAATGGTTAATTTATTTGAAAAAGTGCTAAGCAGGAGCATGAATAAAGAGGAACCACCTATGTGAATGTTGAAGTTTTGCCGCTTCAGGGAGCTATGGACTTTTAGCTTTTATAACATTTATGAATTGGATATGGACACATGGCTTATTTAGTGTCAGGAGCATTTAAGTGTTTGAAAACTTATGTGTATTTTATCTTCAGGTATTCAAATGGGTTGAAGAGTTCAATTCTTAGAACACCCTGATTCTCGAATATTTGAACATGTAATGTACTAAGATGGGAATTCAATCTTCAAGATATTTTCATTTATGCACATGTTTTGTTTTTATGTTTAATTTTCATGCAAAGGAAGTGAACTAAATTTGGGGAGGATTGTTGGAAAATTTAGTGCACTTGAGGGATCAGTTCACACCTAGTAATGGGCTTAGAGGTACGGAGTATACACCCATCAGGTCCCTGACTACCCTGACTCTAATAGTGGTTTGGAGTAACTCATCAGAAGGTTTAATCCTTCACGGAGTTAATGCTGCTAGTACTAATGTTACTACTGCTAGTACTAAAGTTAGTACTGCTGGGCAAAGTTAGTACTGTTGGGCATAAGTTAGTATTGCTAGTACTAAAGTTCGTACTACTGGGCAAAGTTAGTACTGCTGGGCATAAGTTAGTACTGTTGAAAGTTAGTGCTGCTCGTTTAACCACTGATCCCTGCTATTATGGAAACTATTATGGTATGATTAATGGGCCGTTAATCACTCATAATTCCATGGGCTAGGGTTTGAGTAATCTCTATTATAAATAGAGATCATAACATATCTACATGGAGATACAACATACAAACCCTAAACACTTGAAAGCGAACAGGTTCTTGATTTGTGCCTAAAACAAGAACATCACTTGGTCTTATCGAGATATTCGTATAACCAAGGCATAGGGTCGAATAGTTTCTATTGGAAAGTGATAACACGATTTCAAGTGATATCTGGTACTCATTGATTATCTATATCATGTTCTGGGAACATACGCAACACAAGAAACCAACACTGTCAAGTAATATGTTGTATTTAGCTTTAACCATCTCACCTTGATACACCATGATATCACACCATGTTTTGTTAAAATCTGATTTAAATGTTTTCTTCATGCTTGTGGGTATGAATGTGTTCCTGGGAATGATAACTTTCATGCACTCGCGTCCACCACCTTTACTGATGGCTTTAACTCCTAACGAGAAATCAGAGGAGTGACATGTAGTAGCACCAAGTCCCGCTTCATATCCTTATCATTTCCAATTAACTTTGCAGCCAATATTGCTGCACCGGATGCAACAACCTCATCACCATTCATACTCTTGCAAAGTTTCTTTCCATCAAAAAACTCCTCTACCATTCGTTGTACCTTTGGAATCCTAGTCGATCCCCCAACAAACACCACCTCATCCACATTCTTTTTCTCCATTTTCGCATCAAACAAGCATTTTTCCACTAATTGAATGCATTTGTCAAAATACGTTGAATTTAGTTCCTCAAATTTAGCTTAGCTGATTTTGGTCGAAAAATCAAAGCCCTCATACAGGCAATCAATTTCAATTTGAGATAGACTGGTTGAGGACAAATCTCTCTCTGCTTTCTCACAAGCAACTTTCAACCTTCTCAATGCTCTTGGATTTCCTCTTATGTTGACCTCCCCGTATTTTTTTTTAAAATTCATTTATGCAGTAATTAACGAGTGTCATATCAAAATCCTCACCACCTAAATGAGTGTCTCCGCCCACTGACATCAATGACACCTGTTTTGCTGATTTCTAAAATGGATACATCAAAGGTTCCTCCACCTAAATCAAAGACCAAAACATTCTTCTTCTTACACCACTTTTCATCCGCCATACATATTGTCCACACCATATGCAATTGCAGCAGCTGTAGGTGCATTTAACAAACGTAACACATTGAGTCCAGCTAAGGTTCCAGCTTCTTTTGTTGCTTCTCGTTGTTTGTTATTAAAATAAGCAGGCACAGTGATGACAACATCTGCTCTCTTCCAATAAACTCTTCGGCAACCTGTTTCATCTTCTCGAGAACCGTGGCGGATAATTCTTCAGGAGAATATTGTTTCTCTTCTCCCTTGAACTTAACTACGATAGTTGGCTTCTCCGTAGGCCCTTCAATGACCTTGAAAGGCCACAGGTCCATATCTTCTGCACTTGGGGATCACAAAATCTGCCTCCAATCAAGCGTTTAACATCTGAAAAAAGTATATATAATATTATGATAACCAAAAAAATGAGTTCTTTGAATAAAAACATACAGAGTGTTAGTATGGTTCAAGCACTTAAGGAAATATTTTGCTAGAATGACTAACCAAACATAGTGTTAGTAGGTTTCCTAGCGATCTGGTTTTTTGCTCCCTCACCCAGCAATAACTCTATATCATTAAAAGCTAAACAAGATAGTGTGATTTTGTTTCCTTGCTCATTAGGTATGATCTCCACCCGTTTTTTGTTGTCAATCCAGAGAGCAGCGCATGAGTATGTCGTTCCAAGATCAATACCAATGGAGGTTCTCTTATCTCTTTTAGACATGTTTCCACCTGAAATGAAGCAAAAGGAGCATTAGTAATGTAGAAACAAATCTAAACAAATAAAAATATGATAGTGTTGTAGTCATGACGTGAATGAGATCCCTCAAAGTGGATGGATTTATACTCGACAAGTGTTTTTCTATGCATTCTAACGTTAAAACAGGAATTATTTATAGCAGCCACACCAAGACCATTGAACTACATGACAGACAAAGTTACAACTGACAAGTATTAGATTAGTTAGCACCTAAAAACTCATAATAAAAAATGTTTGCAGTATCATTTTAAATGAATATTGTAATATTTTATAGAATTCGTAAGCTTCTTTTCAGATGTATAAATGCATGAAACTCATCTGTAATGGCTTTGGAAACCCCCTTCTTGCTCCTAAATTTCCCATATGAAGTTTAGGAATCAACTTAACTACTTCAATTCTCAGATAAACCTAAAAGGAAATTGAGTCATCAAGTTTCTGTCGATTGGTGTGGCTGGTGTTTTACTAACAATAACTTCTAGTTACTAGATAGACATTTACTAAATCTATACATTTCCTGGATATATAACTTAAGCAGGAAGTATTTAATGTATGTGGCCAAGTTCTCAAAAATTAAAAAAAAAATTGTCATAATTTGAATCCAACATTATGTACAGGCAACGCTTGTAGCCTAGGGGTAACCTATCTAGCCGTGTGACAATGCTCCCCAACCAAATGGTTGTGGGATCAAGTCCCGTCGACATGTGTGATAGATTCATGATCGATAGATATAATGTGAGATGGTTAGTTTCCCCTTTAAAAACAACGAGCTGGGAAACCCGCGCGTTGCTGCGGGGGTGTTGTCGTAATGTTTATTTAGATGCAGTTATTAGTATTTGAGTGATTTTGAAACCTTAGATACATTTCTTTAACTTTTAAAGAATAGAACTTTGTAAAGTACTTGTGACCCACCTATCTACTCAAGCCCAATCTTCCAGAGTCTCGGGGATGCTGTTGTTGTTGTGTTGCACACTTTATGCACAAATAATTATGTTAACATGACACAACTATGATTTACCAACATAAGGAATATTTTTAATTATCAATCTGGTCAACCTTGCTACTATCAAAATGCTCTGATTCCTTGGAAGCCAAAGCTCTCCATTTGTCGATCAGTTCCATTTTACCTACTTCATTTTTACCCATTCGAAATTTCTGAGTATTTTGCAAACGATCTTTGATAATATCGTCAATGGCAAACATGCATTATCCAAGATGAACGCAACTGATCCGAAACATCATCAACTTCCTTCAAGTCTCCCTGTAAAAAACCACACAAAAAACAATAAAAACATAAATAATAAACTAAAAAATAAATATATTCATACAAAATAAGTAAAAGGGTAGGATCTAAACCAATTAACTTGCTTTAAATATGATAGTAACCAACAAAAAAAAAGACACACTTGGGGCGTTTGTTAAAGCGTATTTTTAAATCCATAGAAAAGCGCTGTATACTCTTTGATATTCGCGTAGTTATCATATCTGTGAGGCTTAGATATATATATATATATATATATATATATATATATATATATATATATATATATATATATATATATATATATATATATATATATATATATATATATATATATATATATATATACGTGCGTTGAAAAAATGAAACTGTACAAAATTATCATCATTGCCTTAATAACATGCCTCCAAATGATGGTTTTGCTGCCGCTGTTTTCGAAGTATCAACACTTTATTGACCTGGTAAAAAGCATAGGTTTAGATGGAGTGTACCTGCAAAACATGTTTCATTGGGTATGGGTCATATTCAAATCTGCAACAGTGCATCAGAACAGAAGGTGAACATATGTAGCAAACATTTGGACTCGCACATGGAAAGAAACGGACCTGGTATTCTTTGATGTTATAGGTAACCAAAATGAATGCAACGACCATTCCAGTTGCCCTGCCAATGAATGCAATTAGAAAAAACTTAAGTGTAGAAACCTAACAGCATCACCTCAGTAACATTTTTCCAAATCATACAGGGTTTCTGAAACATGAAATTCAAGAGCCGTTTGCGCCGGATTCAGCAGTTTCTAAGGATATACAGTAATAGTCTGATTCAAAAAAAAGTTAGGCTCAGCGTTGCAGACGGGGATGGGCCGAAAGAACAAAGTCAAGGTCATTGTGGCTGCAAAAAATAACCGGTTGCTTAGTTACCATGTAGACTATGCCGTCGGGTGATTGCCGCGCCACTATCTTAACATTTCAAAAAGTACATTTCGGTTCCCCACAAATCTCAGCAATCATCGCAGCCCATTATGTTCAGTAATGACTATATACCCATCAGGCCGTCAAAACCTACGCACAACTTCTCATATTTCTTCTTTCATAACTATGACTGAGGTACGCGATTATAGCTGTCGTGCAAGCGCCAACTCTTTATTCAGATGATACAAACCACACCTTTAGATCGAATGCACCTTAAGTCATAATTCTTACAACCTCCATTAACACCCTTTTTCTTTTGTTTTACTATATTGAATCTAAATGTCAGGCTACATGATATACAAAAGCTGTTAAAAAAAAATTAAACATTCAGATCCTTATACAAAAGCTACATTGCCTTAATAACGTGTGTGCAAATTATATATATATATATATATATATATATATATATATATATATATAGTAGATAATCAATAGCAGGCGTTAACCATCGATTCACAATTGCGCGAAAGAAATGAACAACAGATAAGTTTCCCAGATCTGAACAACCCAACCCGAAAGTCAGATGACAGGTTCGGCACAAAGATGATACGCATCAGAAGACAGTACAAAACTTTCCATTAGTTCAATCAACTTTTGGAAATCTTGTGTTTCCAATGGAGACACTGATTTATTATTGTTATCTCTGTAGTAGATTTTACAACGAAGCACATCCTGACACAACTTTCACATTATCGGGAGCAAAGTTACCAAAGTATCATGACTGGCGGTCAATGAATATTGGACCATCTCCGTACGTGGTTATTAAACTATTCGGAAATTAATAAAATGAATATAGCACGGCAGTAAATAATGAGGGTCAGGTACATACATACATAACCAACATTAAACGCATACCATGGCTGCAACGACCATTCCAGTTGCCCCGCCAATGAATGCGGTTACAAAACACGTAAGTGTAGAAACTTGACATCATCACCTTAACAATATTGCTGCACATTATAGATGGTTGCCCAAACATGAATTTCAGAAAGTCTTTGCGCCGGATTCAACAGTTTGTAAGGATATACAGTAACAGTCTGATTCAGAAAAAAGTTAGGCTCAGACTTGCAGATGGGGAACGGGCCGCAGAACCATCTGAAGTTCACCGTGGCTGCAAAACATACCCGGTTGCTTAGTTACCATTTACACTATGCCGTCCGGTGATTGCCTCGCCACTACCTTCACATTTTCAACAGCCCATTTCGTTTCCCCACAAATCTCAGCAATCATCACAGCCCATTATGTTCAGTAGTTACTATATACCCAATGGACCGTCAAAACCGACGCACAACCTCTAATATTTCTTCTTTCATAACAGGTGTAGGCTAGGCAACTGCTGGCACAAAACATGAGAGCTCATTATTGAATAATGGATCTTCTGGGTCTGTGGGGCGAGTGTATAAACATATAACACGGAGCTTATATTTGCAAGACTGCACAGCAAAGGTAAAGAGGCAACTGATGGCATCCACAATTTTTTTTTTTCAATACAAAGACCAAAACAAAGAAGCCACAAAACCAATAGCCTTTACTTACCTTTAAGCCGAAACAGGAGTGGAAACATTATCCTACCTGAAAGGAAAAAATCAAACGGTTAACACACAACAACAATCTTACAAACCAAAATCGAAATTATTACAACAAACACACCAAAACCTCAAAGCTATCTGAAATCATAACATTTTCAAATTGATTTGAGTGCATGTAAACAATAAACACATCTCCACATATTCTACAAAAGAACACCCACGACGTACATCGCAAACCGTATAAACTAAAATATCCCAAGCACCCGCTAACAATAATCCTCAGTTTAGTAATTGTTTAAACGTGCAAATGTTTTCTTCCTAACGAAGGTTCAATCAAGATCTACCAAAATAAAAAAAGTTAACTCATAACCAAAGAAGGTATTATAAGATTTATACATTTGATATTCATATTAAATTCGAAAAACTTACAACTTATAAACCTTTTTAGTTCAACAATTATCGAATCAGTAACAACTTCATACAACTTTTTGTTTTAAAACATATTTATCAACTTATAAATGGTTTATGTTACAACTTATAAACCTTATTTATCAACTTAAACCGCACCTTCAAGAACATTCAACATAGACCCCACCTTCAAGGAAAAAAATTCAGCCAAAAAAAACCATTCGAATTTTTCTAAATAAAAATTGAATGTTTTCTTAAAAAATAAAAAAAAAAAAAGTTAACAAACATGATTTTTTCAATTCAGTTTCCATCTTTATAGAAAATTATTGTCGATTTTCAAATCCAAAGTATAAAAACCAAATCTTTAAAAAAAATTATTCCAAACCAAAAAAAAAATTGAAAACAAATACCTCAAAAGGCTTTGTTGCAAACATCATCACCAAAGCATCCTGCAAAAGAAATCAACAAAACCACAAATTAACGCAACCCTAATTTGAAAAAAAATATATATACTGAAATAACTTAATTAAAACATACATTTTCATTTAGGATAACCACATGATTGTATCATTTTTTTCCACATGATTTCGAGTGGTGTGTGTTTAAAATAAAAAACAATCAGAATAAAAAAAATATTGAAAATAAATAACTCAATTAAAGTATGAATCAACTTTCTTACACAAATTGATATGGGGTTATGCTATTTGTGGATCTTGGTAGAAGAACGAATTGCGGATAGAAGGTTGGTGAGTAAAGATTCCAGGAGGTTGATTAGTTCGTGGAAATGAAGGGTAGTCGGAGATGGTGTCTAAAACCCTAGTCTATTTTTTTTTTCTTTGAGGTTGAAATGAGTGAAATGTTTGGTGAAGGTAAGTTTGATGAGATGCAGAAGAAAAATGAGATGATATAGAATTTTCTAGGAGGTGAAAGAAAGATGGAGCAGATATAGTGAATGTGTACTGTTAACAATGATGTACTAATTACCTTGTTAATCTTTTTTTTTTTTACAAATGGCAAAACTACAGTCAATGAATAGTGAAATACAGTTGTTTGTACAGTGACAAATAGTGTAAAGCAACAATCTCAACCACACAACGGTCTCCTAATTACCTTGTTAAAACCTTTTTTTAGCAAATTGCAAAACCGACTATTAAATAGATTGGATAATTATGTACAAACATGTCATGTATTATTATTATTTTTTTGAATGATCTTGAATGTATATACTATGAGACTCTCTTTAACATATTTCTATATGAATCAAATCAACTAAAAGTATAACAAACTTTCATGCTTCAGAAAATGGGGTGTCTGACCTTAAGGCGACTTAATATAAGTAAAGTTCCCCTGAAAACGAAAAATCAGTGTATCCCTCACTACAAATGGCAGCACCAAGACGGATTCAAACCGTTGACTATGGTTGCATGAGTAGCATCAAAGACCAAGAGGGCATAGTATGGTAAGGTTATAGTCAAGTTATAGGTTCTTTTAGCTCCCCTATGATATGCCACAGGGTAACGCATGTTGTGTTATAGGAACACTCACCAAGGTGTTATCGGTTTTTTTTTCTTTTTTTTCTTTTTTTTTTTTGTTTATTATTATTATTTTTTGTATATATATATATATATATATATATATATATATATATATATATATATATATATATATATATATATATATATATATATATATGAGGAAAGTGAATATGAGGTTATCTCACATCTAAGCTTAAATGTGAAACCATCAAAAACTACGTCGTTTTAACAAGAAAAACATCAAATCTACCTCATTTGTATCATGCCCTTCACAATATTAGTGTTTTCTCTTGATTTCATCACAACATCACATAAGTTGGGTTCACGTTGATTCATGCATTTTCTACATCATATTGTTAGGTGATTTCATTAAGTAACAAATTAGCTATAGATTCAACAATGGTTTGATTTAATTCACCATTAAAATGAGTTTCACTATACATATATTAGTTCCACTATACAAATTTTGAAAAAATAATAACCAAAATGACGTATTTTTTAGTGATTTTTTATGGTTTCACATATAAGCTTAGATGTGAGACAACCACATATTCACTTTTCCATATATATATATATATATATATATATATATATATATATATATATATATATATATATATATATATATATATTTGCGTTCATGTGGTGTACAAGCTTAAAATAGATAAAATAGGTACACATGTGGACCGTTGGATCAATCTTGATAGATGAGATCAAAATAAATGATATTAATTAATTAGATATTAATATTAATTAATTAGATATTTAGTTTAAGGGTATTATAGTAATCTTTGTTTAACAACTTGTACTGCACAAAGAACATATAGTGGTCTAAGCATTTTAGCGACTTTAAGACTCAGACTAACACAGTAAATGTCTTGCCTTTCATAAAAGTACTACAGAGCACCGTATACAATATAGTTGATGCACAAAAGAAAGGTGAACCAATAGGAATATACAGATTAAACTGTTTAAGTTCAATAACAACGCCAATTTCTACTTGGAAGTAATGCCATTATAAATCAGTTCATAATAGACATCCATTATCCAATGCACCATCTGCAGCCTTTGTTTGACAACCAAGTCGCCATATTCCTTCATCTCACAGTATTCCTCTGAGTAGTCATGTACATACAATTGCCTACTCTCTCTTAATTTCAGCATCCAGTAGCTTTCTTCATGTTCTTCGTCTTCAGGCCTCAACAAATTCTGACCACGACAAACAAACCACATTATATCTACCATTATAGTAACAAGTAATCCATTAAACAATTTCCAAAACACATCAAATCATCTCATTGGATCAAAAATTCTATATTAAATATCTCGCTGGATCACTATAACATTAAACAGCTTTCAAAGCACATTAAATATCTCACTGGATCACTATACATCAGATAAGTTCTAAAGCATTTCAAACATCTCACTGGATCACAATTTACACATTCAACAATTTTTAAAGCACTTTATATATCTCATTGGCTCACAATCTCTTCATTAAACAACTTTAAGATCACATTAAACATCTCATTGGATTGCTGTACATCAAACAACTAGCAAAGCGCATTAAACATCGAATCGATCAGAATACACACACTAAACAACTTTAAAAGCACATCTGACGTGTCACTGGATTACAATTTACAAATTGAACAGCTCTCAAAGCACATCTAACATATCATTTATCGCTACACATTAAACAACGTTTAAATAATAACAAACATCTCACTGGATAATAACATTAAACAAGTTTTAAAGCATATCAAACATCACACTGGATCACTTGACGTTAAATAGCTTTCAATTCACATTAAATTTTTCGCTAAATCACTATACATTTGAACAGTTTTCAAAACATATCTAACATCTCATTATTTCACTAGCTACACTATCAATCAATACTTAGAATTGCTAAAACTAAGCCGATTACAAACAATTACAGATTTGGAACCGATACATATCCATACAACACCAAACTACCAATTACTAATCTGTAACTTTTCAAAGCACATCAAATGAACCATCGGATCAACATATCTGATATCTCAACTTTACGGTTAACTAATACCACTCTAGCTAAAACTAAGCTTATCACAACTAATTACAGATTTTAAACAGCAATATAAATCTCCACATAGAACCACACCTTCCGTGATCCACCCAAGTACAGATCCTCCAACGTTGCATCCAGGTCGACTATGATATCATAACCTTTCACCACTCTCTCCTGCTCATCTTGGTTTACATGACCAAAAAATATGGAATATACTTCGTATGCTTAGTCTATATCCTTACACATGCTATACAACCAAGAAGAGGGTATTCAGACAGGTGATAATGCCACAGAGGTCATTGGTTCAAGTATCCCTTACCCCTTTTTCAATTAAGAGGAGGGATATAATTGACAGGTTTATATAATGCTAACGGAACTAACAACATTCTGCTAATTTTTTAACACAAACTCGTCAACAGAGAAGTTAGTATGTCATTGGATTAAATTCAAGGAAATTCTCACGTTTTACTAATATATTTACTCATAACATTTTTGATAGACAAAATAGTTTGGCATTTTACTATGCTTCATTTGCGGTACAGCACATGTACATTCTACAAGTCACTCGGTAAACCTCTATTAACTTATTGGTTCTAGCAGACTAATCAATTAGTACCATACAGTCTCATGGTAGTGCTAAAGAACCACTAATGAGCAGATGAAGCAAAGAAAAGAAGAAGCAAACATGAGCAAAATCAAATTCGAATAGCCTCAACCATGGTTCAGATAAACTACACACCAGAAGGTAAAAGTCAATATCCTATAATTATAACAAAGCTCTATAACAACTGATATACCATTGTTATAGGTCATAACTAATTTTTAACCAAGATATGCTAACTTAAAAATCACCACCAACCAAAACGAATAAACTATGTCCCACTAAGCCCAAAAGCACCAGAGATGACATCCACTTTTAGATCAAACACTTGAACGATATAGCACCAAACCTGATGTGAAATAAACAAACAAGTGATCTGTGACTCCCCATTCCCCACACATAGAGAACTATGGTTAGCTATGAGACCCATCACAACACCTTTCTTCCATAAATCATGACAAGTAGTTATCCCTTAAATCCTATAACAAAAGCCATTGGTTACTTTAGGAACACTATATTCCACACATACTTTTTGTTATCTTTTGAGGCATAAGTTCTACATGTCACTCAAACAGTATATAACTATACTAACAAGTAACAACAAATTAATCAACACACAGGTAAATGCTACTAAACTTTCATAAGCTTAATCCTAAAATGATAATCAAAAAGTGCACGATCTTACGCTTTAATTATATCCTCTAAATCCATCCCTCCACCCCTTCTACCACCACCATCAGCATGCCGTTTAAGACCTTCTTAGCCATAATGATCATATACACGCCTTTTATTACTATCTGACAGCACTTCATAAGCTATCCACTAGAAGTAATGAGGGCAACAACTTAAACTCTTAAGGAATTGATGGCTTCATGTACAACATTATCTGAAAACAAGTTCACATTGGTAGATTAGATAATGATGGGATGATGGTGAGAGATCTTCCAAAAGGGGAGGAAATGTTATTTGCAATCCAGGGGAGATAAATGTCTCAGGGGAGGAAATAAATCCTAAAGAAGGTAGATTAACCAATGAAAGGGAGGAAAAGACAAGAGCATACAAGATGATGACATAGAGGTTGAAAATGACAAGAATAGAGCTGATTCTGGAGTATTCTATATATTTAGAAGGGATGAAGCATTCCAAAGGAGAAAGTTCTATCTAGGTCAAACGAAGAAAGCTTTCAGTTTCAATTTCAGTTCACTACGTTTGTTCATCACTTGCAAAGGCATGCTAATAGATGATTTCACTTGTTGAAACAAGCATCCAAGATACACAGCACCATTGCCTCTTATAATTCCTCCATCCAAGGAAATTGCACCATCTTTTAGGTCATGTTTGAAGACTGAAGATGTGTATTGATATTGTTAAAGTCAAAGTAAATGGCAGATGAGCTACTGAGAAAGGTATTCAATCTCTCAGAACAGAAGAAAGTTCAGTCCAAGGGTCTGACTATGAAGTATTTGCAAGATCCTCACAATCATGATTTAATTCAGAAGAAACATGATGATTAGAGAATTCACATGTTTAGGGGAGGATTGTTGGGAATTAAATGTTCTGAAGATTAAGTATTACAAGTATTGAAGGTTAGTACTGCTGAGAAGAATACTCTAACAGTTCCAACTGCTAGTGTATATTCTTAGGACTGTTCAAGTTATAACTAACCGTTCTAACTGGTAGTTATAAAGAAGGTACTGCTAGTCGATACTGCTGAGTGGATAATTGTCACATATACCACTGCTGGTTGGATAAGTATTGAAAAGATATTTGTGTACTAAAGTCAAGTATATACGGTAGATAATATCTTTTAACAAAGTGATCAATATCAAGTTGTGTACTCAGATACATGTTGTATCTTATGTACTGACACACTCAAGATAAGTTAGCACGTAGTTTTGATAAGACTTAACAATATTGTAAAAGATCTTTTCTTAACATATAAAAGAAAGATCTTAGTTTAGATATAAGTGTCTAATAGTGTGAAAAAGTTGTTAAGTGTTTTTAGAATAAAAACTCTCAAGAACATAGAACACAAATATCACAAGTCATAGAAAACATAAGATTCAAGATCTTTGTAACCCTAGTGATATTGAAGATCACTTGTATTATCTTGAATAATATTGAATCGTTTTGGTGATAACATTGCATGTCCTTTGTTCTATATACTCAAGCATAACTGTTCCATTTCCATAACACAAATAACCTTCTAAGTGTGATTAAGTAAATTCCGCGTACTTGATCATATTAACTCAACATATCATATACACAAAGTACATAAGGTTTAACCACCTTAACCGTGTATCGAACCCTCATCAATTGGTATCAGAGCAAGGCTGATATAGTTGAATTAGAAGAAGAAGAAGAAGAAATGGACGTTGAATCTATTCAGACCAATGTTGCTGCTAAAATACCCATGCTCAAACAGAATGAGTTTGAGATGTGGAGGCTAAGGATAGAACAATATTTCCAAGTGCAAGACTATGCACTTTGGGAAATTATTGAAGATGGAGACTCTTTCAAGCCTACCACCACTACATCAACAGTTGACGGCAAAGTGCTGACAACTCTGCAGATAAAGCCAAAATCTGCAGAAGAAAGAATACTGAGAAAAAATGACTTAAAGGCAAGAAGCATGCTGATGATGACCATTCCCAATGATCAACTTTTAAACTTCAGCAAGTTCAAATATGCCAAGTCATTATTTGAAGCTATTATTGCCAGGTATGGTGGAAATGAAGCCACCAAGAAAACCCACAAGACACTGCTCAAACAGCAGTTTGAAAACTTCTCCTCTACATACAATGAATCTCTTGACCATATGCTTAACAGGCTTCAGAATATTGTGAGCCAACTTGCTATCCTTGGGGTTGAAATACCTCAAGAAGATTTGAACTCAAAATTTCTGAGAAGCCTACCAGAAGAGTGGGCTATGCATGTTGTTGTCTGGAAGAATAAGCCAGACCTTGATATAATGGAGCTTATAGATTTGTATAGCAACTTTAAGATTGTGGAGCAAGATTTGAAGAAGAATGGAGGTACTAGTTCTAATACTGGGAACATGGCATTTATGTCAACTCCTAGTACCTCAAAATCAAGTGAAGAGGTGAAAGTTGTTGATGGTGTTGGTGCTGCTAGTTCATCAAGCAGTACCATAGGTATTTTAGATGAAAAGACTTGTTGTGCATTTCTTACAAGTCAAAATAATGGGTCCATGCTCACATATGAAGACCTCCAAGAAATCCATGAAGATGATCTGGAGGAAATGGATCTAAAATGGCAAATTTCTCTTCTTAGCATGAGAGCCAAGAAGTTCTATCACAAGACGGGGAAAAAGCTCGTAATCAGCAACACTGATGCTGCTGGTTTTGATAAGTCAAGGATAGAGTGCTATAACTGCCACATGATGGGTCATTTCTCAAGAGAGTGCAGAAGACCAAGGCAGCAAGATAGCAAGAACAAAGGTTTTGGAAGCACATCCAAAACAAGGGAGGTTTCTGAGCCGAACTCAAAGGCTATGGTATCCATTGATGGGCTAGGTTTTGATTGGAGTTTCATGGCTGATAAAGAAGAAAATTCTTCACAAATGGGACTCATGGCTTTTTCTACTTCTGAGGTACAATCTCATAAAGCTTGTTCAAATGATTGTACTGCTCTTAAAGAATTACACACTTTAATCAAACATTATGATGACCAAAAGAAAGAGTTAAGCAGAACTTTTCAAGAGTTAGTAGATTATAAGTGTGGATTAGCATCAACAGAAAAGCAGATCTTATACTACAAAAAAATGAACTTGCTTTTTCTGATGACAAAGCTCTTCTAAGACAGGACATTTTCTTTAAAGATGCTGAAATTAAGCTTTTGAGAGAGGCTTTTGATAGGGTCAAAAAGGAAAATGGAAACATTCACTTGACTACACAGACACTAGAACATGCTTCTAGAGGTGTGACCAACATAATAGAATGTCAAGTGATTAATAGAGCTAAGTCAGGAGTAGGATATAAGAGTGTCCCACCTCCATACAGAGGTATCCCTAAACCCCCAGGGATTGACCTAGAAAATTCAGGTATTCTTGAATTTCAACAACCTGAGCTACAATATGGTGTACAACCAAAAACTAAGCTAGTTGTTGATGAACCTAAGAAAGTAAGTGAAAGTTTAAGTAAAACTTTACTTTCTGAGGACATGGTGTCCTCTGATAGAAGATCAGATAGAGTAGTCATTGAAGACTGGGTATCTGATGATGAAGATGATGAACAGGTTATGTCTAAACCTGAAGTAGTTAAGAAAGCAGGAACAAGGGTTCCTAAAGTGATCAAAAAGGATACTGTTAAGCCTAGTTCAAGCATTAAACATGTTAGGCAACCAGTTAAATATTGTGAAAAATATAGATCCACTAGCAAGCCCAGAGGTAACCAAAGAAATTGGAATGGCCTCAAGTCTAACCAATTAGGTGATGACTTTTTCTTTTATAATAAAGCTTGTTACACATGTGGTAGTTTTGATCATCTTGCAGCTTTCTGTAACAAATGGGTATCTGGGTATGAAAACAATATGGTGAATTTCAAAAGGCAAACTCCTCAAACTCACTTTCACTCTAAGTCTAAGAGTATAAAACCCAGAGCAGTTTCGACAACAGTCTCTACTGCTAGGCAAGCAGTTTCAACTGCTATACCATTCATGACTGTTAACCCAAGACTAACAGTTAAAAATGCAAAAACAACTTTCAAAAATGCATCAAAAACTGTTACAAGGCCCATTCAATTTAAAGCAGTGGTCCAAAAACAAGTTTGGAAACCAAAGAGTAAAACTGTAAAGCCAACAGTTAATACTGCTAGGCAAGTAGTTAATACTGCTGCTTGGAAAAATAGGGCAAATGCTGTTAAGGCCTCAGCATGTTGGATTCTTAAATCCATTGTTGCATCAACTGTTCTTAAAATATTAAATTTCATTGATGCAAGAGGCAGATCCAAGTCAGTAATGGCTTGGGTCCCCAAAAGAAACTGATACTTCTCATTACTGTGCAGGAACATTCAAATGATAAACAAGAGGATCAAGGATACTCAGATAGTGGATGTTCAAGGCACATGACAGGCAACAAGTCTTATCTCTCAGATTTTCAATCAATAGATGGAGGCTATGTTACCTTTGGAGGAGGTGTTGGTGGTAAAATTTTCGATAAAGGTATCATTAAAACTGGAAATTTAGATTTTGAAGATGTGTACTATGTAAAAGAGCTAAATTATAATCTTTTTAGTGTCTCACAAATGTGTGACAAAAAGAACAAAGTTCTTTTCTGTGAGACTGAATGTCTTGTACTTTCTCCTGATTTTAAGATGCCCGATGAAAGTCAAGTACTTCTTAAAATTCCTAGAAAGGGCAATATGTACAGTGTAGACATGAAGAACATTGTTCCTAAAAAGAATTTAACTTGTCTTGTTGCAAAGGCCTCATTGGATGAATCAATGTTACGGCATAGGAGGCTTGGTCATATTAACTTCAAAACCATAAATCAAATTGTTAAGAATGGTTTGGTAAGAGGTTTACCTCAAAAACGTTTTCAAAATGATCAAACATGCATTGCTTGTCTTAAAGGCAAACAACACAAAGCCACTTGTAAGCCCAAGATTTTTAACTCTACTAATCAATCATTGTTTATGCTTCATATGGACTTGTTTGGTCCTACAAATATTAGAAGTATAATGCATAAGAGATATTGTCTAGTTATTACTGATGACTATAGTAGATTTACATGGGTTTTCTTTTTAGCTACTAAGGATGAGACACCTAGCATCCTTAAGACTTTCATTACTGAGATAGAAAACCTAGTAGACAAAAGAGTAAAAGTCATTAGATGTGATAATGGGACAGAGTTCAAAAATAGAGTTATGGATGAATTCTGCAAAGAAAAGGGTATTAGGAGAGAATTTAGTGTTGCTAGAACTCCACAACAGAATAGAGTTGCTGAAAGGAAAAATAGAACACTAATAGAAGCTGCTAGAACTATGTTAGCTGATTCTAAGCTACCTATAACTTTTTGGGCTGAAGCAGTTCACACTGCTTGTTATGTCCAGAATAGAGTTTTAGTTGTTAAGCCTCACAATAAGACATCATATGAACTTTTTAGATGTAGAACTCCTGCAATAGGATTTCTTAGACCCTTTGGATGTCATGTGACAATTCTCAATACCTTAGACCATCTTGGAAAGTTTGATGGCAAAGCAGATGAAGGTTTCTTAGTTGGATATTCTCTCAACAGTAAAGCATTTAGAGTATACAACTTAAGAACTAAGAAAGTAGAAGAAAACCTACATGTGGAATTTTTAGAGCATAAATCCAATGTAGTAGGTGAAGGACCTAATTGGATATTTGATCTAGAGTCTTTAACCCATTCTATGAATTATGTGCCTGTTGTTGCAGAAACTAATAATTTTTCAGGTCCACAAACAACAAATGAGGCAGGGTTAGACAAGGAGACAACTCAAGATCATGTATGGATGCCAATAAGTACAAGTGTGGCTTCAACTTCAACCAATGATGACTCTTTTTCTGATAAATCAAAAGAAGGAGTTGATGATGAAACCAAGGAAGATGGAACTGAGAAACGAGACAGTCAAGTTAGCAGTTCAAAAGCAGTTTGTACTGTTGAGACAAAGCATTCTACTACTGGTCCTTCAGACTCATCTGAAGTAGATTTCTCAGATAATGAGGTGGATTTGAGCAATATCACACCTAACTATCAAGTTCCTTCCACCCCACACACAAGGATTCACAAAGTCCACTCCCTAGAAAATGTAATAGGAGATGTACAATCAGGGGTGAAGACAAGGCAACAACTGATGTCTTCAGACCAACAAGGGCTTCTTGATGCCCTTTATGCTTCAAAACAGCATGAGTTTTCAAACACTTGCTTGTTTGTTTGTTTTCTCTCACAAGATGAACCAAAGAACATTCTGAAAGCCTTAGATGATTCAAGCCGGGTAGAGGCTATGCAAGAGGAGCTTCTTCAGTTCAAAATTCAGAAGGTATGGGTGCTAGTTGATTTACCAAAGGATGCAAAGGTAATTGGCACTCGATGGGTTTTCAAGAATAAAAGGGATGAAAGGGGCATAGTGATTAGGAATAAGGCTAGATTAGTAGCCCAAGGGTACACACAACAAGAAGGGATAGACTATGATGAAGTCTTTGCTCCAGTAGCAAGACTTGAGGCAATTAGGCTTTTCTTAGCTTATGCTTCATTTTTAGGCTTCACAGTTTACCAAATGGATGTCAAGAGTGCATTTTTATATGGTACTATTGAAGAAGAGGTTTATGTCTCACAACCTACAGGTTTCATTGATCCTGACAATCCAGACAAGGTGTACAAAGTTGTAAAAGCTCTATATGGCCTGCATCAGGCACCAAGAGCTTGGTATGAAACACTTGCTTCCTATTTAAAAGCAAATGGATTTCAAAGAGGAAAGATTGATCAGACACTTTTCATCAAACAGCACAAGAAGGATCTTCTGTTAGTGCAGGTGTATGTGGATGACATTATCTTTGGGTCTACAAGGAAGGAAATGTGTTTGGAGTTCGAGAAGCTTATGCATGATAAGTTTCAGATGAGTTCCATGGGGGAACTTACATTCTTTTTGGGTTTGCAAGTTAAACAGTCATATGAAGGCATATTTATTAGCCAAGATAAATATGTTGCTGAGATACTAAGGAAGTTCAACTTTGCTGATTCAAAAATGGCAAGCACACCAATGGACTCTGAGAAGCCTCTTCCAAAAGACTTAGATGGAGAAAATGTGGATGTACACACTTACAGATCTATGATAGGATCTTTGATGTATCTTACATCATCAAGACCTGACATCATGTTCTCTGTTTGTGTTTGTGCAAGATTTCTAGTAACTCCAAAGGTTTCTCATTTAACAGCAGTCAAGAGAATTTTTAGATATCTCAAGGGTCAACCTAGGTTGGGACTATGGTATTCTAGAGAATCACCTTTTGACTAGGTAGCATTTTCGGATAGTGATTATGCTGGTGCTAGCTTGGATAGAAAGTCAACAACTGGAGGATGTCAATTCCTTGGGTGTAGACTTATTTCATGGCAGTGTAAGAAACAAACAACTGTGGCTACTTCAACAACTGAGGCTGAATATGTAGTTGCTGCAAGTTGCTGTGCTCAAGTTCTATGGCTTCAAAACCAACTTCTCGATTATGGGTACAATTTCTTAAACACTGTCATTCATATTGATAATAGTAGTACAATTTACATCATTAAAAATCCAGTACAACATTCTAAAACAAAACACATTGAAATTAGACATCACTTTATAAGAGACTGCAATGAGAAAAGATTAATTCAAGTTCTTAAAATTGCTTCAGAATTCAACTTTGCAGATCTGCTAACAAAATATTTTGATGTTGGAAGGTTTCAATACTTGGTAGCAAGTATTGGTATGCTAAATCCTTAAGATTTTTAATCTGTGTGGTTTTTATATATATTTTATGTTTGTACTGATATCTTTGTAAATTGATACTATTAAATAGAATAGTTTGTAATGCTAGTTCATATTTTGTTTAAACAGTTCATACTGTTGGTCATATATTGATACTGCTATAAGACAAATGCTATGCATTTTGTTTCTTGGTTTTGGACTAACAATTTCAGGTATGAACTTTGAGCAATAAGGAAATTTCAAGTGAAATGGAAGCAGCAGAAAAGTGATTCCAGTTGCTTTCATAACAGGTTTATGATGGACTGAGTTTGGGAACTCATTAACAAAGGTTTACACCTAAGTTAATTAATTCTTTAAAAACTTCTTTCTTGAAACCTGGTTATCATATCTCACATTGAATTGATGACTTAGTTGGTCAGATAGTAACTGACTCAACTCACTTTCTATCATTTTATACTTTTAAGTATAATGAGCAAGTCTAAGGACATCTGATAGAAAGAACAGCTAGTAAAAGTGAATCTAACACTTGTGTTAGAGGCAACAATTACTATGAGCTGGAAACCCTGTCAAGAAAGCCTTTTGAATAGGTTTATCTTTACACAGGCAGTTATTTATAACTGAAACACATTGGTTCTCACACAACCAGAGGTTGCTTTAAACCGAAATTTTGATTAAGTGTCTGTTATACACTTAATCCCTTCAAAATGGTTGAAAGCAGTATGGTTTTTCATAATAAAATCATATACATACTGCTAAGGCAAAAGTTTCTTAAAAAGGATTTTAAAAGAGACTCACAAAAACCATCACATGATGGACCATGAGTCAAATGTCCAATGAATCACCTCTCATAGGAGTTAACACACCTAGAAGTGATGAGGGCAGCAACTTAAACTCTTAAGGAATTGATGGCTTCATGTACAACATTGTCTGAAAACAAGTTCACATTGGTAGATCAGATAATGATGGGATGATGGTGAGAGATCTTCCAAACAGGGGAGGAAATGTTATTTGCAATTCAGGGGAGATAAATGTCTCAGGGGTGGAAATAAATCCCAAAGAAGGTAGATTAACCAATGAAAGGGAGGAAAAGACAAGAGCATACAAGATGATGACATAGAGGTTGAAAATGACAAGAATAGAGCTGATTCTGGAGTATTCTATATATTCAGAAGGGATGAAGCATTCCAAAGGAGAAAGTTCTATCTAGGTCAAACGAAGAAAGCTTTCAGTTTCAATTTCAGTTCACTACGTTTGTTCATCACTTGCAAAGGCATGCTGATAGATGATTTCACTTGTTGAAACAAGCATCCAAGATACACAGCACCATTGCCTCTTATAATTCCTCCATCCAAGGAAATTGCACCATCTTTTAGGTCATGTTTGAAGACTGAAGATGTGTATTGATATTGTTAAAGTCAAAGTAAATGGCAGATGAGCTACTGAGAAAGGTATTCAATCTCTCAGAACAGAAGAAAGTTCAGTCCAAGGGTCTGACTATGAAGTATTTGCAAGATCCTCACAATCATGATTTAATTCAGAAAAAACATGATGATTAGAGAATTCACATGTTTAGGGGAGGATTGTTGGGAATTAAATGTTCTGAAGATTAAGTATCAAGAATTACAAGTATTGAAGGTTAGTACTGCTGAGAAGAATACTCTAACAGTTCCAACTGCTAGTGTATATTCTTAGGACTGTTCAAGTTATAACTAATCGTTCTAACTGGTAGTTATAAAGAAGGTACTGCTAGTCGATACTGCTGAGTGGATAATTGTCACATATACCACTGCTGGTTGGATAAGTATTGAAAAGATATTTGTGCACTAAAGTCAAGTATATACGGTAGATAATATCTTTTAACAAAGTGATCAATATCAAGTTATGTACTCAGATACATGTTGTATCTTATGTACTGACACACTCAAGATAAGTTAGCAAGTAGTTTTGATAAGACTTAACAATATTGTAAAAGATCTTTTCTTAACATATAAAAGAAAGATCTTAGTTTAGATATAAGTGTCTAATAGTGTGAAAAAGTTGTTAAGTGTTTTTAGAATAAAAACTCTCAAGAACATAGAACACAAATATCACAAGTCATAAAAAACATAAGATTCAAGGTCTTTGTAACCCTAGTGATATTAAAGATCACTCGTATTATCTTGAATAATATTGAATCGTTTTGGTGATAACATTGCATGTCCTTTGTTCTATATACTCAAGCATAAATGTTCCATTTCCATAACAAAAAGTACATAAGGTTTGACCACCTTAACCGTGTATCGAACCCTTATCAATAATACTTATTGACTGAATAAATGCTACTGAACTTTCATAAGCATAATCATGCCACTACTAATACACAGGTAAAGTCCTTTAACAAAAGCATTTCTTAACAAAAACAATCTTTCTTGACTGAATAAAAAATAAAAAAAATAAAAAAATAATAAAAAAAAAATAAAAAAATAAAAAAAAAAAAAAAGAAGAAGAAGAAGAACAATGTATCAATTACCAAACATTATTTCTTCTTCATTCCCATTGTCGATCACTTGAGGTTCAAAATTCGCCATACCTGTTTCTTATGATTGCAACTACACCTTTGCTACCTGTATTTAAAGAAAAAATGTAGAACGAAGATTTGGGGATTTTTGATTGATTGATCGATTTTGGGGATTATGATGTTAATTCTTAATTGCATGATATTCGGTTGAATTGTTGGGGTGATTTATTGTGGCTAATTTTTCTTGTAACCGAGATATACAAACTCCTATAAAAAAATTGGTACACAAAAGCCATTTGTCTTTCACTTAATTACAAGTGTGCCACTCATCTATTTAATATCTAATCTCATATATCAAGTTTGATCCAACGGTCCACATGTGTACCTATTTTATCTATTTTAAGCTTGTACACCACAATAACGCCCCATATATATATATATGTAAATATATATATATATATATATATATATATATATATAATATTAATATATATATATATATATATATATGTATATATATATATATGTATATATATATGTATATATATATATATATGTATATATATATATGTATATATACATATATATATATACATATATATATATATACATATATATATATATATATATATATATATATATATATATATATATATTATATATATATATATATATATATATATATGTATATGTATATATATATGTATATGTATATATATATATATGTGTGTGTGTATATATGTATATATATATATGTATATGTATATAATATGTATATGTATATATATATATATATATATATATATATATATATATATATATATATGTGTGTGTGTATATATGCATATGTATATATATATATATATATATATATATATATATATATATATTTATATATATATATATATATTTTACTTTGAGTATAAATATAAGTAAAAATTGTGGGTCCCAGGAACCTATATAACTTGTGTTATAGGAGGGAGAGTGTTTTTCCAGTTGTGTGTTATTAGAATGTTATAGGGCATAGGTTGACGTGATGGGTACTATAACACGCATGACACCTAACTCTCTTAGTTATATGACATGACGGGTACTATAACACGCACGACACCTAGCTCTCTTAGTTACATATTGCATCATTCATGGCCAAGGGCGGAGCTACATGAGGACCGGGAAGCGTCCTGGAACCCTAGGCCTAAACCCGTTAGTCATGTGTTATTTATTTTCCATCTCGGCCCTCCCATCTACTGTTTTTTTGAAATTTTTTTTGTCTTGTCCCTCCAACAAAATTTTTTCTAGCTCTGCCACTGTTCATGGCTATCATTACTTTCAACAACAACCAATCAATCTCTAATAGATGGTCATAAACCACATTTGAGCTCATTGATTAGTTAATACATCATGAAGTAAGCAATTTATGTAATCTACATACATGATAGCATCTTGTTTACCTGTAATTTGGTTCAGCTTATGCTCAGAACTTGATCTGGAACCCTTATTCTTCCGCTAATAATTAACTGTCCTTTCTTTTAACCTTTTGGTAAGAGATTTTTTATTATTATTATATTTATGAAGAAAATCCGAGTGATATTATCACGTATAAAATACAAATTGATAAGCTTGTTTATCATAGATGGATATATAAAGACCTAATGAAGATATATTGTTGAAGTAAAACCTTGCGAGTAGGTCACACTTCTATGTATCGTCCTTCGGGGTGATTCCTTAGGACCTTGCTAACTCCTACACACAAGAGACACACGCGTTAGGCTCGCCCCTGGTTTTATCCCAAGGCCCACCTCCGGCGTGAGAATAAGTATCGGGCGGTTATAGTTTGAACAGTAATACGAGAGTAACAGTAGTAGGTGTAAGAATTCAATGCATATCATAAATGAGGTGTGGGTATTTATACTACCCACACCCACTATACCTACTTACCTCGGGACTAAGCGAGTTGACCTATGTCTGACCTAGTGAGTAGGTGTCAGGCCACGTGGGGAACACAATCCCGTGAAATCTGGAGAGGTGTTGGTTGACGGGACTATACAGTATAACTGTCGGCGGTGACTGTCAGTAGGCGCGTCCGGAGATGAGAGAGGAGTCTGGAAGAAACGAACGTCCGGACACATAAGAATAGTTTGGACGACATCGTGTCGTCCGGACACATACACCAACATGTCCCCCCCAGTATTGTAGCATCGGTTCTGAGCTGATGGTGCAATACTTTGATAATATCTTTATGCCTTTCGGTATTGTAGTATCGGTTGAAGACCTATGGTGCAATACTTTGATAATATCTTTATGGTTTTCAGCATACGTCGTTTGGACCAGTATTGCATTTGCCTCCGGTGCGAGTCCTTCGGACACATACACCAACATGTCCCCCCCCCAGTATTGCATTATTAGTAAAAGACTAATGATGTAATAATTAACAAATGTCTTATGGTCTTTCGTCCTGTATTGCTCGGACATGCCTTTCATCCTCGTGGTACATGAGCCGGTGGTTCATGAGATGAGTTGGGGTTTTTTTTAGACCATACACGCCCTCGTCTGTGTTTAATTTATACAGTTATTATGGAGGCACAAACTTATGTGTTACAAATAATACATAATCCTGGGCCACAAATTTAAGCGGGTAGACATCGGCACGAGGTCCGCTTTTAATTTGTCTATGATGCAATACTTTAAGGTATTTAACGTTACTTCCGATATTTCCTTTGCATGCTGTGATTGGATTACATAAGTGTTAGCCCGATGGTTGAAGGGCTCGTCAAGCCTTGTTGGGCTAGTTTAGTTGTAGGCCCATGGGCCGAATAAAATAGTACTTATTTGAATGTCAATAGCTGCGCGCCACGCGTATTTTCATCATGGATATCTAACGTTCCACAGTTTGCCACGTCAACGAGTGGCAGGCTGACGTGACCTTTTCGCTTGTTTCTAGGTTTTTTTTCCTATATATATCGGTTTATCTCTTCATTTTTTACTTTTAACTATGCATTCTCTTTCCTTTTCTTCTGTGTTATACATTTTCCACGACCGTTCGCCCGTTGAGAAATTCCGAGAGGTGCGTTTCACTCTTTCTTGTAATTATCTTTGGTATTTGTTCCGTCGGCATCCTTTTAGATATGGCCGTTGAGATGAGCGCACAGGGGAATCTCCCATTAGTCAGTAAGCTTGAGCCTCAGTCCGGTAGGATAGCTCCTAAGTTCGACATGCATGTACATACTTCCAAATTGACGCAGGGTGAGTTGGATCGTGTGGTTGGGGAATTCGGTATCCCCTTAGATTTATAGCCCACGCTTCCTCCGGCAGGCATGACCATGGATATGTTGCCGGAGGATAAAATAGGTATTTATGTTCACCAGCTGAGGACGGGGGGGTGTCAGGGTTCCTTTCTCGACATTTTTACTAGCGGTGATAGGATATTTTCGGGTGCACATTTCTCAGTTGGTTCCGATAGGCTTGAATAGGGTAACCATGTTTGAGATTCGCTGCTATAGTCTGGACGTGAAGCCATCCGTCCCCCTTTTCAGGGTTTTCTATAGATTGTGCAAGCAGGGGCACTGGTTTTCTTTTGAGAACCGAACAGGGGCGAGAGCCATGAAATGCTTTGAGGAGGTGTTGACCGGATTAAAACATTGGAAAGATCATTTCTTTTTGATCGACCGGAGGGCAATTCCACAGGCAATTCCGTGGAGGCATAGGGATTCCAAAGTTACCGACGAATTTCCGGGGTCGTATTCCGAAAGGGACGCTGAATTGATTGCCAAGAAGGTGATTCTCTTGAGAAAGCCTTCGGCCGCTCTTCTATGGATGACGGGGCTTAGTAGAGTTTTTGAGTATCCCGGATATAAGGGCGTTCTAAAGGATGTCGATGGGCATGGTAATGCAAATTTTCTTATTATCGTTTTATAGGGTCTGTTTGTTTCTCGGCTTGGCCTTGACTTATTGTGTGTGTTTTTTTTTTTTTTTTTTTTTTTTTTTTTTTTTTTTTTTTTTTTTAGTTCTTTCCATGGCGGAGTATTTGGAACTTCCGGTGGAGATTGGTGTTGAAGTTGGCAGGGGAGATCCTTTAGAAGAGGGGAACCAGAGGCCGAAGCGAACAACTGAGCCTTTGGCACCGGGGAGTGTAATTCCTGAGACCACTCCCTTACAGAAGGTAGTTGAGAGGCCAGACCTGAACGTGCTAACCGCTAGAGAAGAGAAGGAGAGGAAAAAGCAGGCAGCTGAGGCAGAGGAGAAGAAGAGGAATGCTGAGGGCCCATCGGTGGTTCAGAAGTCCAGGAAGAAGAAGAAGATTAAACGGAGGGAGGGAGATGAACCATCTGATCATACTCTTGATGTCTCCCCTATTCATCATGTTGAGCCGCAGGTGGCTGACAACACTGTAGGGAACCAGGGTGGAGGAGGAGGGCCGGAGCAGGAGGCTGGAGATGGGGATGGTAATCCGGAAGTTCAGGCATCTGAGCCTGAGCATACTACTGAGAACAATCCTGAGGGGCGACCTATTCAAAAAACTCACACGGAAAACCAACAGTCTTCTTCTGAAGGTAAGGAATATCCTTATTGATTTTTTTTATTTTATTTTGTGCTTATGTCTCCTCGTTACTTTTGCAGATCATTCGGCTCATTCAGATCATTCCATACATTCCCAGCATACTTCTATGGAACACCAGTCAGCCGGAGGAGGTAAAAAATTTGCCTTGTGATATCCCTTGTTATAGCCTTGTTTTCGTTTGAGTAATTTAATCTTGTTACAGATGAGGGTTTTCTCGAGAGGGAGCTTTTTATTTCCGGTTGGTCTCTTGCCAACAATGTTTGATTGGGCTCCTACAGAGCCTGCCGGGAGTTGCTGACACATCTCACACCTCCTGCCGAGAAAGCTGCTCTCGAAGAGTTGACCACTAGCCAGCTAGTTCATTTGGCGTATGAACAGGCCGGAGGTGGCGTTGCTATGCAGGCTGAGTTGCTTCGCCGATTCGATCAGTTGCTTGGTGAACACAACGAGTTGGACCGGAAGCATAAGGCTGGTATAGTGGAGCGCAGTGCGGAGCATGGTAGGTATGTGCGGTTGGTTGATGAGTTTAACGCCCTCAAGCAGGAGTTGGTTGATGTGCGATCCGGTATGTCGGCACGAGAGGAGAGTCTATCTGTTCAGTTGGTTGAGATGGAGAGAGATAGGGATGACTGGAGGAGAACAGCTGACTCTCGTGCTGAGGGTGTTAAGGAGTTGGAACAGGAGATGGGAAAGAGGGATGAAGCCATAGGGAGACTGGAGCAAGAGAATAGGGACTTCCTCGCTAAGGTTGGCCGATTGGAGATGGAGCGCCAAAATGTTGTGAAGGATCTGCTTCCGACTGCTTGTCAGCGGTTGTTTAGTAGTTCCGAATACAAAGAAAGTATGGGAAGGGTTTACAGCTTGTCATATACCGTTGGATTTCTAGATGGTCTTAAGTACGAGCGGAAAAAAGATGATCATGAAAGACTTTTGGGTAAGTTTGGCAAACTTAACATGGAAGCTCCCAGTATCTGGCAGGCGGAGTATCTGAAGTTGTTCGATGCCCAGTACCCATATATTCAAAAGCTTGTGGATTCCTACCGTCTGTCATTGGGCGACCTTATGAATCTCTTCCCTATCGTCGGTGCTTCGAAGCCGAAGCCCGTAGAGGGGGTCCGCCTCAACAAACCGGAAACTCTTCCGGTGTGAAGCATGTACAAGCTGAAGGTTCCTCCCTTGCGAAAAATGTCACTGAAAAAGACTCTTGATTGTCTTATTTGTTTCTTCTTTCGGATGAATGTAATAATAATAATTACTGTAGCCAGACATTCTGTACAATAACTCGTTTGTGACGTTTATTATTATTATTATTATTATTATTATTATTATTATTATTATTATTATTATTATTATTATTATTATTATTATTATTATTATTATTATTATTATTTTTATTATTATTTCTTGGACTTGATAGAATGATTGTTGCATGTACTTTCTGCATAAATGTTTTGTTCATGTGCGTCTTTGATGACGAGGTGCTTCTGCGTTCGGCTCATATGACTCGAAGTATTTCAGACGTCCGTATAATTTTTACCCAAGAAATGCTTGCATGACATTAAACACTTTGCTGTTGGAGGGTACCACATAATTCGTTACACGAGAGGGGAAGTGTTTATCTCTATCCGTTTAATGTTGTTCCGGAGTTTTTTTAAAAAAAATTTTGGGGAGATGTTTTTCATAATGCATCTAGTTTGCCGACGGAGTGTTTTCATGATCCGTTTAATTTACAGACGGAGAGTTTTTACGATCCGCTCACAGAGGAGGGAGTGTTTTACTCAATCCGTTTAATTTATAGACGGAGAGTTTTCACAATCCGCTCGCGAGGGAGGGGGTGTTTTCCTCAATCCGTTTAATTTACAGACGGAGAGTTTTCACGATCCGCTCACGAGGGAGGGAGTGTTTTCCTCACGATCCGCTCACGAGGGAGGGAGTGTTTTCCTCAATCCGTTTAATTTTCAGACGGAGAGTTTTCACGATCCGCTCACGAGGGAGGGAGTGTTTTCCTCAATCCGTTTAATTTACAGACGGAGAGTTTTCACGATCCGCTCACGAGAGAGGGAGTGTTTTCCTCAATCCGTTTAATTCACAGACGGAGAGTTTTTCACGATCCGCTCACGAGGGAGGGAGTGTTTTCCTCAATCCGTTTAATTCATAGACGGAGAGTTTTTCATGATCCGCTCACGAGGGAGGGAGTGTTTTCCTCAATCCGTTTAATTCACAGACGGAGAGTTTTTCACGATCCGCTCACGAGGGAGGGAGTGTTTTCCTCAATCCGTTTAATTCATAGACGGAGAGTTTTTCACAATCCGCTCACGAGGGAGGGAGTGTTTTCCTCAATCCGTTTAATTTACTTTTGCGGTGCAACCGTGGAATGCGTCATATAATCAAATTGGAAAATTGTTCCTCCGTAACATGGGAAACTATAAACTGCCATAAATACTAATAAGCTTCGGTTTACAATTTTACAAAAGACAACTTCACGGATTTATTATGTTCCAGACTCTGTTGGGTCCGAGCAGAGTGGTGCATCGGTTTGGCCCGGTACTTCAAGATCTCAATTACTTGCTGACTATTTTTGTACTGCTGGATTGCTTCCTTCTGGTCTTTCGACGTACTTGAAATATCAACGGCTGGATGGTGTCCGGTGGTCTTCATCTGTCTTTTCTCTGGTTGTGCCGTTAGGGTGACTATCCCTTCGGGCGTGGGAAATTTTATCATATAATGTATGGTTGAAGAGATTGCCCTCAGTTCTCCCAGTCCGGCTCTTCCCAATATTATGTCGTAGGGTGATGGAGACCTCACCACATAGAACTTCATGGTTGCTCTTCTGATCCTGAGTCGATTGCCAAAGCACACTTCTAGGCTGATCTTTCCCTTCGGCTTACTTGCTTTTCCAGAGAAACCCATTAGGGAAGTTTTTGTCGTTTCTATCTTGGCTTTTATCTTTGTACTGAGTTTATCGAAAAGGTGCTCGTACATGAGGTTTACAGACGACCTTTCATCCACATGTATTGTCCGGATTAGGTACCCTTCGACTTCACCTTTGATGATGAGGGGTTCGGTTGACAAGCATCGTGTCGCAATGGGAGGGAAGACTATTGGGACGTTCATCCATTCCTGATCGTGTTCTTCACACCCTTCGTTCTGTGTGGCCGGTAAACTCCTTATCATGTTAATTACTTTGGCCTTTCCCGTGTCATTCCTTTTCTGCTGATCGATGCCTTTACCACCATCCTGCTGTCTGAAACCTTTCACGAGGTGATCTAACTTGCCGGACTCTAATGCAAATGCCAGTTGTCTCTTTAATTGGAAACAATCATCGGTGATATGCCCCTTTTCCCTGTGGTACTCGCAGTACTTATCCAGATCCTCCTTTTTCGGTCTATTTCTAGTCGGGGGAGGGGTGGGTAGGTTCAGATGATGTTCTGTGGCTAAAATTTCTCTCGGGGGTTTTACCAACGACATCAGACCTGCGCGGGGGACCGCCGGTTTAGGAGCGTCATTTCGGCGGTAGCTACTTTTTCCGGAGACATAAGGGTGGTAGACGTCCCTCTGGCGATAATCGTTCCGACGTTCCCCTCTTGGCCTATCATTCTTGAAGCCTTGACCTCCTTTCCTGTTTGAATCGAATCCCTCGCCCTTCGGTAATCTGTATTACGGTATGCTTCTTCCGACCTTATGAAGTCGTCCACTCTAGTGAACATTTCAGTAACCGTGCGCGGTACTCTGTCGGAAAATTTTTTGGCGAGAGATGGACATTTGTGTGCACTCATGAAGGCGGAGATTCTCATAATTTCCGGTACACCGCTGATGTAACTCGCCTCGTCAGTCCATCTTTCCTTAAAATCCGGAAGGGATTCGTGAGCTCGTCGGGTGATTTTGGTAATCTCCGTGGGGTCCTTCGTACATTTCTTTCGAAGGGCGAATCTCGTCGAGAATTGCTCCCTTAATTCATTCCAGCTGTCAATGCTTCCAGGCTCCAACCTTTCAAACCACCCACCTGCTGCTCCGTCCAGGGTTTGCTGAAACATGCGGCACCATACCGGCATAGGCCATTCCCTTTGATTGGCGGCTCCAGTGAACCTGGTGAGATGATCGTTCGGATCCGTTGACCTGTCATAGAATCTCATGTTGAGCGGCATCACATGGGCCGGACCGGAGAACTCAACAATGCGGCGAGTGAACGGTGACCTTGACGTCTCTTTGAAAGGTTTGTGCAGGTCATCGTCCTTTTCTTCGCCTACCTTTTCCTTTCCCTGACTCGTATTCCCCTCTTCTTCGAAATTTAGCCGAAGCGGTTTAAGAGTGCTTCCGCTTTGTGCATTGTGCTTTTTGATTAGTTCCATTAGTGACGCAACTCGGCTAACAATCATGTCTTGGAGACTGGGAGAGTCCTCGGCCGAATTGTCATGCTGGTTTTGGTGGTTGTTGGTTTCATACCGGTTGCGGTTTTGATTATTACCAGCTTCGAACTGGTTGCGATTGTTGTCGGGCTCATACCGGTTGTGATTGTTGTTGGGTCCGTATCGGTCATGGTTATTGGTTTCGTGTTGGTCATGATTATCGGTTTCGTGCTGGTCACGGTTGTTGTTAGGTTCGTGTACGTTGTGATTGTTGGTTTCGTCTTCCCTGTCATCGAGACGTAGGGAATGAAAAGAGGAACCAGCCATTTCAATGCTCAGGTAGATTGAATAGCGGGTCCCACGGATGGCGCCAATTTGTTGAAGTAAAACCTTGCGAGTAGGTCCCACTTCTATGTATCGTCCTTCGGGGTGATTCCTTCGGACCTTGCTAACTCCTACACACAAGAGACACACGCGTTAGGCTCGCCCCGGGTTTTATCCCAAGGCCCACCTCCGGCACGAGAATAAGTATCGGGCGGTTATAGTTTGAACAGTAATACGAGAGTAACAGCAGTAGGTGTAAGAATTCAATGCATATCATAAATGAGGTGTGGGTATTTATACTACCCACACCCACTGTACCTACTTACCTCGGGACTAAGCGAGTTGACCTATGTCTGACCTAGTGAGTAGGTGTCAGGCCACGTGGGGAACACAATCCCGTGAAATCTGGAGAGGTGTCGTTTGACGGGACTATACAGTATAACTGTCGGCGGTGACTGTCAGTAGGCGCGTCCGGAGATGAGAGAGGAGTCCGGAAGAAACGAACGTTCGGACACATAAGAATAGTCCGGACGACATCGTGTCGTCCGGACACATACACCAACATATATCATCTAATTTAATTTCTTTTGATAAGTTGTACTCGTTTATTTGAAAAGATTTTTACTCGTTTTAAGTAAGAGTTAGGTTCTTAAATTTTTTAGTTAGTAGAATTAATACCAACGTAACTACGTAAGTATCAGCATATTTTCTAACACATATAATCATCGATTACTCTTTTGATGTTCTTTAAATGTATCAATCTTTCAGTAATGATGTACTTAATGATACCATCTCAATTATCGTCATCATTTCTACAATGATAACATGCAACTCTGTACTGAATCCATGAGACATCCTTTCTTAAAGTAAAATGAATTGTATACCTAAAACTAAAACCTAAATTTAGACCTAAGGATGTGATTGGTTCATTTGAAAACTTAATTGGTTAAAAATGATGAGAAATAATAAGTGTATGACAATTGTCATGAATTGTATGGATTAGGTCTGATGTTTTATACTTTTATGAATTAAGCTACCACTAATTATCTACTAATTACCTACTAGATCTAGAGAGAGAAAGCTAGAGAGAGAGAGAGATGGAAGGGAGATGATTACACACACTTAGTAATAAAACTTCTTAATTCATCAACCAACAACCCTCTCCCTTGGATGGGAGGGGTATTTATAGTTTTTTACAAGAGGTTGGGCTACTAGCCCTACTTACTTAACATAATACATAATTAACCATAATAAATGATAAAAACGACATAGCCCATGGGCCTTCTACACGGGCTGGGCCTAATAACAAACCTAAAGGCCTAAGCAACCTAATACAAATGATCAATACTTGAAATATTACAAAACGTGTTCCCAACAATCTCCCCCTAAGTATTGGTCATCAAGGTTGCTTGACGTCGTCTTTGCTTCTTTGGCTTTGACGTCTTCATAATCTTTGTTCTTTGTTCTTGATAGTGATGTGATACGATATGGTAGTAATCTGCCGTGTTCCAACGATCTTTGCTTCCGGTGTCTTCACGTCTTCTCCACCATGCTCATATTTCTTTTGACTTTGATTCTTCAACTTATTCTCAGTTCTTTGATCTTTAACTTTGTAAAAGGTTGTAGTACTTGAATCTTTAGACTTTTCTTTAACAATTCTGAACTTTTGATATTTCTGAGTCTTTGTGAGAACTTCTCTTTATGATATGAGCATGATGGAGTCTTGATGGTGGCTGAACTCCAGGTCTCCAAGCTCCGCAGCAGCAACAGCACGAACCAACCGGTACTTACAGGCTCAGACTTGAGATCATCAACAGTATAGTGTGAAGACTTTCTCAAATCCTAACCCAGACCGTTCTGAACCGGATTCCCCCGAAAGGGATAACACGGACACACCGAAGTGCACCCACGATTCAGTGAGTCGCTGGAGATCACCCCACGACTGTAGACCGTTTGGAGCAAACACTAAGCGTAACCCACAAGGAGTTACCGAAGTGACCTGCTATCAGAGTTGTTTGATGTTGCTCTGGCAGGATTTCCATTCAATCATTGATAATCACAATTGAGACTTTTCTCATGAATGTTCTCGGCAGATTGCTAAGATCTGCGAAGGACACTTTCTTAATTTTACATCTGCTGCCCATGATGTAGAACAACAGACTAATACTAAGTGTACCTAAGAGATCTTTTTATGAATCTCATGGCTCTAGACTCAATTAGTGCACATTTGTTTGGTCGTCGGAGGCGTGGAGCAGATTGCCTCCTTTTCAATATCAACACTCTCGTAATGAGAGGTCGATAGATTATGAAGGGTTCTCCGTGTGAATGAAACAAATGTCTTTTGAGAGACACTTGAGTGGCTTAGAAGGTTTATTAGTGCGTCACTGGGTCCATGACGTCTTTAGTCTTCAATACCGGTGATGCTCATCAACCAGTAGATTATGAATTGAACCCGGTGTCTGCCCTAAGGTTGAACAAATGGAGGGCTATTTCTTTTCACCCTTTTCTTTTGCTTTTCTTTTTAATTCTTCAACCCCTTCTTTCTCCGTTCATTCATTATCTCCTTTTTATCATACCTAGGACTTTCTAGTTCTAAACTATTGGTATTGTCCTTGGGCAGATCCCTCCGGCTCTGGCGGATCATAGGACGGTTTTCCCTAACCTTAGTCACCTTATAACTCCATGACTATCCTATTGATGCCATAAAACCAAAACCATTGAAAATCTCTCAAAGTGTTCATGATTGTAAAACACATTTTGTTAACACTTTGAGAGTTTTGTTATTTTCAGAAGAACTCCCCCTTAACATGTGCTCATATTCGTTAAAGTAAAATCTGCACATGTCGGGAAGAGTTGGCACTTTTTTGAATTGATTGATTTTCACTGAACCTGATCATCGCGAGACAAGCTTACATCACCAGTTGGACTGGCTTGAAATTATTACCCGTCCAGATCAGACTCAAAAATCATCGCTCGAAATTGGTACATTCTACTCAGACATATCCATTGCGAGACACGTTTACATCACCAGATAAACTGGCTTGAAATTATTACCCGTCCAGGATATGTCCTTTCGACTACTGATTGTTGTTATCGTCAATTCGAGGGTCAATTCTTGAGTCTTATACTCATGAGATATCATCGTTGCTTCCACCATATTTTAATCACATTTTCATTCTCCCCCTCAAAAATAGCATAATAATGTTGTTTTTGAAAAAAATTTTGATTAAAATATGCTCTTTTTGAGGTGTTTGTGGAAGAATGTCAAGAACGTTTGTAGATTTGGTACAAAGATTTTTTCAAATACTCCCCCTTAACAAGGGAGTACTTGTCCTTATGAGCAGAATGTTTAAAAAACGTTAGAAAACATTCTGGTTTTAATTCTGCTCATAAGTAAGAAGCTTTCGCTCCTTTTTTAGGATTGAGGCATTGAAGCGTACCTCAGGGTCCTTTCTTTACAAGAGCGGGTTGTACACTGTTATGTGTGCACAAGCCGTGGTCAATGATGAAATATAGATGAGATGATGATAAAATGAACAATCAATGAATTAGTACCAGTGTTCATTACTCAGGACGGCGAAACGTGAGAATGTTAGGAATTTTCACCCGACCTCCAACATAACCTTCCAACCGACGCATCTGCTCTCGAAACTTAATCTTCTTCTCTATCCTTTTCACAAACTTCCTTTCTTGTCTTTTCTCTTTCCCGCCCCACTTCAACTCTTTAGCCAACTTCTCATCCTTTAAGATCTTCTCAAGTTCAGTTTTGACTTGTTGGATGGTTGGGTCACTGAACTTGCGAAGATCTTCGAAACCTATAAACCTTGTACCAGCTTTCCTTCTATGATAATATACTCCAAATGGTTTGTACCCGAAGGTGTATGGCTGCAGATCACGAAGACTTTCAGGTACGAAGTCTGGCTTGGTGAGATTTAGCATGGTTTGATAACTTTCAACTCCCAGATGGACGTCTTCAACCCGTTGTCTAATCACAATGTTGCGAATGAAGATGAGAAGGGAGTTGATGATATCGTACTGAAGCCGTCCAGGGAGGTGTTCAAGTTTTCCCTGAATCTTCAATAGATACATGTCCTCGATATCATTGGGGTTAAGGAGAGGATAGTCAGCTTCGGTGAACACATACTCCTTATCATTGCTTCGTCTTACAATGATCTTTGTAAGAAAGTTATACCCATAAATAAACTCCGTTTCAGCACTGACGATAGACATAATCCTATGACTGCTCCATACCACGTCCCCTGTCCTTCTCTTGGCCATCATAAATTTGTAGTACAACCTCCGCAGATTTGGCCAATGATGGATCCCAAACACAGCATCTTCATTATACTTCTGTATCTTTCTGCTCCAAAGATTGTTGATTTGTTCTTAAAACCCCTCTAAGGCATACCTGGCTGCCGGGTATTTGGTAAGTGAGGTGGCATATCTGTAAAACCCCAAAATTACCACAATCTGAAATGACCAAAATACCCTATGAATTTGAAATTTTAAGAACTTATGAAATACGCTATAAATTAAAACTTGAGTTATATAACATGTTATGACTCCAAACTATACGATATGAACATATAACCTAAAGTAATTACCAAATGTTACGGGAACCTTATAATATAAAAGTATGGCACGTTTAAAAGGTTTATGTAGGCCAAAAGTAATTAAAAGTTTGTACACGATTTATACTTCAAGATATGGTAAAAATATTCAAGATAATTGAAAAGATATGATTTTTCCTTAGCCCCACAATATTCGGTCAACTCCAGCTGTATAACCTCCCATATATCTCCAAATTCCCTGCCATTCACAACCCGTATTCATAATTCACTCTCACACTTAAAACCCTAACTCAAACATACAAGAAGGAAACTCCATAATTTTCTCACATTTTGCTTCCAAGAAAACAAGGTACGAGGTGGGTCGTTGGCGTGGTGATCATGGTAGCAAGGAGGGGTGATCTGTTCGTGGGTTTCCAAGGTAGTATCGTGGGCGTGTTCATTCGAAGAAGTGTATTGTGTGCGAAAGGAGTTGAGTCGTGGTCTTCTTTCTGTTTCGCTGTGTTCAGTCTCGTAGGTATCACCATCTTCTTTCTCGTTTGTCATTTTTACAACATTCTTATAACATAAAGGTCTAATAATATAATAGGCTAAACGATCATGACCGTCTAATCTTAATGCTATTCGTTTGTTTCGTTCGTTTGTAATATGAATCACAAGGGTATACGTAGCATGAAATCATAGAAACTATAACCTACATATATGTCGATCTCGGTTCTGTTTTGCTGTTCGAATAAGTTTAATAAATACGCCATGGAACTGAGTATAAGGACATTCATATGGCCTCTTTTCTATGTTTTAAAAATCAGGATACAACTGCAAGTTATGATCTTTTATATACGAACTAGAAACTGTTTTTTTTTAAAAAAAAAACATAAAGGAATATGAAGTTGGAACATGCGAAGGATATATACACTATGTATCAAGAACTAAATATAAAACTCAAATAATGATAAGATGGGAGTACATCTTCTTTCACGTGGACAAGAGTTGGTTTTATGTGAGTGCATGTAATCTGTGTTGAAAATGTTTTAAGTAGATACGTATGAGTGAGTTCGAGTGTGTAGCATAAGTATACAAATTGGCGGGCTGGAGTATGTGTTATTACATGAGAGGGTTGGACTCGTGTCATGTGTGAATACTATGTGTGGTGTGTGTTTGTAGTGTGATTTTATGTTGTGTGAATACGGTAAACATGAGGTCTTGGTCAAGTTATATTGAATCTGCATACATGGGGGTCATAAAGCTAAGATTTTATGTGTCAATATGGTGTGTACATGGCTATTACATAAGTCGTGTACATGGGGTTTTTCTGGGAAAATCATGGGTCGTTTTACTCGTGTGTATGCAGCGTTAATATGGGGCGTATAGTGTTGTGGAGTCGTGATTAATGTGGTGTTAGTATGTGGTGTTTTGGTCCAGTAGAAGGGTGTTCGATGTGGTGTTTAACATGGCTGAGATAATTATTCGAGTAACGTTTTGGTGAATTAAAAATGGAACTAACCGGTGCTTAACTGGAAATGGATTTAACATTTGAGTTGTGGCTATTTTGAATGCATGAGTGTCCTTATTGATGGATTATACGGATGGGTACTAGAATGAGTGTGTTGCATGTAACGAGAGTGTTTGCATGAATGTGGGTGAGTGGAGTGGTCAAATCGTGTACTAACTAAATTAAAAAGAAGGTCGTGGGTCATCGAGTAGGGTGGTGTAGATGAGTTTGAGTGTGTTCGAGAGTGGTGAATGAGTATAGGAATGGGTTTGTCTCGGGCTTATTTTAAGACGGAAATACATTTAATATGGCTTATAAATCGGCCAAGTCCTAAATTGGTCGTTATGAAATTAATTTACCATATGAACTCTAAGCTTAATCATTTGACGTATATGAACCTTAAACTTGGGAAATTTTCATATTTAACCCTAAACTTTGTAAATTACACTTTAAATCATAAACTATAATACTAGTAAACCTTTAAATTTATTTAAATTATCAATTATAACCCTATAGTGTCAAAGTTACTTAATTTGGGAAACTCACCTAAATATGGAAAGTTACTAAAAATGGATAGCCGACTAAAATAAGTAATCTGATTTAAATAAGATGTTAATAATAAGACGATCATGTATTCGTGTAGATTCGCTGAAGAAGGAGTTTGCTTCCGATCTTTATGTTTCTATTTGTGTTTTCACTTGCGGTCTAAAGTACAGATATTCTACCCTTTTTCAGTAAGGGTGTCTTCTTTCTCATGACTCATTGATCTTGATTCGTTTTTAAGATTCCCTAAGCCATTGCTATGTTCCCTTACACTTTGGTTCGTTTGTTTGATTCGTTTTGACTTTGATGTTCGATATGACCCTTTTTGTTTTGAGCCTCTATAATGATCCATTTGATATTCGTTCGTGACCTTGTGATATTAGTGTTCGAATCACTAGATACTTCGAGGGTTCATTTGATTTTGGTAAATATATGTGAAAACCTTTTCGATTATACCGTGGAAATGTTTTGAGGAAAACTTATTTTAAATTGATGTTTATGAAAAATGCGATACCACTTTTAATTGAAATTTGGCTAAGCTTTTATAAAAACTACGTTTAAAGACTATTTTTGTGAAAACCGTTATTAAAGATTATTTTTATGAAAATCATTTGATAAAGATTATTTTAAATGAACCATTTGATTTTGAACATTTGCTTTGATATTGGGACTTTGACCATGATTCGATGACTTAGACTATTTGAACCTTTGCTATGATTTGGATCTTTGCTGTGGTTTGGACCTTTGACCCTTCAGTTTGATACCCGAGCCAAGTTCGTTTCCTAGCCATGAAGGTAACATGGCCGTGTCATTGATGCACCAGTGGCATGACTCACGTGTGGGTGAGTGATTTCTCACACCGTCCCCATCTTGTTCGTTGCATGCACATTATATTTATTATGGCCTATATTATTGTTCGGGGGGCGTATGGGTTGCAATCCTAGGTTCGTGTCTGTGTTCGTGGACTTAACGTGATTTGATATTATATATTGTTCGGTGACTGATGCTGAGTGCAATCCACGTCTTTCACAAGTTCGGGAGTTAGCTACTCCATTTGAAGAATGAGGACACCCCTCATATTATCTGATTATCTGAGAGGTCTCCCCTCTATATGATTTTGAAGACATGGTTACTATATTTGGTTCGTGTTCGGGCTCGTGGTGGATTACTGACCTATCCTTTTCTTTCTTACTTTGTACCTTTGTCTATACCTTATGTTATTCCATTGCACTATACCATATATGTTCGTTTCCTTTTTGCTTTCGTTTTCGTTTATATATATCTGTTCACTGGACTTTTTAAGCTCAGCCGCATTTCTTTTCCTGTGGCAGGTTTAGTAGGGAGCTGGGAATGAGTGGAGAGTACCTTGGACTTAGAAGACTTGATAATTATTCTGGATTAGAGTTGATTAGAAGATATTATATTTTTAGAATTTGTATTCACATTTGTAACCTTGTAAATTCAGTATTTCATTTGTAACCTTTGAGAATTCTTGTATTACTTGAAATGTATGCTTTGTTTTGATCTGATATGAAGACATTCGTGTGTCATCTTTACCCTTATCGGGTTGGGGTGTTACAATTATGGTATCAGAGAAACAGGCTGCGATTCGTAATACATTTACCCTTGGCCTGTGTAAGTTAGGACCACCAAGTTTTCCCTGTAGGTGCTCGTAAGACAACCTTTGAAAATTTTCTTTAGGATTTCCCCATAGGAACTTAAGTTATTACCGGTGAGGAATGGGTAGACTAGGACATCTATGTAAGTAGCATTGCTTCCGCATCACTCTGATTCGTGCCTCTGCCTTTAGATATGCCTTATAAGAACATTTGTCTCAGAAGCTAGAAAGTTTTGCAACCTAAGTTTAGTAACCAAGTAAGTTTGGAATTCCTCGAGAACTACATGGATACCTTGCACCATTTAAGTTTCACTTCCTGATTTTGATCTCCACTTCTGATCTGTTTGATAAACAGTTTGATACTTTCTGACCATCCCGAAGGTCATTTGACCTTAATGTGTTTGACACATTCTATGAAATCATTACCCGTGCTGGATATAAATGTATCATCTGATACTACTCAGTCTTGCAAAATCCATTACTACTCCTATGAGAACCTTGGAAATTATTAACCACGGATATAGGAAGTTTTATTCCCTCCCTTGAATGATTAAACTTTCCTGCCAACCAGTTCCTTTGGAAGGATATGATGTAAACACTATCTCAGTATGGATTTGTTAACTAAGCATAATGATGCTGACAACTGATATCCCATACGTCTCACTTTTTACAACCTTACGTTGTTCGTATTTCCAATGATGCACATTGTACCTATCATTTTGCTAAGGAGCTAAGCAAGATTCCAACACCTTGAACTATTCGCTTATCTATCTCAACACCTTGATGAACCATGTACTTGACTCTGATATATGAACTATCCATCTAGTTTAACGACCATATTCGTTCTGCGGATCTGTTTACTCTTGGTATAATTGACCTTGAGGTCTTTTGGTTATGGATTGGATGACTTATGTAAAGCTACCATGGACTACCATATCCGATATGTGAACTTTAAACAATCTACTTCGTTCTACTTTAGCTTTGATGACTCTCAATCACTTAAATCTGTTAAGATTAATGTTGCTATGGAAGCACTTACTCCGATCTAGTTTGATTGTCAAATTTCTCCTGACACCTATTAGTATCCACCCTTAGGAAGCTCTGGCATTACAAATTTTTTCTGGTGAACCTCTTGGAATTCCCTCCTGCTTGGGAGGTAGAATTGACTTTGAACCGATCTCAATTAATGAAACCATGATGCCATAGAAGTTGAGAGATTGAAGGAGCTGATGGAATATGATTTTGTTCACCTCAGTGTTCTCTTTGAATGCTCCTATTGGTTTATGAAGAAGAAAGAGGGAAGTATGCCGCGACGTATCGACTATCGTGAATTTAACCGTATCACTATCCAAAATCATTATCCATTTCCGCGTATCAATGATTGATTTGTTCTATCTTTGAAACTCCGTATCAGACGGCCTCATTTAATGTTTGAAGGACTGAAGAAGCAACCACAAGAACTTCTAAGAAGGGAGATGACTAACTGAGAGTAACCTCCGTGAAGCATTTCAGTTTTATGCGTGAAGAGGAAGATATGTGATGTGAAAGTAGATATGAAGTTTTCCCTGAGACGATTCATGAAGCTGCTTTCGTACTCGTTATGATCATTATGAGTTTTAGATGATGCCAATTGTATTAGCTAATAGAATCATGTTTTCGCGAGTAGTTGGACAATTATCATAGTATGACAGTGTGTTTGTGCTCAGAGACGAAAGAGGAACACGTAGATCATCTTCGTATTAAGTAGAATGACCCTTTGTTTTGGAAGAGTAGATTTAATTGGCGTTCAGAGATTGTAGCAGACAACACTACCAGGTATCCTATGATGACAGCAGTTTGAGTTGGCGAATTTCGAACTGTGCTAGAAGACCTGTCAAAGACACGTAGTCTTGCTTCTCTATTCATTTTAGTTGTACTAGATGAATTGAGAGCAGAAGCAGACTCGCGAATGGAAGAATGCACGGTGATCATGTCAGAGATTCACGTTACCACACCACAGTGTCCAGAAGAGGTGCCGAAGGCTTGAGGGACCAGACTCAAGTTTATAATTCCTTTCCACCCTATGATCATATATACAGACGTAGACAGACTACTTGGAATTGGAAGAGATTTGAAATCATGTATTTGAATGGATGAATTGTGAAGCGAACATTTGTGTTTGGGAGAGTTGATTCTGTGAAGGATGAAGCCATTGATGACGTATTTCACTTCCTCTCAACCTACTCAAGTTTCCGTTATCTGATGATAAGATCCCTTGAATGAGTTATGTTCCCTATTAGAAATTCCGTTCTGTGTTCGTTATGTGTTTGTTGAATGATGGTTTTGTTATGAGAACTATGATGAATTGTGGAAGACCTGACGCTTTTGACGACAAACTTCATTTGATGCTTACTAATTCCGTTACGCTATTTGTACGTTCTGTTTCTCCGATTTTGAATTCGTAATGATGATCGATTCAGTCCAACCTTAGGAGGTAGAAGGACTGATAGGTGGTTACGATAAGTTGTTTTGTTCACAACTTGGGATAGAGCATGACCATCATGGGGGCATATTTATATGATGCTAGTATTATGACGCCTGATCAACGTGATAATACTTACATCATATAACGTGCACTTATTGTGATCATAGGATATTTCGAGAAGTGCCTTAGGAGCCTTAGAATTTTGATAAGCTGTTTGAGAATTTTTGCGTTAGTGAGACTTTAGGTTCGTTCCACCTATACGCTTAATCTGCTTTCGCCGTTATACGATTTGATACATTTGGATTCTCGACACGCGTTAGCTGACCTCTATATTTCCGATAAGAATCTTAGGTTCTGTTTTAGAGCCTCTGCTGTTTGATGATATCAAACAATCTGTTTTCTGTACGTTCTCATCTGATCTGTCTAATCAAATTCTATGGGCGATATATCTGTCAAAATCCTACGTATTTCCTGTATCTCTCCCGAGAGAATACGATTATCATCTATTACGTTTGGTATATTATTCTTTTGATCTGGATTCAGTATGGTATGTCTTTCTGAGAAAGCCGAAGGTATTTTGATCAACAAGATAGAGTCATGAGAAACAAGTCTTTCACATTTCTGTTCACTATCCATTGTGTTCCGTTTCGTTCAACTTCAATTTTCGAGGACGAAAATTTTTTTTAGAGGGGAAGAATTGTAAAACCCCAAAATTACCACAATCTGAAATGACCAAAATACCCTATGAATTTGAAATTTTAAGAACTTATGAAATACGCTATAAATTAAAACTTGAGTTATATAACATGTTATGACTCCAAACTATACGATATGAACATATAACCTAAAGTAAATACGAAATGTTACGGGAACCTTATAATATAAAAGTATGGCACGTTTAAAAGGTTTATGTAGGCCAAAAGTAATTAAAAGTTTGTACACGATTTATACTTCAAGATATGGTAAAAATATTCAAGATAATTGAAAAGATATGATTTTTCCTTAGCCCCACAATATTCGGTCAACTCCAGCTGTATAACCTCCCATATATCTCCAAATTCCCTGCCATTCACAACCCGTATTCATAATTCACTCTCACACTTAAAACCCTAACTCAAACATACAAGAAGGAAACTCCATAATTTTCTCACATTTTGCTTCCAAGAAAACAAGGTACGAGGTGGGTCGTTGGCGTGGTGATCATGGTAGCAAGGAGGGGTGATCTGTTCGTGGGTTTCCAAGGTAGTATCGTGGGCGTGTTCATTCGAAGAAGTGTATTGTGTGCGAAAGGAGTTGAGTCGTGGTCTTCTTTCTGTTTCGCTGTGTTCAGTCTCGTAGGTATCACCATCTTCTTTCTCGTTTGTCATTTTTACAACATTCTTATAACATAAAGGTCTAATAATATAATAGGCTAAACGATCATGACCGTCTAATCTTAATGCTATTCGTTTGTTTCGTTCGTTTGTAATATGAATCACAAGGGTATACGTAGCATGAAATCATAGAAACTATAACCTACATATATGTCGATCTCGGTTCTGTTTTGCTGTTCGAATAAGTTTAATAAATACGCCATGGAACTGAGTATAAGGACATTCATATGGCCTCTTTTCTATGTTTTAAAAATCAGGATACAACCGCAAGTTATGATCTTTTATATACGAACTAGAAACTGTTTTTTTTTTAAAAAAAAACATAAAGGAATATGAAGTTGGAACATGCGAAGGATATATACACTATGTATCAAGAACTAAATATAAAACTCAAATAATGATAAGATGGGAGTACATCTTCTTTCACGTGGACAAGAGTTGGTTTTATGTGAGTGCATGTAATCTGTGTTGAAAATGTTTTAAGTAGATACGTATGAGTGAGTTCGAGTGTGTAGCATAAGTATACAAATTGGTGGGCTGGAGTATGTGTTATTACATGAGAGGGTTGGACTCGTGTCATGTGTGAATACTATGTGTGGTGTGTGTTTGTAGTGTGATTTTATGTTGTGTGAATACGGTAAACATGAGGTCTTGGTCAAGTTATATTGAATCTGCATACATGGGGGTCATAAAGCTAAGATTTTATGTGTCAATATGGTGTGTACATGGCTATTACATAAGTCGTGTACATGGGGTTTTTCTGGGAAAATCATGGGTCGTTTTACTCGTGTGTATGCAGCGTTAATATGGGGCGTATAGTGTTGTGGAGTCGTGATTAATGTGGTGTTAGTATGTGGTGTTTTGGTCCAGTAGAAGGGTGTTCGATGTGGTGTTTAACATGGCTGAGATAATTATTCAAGTAACGTTTTGGTGAATTAAAAATGGAACTAACCGGTGCTTAACTGGAAATGGATTTAACATTTGAGTTGTGGCTATTTTGAATGCATGAGTGTCCTTATTGATGGATTATACGGATGGGTACTAGAATGAGTGTGTTGCATGTGACGAGAGTGTTTGCATGAATGTGGGTGAGTGGAGTGGTCAAATCGTGTACTAACTAAATTAAAAAGAAGGTCGTGGGTCATCGAGTAGGGTGGTGTAGATGAGTTTGAGTGTGTTCGAGAGTGGTGAATGAGTATAGGAATGGGTTTGTCTCGGGCTTATTTTAAGACGGAAATACATTTAATATGGCTTATAAATCGGCCAAGTCCTAAATTGGTCGTTATGAAATTAATTTACCATATGAACTCTAAGCTTAATCATTTGACGTATATGAACCTTAAACTTGGGAAATTTTCATATTTAACCCTAAACTTTGTAAATTACACTTTAAATCATAAACTATGATACTAGTAAACCTTTAAATTTATTTAAATTATCAATTATAACCCTATAGTGTCAAAGTTACTTAATTTGGGAAACTCACCTAAATATGGAAAGTTACTAAAAATGGATAGCCGACTAAAATAAGTAATCTGATTTAAATAAGATGTTAATAATAAGACGATCATGTATTCGTGTAGATTCGCTGAAGAAGGAGTTTGCTTCCGATCTTTATGTTTCTATTTGTGTTTTCACTTGCGGTCTAAAGTACAGATATTCTACCCTTTTTCAGTAAGGGTGTCTTCTTTCTCATGACTCATTGATCTTGATTCGTTTTTAAGATTCCCTAAGCCATTGATATGTTCCCTTACACTTTGGTTCGTTTGTTTGATTCGTTTTGACTTTGATGTTCGATATGACCCTTTTTGTTTTGAGCCTCTATAATGATCCATTTGATATTCGTTCGTGACCTTGTGATATTAGTGTTCGAATCACTAGATACTTCGAGGGTTCATTTGATTTTGGTAAATATATGTGAAAACCTTTTCGATTATACCGTGGAAATGTTTTGAGGAAAACTTATTTTAAATTGATGTTTATGAAAAATGTGATACCACTTTTAATTGAAATTTGGCTAAGCTTTTATAAAAACTACGTTTAAAGACTATTTTTGTGAAAACCGTTATTAAAGATTATTTTTATGAAAATCATTTGATAAAGATTATTTTAAATGAACCATTTGATTTTGAACCTTTGCTTTGATATTGGGACTTTGACCATGATTCGATGACTTAGACTATTTGAACCTTTGCTATGATTTGGATCTTTGCTGTGGTTTGGACCTTTGACCCTTCAATTTGATACCCGAGCCAAGTTCGTTTCCTAGCCATGAAGGTAACATGGCCGTGTCATTGATGCACCAGTGGCATGACTCACGTGTGGGTGAGTGATTTCTCACACCGTCCCCATCTTGTTCGTTGCATGCACATTATATTTATTATGGCCTATATTATTGTTCGGGGGGCGTATGGGTTGCAATCCTAGGTTCGTGTCTGTGTTCGTGGACTTAACGTGATTTGATATTATATATTGTTCGGTGACTGATGCTGAGTGCAATCCACGTCTTTCACAAGTTCGGGAGTTAGCTACTCCATTTGAAGAATGAGGACACCCCTCATATTATCTGATTATCTGAGAGGTCTCCCCTCTATATGATTTTGAAGACATGGTTACTATATTTGGTTCGTGTTCGGGCTCGTGGTGGATTACTGACCTATCCTTTTCTTTCTTACTTTGTACCTTTGTCTATACCTTATGTTATTCCATTGCACTATACCATATATGTTCGTTTCCTTTTTGCTTTCGTTTTCGTTTATATATATCTGTTCACTGGGCTTTTTAAGCTCAGCCGCATTTCTTTTCCTGCGGCAGGTTTAGTAGGGAGCTGGGAATGAGTGGAGAGTACCTTGGACTTAGAAGACTTGATAGTTATTCTGGATTAGAGTTGATTAGAAGATATTATATTTTTAGAATTTGTATTCACATTTGTAACCTTGTAAATTCAGTATTTCATTTGTAACCTTTGAGAATTCTTGTATTACTTGAAATGTATGATTTGTTTTGATCTGATATGAAGCCATGCGTGTGACATCTTTACCCTTATCGGGTTGGGGTGTTACAATATCTCTTCTCAGGGTTCGTGTTACCGTACATGAGGTAATCTAAATCTTTGTTGAAGAAGTGTGCTATGGGTAACTTGAGGTTGTGAGGTGGTCCGACAAGAGGTAAGGGTTGCGTGTAGTTTCGAGGAGGTAACGGTTCTACAGATAATTGTTCTTGCGTCCAGTTGATGTTATCGTTTAGGGCTCTGGCTACTTGTTCAACGTTGTACTCGAATTCCAGCTCCGATGTTGAAACAGTTGAAAATTCTATGAATCCACTTTTGCGAACTCTGATGATGTCTTTCAGACCTAGTTGCTGGACTTTCATCACCTTTTTCAATCGTTTGGCGAAGTCTACAACTGATCCTTCCACTGGTTCAGCATTGTCATCGACAGAATAATCGTCAACCATTTGATCAAACCAATCATACTTGGGAGCTGATGAATCAACCCACTCAGGTAATGGAACATCTTTAACAGTAGCAGAAGGAGCAACTACTTCTTGGATTAGAATAGGAGCAATTGGAGTTTCATGGTCAGAGCTTGGATCATCAAAGAATTCTGTAGCTTCAAATGCTCCGCCTCCACGAGAAGGAATAAATGTTGTTTGGCTGCCTTTCTTTGTTGTGCCAGAAGAGGGTGTGGTGGAAGTCCGACCTGTTAATGATGATGGCTTTGTCCTTTTCTTTCCATGAGCATCTGGATCATCTTCATGTCGTCTTTTGGTTGATTTGGTGGGTTTGCACGTGTCAGTTAGTACTACAACTTCCTCTTCTTCTGCTTTGATGGATTCCTTAAGTGCCTCTCGAAGCTTTGCTTCCTTGGGATCATCTTTAAGTTCTTGCAACATCATCCTTTTGCTTTCTAATCTGGATGTATGTTGTGGCACTGTTCTGAGTGTGATTGGAGTGGTTTTGACCATCTTTGAGACTATTTTCTCCAAGTCCTTCTGGACGTATTGTTTGATCAATCTGGGAATGGATTCTTCAAGAAGCTTTTCTACTTCAGCAGTTATCTGAGTATTGATTTCTTCAACATTCTTGGCTGCTTTATCTTCAGCTTCACTGATCTTTTGATATATTACTTTGTGTTCTTCTACTTTCTGTTTCATCTCATCTTCAAGTGCTTGAACCTTTTGTTTTATCTCATTGTACTCTACTGTGGACTGAGCCATAGATGAAGGTTGTGGTGAGGAAGGTATGTTAGTGTCAATTTGTTGTTCCTGCGAATCCTTTTCACTTTCTTCACCATCATCATTATCATCATTGTCTGTATCAACTTTTTCATCTTTATCATCATCATCATCATCATCATCATCATCATCATCATCTTCATCATTATTATCATCTTCATCATTTTTCTCATCTTCCTCATTTTTACCATCTCTGTCAGAATCTTCATCTTCAGAACCAGAAGCCGATAGATCGTATGCATCAGAACCATCACTTTCTTCCTCAGAACTTCTAAGAGTTGTCGATTTAAAGCCCTCTGATTCTTCTGGTTGTTCAATAATATGTGATGCAGATTCTCCTCTTCTAAGTTTTCCTTGTCTCTTTTCTTCCTCAGCCTGTTTCTTTAAACTTTCTTTTCTGGCCTTCTTTAATGCTCTTTTGTCTTCTTCTTCAGTGAGGGGTTCTCGGATTGGAGAAAATCGTGTTGATGTGAACTTGATAGATTTGCCCCTTCCCGGTTTTAGAGTCTTATCTGAGGTGGCTAAAGCAGACTTGAATTTCTCAGCGCCTTTTCCTTTCTCTAGATTCAACCTTTCTTCTTCTTCTTGTTCTTCTTCATCAGATTCATCCCTTAACTGCATCTCTGAAGTTGGTTTAGAAACCACTTTCTTTTTCTCAGGAATTTTTGATTTCTTTGATCGAACAGTCTTGGCTCTGGCTGGGATGTCTTTTCCCTTTGGTGATTGTGTATCTTTTGGTTTGCCACCCACCATTTTAGCCTTAATTGCTTCATCATACTTCTTGTACGCTTCTGTGTTCTTAAGTTCTTCACTCAACAGGTATGGTGGAATTCTTTCCCCTTGGATTGAAGAATAGCTTAGAACTTTGGTGAGAATACGGTCTCGTTTCTCAGTATGCATCTTTTCAGTCGAAGGACGTTTGAGTTCAGGGTGTCTTTGTATAAAGCGTGAGATGAGAAGTTTCGTGAATCTTGGAAATGGAATGGGTGGTAGATCTGTACTCTGACGAAACTTGGTGCCAAGAAAGACCATATCCTTCCAGATAAGATTTGCAAAGTCTAGGTGTTTCAGATTGATTACCCCACAAAAGAATTGCAGGTGTTCCATTCTCGGATGTTCTAACCCAGTTGCTTTTCCAGTGATACAATTGATGAGAATTGAGTACAAAGTTAGCCAAGGTTGAGGGAAATATTTTCTCTCCACTTTGTAGCTTGAAGTTATCTCAACATCTTGTTCATCATAACCAATAAGCTTTAGTGTTCTGATCATTTCTTCAAGAGTGGGATCCTCCTGGAATTCTGAGAAATCTCCTGTGACTGCTCTTGGAAGGTTTAGTTCAGCTCTAAGTGATTCAACCTTGAATGTGATTATTGTGTTTTCGAGTGTAACTGTCATAGTCTCTTCGTCTTTGCTTATGATTAGTGATTCCCAAAACTGATACAAGTAGACTTCAGGAACACTGGCGGTTTTTGAAAAAGTTGGACTAATAAAGTATCTTTCCAGAATATCCCTGATGATGATACACGTTTCATGGCACTTAAGCTTCTGAAACTCAATCCTTGAATTGCAGTAACCAATCTGTCTTTTCTTTCCTTCTGGTTGTCTGTTGATAGATGCTTGTAACATGGTGCGAGACATTGTTTATCTGTTTAATGCAAACACCAATAGCAATACCAAGAACACCATATATATGTGTTAGATAAGTGACCATGATACAATGACTCTATCCTATAGTACATTCAATACCAGATAGAACATATAGCATAAAACATATATCCAACAATATACATGACAGATCATAGCATCTCGGTTACTGAACCAGTAATGACAACACATAAGTCACATACAACACAAGGTTATACTCATACAGTTACATAACACCATTATTAGACAACAAGCAAGTCACAATCAATTGAAACACAAGATAAGCAGTCACATACAGATTCAACTTTAACACAGCTATGGCTAAACACAGGAATAGCTACAATTGCACAATTAAACTCTAAGTCTGCACATTCAATCATTGGTTCAACTGTGAAGTCTGGTTCGATTGTTATGACCTGGTTCGACTAATCTGTCCTCGTTCGACTAATCATTATATGGTTCGACTACGTGGTTCAATTAAGGATACTCGATCAAGTAATTCTGTCGTTCGATTAGTGTAGTCGTTCGACTAATTTTGTCGTTCGACTAAATTGGTCGTTCGACTAGATTGGTCGTTCTACTGATTAGATCGTTCGACTAATTTGGTCGTTCGACTAATTTGGTCGTTCGACTAGTTTGCTCGTTCGACTAGTTAGGTCGTTCGATTAAACTATTCGTTCGACTAAATTGGTCGTTCGATTAGATAAGTCGTTCGACTAAACTTGTCGTTCGACTAAATCAGTCGTTCGATTAAATTAGTCGTTCGACTAATTTACTCGTTCGACTAGGTTTAGTCGTTCGACTAGTTTGAGTCGTTCGACTAAAAACGAATCGTTCGACGTAATTGGATGTTATCTCCTAACTCGGAGATAACATGATCTTCTTGAGTCCTTCAATCTCCTCAGAAAATATATACATTAAGCAATAATCCACATAGTCAAAGCAGTCCAATTATCACTCGTTCGACTATTAAACCGAACCCTAAGTCAAGAACATGCTCACATAATGTGTATTACAATTGATAAATCCTTATTCACAACACATAATAACCTGTTAAGCATACTTTCTTTCACTCAATAGGTTCTCAAATCAATAATTCAAGAAATGCCCAATTCGATTGAATCTTATCGAGATGCTAACAGTTATAATAAGCAAATAACACTCAAAAACAATCAAGCAATCAATATTGAGTCCTAATGAATGCTTACAATAGATCAAGATTAAAGAACTAGTGATTCTTGGTTCGTTCGATGAAATAGGCGGGCTATGGTTCGTTCGATGAAATAGAGAGAGAGGGAGACGAAAATGAGAGTGTTTTGTGTGAATTTTGACTAAGTCAGAATTTGCATTTTATAATCCAAAAACACTTTCAACATATGGCACCTTTGGTCCTTAAACTTGTTAACCTATTCATTTTAAAGTCCAAAACTAACCTAAATGTTATAAGTTAACACTTTTTAAGTCCTTTATGTCCAACTTATTATTCTTTTAAACCCTTGATAGTCTTGATTAGATAGATAATTGTTATGAAGAATGATAAGATGACGAAGAAAGGTGAACAGTGTGCAAAGATATCTCCCCCTCAAAATATGATCAATGTTTGAAATATCGGAATAAATTTGAAAGATTGAAATCATATTTTGAAGAAAATTTACATTTGCACACCTTAATAGTTGTTGTTGTTGTTGTTGTTTTTTTTTTTTTTTTTTTTTTTTTTTTTTTTTTTTAATATATATACAAGATAGTGAGAGAGCATGACTCGATTAGTTGTTCTTGAGAAAGTTCGTTAATTCTTGAGGAGTCAAGCATCTCATTCCAATTTGGTGAACCAGTTTCACAAAACGATCATGAGGTAAAGCCTTCGTGAAAAGATCCGCCAATTGGTGTTCCGTTCCCACAAAATACAACTCAACGGTACCCTGCTCCACATGCTCCTTGATGAAGTGATATCTGAGAGCGATGTGTTTGGACTTGGAATGTTGCACTGTGTTGCACGAGATAGCGATAGCACTTTTGGAGTCACAGTACATCGGGATTTTGTTGAATATGTAACCATAATCCATCAGTTGTGATCGCATCCAAATGATTTGAGCACAACAGGCAGACATGGCTACATATTCTGATTCCGTGGATGAAAGAGACGTACAATCTTGCTTCTTTGACTGCCAGGACACCAGCTTATCACCTAGGAATTGAACACCACCGGATGTGCTCTTTCTTGTATCAATACATCCCGCATGATCCGCATCTGAAAAAGCAGTTAGTGCAAAACCAGAATCCTTTGGATACCAGATCCCCAAATTAATGGTTCCCTTGATGTATCTAAGGATTCTTTTAACAGCAAATAAATGTCTTTCTGTTGGGTTAGACTGATAGCGTGAACATAAGTATGTGTCAAATACAACATCCGGTCTGCTAGCGGTGAGATACATGAGAGACCCAATTATACTACGATAATTTGTAGGATCAGTGGGTTTCCCATGTATGTCAGCATCTAGCTTCGGGGATGAGGAGGACATAGGGGTGTTATAGGTGTCACTAGATGTCATGCCATGCTTTTTTAATATTTCTTGTGCATATTTAGACTGACTCAAGAATATACCACGAGGTGATTGGTGAACTTGTAATCCTAGGAAAAAATTTAGTTCACCGATCATGGACATCTCAAAGTTTTGTTTCATAAGTTTTGCAAAAGCATTTGAGTACTTTTTATGGGTAGACCCAAAAATGATGTCATCCACATAAATTTGTACGATGAGAATGTCCTCCCCGTGTTTTTGTATAAACAAAGTCGGGTCCACAGATCCTTTAGTAAAATGATTAGCAATAAGGAATGCTGAAAGTTTGTCGTACCAGGCCCTCGGGGCTTGTTTAAGGCCGTAGAGTGCTTTCTTAAGCCTGTATACGTGATTAGGATGTTCTGGATCGACGAAGCCCTCTGGTTGTGAAACATACACCTCTTCACGAAGTTGTCCGTTCAGGAATGCTGTCTTCACGTCCATTTGGTAAACTGTGATGTTCTTATGAGCCGCGTACGCCAAGAACATTCTCACTGCCTCAAGCCTAGCCACTGGAGCAAAGGATTCCTCGAAGTCAATTCCTTCTTCTTGGCTATACCCTTTAGCAACCAACCGTGACTTGTTACGAATGACCGTGCCTTCTGCATCCAACTTATTTTTCCAAATCCATTTTAAGCCCACAACATAAACTCCATCAGGTTTTTCAACGAGTTCCCAGACTTCCAATCTTTTGAACTGATCCAACTCCTCTTGCATTGATTCAATCCAATTGTCATAAGTCATGGCCTCTTTAATATTTTTCGGTTCAGCTTGACAAACGGTGAGAGCGTATATGCAGGTTTCACCATCTGTGTGGAGTTTCTGTCGTGTCATAACTGGGTTATCTGGATTGCCAATCACATTAACTAACGGATGATCCCTTGTCCATTTATGAGTAGATGGGTAGTGTTGAATGTTGTGATTCAGATTTGACGGTTCCATGTTGCTCGAGGAAGATTCTCCTGGTTCGGGAATGGTTGGGGGTGGAGCAAATGGATTGAAAAAGGCATTTCCGTCAAATTCTGGTGGTGTTGGAACTTGGTTAGAAATGGGAGAAGAATCTTCAACTGCTGGTTGAGGTGTTTTATCTATTGATGATGATGGTTCAGGTTGTGGTGCATCGTCAGCAACTACTGTAGAGGTAGATGCTGATGGATCAGGTGCTTGATTTGGGAGTTGTTGAGCAGCGGAAATTGTGGAAGCCTCTGACGCACTGTTAACTAAACTATCATCAAACATAGGAGCAAACAGATCTTCCAGATCTTTCCTGTTGAAAGGTAATGGTTCAGCTGAAGATTCTGGGAAGTTCAAACGGTTGTGTGCGGGTTCCAAGCGGTCTTGCTCAGAAGCCATTTCTGTGAGTTCATCGAAATTAACGTGTATCGTCTCTTGAATGTCTCCGGTCCGACGATTCCAAATTCTGTATCCCTTGGAGTTCTCACAATAACCAACAAATATCCCTATATCTGCTTTTGCCTTCAATTTACCAAGATCATCTTTATCATTCTTTGGGTAACATAATGCTCCAAAGACATGAAAATAGTTGATATTGGGTTTTCTGCCTTGTATTAGCTCATATGGAGTTTTGTTATGTCTTTTGGTGATCATGCCGCGGTTCTGAGTGTAGCAAGCAGTGTTAACAGCTTCAGCCCAAAGATAATCTGGCAATTGGGCATTGATCAACATAGTTCTAGCTGCTTCCACGAGTGTACGGTTTCGTCGTTCAACTACGCCATTCTGTTCAGGAGTGCGAGCTATAGAATATTGGTGAACAATCCCATGTTTCTCTGTAAATTCCCGAAGGATTTGGTTTTTGAATTCAGTGCCGTTGTCGGTACGAATGATTCTGACGGTGTTGCGAACTTGCACTTGAATCTTTGTGAGAAACGTTATAACTATAGACGGAACTTGATCTTTTGTGCGGAGAAAGTAAACCCATGTCCATCTTGAGTAGTCATCCACTATTACCAGAATATATCTTTTCCCATTTACAGACTGAACCCGCATTGGACCACACAAATCCATATGAAGCAGTTGTAGGACGTGGTCTGTGCTATGTTCTGTTTTTGGTGGAAAGTGAGCTCGGTGACTTTTTCCCTGTTCGCATGCAGAACACAGATGATCCTTGGCATATCGGAATTTTGGTAAACCATCTACCAGTTTATGCTTTGCCAGGTCGGTCATGGTTTTGAAATTGAGATGAGACAATCGTTTATGCCATAACCATGCTTTCGTGGGATGAGCCTTGGAGAGTAAACATATAGGAGTCGAAGCTGTCATTCCTTCAAAGGAGATGGTGTAAAGACTAGTTCCCCGTTTTCCTTTCATCAGATCATTTCCCTGAAGATCACGAATAAAGCAGGTTTTCTCCCAAAATGCTACTTCTAAGTCTCCATCGCAGAATTGACCAACCGAGAATAAATTGTGACCCAGACCTTCAACATAGTACACACGACTTATTTCGATGTTCCCGTTTACATAGTCGCCATAACCCATGATTGCGGCGAAGTGGTCATTCCCGAACCTGACCGTTCCTATAAACTTTGCAATGAAGTTTTTGAGAAGCTTGAGATTGCCGGTCATGTGTCGGGAACAGCCGCTATCAACAATCCATAGAACGATTTGAACCACCTGCATCACAATTAGTAGAAACAGATGGAGTAACGGTTGGATCCGTTGGGTTAGAAGCACATGATTGAAGTATCTTAGGAACCCATTTAAAGTTTGCTATGTTCTCTAGCCAACGTTGCCATTTCCTACTACTTTCTGCTTTCTTCCTAAGGAATGTGCTAGGTGATTTGTTCTTTTTGGGATTTGCTATAGGTGCAACTATGGTCTGCTTTGAAACTGCTAATGGTGGATTCCCTAAAATTGATTTGGCAACAGTGTTAGGCTTAGGGAGGCCACTAGTTCGTTTCGCTTTTCTCTTCAGGAAAGTTTTAGCAACACATTTTTGATGATTACCGGATAAGATACTAGTATGACAAAACACACAAGAAGCATTAATATCATTCATAACTGTTAAAGATTCAGCATTCATTACATCTTTTGTAGAATTACACTTAACCATGCTAGATTCTATTTTGGACATAACATGCTTCTTATTCTCACTAGATGCATTAACTTCTACTTCTTCATTCTTAGATGTTCCACTCTTAGGTAGCCAGATACTAGTCTTCTTTGGTCTCTTTGTGGTCTTTGATCTTCTACCCTTAGATGTGTCAACTAATCCTATGGAAGATGAAGTAAGAGCATTAGTGGTTGTCTTTGATGATGCATTCTTAGGTGCGCTGTCTACTTTTTGCATCTTTGGGTACAATCTTATGAACTTTGGTTTTGCCTGTTTCTAAAACTTTGATTTTCTTCTTCAGATCAACAATGATGTGTTGGAATTCTTGATTTTGTGAATCTAATTTTCTGTTGAGGCGGACTGTGTCATTCCTGTTTTGAAGAATTTCATCGAGTTCCTTTTCATTTTGAAACAGTTTAAGTCTTAAGAAAGCCTTTGTTTCCTTATTAATTTCAGGAACATGACTGTTTTGAAATGATAAAGACCCTATGAGTTTTTGAAATTTTAGTTCAAATTCAGCACTTTGAGTTTGACACCAATCAAGCCTTTTTTGAAGATTAAAAACTTTGTTTTCCACATCATTGTTGATTTGTCGAAGATCCTCATTCTCTTTCACTAGATTCTTAATTTCTATTTGCAACATCTTTGTATCAACAGCATGATCTTTCACAAGTAATTCTTCGTCATGTCAGAAATCTGAAGAAATGCGCAACAAGATCCTCTGTCAAACAATCTGAAGAAATGCGCAACAAAATGGGAAGATGAGTTATACACGGAAGTAGCATCTATGAAATCCATTTTCAAAGCTAAAGATGACAAGGTTCAACGTCAAAAACTTCAAAAGAAATTTTTAGAAAAAGAAAATGATCGACTCTTAGAAAAAGTTCTGTGTTATGACATTGTTTCTGTGATTATGAATTCGCTTTATGAGTCTTGCAATGAATTACTTGTGAAAGATCATGCTGTTGATACAAAGATGTTGCAAATAGAAATTAAGAATCTAGTGAAAGAGAATGAGGATCTTCGACAAATCAACGATGATGTGGAAAACAAAGTTTTTAATCTTCAAAAAAGGCTTGATTGGTGTCAAACTCAAAGTGCTGAATTTGAACTAAAATTTCAAAAACTCATAGGGTCTTTATCATTTCAAAACAGTCATGTTCCTGAAATTAATAAGGAAACAAAGGCTTTCTTAAGACTTAAACTGTTTCAAAATGAAAAGGAACTCGATGAAATTCTTCAAAACAGGAATCTCGAACTAAACTCAATTTCATTCTCCAAACGAGAAATGTCGTCCATAAATGTCTGAAAATATCGAAGAACCTGACATTTTTTAGGCATTTGTGGATCAACAAGATCCTCTGTCAAACAATCTTTGAATTGTGCAGCAGTTGTGGGGACAGAAGTTATAGACGAAGGAGCATTTATGTTTATGTATGTTAACGTTTGTTATGGATGGTCCTTAGGAGGGACAAACGATTTGCTCAAATGAGGTCGTACATTATAATCATAATGTACTCTTGAAAACTCTTTTTGTGAATTTGATCGACCCTCAATCTTTTGTGCAAGAAAATCAGTTTCTTCATCAATAGAATACATAACAACACGTTGAAAGGTATCATCTAACAAAAATGTTGCATTGTATAACCTAGGATTGTCTTTGAGTGCTTTGTGTGAATTACGGGGTGTGTCACTTCCAAGTGCAAAACTTACTCCTTTAGGACTTGGTTTCACAGTTAGTTTTTGAATTTGTGTTACAGAATTACCCGTTTTATACACAACATTTTGAAATTCTTTGAGTTTGGTTTCCAAATCCAGAATTTCCTCAAGATATGAGTCAACACGTTTCCTAGTGGCTTGCTTTTCGTCAAGAAGATCCTGCTGAGATGTTGAAAGCTCTGATTGAGTTTTTAACAACTCAGAAGTTAAAGCATCAATTTGTTTTTTGAATTCAAATTGATCCTTTTCTTTTTGAGAGAGAAGCTCAGCTTTGTCAACGGTTAGCTCACGAACTTGACTTTCTAAATTTTGAACTTTTACGTACTCTTGTTGGAAAGCAATTTCAAAACCTTTTTCACGTTTATCTTGTTTTAGATATCCTGAAAGTTGTAGTTTATAGCACTCATTGTCCTTTGTTAACAACGCAATCTTTTCTTTCAGATTTTTATTGATTTCATTGCATTTTTCAATTTGTGATTAGGTGGTCATTAACAAAGCCTGAAGCTCTGAATCTTGATCAGTCAAAGGATCATTTTGTTCAAGATAATCCAAATTTTCATCATTAATCGAATCATCAAATGAAACGACGGTTTTATCATCATCAAATGATACAACAGTGTTTATTTGATCATCTGATGGAGATGAGAATGATGAATCATGTTGAACAGAATTGTCATTTGTAGATGAAGATGCAGATGGTGAAGCAATTTCATGTATAAGACATTGTGGATCAGGTACCTGAGATAGACCATCGGTGTCATAGACCGGGCCTGTCTCGGACATGTTCATCTCTTGCATGTTTGCCATGAGCATTACTGCAGCATTTGCCTCAAGATCTTCCATCTCATCATCAGATGCAGCATTTGCCATGAAGCTTTGCTCATTTTGTGTCACCATTCCTGCTGCCTTTTCATCTTTAAGAGCCATCAGAAGAGCTTCCTTGTGATATGCACTGCCCATAGTACGAGGCTTTGGACAAGCATTTGCCATGTGACCATTCCCACCACAATTGTAGCATGTGATTGAAGTATTTACAATGCCTTTCTGTGCATTCCCAGTCATCTGATTTCTGCTCTGAGTATTACCCACACTGTTCCTGTTACCCCCTGCTGAACTGAACCTATTCCCTCCTGACTGAAACCTCTGAGACCCGTAGTTTCCACTGTTTCCTGAACCATATCTGCCCGAAGACCGATTCTGAATTTCTACTCTGCCATCATTAATAACAGCTTGATTCCTGGTGTTGGAAGATGAACGAAGACGGTTGTTGGATTTGCTGAACTTGCCAAATGCCTTAGCAATTAATCCAAATGCTTCATTAAGAGAGTTGAATGCATCCTCCTCTTCATCATAATCAGTGTTTGAGTACAACATGGAATCTGAGTTGTTATATGGAACCATTTGATTGTCAGAGTATTGTGATGGTGCTTCAAATGGGATGATTTGGTTAGAAGGTTGTGGTGAAAAACTTGGTTGGAAAGATGATTGACCAAATTCCTGGTTTGGTAGTGGAAAGTTAGATTGAGCAACGAGAGCTAGTGAGTTAGGTGTTGGTGCTGGGATGAAACCGCCTCGTGCTGCAACTTCCTTATCTACCTCAGATTGATGTTGTTTCAGAAAGTCATACATGAGTCCATACTTGACCTCACCAATCTTCTTAGTTTGCCTGACAAATGTTGCATATTTCTGCCATTCTGGTCCAAGGCAACCCAGAAATTTTGAATTGATAGCAATCTTAGGTAACTTGATGTCATGACGATCGAGGTCATTTACAACATTTGTGAAACGGTGGTAGTATGATTCAATTGTCTCCCCTGGTTCCATGATGAAATTGTTATATTCCATGTAAAGCTTTGACTCAAGGTCTTCTTGATTTAACTCAGTCCCTTCCATGATAAGATGCACATGTTCCCACATGTCTTTGGCAGTCTGTTGAGCATCAATACTTCGGTAAATAGGATTAGGAATCCCCTGAAGTATGTAAGACATTGCCAATTGATTTGCCTCTTGTTGCAATGTTTGTTCATTTGTGTAGTTAGCGACAACAATGGGAGTTGATGTTTCATCTCTTTCTGTGGTTCCTGGAACAACATTTACTGGAAGTGGAAAGGGTCCTTCTTCAATGGCTTGCTTAAGATATTTCCCATGGGGTTTGCGGAGTTCAATGAATCTGAGAAATCTACTAGCCCACTGCACATAGTTACCAGGTGTCAGCATAGGTGGAGTATCTTGATCCGTCCCGAAACACACTTATATATAAATATAAATATATGCAGTCTCAGAACGAATACTCGTGTGTAGTGTGAAACCAGGCAAGTGATCACCTGGGTCGTTTCCCAACGAGGTATGAATGGAAAACTGTGAAAAGCTTTGGATTAGAGTGATTGATGAATCAGATATTCTTGATTTTGCTTTTTTATACTAATGAACAATTAAATATACAAAACAAATGTAAACGCGATTAAAATAAACTACAAACGCGCAACAGGAAATATAAAATGGGACTAAAACTGAAATATATGAAATTTAAAAACTAAAAATTCAAAATGACTTAAAACTTATTTAAAAACTTAAATTATATTTTTTTACACTTTTTATCTAATTATTATTAATTATTTATTATTTAATTACTTATAAAACTATTTAAATTTATAAAAAATACCTAATGATCAAAGAAAAATCTAAAACTTTTTCTAAAAATATTTTATGATAAAAAGAAGCTAAGAAAATTATAAAAATGAAAATTACTTAATTAAAATTTAAAAAGATAAATTCTATTAAATAGAAGCTATCACTATATTTCTATTTTTGATTTTCTTAAGGACTAAAAATGAAATTATATTTTTCCTAGATTAAAAATGACAAAAGAAAATTATGAAAATTGGATTTATATTTTTCTGATTATTTTTCTATTTATTATGATTTAATTACTATTTTAAACTAATAAAAAGATTAAAAATATCAAAACTATTCAGAAAATTATGAAAATTTACAGATAAATCTAAAATATTATTAGAAAGCTAGGAAAAATAAAATGGAAGTCTGTCTAAGCCTGATAAGCAGATTTGGGCTAATAAGCAGTTTGCAAATAAGCCCACAATAAGCTAAAAAGCTAGAAAAATTACAAAAAGCTAGAAACTGGATAATTATACTAATAGAAGCATGAAACAACTGAAAAAGCCAAAATAAGCACTCTGAAAAAGCACTTAAGCACAAGCACAGCAGCAAGATCTATGCAGAAAATTCAGTTTAAGCAGCCAACTTGCAGAGCTATTTAAGCTAATAAATAAGCAGCAAATTCTGAATATTATGGGGGCAAAATTTACCCTATACTACTGGCTACACAAAAACAACAAAAGCCCCATCACAAACATCTCAATTGAGGTCCAATTTTGCCCTAGATCAGCAACTCAGAAATGGGTTTAAACCTTAGTTTTGACTTTTGCAGTAAAACAAAAAGATTGACTTTGGTGAACTTTGATTGCTTCTAATTGACTGAAAACATGATTATAAGCTACTAAATGATGAAAATAAGCTATGCTAACAACTATTGAGCTAATATGGATGATGATGGAACTTAAATTATCAACAGTGAGTTAAAATGAGCAATAAGAGAGTAACTTTGACTATTTTACCTATAACTACTAATTTTTATGACTTAGATGTAATAATAGAACCTAAGATGACTTGTGTAAACTGAATGCAATAGAGAAGAACAACTATAACACCAAGATTTCAGATTATCCAAACACCCCTTTAAGAGTAAGAAAATGAGAGTTTCGAAGCAAATGAGATATTGAGGACCTAAGACTGAACCACAAGGATGACATATGATGTAATAAACCTATTTAAGTACAAATACATCAATAATAACAACAAAAGGCAAATAATCAATAACAAGCTAAATTGGCAGTGAAACTAGAAAACTGAGCAACAAAGAAAATCAGTGAATAAGTAGGTATTAAAAAGAAATAATATGACATAAGAACACTAAATAAGCATAAATTACCCAAGATAAGCAGTATTTATGCACGTGTATAGTAAAAGCAAAATGATGGAAAAGTGAGCTTACAAATGATTTTCAACACAGAACCATGAACTAGGGACCAAGAACACAACATATTGCCTCCCCTAAGGCTCTAATACCATGGTAATCCAAGTTCAACCATTCTCCTTGCTTCTGTCTTTATGTAAACTGATTTTTTATTTTATGACTATTTATTTGGTATTTTTGGTATTTTGTGATTATTGACTAAAACTGATTGCAAAACTTTGAAATCTTTTAAAAACTTGTAAATAAACCTAACTGAGCTTGAAGGAACAAGAAACAACAATTTTTAACAGATTTAAAGGAATTTGTCAAATTCCCTAAAAAAAATGCTAAAAATGAATTATCAAAAGAAAACTGAAATTGAGAAACTTTGAAATTTACTTTCATTAACTTTTAAAACATGATACAAATTATAAATTACAACTGAATTTAAAAGTTTTACAACAGAAATAAATATTACACTACGAATTTGGTCTAAGACTTTGACAAAGTATTCTACTGCTTCTTTCTCTATTTGTAGTGACTTTTTGAAGTCCAAGCAGCTTTCCAAGACTATCCCACCAATTTCTAGCCATTGATTTGGTCAATTCAATCTCCACCGTTTAAATGTGCAACTTGGCGCCAAAAATATCTTGGGATACTTGGAGGTTGCGTACGAGTGTTATAAGGGATTAATTGGTTTAGGGTGAGGTGTAGGGAGTAGTTGAACAGCTGGGGTTGAGGTGGAGGCAAGTGGTGGTGAAACCACTGAGGTGGTGGGTGGTTTAAGGTTCTGTGAGTGAGGGGTGGTTTTGGTGGGAAGAAAAAGGAGACGGGGTGGTTTGTTTGACCGGGGTCAACCCAAATATTTAGCTAAGAAAGGGTGTGGGCCGGGTTAGTGTTGTGGGTTGGATTTAGTTATCAGGCTTGGGCTGGGTTTTGGTGTAGGATTAGGTTTATTGGATTAGGATAATGGGTATTGTATTTTTGGATATTAAGGATTGTAATAGTCCAAGGACCAAAGGTGACATTTCCTGAAAATGAGGGACCAATTCTGCCATTTTTCCAAAATAATGCCAAGGGACTATTCATGCCATCTTTAATTTTATAAGTCCTATTTTTAAATATTTTCCAATTTAAAAAATCCGAGGACTAATTTTGACATCCTTGAATTTTTAGGGACCTAAGTTGTCAATTTGTAAAATTGATTTCTAAAAACTAATTTTGACAACTTTTGAATCCCTAAGGACCTTTGATGATAATTTTCCATATTTTTACGACCAGGGACTAGTTTTGACATTTTATAAAAGTTGAGGGACTGAAACTGCCAATAATGCAAACTTTGTTCGTTTTTCATCTGTTTTTATTCATTTTGCATCTGAAACATATAAAACACAATTTTGGGATATTTTCTGTATTTTGATGCATTTTTGGGTGTTTTTGAATGTTTTGCAGTTCAGATTTAACCAAAAATGATGAGTATTTACACACTCATCTGTCAGCATAGGTGGAGTATCTTGATTTCCAGCTTCATGTCGGGATTGCTGACTGCTGATTGCCTCACACATCTTGTTAAACCAATGTGGTTCTCTGGAGTAGGATGGATTGTTCAGCATTTGATTCTGTTGCATGATTTGTTGTGGGGATACTTGTAGTGGAGGAATAAATTGATGTTGTTGCACATATGCATGATGTTGTGGATAATGTTGAGGAAATTGTTGTTGTTGTTGAGAGTATTGTTGTTGTTGAGGATATTGCTGTAGCTGGTAGTAGTAATTAAAGTGTGGTGGTTGAGACATCTTGTAGTAGCTTGAAACGGTTAAGGATCTTTAAAGGATAAAGACGGTTGTTGTTTGGAAGATTAGAAACTTGTAAGAAATCCAAGAAAAATTTTCTCGTTCGATCAGGTAATCACGTTCGACTAAGTTCGTTCGATCAGGTAATCACGTTCGACTAAGTTCGTTCGATTAGGTATTCTCGTTCGACTATCTCGTTCGATTAAGTTAGTTCGTTCGATTAGGTATTCTTGTTCGATTGGAACTGCTCGTTCGATTAGGGTTGCTCGTTCGATTAGGGTTGCTTGTTCGATTAAGATTGCTCGTTCGATTAAGGTTGCTTGTTCGATTAGGGTTGCTTGTTCGATTAAGGTTGCTCGTTCGATTAAGGTTGCTCGTTCGATTAGGTTACTTCGTTCGATTAAGTAACTCGTTCGATCAAATTTGCTCGTTCGATCAAGTAAGTTCGTTCGATCAACAAGCTCGTTCGATCAATTGGAAGAGTAAGTCTAACTCGACTACCCTTTTGCTCGTTCGACTGAATGCTCCTTCGATGAAGTATCCTCCTTCGATCACCCTGCTCGTTCGACTAAAACACCTCGTTCGACTACCCTTTCTCGTTCGACTAAAATACCACGTTCGACTACCCAAGCTTGTTCGACTAAACCCCTCGTTCGACTGATGAACAGTATTAACTCGGATGAACAGTAACTAGTCTAACAATTCGGATTTCTTAATTTTTTCTTAGATCTAACCTTCTAACAACCTAAATTACCCCTAGGCGAATGATACCACTTGATGTTTTATACTTTTATGAATTAAGTTACCACTAATTACCTACTAATTACCTACTAGATCTAGAGAGAGAAAGCTAGAGAGAGAGAGAGAGATGGAAAGGAGATGATTACACACACTTAGTAATAAAACTTCTTAATTCATCAACCAACAACCCTCTCCCTTGGATGGGAGGGGTATTTATAGTTTTTTACAAGAGGTTGGGCTACTAGCCCTACTTACTTAACATAATACATAATTAACCATAATAAATGATAAAAACGACACAGCCCATGGGCCTTCTACACGGGCTGGGCCTAATAACAAACCTAAAGGCCTAAGCAACCTAATACAAATGATCAATACTTGAAATATTACAAAACGTGTTCCCAACAAGGTCTAATAGAAGGTCTATAATTTACGTCTATATATGTATCACTCAAAGAAAAACATCATATTGCACTATTTGCACTTATCCTTTTTAAAAATCTTTTGTTACAACGTGTTAGGTTTATCACTCAACCAAAATGATGTCTCCCTAATTCCGATGTCTGATGTCCAACATCTAGGCGATGATATCCTTTGTTACTATACAATGTGTTAGATAGCTGTGCCCCTAACCAAAAAGTTGTGGGTTAAAGTCCCGTGGGCAAAAGTGAGATTGTTATAATTTATGAATATGTATATAACAATTGCCTTCCAAAAAAAAAAAAATCTCTTGTAAGACTATGTTTATCTACGATCTATCATAACCCAATCTATTATTAAAATATTATTTCCTCTTTCATCCACCTACACAATCAATACATACAACCAATCTTTGTTTTTTATCATTTATCAACAACCCAACCTAACTTATATAAAATAATAAGTAGAGTAAACTCCAAAATACATCCCTGTGGTTTGCTCAATTTCGCACCATACATCCATTTTTTTTTTTTTTTTTTTTGAGTTTTATACATCCTCCGTTAGTAAAAGTCAAACACAATACATCCACGAGGACGAACGGTGCAAAGATTGTGTCGTTAACTTGAACACGTGGCAGTTAAGTAAGGGTATTTCTGTCATTTTATTGTCCCATCTACTTCACCCCTCTTCTTCTACAAATCCATATCCAGAAACACAAATCCACAAACACAAACACAAATCCAAATCCACAAATCCAAATCCAGAAACACAAATCCAAATCCACAAATCCAAAAATTAATCAAAAAATTCCTCCAAGATACAAGAAAATCCAAATCCAGAAACACAAAACAAAAACCCATAATCAAACACAAAACACAAACAAAAATCCAAAAATCCATTTCTGGAACTGTACGCAACCCATTTTGGAATCAAACACAAACAAAAATCCAAAAATCCATTTCTTGAAAACATTGGATTTGTTGGGTTGTGGTTTTTTATTTTTATTTGTTGGGTTGTGGATCTCTTAGCCGAACCCCTATCTCTTAGCCGAACCCCTTCTCGTAACCTACTGCCGCCACTTTAGCCGCCGCCATATGCTTAAATAGCCACCACTTAAAGGTGGACTGGGTTGTTTCGATTGGCTAGGTGGTTTCAGTTGGTGGCTTTGGTGGTGTTTTTGGTGGTTTTATTGATGGTTTGGTTGGTTTCGGTTGATCAACACCACTATCTCTCGGTGCTGTTTTTGTGGTTTTGGTGATGCTGTGAGTTTTTTTTCGTGATGTTTCACCGGATCTTGCCAGATCTGAAGGGTTTATGTTTTTGGTCGGTATGTTTGCTGGTCACGAGTCATATAAGATGATTTCTTAAATGGTTCGAGCATTCGAGGTTGACCACGCTAATGGTGTTCGAGACCATCTTGTGTTAGGTTTAACAGGTTTTCCCTATTGTTAAATCCGAATGATTTCACAAGATGGCTAAGATTGGTTGTGGGTTCGAGTATGTGAATGTTTTTTGTGGCAGATACTTGTGTGTTTTAACATGAATCTCTTAAGATAGACTAATTATGTGCAGTTGGATTTTTTTAGCTGTACTTTATTTTTTTTTTGGCAATGATGATAGATCTTTGTTAATGTTTTGGTATTAATGAGCTTGGATTAACAAATTTTGAGGATGGTGATTTTTTGATTAATTTTTGGATTTGTGGATTTGGATTTGTGTTTCTGGATTTGGATTTGTGGATTTGGATTTGTGTTTGTGTTTGTGGATTTGTGTTTCTGGATATGGATTTGTAGAAGAAGAGGGGTGAAGTAGATGGGACAATAAAATGACAGAAATACCCTTACTTAACTGCCACGTGTTCAAGTTAACGACACAATCTTTGCACCGTTCGTCCTCGTGGATGTATTGTGTTTGACTTTTACTAACGGAAAAATATATTATTTTTGTATGTATAAAGTGGAGATTGGGTTGGCAACCTTATGGATAAACATAGTCTAAGGGGATCAAAATTCCTTCACAGACACATGTTACGACCTCCTAGAAAAGATCATTGTGTCCTTAAACACACGAGAATCCAAGGATCCAAGAAAAGTGGAATAGCTTTAGCCTATTCTCTATAATGAGCTATAAAATTTGATGAAAAGAAACATAAATAACGCTCAATGGTGAGTGCACCTGCTAGTAGTCTCATTACCTCGGAAAAATTTGTATGGAAACATGTCAGCTACTGTTTTATGTTATTTGTATTGCGTCAAATTAAAAAACTAGATAGAAAAAAACGGTTTAAAAAGGTCAAACATGTTGAAGATCACACCATATAGCTCACAAAATCCTAAATCATTATATTCAGCCTTCAAGTAACGAGTATTTGTAATCCCATTTCCATTCAATGTAATTGGCCCAACCTGCACAGACCCATTTTCACCTGCAGATAAAAGCTAATTACATGGACCTTAGCTACCCGACACCTCCATTTTGCCACCTCAGATTCTTGCTTTTAGAGATATCCATTATTATAGTACAGTAACAATTGCAAAATGGTAAATAGTTGTTATCAAGCCTGTAACAAAAAGCCGACGAAGATGACAAGGTTTATTGAGGATATAATACTGAATCACTCATATACAGCATGCATTAATGGTAAAAATCCTGTTTATGAATTCAGTAGTTACAAATGAAGAAACCACTTGTGCCTCGGTGTGTTCATAAGAAATTGCTGCAATTAGTTAGCACAGAATTTCGGAACGAGTTCTCTAATTTGTTGAGTGATCATCTTAGAGAAATGTAGTTCCAATGCTCCCGATAGTTCTCTAAATGCGAAAATAATGAACCAAAACTTCCCTCGTAATGGAAAACCTGCAGCAACCCAAAATTATCATCCATTTACTACCTTCCTTTTTCTAGTCTTTAACTATATGTTTTCTATCAAACAACCTACAGTACTTTTTGATTTTAAAGTTGCAATAGGCATAAGGCATATACCAACTTTCAGAAAACAAAATCATATAAATGGTGCCAAAAGTTGGTTCAGATAATGTATTTTCAGGACAAACCGGGTTGGCTGACAAAATAGTCAACGTATTACAGTTTTTACCACCATACAAACAAGAGTAAAAGTAAAGTAAAGTAACTCCCAATACCGTCTTCCACGGGTTATGGGTCCCAATACCGTCTTCCACGGTGTATGGGGGAGGTTGAAATGTAGACAGTTTTACCCATACAAACAAGAGTATAATAAAATAAAAAAAAAATCTGAAGTAGTTACCCAAAAAATAAAAATTATCTAAAGTTCTGAGAAAAACCATTTTGGATTGTATGCGCTAAAAATAGATCGTAGGCCTCAACGTGTTTGACCCATTTTAGCTAACCACTTTGTTATTTGACCATTGAGATATAACACAAGCAATATCGGCCCACTCATTAGTAAATGGGTCAAACTTTCCACGTCTAACAAATATAAAAATAGTGCTGTAAGAAAAAGTTAGGCCGTGGTATTTGTATTTTGATTAACTGGTCTAAAAATAAAGGGCTACTTAATCAAGTGAGTCAGCATCTCAAGAGAATTAATCTACATCTAAAAGTTGGGAGTTGGCTATGTAGATTGTTACCTTGTTAATAATTTCATTCTTATTTCATACGGAGTATTTATAATTCAATCTTTAAAACACATATTTTCCGACCAAGTCATTTGAAAACAAATACAGAGGACAACATATTTATGAAAAATTTGTTATAAACATATTTGGAATTCAATGTTAAAGAGTAACAAACTGACAACTAATAGATGACAGATCTACCACCATTATTTTCTTTCTGGAAAGTGCAAGTGTGCAATCAACTATGGATAGCTAGACATCTCACGGATCAATACCTCATAGCCTGTAATTATGAAGTTGCCATTGCTTTATAGCCTTCTTTTTCAAGAATATTAGGTATAGAAATATCACCGGTCTTCGAAATTCTCTCCTTATCCTACAATAAAATTTATAGTAAACGAACATAAATATTAGCACTAATGCACTGCAAGATTTGAATTTTCTAGATACAAAAGAAACATTTGAAGCTGGGAAATTAATTTGAGCTCGTCTTCTTTGGATCAATGATTTAGCTGTTCACAACATCATAATAAAAGGGTCATAGTGGAGAAGGAAGGTTGGTGGGGAGGGGGGAGGGGGGAGGGGCTGATATTTTAACCCATTTACATAAAGGGTTGAGTCATATTTATGACTTATCTCCAATGGGGAAGGAAAAAAGTTACTACAAAAGAAAAGGGTGATATAGGTCAAAGTCGCCCAAAGTGTATATCTAGTGCATGAACACCCCTAAATCATATTAATAAAAAACAACAACAACAAAAAAAAAACAAAAAAAACAATATAACTTTTGTCTTCATGTTTGATAAGCTTCTTTAAAGAAGAGCTGATATTCAAGAAAAAAAAATGAAAAAAGTGATTCTAGTCAGAAAACTACCCCCTTTGACCCGTTACACAATCCGCCCATTTGTCTATCTCTAGTGAATATGCAGCGAGTTGATTTTACAAGCAAAGCCCATAAACCAAAATGACGTAAACCGTCCAAACTACCACACATTAGACCAATCTTATATTATGTGATGCTTGATTGCATATTATACAGTAGCTGTCAAGTGTCAACAGGCCTGATTAACCACAATGCTCGTGTTTTATTAAGTACTCGAGTCTCTAAATGCACCTTACCAAAGAGCCATCCCTAAAAGCAAGCTAGAGGATGCAAGATGGGCGGTAAGGTAACGGATTCGTGTTGAAATGATGATTTTATGTACGGATCGAAATGAGCTAGATCCGATTGGGTTGAGCAGCAAATACATTTTTATCTATTTTTAAAATGAATTTATGAATAATATGTGAACTTCTATTACAAAACCACATCATTAGTTCATTACAGTAATGATGCAAATCCTGGAATAATTCTGGTTCTTTGAATTAAAATAGACTTTGAGCAAGTTTCAATATATTTGACCCAGTCCCTTTTTAGTTAATATTTTTAGTTTAAGCAACTTGAGGTAACGAACAACCCAGATTGACCCATTCATTACTAAATGGTAGGCCTGTAAACGAACCGAACGAACACGAACGGAGCCTTGTTCATGTTCGTTCGTTTAATTTTAACCGGACAAATAAACGGAAACGAACGCTTAAACGGACGAATTTTCTTGTTCATGTTTGTTTATTAACAAAATGAATTGTTCATGTTCGTTTATGTTCGTTCATTAAGACACTAAATGAACGCTAAACGAACACAAACGATCGAACATGAATGAATATAGACAAACATACATAAACTTTATTAAATTATGTACACTATATTGTTTTATAAGTGTTGTTTAGTCTGAACAAACCAAATTTAAAATTATACAATTGAAAGATATGATATACAAACACAAATAAATAAATGAACATAAACGAAAATTAACGAACGCATAATCGGACGTTCACGAACATAAATGAACAGACACGACTTTTGTTCATGTTCGTTCATTTAACTAAACGAACGTAAAATATTGTTCATGTTCGTTCATTTAATAAATAAACGAACATAAACGAACTTTATACCGAACGGTTCATGAAATGTTCACCGAACTTTCTGTTCGTTTACAGCCCATTCATTACTAAATGGGTCATACTTTCCACCTACGACTCAAGCTCATGTAGGGAGTGAAGGCCCCAATGAGCCCTTTACGTTGTCTGTGTAGAGATCTCATCTGGTTATTTATCTTGTCAAATACATCAATACTACAACTATTCCTATATGACACGTGCATATGTTCGATACCTTGACAACAACCGATCCTAAAATATAGACATGGATATATATACATATGATATAATATGAGAATTGATTTTTCAGCTCCTAAATGGAATAATTTTACTAAGGAATAAACTCTATTCATGTAACACACACACACACACACACAAAATATAAGACAACAAATGGAAAAGTTACCATGATGTGGATATAGTCCGGCTTGATAAATTCCAAGAGTCGTCTGTAATGAGTAATCATCAAAACAGAGTTTGTGGGAGTCATTAGCGCATTAATTGCTTTTGAAACATCTCTGAGCGCATCAACATCTAATCCAGAATCAATTTCATCCAATATAGTCAACTCTGCACCAAGAACCTATAAAGAAATAACACAAATGAGACCAACAGAAGTATAAAGAGAAACACAGACAAAGAAAAAAAGAGAGGATTAGTTGTAGAACTCGAAATACATACCGCAAGTTGTAGAATTTCATTTCTCTTCTTTTCACCACCACTAAATCCTTCATTAACATTTCTATTTAGAAAGTCTGCGTTTATGTTCACCATTTCTAGCTTCGGCATGATGTAACCATAAAACTGCATAATAGACATATACAGTTAGCAAGATCAAACCTGCTCATTCAATCTAGCAGATGTAAACACCAAGTAAAAATTTGTAAATACAGACCACATTCTTATTTCACATGATATTTATGATAAAAAAAATAAAAAAAAAAAAATAAATAAAAAAAAGGGAGCGACTATGCAGGTTATGTTTCCAGAGCGCACTAGAAGATCCTCACCTATAGAGTTTATGTTCTTAAATGATCTTCAAGCATTGACGAGATTGCATCAATTTTTTAATCATATGTTACAGATATGAGATAATCATCTCAATAAGCTTTGTACCTCTCGAAAATTTTGGAGATTACTTCTAGCAGTTACAATAGTTTTTACTTTCGAGTTAGAAATTTCAAACTATATACCTGAAGTGGATCGAGCTCTGGTTGACCAAGTTTCCTTCTTCTGGCATTGTAGGCCATCTGTAGAAAGTCACTGTTGCTCACTCCTGGAATTTCAACAGGAGACTGGAAGCTTAGAAAAAGCCCAGCAAGTGATCTGTCTTCTGCTTCCATCTCAAGTAAATTCTCTCCCTTGAAAACAACCGAGCCTCCAGTCACTTCATAATCTCGGTGGCCAACAAGAACCTACAAAATCATACATAGAAAAATATCTTTAAGAGCAAATAAGAGGCAACGATATTGACTACTAGACAGTCAAATATTAAAGGGCTTGTTAGATTCTAGCCTAGCTTAGATGACTTATTCAAAATCCTTTAAACATGCACATGTTATATCGTCGAGGTCAAATATGGTATGCTTTCACATTCTTATATTTCTTTCATCACAAAAAATTGCAACTTCTAACAAGACAAATAAGTTTAGACGTATATTCAGTTATCAATCACATGACTCAGATAAACAACGGAAAAATGAGTAAATTTTGTGAGCACATATCAATATGAATAGTTCTTTACAATGACCAAGATATCAAACTAAGTAACTTCATATCAAAAGATTACCAAAAAGCCAATAAAACGCAACTTTCACCCACATGGAAAAAGATGAAGTACAAAATATTTTAAATGGCCACAAACTTAATTCTCAAGTACTGTGGCTGGTGGAAAAAAAATAATAGGTGAGAAAAAACGTGAATCAAGAAAAATAAGCATATACTAACCTTGGCGAACGTACTCTTACCAGAACCATTTTTGCCCATAATAGCATGAACCTGGTCAAAACAACAGTTGGAAACAGAATTAGAGCTTCTCATCTTTAAGGAATACAGGTAGCCAAATGATTAATATAAGAAAACCGAGAGAATAAAATGCATGAGATCTTTTACAGAGATAACATTAACATAGAGAATTAAACTATCAGAACTGCTACAGATTAACTAATTGTGTGTTCATCACAGTTTTCTTCCTCTACAAACTACTATACACCTGGCTTTCAAGGTCAAAGTAGCGACTTTTAAGTTCAAATTTGACTTAAATTCTTAGATATTAACACCACTAAAGGGATGTTTTGTATTGCTTATTTGAGCACCATATCTACTTATTGCATCTACCAAAGTAAGATAAGCAATTTAGAATTTTGAGTATATGATCACGAAAATTGTTTATGCGTATCAGCTTATTTTAGAGTGATATTGACTATTTTAGGTATTCAATCAATCAAACATAACACACTACAATGAAAACCTAAACTATGAACTCAATTTAAAATAGACTAATACTAAACCTACTTGGATGCTAATTACATAAACATACTCATAATCTATAGAAGATAATTTCTACATATAAATAAACTAATGTATATATAATAATAGGCGCAGGTTCATATGAGAACTGAATAATACTTAAAAAACCACGAAAGACGAAACCAATCTACACAGTTCACGGTTTTTCTATCTTAAGATATATTCTTGAAAGTAATTTTGGTTTTGAAGTTTGCACATATGTTTTAATCATCTGCATGTGCACAAAACCAAAACCGTTACTTTCAAAACATTGTTAACTAAAGGTATGTTGAGAAAATATTTAAACCTGAAAAATCACGAATGGTCAAGATTGGTTCTCGCGGTTCTCAAGTATTTTTTTGGTTTCCATATGAACCATCCAATTTTGTTAAGATAATACTCATTACCAAACTAAAATACTTAACCACCACCAACTGGCCTAGTGGTAAGACATCTAGGGATCAAACCTCACTGGGTACATCCGAGTAAAAGACTCGCCCTCCCAGAGGAAAAACCTTATCCGTTCACCTAATGAAAATACTTGCTAAATAATCCTCATCTGGTGGATTAAAACTTACAAGTTATGAAATAAGCCCAAACACATGATGACATACTAAAGCAGTAAAACAATTACTACGCCTAGTGGCAAAAGGCTTGTGACTATCATTACTAAAATGTGTGAGGTCTTAATAGTCAAACTACTTAACCTAATCCAAGCGCCTCCTTACTTTGACCAAAAGTATCATATCAATAACAAACTCCAAATTTTATAGTTATAACAAACCTCTCCTTCATAAATTGACAAATTAACGCCGTTAAGTATCTCCTTCCCTGTTTCTGCAATAACCGCCGTCAAATCCTTAACTTCCAACACAAGCTTCTTCTTCGAGTCCCCAGCAGCTAGTGCTGCAGCAGTTAAAGACGGATATTTACGGCGGTGATGACGTGGAAACACAGAGACGCTAAATAAACTTGAGTGTGAGTTTAACTGTTGTCTAGGTTGAATGATTGGGGAGGTGTATCTGAATTGGTTTAGTAGAGCCATTGGTTTCTTTTTTCTTTGTTAGATGGAATGGAAATGTGATGATGTGATCATATATAATAGTCGTTCATTGCTAATTAAGGGTTGGGCTTTTTATAATAATACCAACTATTTAGCCCACCGGCCCATCTTTTAATAAGATTTTTTGTTAGAAAAAACTTATATAACAAATACATCTTACATGTTTTAATGACATGCTTATTAACGATTAGACTACAAATCATTTTGTGAAAACACACACAGTATCTTATCATTACACAGACATTGTTTTTTTGGTTTTTTTTTTTTAACAATACAATGATATAGCCAAGGACAGAACCAAGGGGTTCTCGCGGGTGCCCGGGACCCCTATAGATTTTTTCGATGTAGTGTTAATATTTGAAAAAAAACATCAATTTTTCTTAAATGAATCTTAAATGCACCTGTTCTATCAAAATGTGTTTCTGTATTACGGTTCCAAAAAATTTATGCACCCGGTCATATTTGGTCCTGGTTCCGTATAGCAATGGATTTTATGTAGCAAGTCGAGCATGAGTGTTCCACATAGTGAAAGTAGAATGTAGTTAGAGCATCATGTGGATACAACACTTTTTTCAATTGATATTGTCGTATAAGTGTTACGTTCTTTCTTTTTTTTCTTTAGCCACATTTATATTGGACTTTTGCACCAAAATATATTACCCACACAAATATCTTTAAAGAAGAAACAAAAAGAAAATTGATAAGAGTTCGGCGTAGAGATGTACAACCCTTCCGCCATACCGACGCCCACCTGCTATGATGGTCGAACCACGTCTACCTCATCTCGAACTTAACCTGTGGTAGTTGTGTTAGATTTATTCTTTAATATCATTTTATGAATTGTTTAGTGGTCTAAGGGGGTATTTCCTAAATTAAACGCTTAGACTTAGATATAAGAGTTTTAATTAGCCTCTTAGTGAAGCTTTAATGGGTCTCACAATTAAGAGATAGTAAGGGTATTTGGCCCATAATCTTGATAAAATATAAATGATAAGAAAGATGTTTGAGTAATTGAAATGATTCGTTGTTATTCCTTAATCATTACAGACAATGGATATGTTACGTATATAGTAGGATACATGAGATATTTAGGGTAAACTCCATAAATCAAGGGAGTGTACAACTAATGATGTTTATCTACTAATTTACACATGTGGTCTTTATCATAAAACACGGTTTACAGATAGACACAATATTCGGTTAACACTCCCCCGCAGTCGAAGCGGTAGTACACCCGACGCTTAGGCTGGAGCGAAATTCTTCAAACAGAGCATATGTAAACATGCAACAAACCGGATAAACCAAAGTATTCGAACCAAACAGGATAAACCAAAGTATCCTGACCAAATGGGATAAACCAAAGTATCCCTTACCAAACAGGATAAACCAAAGTATCCTGACCAAACGGGATAACTCAAAGTATCCCCTACAACTAAAACAAACGGGATAACCCAAAGTATCCCCTGCACTAAAACAAAGAAAATTATAACTAAAAGAAAACGAAAGTTGATTTTAAAACTTCAACCCCCAAAGAACCTTCCAAATAAAGAGGGCGTGTTTTTCCCTAGAAAAATATAAAGATCAACCTCACAAATAAACATCAAAACATGGGTGGAGTTTATTATAGCACTTACAAAGGTTAAGGTTTAAAGGGAGCCCTTCGAACCTTCGGTGGCCGGAGGCGGCAGCGGAAGAGTTTAGGTTTGTTATGATCGGTTGACAAAGACTCTTGATACCATGATAGAATGTAAATGATAAGAAAGATGTTTGAGTAATTGAAATGATTCGTTGTTATTCCTTGATCATTACAGAAAATGGATATGTTACATATATGGTAGGATACATAAGATATTTAGGGTAAACTCAATAAATCAAGGGAGTGTACAGCTAATGATGTTTATCTACTAATTTACACATGTGGTCTTTATCATAAAATACGGTTTAGAGATAGACACGATATTCAGTTAACACTTCCCACTAAGAGAAAGTAAACACCCCCTAAGTGTTTTGTTTAGCTTGTTGCTTATGGGTTGTTTACTAAATTAAGTGATTTAAAGAAATATATGTTTGAACCTCTTAATTGAGAGAAAGAATTTTTTGTAGAACTCACCAATAAGAGGAAATAAAGGTTTGGGCTCACTCTTGAAAAAGAAACACCCCTAGTAGAACTAGGATAACAATATAGAATAATGGATCGTTGGATTTGCTTGTGTCCCAAAGCCCAACATGTTTCTTTCTAACGATAATTTCATATATACCCAATCTAAACATCAAAATGCCATATATATACCCAAAATATAAGTTTATAGTGCATGATGTACAATGTAGTTAAAACATGTTTTTGGTAAATATGGCATTATGGCGTTTACGTTGGGTAAATATGGAATTTCTATTGCTTGTTTTCACTTTTCACAGCCGACCATTGGACCTTGTGTCCTTGTACATGTCGGTTTCCTTCCCCCGCGTCTCTATAAAAGGATGTAAGGGGGAAGGAATCTACATCATTCTTTCAATACTAATCATTCGACTAGGGTTATACCATGTGTGTTTACTTTCTATCGTATAAGGTTCATAAATTATGTTGAGTTCTTGAACTGTTCTATTCCGCAAGGTAGATATCAGGTTGTTGGTGTGCAACGTAAAACCAACAAGTTGAATGCCATATCTTAGTGGGTGAAGAGTGTTAATATATATCGTAGATGATTTTGTGTAATCGTACGCCTCTTGCTTGAGTCCTTAGTTATCCCTGTGTTCTTTCCTTGGCCGTTTGTAGTACTCCTCCATCTTCGCCATTATAAAAGATAATGCCTGTAGATGTGGAGTACGTAGTAACTAGATTTTCCACGGCTAAATTAAATGATGTTTAATCCTTTTTTTTTTTTTTTTTTTTTTTTGTGATTACCTGTTCATTTTCTCCTTATTACTGTATTACATTTAGCATTACAGGATCAAATAAAATAATACTTGAAAATATGAAGTTAGAGTAGATATACGTGACCACTTATAATAATTGTCATTGCGACATCATTCGATCACTTAAAAGTTGGATGTTGCAATCAGAATGAAAAAGAAACAATACCTATCTACCCAATAAATGTGTGAAAGTCAACAATGGTATGCATGTTGTACATCATCTTGTATTATTATTATTTTTTATCGATGGTAATTAAGATAATTGATCAAGATTTTCTAAGAATTTTAACAAGAAACTAAGCAATAGTTTAGGTAAACTTTTCTCGATCATAGAACACACATAACGTTTTATGCAATTAAAAAGTTGTCCTCATGACAAATTCGAAGGGATAAAGTACTCAAATAACTGTGGTTTCACCCATGGCAGCAAGATGAATTTTTACATTATTTAACCAAACACTACAAGACAGTAGCATTTACGACCGGTTAAAAAGCTTAACAAAACGTTGTCTATGTGTGGGGGTTGAGGGATGGGATTGATAAGTATAGTACTTGTTTATAGTACAACTGTACAAAATTATCAAGTGTTTTTCTATGTGTTTTGTTACTCATATTCTACATTTTGAGGTATATATATATTTGTTATTTGCAGCTACTTAATTAATAAATTTCTGGTTCTAAATGGTTGATGGAAAGAAAGTACTTTGACGGACTTTGAATGTAAGATTAAGATTCATCAGTGGCTTGCTCGGTGAGTTGGTATACAATAGCGCAAGTTGGAGAGTATAGGAGAATAATCTAGTATACATATATATATGATTACCGATGATTAAGGAAAGGAAGATTTCAATAACCTCGGTGAGTAGAATAATCACTCGTTAAAGTGGAAAAGTATGTGATCTTAGGGATTCTAAATAAGAGGTACACCATTGATGAGTTGACTGTTTTGATTGAAGATCAATTCAAGACCATGATCACCAATTTGAACATTGAGATAAGAATTCGTTCACAGCTACTTTAGCTCGACAAGTAGGCGAAATTGCGCTCGTCTAGTCCAATGTGAACCTTAACTATCAATTACAAAAACGGTTAATTACCTGCAAAAGTTTCGTGAGAGTTATATATAGTTGTGTACAAGTTTTTGCGTTCACTCTCTCTATTAACTTTATATGTATTTAGTTTAGTTTGATAGGGGTGTTTGATTTCGACTTAATTGACTTAATATGAAAAAACTGAATTAATTAAGTCATATGAAAACTGTTTGTTTGTGACTTAATAGAGAAAGATGACTGAAAATATTAAGTAATAAAACTGAGGTTGTCTGCAATAAGTCATCTTTTAATTAAACATGACTTAATAAAAAAATTTAACAAACAAGCCCTTAGTTTAGTTTTTTTTGGTCAAAAGATGTAGATTGGCAGGGACACCTCAACCCTGTGTACCATAATGGTACCCATCAACCCTACCCAGCAAAGGTTTGATGCCTGTGAAATACCTCCACCCAATACCCAACCATGCTTGCGGAACGGAATCGAACTCGCGTCCATCATTTGGTCAAGACATCACATGGTTGGGCCCGGCTTCAAAGGTAGCTGGTTGATATCATTAGAGCTTATGGTCCCCATGTGAGGACTTCCCGGTTGGTCACCCAACTCGGTACTACTCTCACCTAGGCTCGCTTAACTTAATAAGCTTCACCCAGTGGACCACAAATGATAGGAGTCGTGCTTAATTTTTTTAATAGAGTAATTGCACCGAGAGACGGTGGAAGTGAGACTAAAAAGTGAAAATGAGGGGTAGTTAATACAAAATATGATCTGTTAAAAAAAATACAACACATATGACGAGATGGGACCAATATACACTACATGAATTACTAGATTGGACCATAATATCTTTTAAAACTTAAATTTTAATTTTTTATTTACCTGCTCACATAAAAATGTTTTTTTTTTTAAGTTTTGAAATAGTTGCTTTAAAAATAGTTTTTATTTCTAAAATTAATATTCTTTCGAACCATTTTTTTTATTTTACAAATCATGACAATCATGTTCCAGTTTGTTAAAGTAAAACCGGCATGATGTTGTTGTCATCTTGGATGATAATGTAGAGTGCCCACCGTCAATTGCTAAATTTAACATTTTAATACAAAATCGTCTAAAAAACGTTATTATTTATATTTTACGATCTTTGCTTAATTTTGTTAATGACAATTATAAGGTTTATCTTTAGCAAAACATAAGTATATGTTAAAGTCTTTTACATTTATAGTAACAAGTCTTTTAAAACACATTTACTCATTACATGATCACTAGGAATTACATATTACATACATATATACATTTACATGTTATTTTTATTTCTTAAAAATGGAAATACACATGACATCATGGCATGCATCATTTACATATCTTAATTGACTTTACAATATATTTTGGAAAGATCTTGAAGCTAAATAGTTGACTTTGTAAGATCATGACATAACTAGACAAGATATGGTAAGATTTGGAAATCCCTTAGCTGGCTTGTCCCCGCGGAACCAAACCAGTATAAGGGCGGAACCAATTTTTTGGTTCCGCCAAATCCGTGCCTAGTTGATCAGCTTTGCCTATTGTTGGGTCCTTCAGTACCCAAGAGTCGTTAAAACAAGATTTAAATACAAATTAAGCTAAGTGTAAATTAAACCGAAAACATTCTAAGTCACTCAGTAAGTTACCTTCAGGATGCTCAGGACGAGTCTAAGAAGAAAGATTCACCACACAGTGAGGTGGTACTCACTAAAGTGTTACTTGAGACAAAGAAGAAGGTAATGGATCAGTGAGCGTTAGACAAGAGTTCACTGAACCCCAAATCTCCTCAACAACAATAACTGAAGACTGAAGACAAATGACTGAAGAACCTAAAGCCTGAATAAAAGGCGGGATAATGAGGGAAGGTTTTAAGAAGATAAGAACAAGTCTTATCTGGGTCAGACAAACCATCCCTCAAGTGGCTAAAAGTCGAAGAAGTGTAAGGTCTAACATTCGAAGACTTTTTGGCGCAATCCCATTGGTTCTTGGAAATGACAACTACTGTTGTAGTTGTCAGACACGCTTCCTATTTGTTTATCTAGTTTTAATCTTCAGTACTCTTAACATGTTTGCCTATAAATAGCAAACGAATAGGAGAAAAGTGGGTAAGGCATTCTTGTGCAATTAAAAGCTTAGACTTTCACAAATACCCCATTTCTCCTACAAAGAGTAACGTATCCCTGAGATAGCTCAGTGGGTCGAATTGTTGCCACTTAAGCATAGCTTGAGTTTAGATAGGAGACACCATACCTTGTCTATTCAATCCCAAGTGTTTGTTCCGCAAAACACTTGGGTAATAGATTCTTTGATTCATTTATAATAAGAATTTAAAAGTTGAAAATACTTGTGTGTTTTCATATTTACGTTTCATTAACTTTTACAATTAATCAATACATTGTATTAGTCATAAACACAAATAGATTAACTTTCTAGTTAACTCTAAGCGTGTTAAGGGAACAACAAGTGGTATCAGAGCCTCTGGTTTTATAAATCTTTCAAAATTAACCAAGAGTGCTCAAGGTTTTTAAAACCAAGATCCTACTATGACTGATGCAAATGTGCCCCAGCTAGTCGACAAAAAGGGTGGAAGCTTTTCAGCTGTTGCCCCACGACTTGAAGCTGGTAAATTTAGCAAGTGGAAAAAGCGAATGCTTTGCTACTTGACTGGTATGGAACCTTTCTACATCACTTGTGTCAAAGATGGTCCTTATGCCCCAAAGACTGCTGAAGGGCTAAACAAGCCTGAGGCTCAATGGACCATTGATGAGAGGAGGGTGGTCAATCAAGACCAACGCCTGAAAAGCATCATTATATCATGTCTTCCTGACGATATAATGGAATCAGTCATCAACTGTTCAACAGCCAAGCAAACTTGGGATGACTTGGTCAATAGCTTTGAGGGTCCCTCAGATACCAAGGAAAACAGGGTCATGGACCTGAAACTTGAGTATAATACTTTCAGGGCAAAAGACTCTAAAAGTCTCTCTCAGACTTATACCAGATACAAGACTTTGATAAACGAACTATCAAATGATGGTGTAGTTTTGTCTAAGCATGAGACAAATGTTGGCTTTGTCAACAGTCTCCCTGAGAAGTGGCTAAACTTCTCACAAGGCCTGAGGAATGCTAATCACATTCAGACCCTTGAGCTCCCTGAGATCTATGGGAAGTTTGTCTATAAAGACAACTTAATCTCAAGGAGATACCCTGACTCAAAAGCTCTTGAGTCCAAAAAGGCCTTGACCTCCACACCCATATCAACTGCCTTTTATACTAATGGTGTTGTGCAGGATTTCCAAGAGGATTCTGAGGATGAAATTGATGAAAGGACTAGTGATGAGTACCTAAAAGATTTAAACTTGGAATTCCAAGAGAGGGAACTCCTTGCTAGTTCAAAACATTTCATTAAAAGAAACCAGTCTAACTTTTCTAAAGGAAAAGCAAATGAAACCACTGAATGTTTTAATTGTGGTAAAAAGGGTCATTTTGCTAGGGACTGTTATTCTAAAACCATCTCAGAACCCTCTTACAAATTTTCAGGAAATAGTTCCTCAGGAATTAGCAAGTTTCAACCTAGAATGTTTCAGTCGACCCAACAATTTCAAAACAAGGGTCAAAAAGACTTTGAAGCAAAATATAGGAAAACTAAGGCTAAGCTTGCAATTCTTGAAACTAATCCCTCTATGTCTCAGGCTGCTCAAACATCCAAACCTGTTCAGACAAAGAAAAAGTTTTAGTAGCAGAAGCTTATGATTGGGATGAAGAAGAGGTCTCCTCAGATGAGGAAATTAGAGTGAGTGCACTAATGGCACTCTCTGAAGGTGATCAGGTGGCTGTTGGAAAAAGCCATTCAAGGAATGGAGAGTGGGTAAACATCACCATGAAGAAGGTAAACACTTTACTTTCTATGGATGATGATTCTGATTGGCAGTCTTACATGAATTATATTTGTGTAGATCTTAAATTTGTTGAGGAACAAAGGCTTAACCTGTTTTCAAAATATAATAACATAGTGTCAGAATTGAATAAATGTATAGATGAATTGCTTGTACTGAAGCAAGCCAAATTAGAAACAATTACTCTACAAATTCAGAACACTGAAATTTTGAAACAAAACCAAGCCCTACAAACTGAACTTAACAAAGAAAAGGCTGTCATCCAAGGCTGGACCAAAAAGAACCCCAAGGTCTTTGATACTGTGGGTTTAATCCCTAGGAAAACAATAGGAATTGACCATCACATGGTTAACTGTGGAAACTCGTTTTAGACCCCTCTTACATGTACTAAAACAAGTTACGTGATCGTTTAGAGGCTCTAGGCTGTTAAGCCTTTATCTAGGATTTCTACGTTTAAAGAACAATTGATAATATTGGCTGAATATTCAATGAACAAGTACAATACTATCACAACAAGGTTTTGCCAAACTTTCTCTTGTATTAATCACCCATACTACTGATCATTAGTAATTCGGTTCACTTTAAACAGTGGTTATCAATGATCCTTGAGGCTTAACAAAAATAAACAACATCAGACCCCATGTCCAATGTTCATCAGACCCCATGTCTGATGTTCCCACACACACTCTTTAAGTGCTCTTACATTTTAACACAACTTTGTGTTGTTGTAATTTGAGAGTACGAAGCACTTTGGTGTTGATTGTTTCAATCACAACCAAGACACACTTTTATCTAAGGGGTATGATCTTCCTTTTATAACATAAGGAGATCATTACAAACTTGATAAGTCTTTAGTCATCCATTTGCTTTTACATGTGTCAAGTCAATAAGATACAACTTGTATATTGAGTGTTCAACTTGATGACTTGATAAAATATCTAGATATTATATTTGTATAAACATGACTCATAAAAAATAAATATCTTCTTCGTTCTTATCTTTGTAGCAGCAGAGTGACTCATTGATTCAGCAGCACCTTCGCTTGAACTAGCAGCGGGTTGTTACACTAGCAGCAGTCTCATTTTGTACTAGCAGTACCTTGTTGTACTAGCAGTACCTTTGTGTTGAACTAGCAGTACCTTTGAGTTTGCACTGGCAGTACCTTGCTTGTGAATCAGCAGTACCTTGTTGGTCTAGCAGTACCTTGCTCTTGGACCAGCAGTACCATAAAATACACTAACAGTACCTTTCTTGAACTGGCAGTACCATGTATTTTGCTTATCATTTCATGTTTCATTCTTCTTGTTTTTGATCATCAAATCTATGGAATATTTAATTCCTTACATTAACCCCTATTTGAGTCCCAGTGAACTGACCTTTGTTCCAGCTGGCATATCATTTAAGCAAGAAATGCTTCCCAAGTCAAATGACTGGATTGTCAGGGACAACCCAGTCAGTAAGTTACCAAACTTTGAGACTGGAAAGATCTTGCTTCCTGAAAGTCAGGCCTTGAAAAATATGCTTGGACTTACTGAACAACTCAGTAAGCTTGAACTCACTGAACAACTCAGTAATACTGAGTCAGTGAATGAGTCTGAATCAGAATCATATCCACCACTCCCACCACTGAATACCCTTCAGGGTGCTGCACCCAACTTAGGCCTCCCACCAATGGTCTACTCTCAACACTCTCCAAAGGAGAGGTCAGGAATGGGAAAAACAATCCTGAAAAGACCAACATTTGAAGTCTCAGTAAATACTGATGACTCATCATCTTCAGTCCCTTCTGAAGTAATAACCCAAAGCCCTGACTCAAAATTTGATCAGTTGGCTGAAATGGTCAGGAAGCTGGGTGAGAAGATTGCATCTTCTGAGAAACCTTCTCAATCCAAGAAGGAACAAAAACCAGCTTCCTCAAAGACCAAACCCAAACCCTCAAAACCCCTGAAAAGATGTGAACTGTGTAACTATACCAATCATATCACTGATGATTGCTATAGAATTCTTTATTGCATGATTTGCAAAAAAGATGATCACAGGACCTCTGATCATAAAACACACTCAGTCACATCAAAGATGGCAAGCCTTAAAGCTCAGTCTTTAAACTACCCTTCTGATTCTAAACAGAAACAGAAACAAAAGGGAAAACCTTTTGCACCTTGCCCTTACTGTGGGTTCAATGACCATCTTCCTAAGGATTGTCAAATTGACAATTGTTGTGAAAATAGTGGAAGTCCCACTCATGACACCTCAGGACGTGATAAGGTCATTCAGGCCAGAAGAGGTATGACAATGTCAGCCTCTCAGTCTACTGAGTCTACATCTGCAATCAAATGCATAATTTGTGGTAGCTCAGTCCACTTCACCACTGACCATAAATCAATTGTAAATGTTAAAAAGACCCCCAAAGCTAAGCCCTCCAAGAAGTGGAGTCCTAGAAAGAACTAACCCAGTTTACTATTTATGCAGAAACATGCCAGGGATCCTGTTTGGCATCTAGATAGTGGATGTTCAAGGAGCATGACTGGTGTGAAGGAGTATCTGCACAAGTATGTTGATGAATCAGGACCAAAAGTGATATTTGCTGATAACTCATCATGTCTCACTGAAGGTTATGGTTTAGTAAACTGCAATGGTATAGTCTTTACTAGGATAGCTTATGTAAATGGTCTTAAATACAACTTGATTAGTGTCAGTCAACTATGTGATGCGAAATACATAGTTCAGTTTGATGATAAACAAGGAATCATCTTCAATGCTAATAAGAAAATTCTCCTTATTGCACCAAGAATACATGATGTTTATGTGTTGGACATGTCCAGTCTGACTCAGAATGGAACTTGTCTCTTTACCAAGGCCACTGATACTCTCAACTGGCTTTGGCATAAAAGACTCTCCCACCTGAACTTCAAAAACATAAACAACCTTGTAAAACAAAACAAGGTCCTTGGCTTACCATCTCTTGTGTTTTCAAAGGATAAACCATGCTCAGCTTGTGAAAAAGGTAAACATCACATAGCATCCTTTAAAACCAAAACCAACTTTTCCATCAGGAACTGCCTACATCTTCTCCATATGGATCTATTTGGACCAATTAGTCCTAGATCCATTAACCATGAGAAGTATACTCTGGTCATTGTGGATGAGTACTCAAGATACACTTGGGTATACTTCCTAATAAAAAAGAGTCAGGCAGCTGAAACAATTATGTCCTTTGTCAGGAACATTGAAAATCAAAAAGACATCAAAGTCAAACAGATTAGAACTGACAATGGAACAGAGTTCAAAAATTATGAACTTGAATGTTTCTGTGATGAGAAAGGGATTTCCCAAAAAAATTTCCTCACCTTACACACCTGAACAAAATGGTGTGGCTGAAAGGAAGAATGGAACCCTCATAGAAGCAGCCAGGACAATGCTAAATGGATCAGTCCTTTCCAAACACTTCTGGACTGAAGCAGTAAAGACTGCCTGTTGATGAAGCGAAAAGTGTACCGCTTTTAGGGGGTCATTTAAGCCCTAAATCGTATTTATTTGATCAAATATTGCTCTAAATCGTTCCTTTTGTCATTTTAGGTACTTTTGAGAAGAAATCTGGAAAAGGAAGCATTTTGGACGTTTTTGGAGCATAAAGTGAAGAAAACGACAAAGTCTTAAAATTATGCTGGAAGTTACCTTTGACGGCGTCAGGATTATCCCCAGACGGCGTCATGGCTTGGCAAAAGTGGTGGATGTGAAATTTACTCATGATAAGCCAGAGAAATTTGCATGGGAATTCTGACGGCGTCACCCTTTAATATGATCAAGGTCGTCACGGTATAAGTTAAAGCGGGACGGCGTCACGCCTAATTCTGACGGCGTCAAGCCTTGATAAGCCAGAACGGATTTTTGGACAGCTAAAGAGGGACGGCGTCAAGAAGGCCATCCGGGAACCCTAAAAGCGGCGAGGTGACGGCGTCACACTCCATAACGTGACGCCGTCAAATCTGAAAGTCTATATATAGTTTTGCAATTTTTTGTCCTTAGTGTGGAACTTGTGTGGAACTTTGTGTGTGAAAAACCCTAAGACGATTTTAGCAGCTTTTTCAAGGCTTTTTGCCTTGAGATCTTCCATGTTACATTGAAGATAAGTTATCAATTAATCATTCAATATGTCTATGTGTTGTTTGATTCTATCTTGTTCTTGTCTTTTGTTTAACATGCTAGGCTAGGTTATCTTTGTGTTTGCTTAGATCTAATGAAACCTAGCTATTGATTATTGGTTATTGGTGTGTTATTAGTTGTATTGGATGATTGTTTATCTATGTTAGGCTTAAGAAAACTGGCTAACTTCCTATTCGGTAACTTGCTTGAACGTCTTAAGAAACATGAACCAATGCGTACTAAAGGTTTTTATGGTTGTATTTAATGCACAAGCGAATTCTAGTGATCCCATGTTAGGAGCTTCCTAGCCGGCTCGACATAGGAGTGAAGTAGGAGCTTGTAGAGTTGGGGAAGTACGTACGCCACCCCATGATTGGTATTAAGGAATACACCCGTCATCCACGCAATTAATACACACTAATCAACCGGTAAAAGATAGTTAGGGAGTAAGGAAATCTAAGTAAACACATTTCTCCCCACATAAATTTCACCACCTTTTCATTTTCTGTTATTTTATTTTATTTGCATTCGTAGTTATTTGGGTTAGTTGACTAGCAACTAATTCCGCCCACTCTTTCAAACCCGAGATTTTACTTGCTTTCATAAAATTATAAAAACATAAAAAGAATCTTCTTTCACCCTTAGACCTATTAGAGTAGTTTTTCATACCTAACGAATACTATTCCCTGTGGAGAACGATCAATCCCCCGTACTTACCACTACACTATACTACATCGGTCAGGTACACTGCCTGGTGGGGTTGTAAGCCTCTTGAGATCCCTCGAGAGGTAAAACCTGTTGTAAGGTTGCAAAACCACGCATCAAGTTTTTGGCGCCGCTGCCGGGGAATAGTTATTGTTTAGGTTGAATTTTTATTTTATAGGTCTACTCACTAGATTCCTTTCTAGTGAGATTTTTATTTTATTTTTCTTGGTTTTCTTTAGTCTATCTTTTTTTTCTTCGTTTCTTTGTTCGTAACCATTACCATCCGACATCATGGAAGGTGGTAATATCCTCGATCCCAACAACCCACCACAACAACTACCACCTCCTAGAGCCCGTACTTTAGGAGAGTACTCACGTCCTAGCCACCATGGCTATCGAAACACCATTGAGCTCACTCAAGGAGCCAATGTCACTCCCTTGCGATCTGACACCATCCGGTTGGTGCAAAGCGGATGCGCATTCCATGGACTTCGTTCTAAAGATCCTAATCAACATCTCAAGGACTTTCTCAAAATTGTTGATTCTATAGACCTTGATGTTGCCACTCGAGAGACGACCCGACTGCGTCTTTTTCAATTCTCTTTGCGGGACCAAGCTAGTCAATGGCTAGAGCGTCAACCCGCAGGTTCCATCACCTCTTGGGATGATCTCACTACTCGTTTCCTTGCTCAGTTTTTCCCACCAGGAAGAACTACCAAGCTAAGGAATGATATCTTGATGTTCCAACAACGTCAAGGCGAAACCCTCTACGAGGCATGGACTCGATTCAAGGACTTACTCCAAAAAGTCCCTCACCATGGCATAGAACTTTGGCTCCAAGTCCAAATCTTCTATGACCATATCAATCTCTACACGAGGCAAACCATTGACCAATCGGCCGGTGGTAAGCTACGTGATCTAAGTGCGGAACAATCATGGGCTCTCCTAGAAGATCTTGCTCTTTATGACAACGAAAGTTGGAGTGATCCCCGTGATTTGAATAAAACGGTCAAGGCAATATCTTTGCCTTCGAACAATTCAAGCACTTCCGACCGTAGGATCATAGAACTTGATGACCAAGTCAAGTTTCTCATGAAATCCTACGAGGCTCCTAAACCTTCAAGCCAAGTGAACAAAATCACTTCTTCATGTGAATTATGTAGTGGTCCCCACGACACTCGTGATTGCATGGAACTCCCCGAACAAGCTTTTGCGGACTACGCATCCTCGCGTACCGACGGAGCGGGAGACAAGTGGTACACTTTCAAACCCGAGCCAAACCCCTACGGTGATACATACAACCCCTCATGGAAAAATCACCCGAACCTTAGGTGGAAACAAAACCAAAACGCACAACAAACCAATTCTTCCAACCCACCTAATCGTTTCCAATCAAGCGGTTCCAACTCGAACCGTACTTTCAATAACAATCCTTCCAACAATTATGGTAGTACTAATAACTTTGAAGGATTGATGTCCTAATTTATGGCATCTCAAGAAGCTCGGATAGCTATGTTTGAATCCGAATTCAATCAACAACAAACGGAGATGACCAATAAAATTGACAACTTATTGAAAGCCCTCAATAACCAAGTGCTATCACCTCCACATAAGGACGCTAGGAACACAAATAGCGGACCCCAAGTAAAAGACCCCTCTTCATCCAAACACGTCCACTTCGTCAACATTGTCACTATCAAACCGATTGATAGGAATGAGGATAATAGTGAACCTGAGGATGAGGTTAAGAAAGTCGAGGTTGATAAGGAAGTTAGCACAAGTGAGATTGAAGAAGTAGATGATGATGAGGACTACTTCAATAGGCTACCCACTAAGGAAGAGCGCGCATATCATACAAACTTATTCGATGACCCCGAGACACCATACTTCCTAGGTAGACCAATCATTGAAATAGGCGACCCTTCTAATCTCAACATACCATGCAACATCGGACATTTGCATGTGTGGAAAGCCTACATCGACCTTAGATCACCCATAAACATCATGACTAGAGCCCACTACAACTTGATAATGAAAAATCAACTTGGGTATAGGATGTTCCCTGACAAGGGTTGGATGAGTAACTTCACGGGAAGAGTTAAGGGATTACCGGTTTATGTAGGAAACTTCACCTATGTCACCGACTTTGTAATTGTAGAAGATATCCGCCCAATAGTCGATGCATCCTTAACTCAAGTGGTTTTTGGAAAACCATTTGTTGAGGTCTCTAGAATGACTTATGAACCTTCCTTAGGGATAGTTAGATTTAAGGATGAGACCGATGAGGTAAACTACCAAATGCCATATAAGATAGAACAATTCCAACACTTGTCAAATGTTGAGAAGGAGCTTAAGCAAGCAGTCTACTATAGGAATGATAGAGATAGAAGTAAAGGAGTAGACTATGTTATGGGAAGGATATTCGGTTTCTACAAGGATTGTTTGAAATTAGGACCGGAATATAGAACCGGACATGAGGATGACCTAGAAACCGTGACCAATGATGGAATCACGTAATGTACGTGACTTTGAGTCTAGCTACAAGACTCGTTAATAAAGAAAAGCGCTTCTTGGGAGGCAACCCAAGTTTTATTTGCTTTGTGAGTCTAAATCTGTTTATTAGAACACAAATGAACATGAATCATAATAATAATAAATGAACATACATATTAGTATTTGTTTGAGTCAAATGCTTGTATCGAGTCATAATGATGTTTTGCAGGATTTCCAGGAAGTAAGGTATAGGTTTTTCCAAAAATTTTCCGGAAACGTAACATGAGAATTCTGTCAGATTATTTCTGACGGCGTCAGGATTTACAACCTGACGGCGTCAGGTTTAATTTTCTGAAAATTTTTGAAAGTTTTGTTTTCATAAAAAGTTTTTATTAAATCTCTAACTTATAATCTCCAGGAATCTGCAAAACTATCATTCCACAAGCATTATATCCTTATATATAGAATTTATCCCGCCGATGTTATGCAGGTTTTCGTGTTTGTTTTCTCAGGTTTAACAGGTTATTTTGGACAAGGAAATGTTTGTTGGATCAAGCTTATGGCGATGCATTAGTCATGGAGCTTCAACATTACTTTGGAAGAAGATTTAACCATGTTACTTCATTATCCACCGAGCGAATCAGGGGAGTATTTGATTTCATTCTTTTACTTTTTTCTTTTACATCTTGTTATTTGAACATTGGGGACAATGTTCATCTTAAGTGTAAGGGGGGGGGGGGTAAAAGTACGATTAGAGAATGCAATTGCACTTGATTTTTGTTTGTTTAATAGTAAATGTGTAATAAAACTGAGATAAATACCTGTTAGGGTAATTTTAGTGCCAAATTTAAATTTTTTTACAAAATTTAGGAGTGAAACTTTGATCTTAATGAGCGTCTCACGGATAGGAGTTATATGACTAGCACAAAAACCGTACCACTAAAAAAATTTTCCACCCCCAAATATGTGAGGTTTGCCCCTAGAATTGGTAGGAAAAGCATTTATGCTATGATGTGTGTACCGGTAGCACTTAGATTCTAGAACTTGCGTTAGGACCATTCCAAGGCCACAAGTGAGACTACATTCGTGTAGTTAGATTTACTACATGATAAGAGGCATTAGGATTAACCCATTGTTTTACACCTGTGTTTTTGTTATAATTACTTTGGCTACATTGGTCAAGTAATTCTCCCACACCCTTTGCGTTGTACTCATTTTTAGTACACGATACCCCTAGTACACCCCTCAGAGCCTATCTTTTCGTTTCGACCTTGAAGCATTTTACTTAAAGGAAGAATTTGTTACACCCCACTTAAATGTACACCCAAATCGCCTTAGCCCACCTTGTATGCACTCATCTTTAGTGCATTATTGTTACAACATTTGTTTAAACCCCAAGTTAATTATCTAATTGATTACATGGTTGCTAAGTCGAGTCATATCCTTGTACATATTATTTTGGGACGATTGGGACTCATGGGTAAAGTACTAGTGTAATGGAGTAATGGGGAAGAACATCATTTATTACCCCCATATGTGCTAAATAATTTTAAAAGTACTCCAAGTTTTTCAATTATCTTAATTCGAGTCATTAGAATAGTATTTGTAAAGTTATGTAAAAGTTCAAGTGTAAGGGGAATGCAACGCCCCTATGATGTATTACTTTGGATGGTAGGGCAAGAGTGTATGTCAACAAAAAAAAAAAAAAAAAAAAAAAAAAAAAAAAAAAAAAAAATCGAAAAATCAAGAAAAATACAAAAAAAATGAGAAAAAGAAAAGTAGAAAAAAACATACGGACTACCATCCCGTTTCATTTTATGTTTATTTTATGTTTTTGTTATTTTGTTTTTAGCTTAAGATCGAGTCGAGTCTTGGCTTAGCAACATTGTATAGTACATGTAATCAACCAAGATCTTTAACTCGCCACCAGTAAAATATCCCTTATCCAACAAAACCGTGTTTATCATATCCCTACACCTAACGTTATAACCCGTTTAAAAGCCCTCTTTGATAGTTTATCTTAGGTGCTTACGCCTAGTGGAGGAGGTTTTTGATCCTTTCCCAAGCCTATGGTAATCTATTTGCTATGACAGGTAGTGAGAGATATTATCCGTTTTCATTTATGAGATTTATTTTGATGACACTTGAGAGATGTGAGTATCTAAACACTACTTGTGAGGTGCTAGTTTGTAATCTCCGTGCTTATTATGATTAAAGTGGAACGAATATTTGTTGTAATTACTTTTATATTAGTGTTAAATGACCCCTAACTTGTATTTTGATTAGAATAAAGGCGCATTTGCTTGAGGACAAGCAAATCTCAAGTGTAAGGGTATTTGATGAAGCGAAAATTGTACCGCTTTTAGGGGGTCATTTAAGCCCTAAATCGTATTTATTTGATCAAATATTGCCCTAAATCGTTCCTTTTGTCATTTTAGGTACTTTTGAGAAGAAATCTGGAAAAGGAAGCATTTTGGACGTTTTTGGAGCATAAAAGTGAAGAAAACGACAAAGTCTTAAAATTATGCTGGAAGTTACCTTTGACGGCGTCAGGATTATCCCCAGACGGCGTCATGGCTTGGCAAAAGTGGTGGATGTGAAATTTACTCATGATAAGCCAGAGAAATTTGCATGGGAATTCTGACGGCGTCACCCTTTAATATGATCAAGGTCGTCACGGTATAAGTTAAAGCGGGACGGCGTCACGCCTAATTTTGACGGCGTCAAGCCTTGATAAGCCAGAAAGGATTTTTGGACAGCTAAAGAGGGACGGCGTCAAGAAGGCCATCCGGGAACCCTAAAAGCGGCGAGGTGACGGCGTCACACTCCATAACGTGACGCCGTCAGATCTGAAAGTCTATATATAGTTTTGCAATTTTTTGTCCTTAGTGTGGAACTTGTGTGGAACTTTGTGTGTGAAAAACCCTAAGACGATTTTAGCAGCTTTTTCAAGGCTTTTTGCCTTGAGATCTTCCATGTTACATTGAAGATAAGTTATCAATTAATCATTCAATATGTCTATGTGTTGTTTGATTCTATCTTGTTCTTGTCTTTTGTTTAACATGCTAGGCTAGGTTATCTTTGTGTTTGCTTAGATCTAATGAAACCTAGCTATTGATTATTGGTTATTGGTGTGTTATTAGTTGTATTGGATGATTGTTTATCTATGTTAGGCTTAAGAAAACTGGCTAACTTCCTATTCGGTAACTTGCTTGAACGTCTTAAGAAACATGAACCAATGCGTACTAAAGGTTTTTATGGTTGTATTTAATGCACAAGCGAATTCTAGTGATCCCATGTTAGGAGCTTCCTAGCCGGCTCGACATAGGAGTGAAGTAGGAGCTTGTAGAGTTGGGGAAGTACGTACGCCACCCCACGATTGGTATTAAGGAATACACCCGTCATCCACGCAATTAATACACACTAATCAACCGGTAAAAGATAGTTAGGGAGTAAGGAAATCTAAGTAAACACATTTCTCCCCACATAAATTTCACCACCTTTTCATTTTCTGTTATTTTATTTTATTTGCATTCGTAGTTATTTGGGTTAGTTGACTAGCAACTAATTCCGCCCACTCTTTCAAACCCGAGATTTTACTTGCTTTCATAAAATTATAAAAACATAAAAAGAATCTTCTTTCACCCTTAGACCTATTAGAGTAGTTTTTCATACCTAACGAACACTATTCCCTGTGGAGAACGATCAATCCCCCGTACTTACCACTACACTATACTACATCGGTCAGGTACACTGCCTGGTGGGGTTGTAAGCCTCTTGAGATCCCTCGAGAGGTAAAACCTGTTGTAAGGTTGCAAAACCACGCATCACCTGTTACACACAAAACAGATCCATCATTGTTAAGAGACATAGCAAAACTCCTTATGAGTTATTCAAGGGAAGGATCCCTAAAATCAGCTACTTTCATGTCTTTGGGTGCCCTGTGTTTATTCATAATCACAAGGATCACTTAAGAAAATTTGATGCCAAAGCTAATGATGGATACTTCCTTGGATACTCCCTTGTCTCAAAGGCCTTCAGGGTGTTCAACACTAGGAGACAGCATACTGAGGAAACATTTCATGTTACCTTTGATGAGAGCACTGATGCTATCAGTGTCTCTAACAACTCTGTGGAAGAGATAGGTATTGATGAATCATCAAGATATCCTCCTGATGAACATCATCCTGAAAATGGTCCTTCCACTCAGTACCAAGAAAATGCTGACATCTCCTATTACATCATTCCCCACAACCTTCCTTACCCAACCATCACTGAGTTTGTTGAAGCACAAAGAAGTACTGATGAAATCATTCAGACTGAACAAAATACTCAGGAACCAAAAAATCACAGTGATGAGTCTACCCACTCAGACACTCAAGATGCTGAAGACCATCATGTGTCTGATCCTGATCCTACCCATCAGGCATCAAGTTCTAGTCAGTATCCTAGACCTTAGGACAGCTGGGCTAGGTCTCAGGATATAGAACTTGTCAATGTAATTGGTGAGCCTACTGAAGGTATGCTCACAAGAAGCATGGCTGCTGAACTGAGAGCAGCCTCAGCCAATAAATGCCTATTTGTGGACTTTATTTCCACTATAGAACCCAAAAGTGTCAAGGAAGCACTTAATCACCCAAGTTGGGTTCAGGCCATGCATGATGAACTGGAACAATTTGACAGAAACAAGGTAATGACCTTGGTCAAGTGTCCTGAAGATGTTTCAGTCATTGGCATGAAATGGGTATTCAAAAACAAATCTGAAGAAAATGGCATAGTCATTAAGAACAAAGCCAGACTTGTAGCCAAAGGCTATAATCAACAAGAAGGCATTGACTATGAAGAAACATTTGCACCAGTAGCAAGGATGGAAGCCATCATGATCTTCCTTTCTTTTGCTACATACATGAACTTCAAGGTGTACCAAATGGATGTTAAAAGTTCATTCTTAAATGGTTCACTGAAAGAAGAAGTTTATGTTCAGGAACCTCCTGGATTTGAAAGCCATGAGTTTCCTGACTATGTCTGCAAGCTTAACAAAGCCCTTTATGGACTGAAACAAGCTCCCAGGGCATGGTATGAAACTCTTTCATCCTTCCTGATCCAAAATAAATTTGTCAGAGGCAAGATAGACAACACACTGTTTATCTATAAGACAAATAATGATGTCATACTTGTACAAGTGTATGTTGATGACATCATCTTTGGCTCAACAAGTTTTAAACTTTGAAAACAGTTTGAAAAACTTATGGCAAAGAAATTTGAAATGAGCATGATGGGAGAACTGACCTACTTCCTTGGTTTGCAAATCAAGCAGACTGATAAAGGAACCTCTATCAGTCAAGAGAAGTATGTCAGAAGCCTACTGAAGAAGTATGAGCTCAGTGACTGTGCCTCAGTCAAGACTCCCATGGTACCCCCAAATAACCTTGGTCCTGATCTTACTGGAAAACCAGTGAATCAAACTCTTTTTAGAGGAATGATAGGATCAATGATGTATCTACTTGCATCAAGGCCTGATATCCAATTCTCAGTCTGTTTATGTGCCAGATATCAATCTGACCCAAGAGAATCTCATATCACTGCTGTGAAAAGGATATTCAGGTACCTGAAAGGTACTCCAAGCCTTGGATTATACTATCCAAAATGTTCAGGCCTTGATCTTAAAGGATACTCAGACTCTGACTATGCTGGATGCAACATGGACAGAAAAAGCACCTCAGGCTCCTGTCAAATTCTTGGTGGAAAACTAGTATGTTGTAGTGCTAAGAAGCAACAGTCAGTTGTTATGTCCTCAGCTGAAGCAGAATATGTTGAAGCAGCAAGTTGTTGTGCAAATGTACTCTGGATGAAAAGTCAACTCAGTGACTATGGAATTCAGTACAAGATGGTTCCCATCTTTTGTGATAACACAAGTGCAATTGCCATCTCAAACAACCCTGTTCTTCATCAGAGAACAAAACACATTGATATTAGATATCATTTCATCAGGGACCATGTCATGAATGGTGACATAGAATTACACTTCATTCCTACTGAATATCAGCTAGCTGATATATTCACCAAACCATTGGATGAACCAACTTTCACAAGACTGAAAGCTGAACTAGGAATGTTGGATATTGAGAATCAGACCACTGATTGATTCCATCCAAATAAGTGTAAATTCTGAAAACCCAGGTCCCTGAATCGATGTGTACTTTAGTGAAAAGAATCACTGAAACCTCAGGAACTAAACCCAAGTTCCTGAAATGTTGGACTTCAGGAACTAAACCCAAGTTCCTGAACCCTTGAACCTCAGGAATTAAACCCAAATTCCTGAACACTAGAACCATCAGTGACTAAACCCAAGTCCTGACAAACAGGTTCACTGAATGAAAAGTCATTCAGGGCCCTCAAGAGACATTCAATACTAACTTAAATGCTCTAAGTATCTAGTTAGTAAATATCCAAGGTTGGTAACTGAATTCTTATTTAATATAAGAATATTTGTTCTTTTGCCTTTCTGGCTTCCACCTCTGGGCCCCCACATTCCCACTTGGCATTAAATGCCTCTCCAATCACATTACAGATATGTGATGACTCAACTCTGCAAATTACACTTTTGCAGAACTGCTCAACTGTTCACCTCGACTGTTGCGCCAAACCAGGGAAAGTGGAGTGGTGGCATTAAATGCGGATCCCAAAACATTTTATTCAAAACGGTTTTCAAACATTCTTTTTGAATAAATAAAATCCGCTTAATACCCAAATTACCCTCCACTTCACTTCCCTATAAATACAAAAAGACACACACACGTTTTTTAGAAATCTTAAGCAAAATTTTGCCCTTTTCTTTCAAAAAAAACTAAATCTTGTGTGTGTGTTCTTAGCCTTTAGAAACCCAGAATCATTTGTTAACCCAGACCTACCAACACAAATGGCTTCTTCTAAAGCTATCAAATACGCCCCTAATGTGGAATTCACATTGGAGGGTGTAGACCTCACCAAGAACAATGTGGTAGGAAACTTTGCCTATCCTCAAAAGTTCTATGCGTACAAGAATGTAGTGAAGTATCTTCAAAACTGCTTTCTTGCTACGGCATTCACCAAGACCCCCTCAGTCATCTACCATGACTATTTGAGGGAATTCTGGTGTACTTCAGTGGCAACCAGCCCTGAGGACACCAAAGAATCCATCATCACATTCACAGTGATGAATGGGAGAAGGACCTTCTCCCTGGATTACAAAACCTTCATCAAGGCCACTGGTCTTGATTTCGCTGAGGCCTTTAAGCCCAACCCTACTGACCAAGAGGTTAAAGCAGAATTGCTTTTTCTAGGACCTCATGACCCTAAGCGTCCTGAAATGGCTGCAGGAGCCTTATTGGAGAAGGCTCCAATAGTTAAAACCTGGTTCCACCATATCTGGAGGATCCTGATGACCTTCATCATTCAGGTCCTAGGAGGGAATAAATCCTCCACGGAGCAGTTGAACTCATCACAACAATTGATGTTGTTCAGTCTCCTGGAGGGTAAAAAAATAGATATCGGAGGAATAATCTTCCGTGACCTCGTTGCCAAGCTCTCAGGGAAATCTAGGCTAAGACTTATGTCTTATCCTAGGTTTATTTCCTGCGTGCTTCAGGACCTATTAGGCCCTGACTATGTTAGGTCTGACGTTGAAGGTACAAAACCTGACGTCCTACATAAGACCAATTATACGAGTGACATTTCTGAGGTACAACCCATTGCCCTGACCAACTACATGATGGTGGTTAATCAGGGGGAGAATGCTGTTTCTCCAGTACCTTCACCTACAAAGAAGGTGAAGAAGACAAAGAAGGGTCAGTTCAGTAAGGTGGTTAGACCCAAACCACTCGCCACTGAGACTGATGCCTCAAACAACCCTAAACAAGGGTTAAATATGGCCGAGACCTCTGAGACACCCGTCACTGAGACCCTCTTGACCCAAAAACAAATGCCAACGGAGGGCACTGAGAAATCATCCTCAGTGTCCTCGGGCAAACCCCCTCTTCCTCAAGGCTCTACTGACATAAACAAGTCACTAGAGTCAGGAACCTCCACCCAATCACATCCCGATGAAGGCACTGACAAATCACAATTAGGGCCTGAGGGAGAAAAGGGTCCTGAATCCTCGGTTGGGTAGCACTACTCAACTGGGAAGGGGACCCACACCCAAGCACATCCCGTTAACGTCCCTGAGAAATCACACTCAGGGTCTCAGGGAGTCAAGGACCCTGAATCCCCAAAAGGGCAGAACAACCCTGATGGGAAGGGGGTCCATCAATCATCACAAACAGTGCCTCATGATAGTTCTGAAAAACACCCATCAGGACTTGAAGGCACTAAGGGGGACAAAGACTCAGAGGGATATAAACCACCCGCTGATACGGAACCCATAACCCCCTCAGGCGGATCCATTCTCTTGGAAACTGACCCCAAACACCAGGCTGTGAAATCAGTTATTATGGTTAGCCAGGCTGATACAACCCACTCAGTTTTTATGGCGGGGTCAGGACCTAGCCAAAACGAAGGCAAGTCTTCTTATGAAGAGGAGCCGAGTAACCTTTTAGAGATTCAGTCAATGGTGGATATTCAGGCTCTTCTTGATTCTGAAGATGAGCTCAAGGAAGAGAGTGAGGAGGAAGTTTTTGAGGCAGGTGATGATATGGACACTGATGCACAACCTACTGAACAATCGCATCAGTCTTCTCCTCATGGTGAAGAATCTGAATCTCAGGCTGATCATTCTTTAGATTCTGAATCATCCTGCCCTCCTGAACTCAAAAAGTATGACAACATTCTTCCTCTTACTAAAAGGCAATTGGTCAGGTTCCTACAAAAGGCCAACAATGCTCTCTTTACTGGGCTAACTGAAGAATTGTTTGATCAACACACTGAAGCTGCTGTTCATTATGTCGATCTGAAGGAATCAGTGGAATCCTATCATGATGATGTTAATGAGCACAAGTCATCTATCTCCTTCTCCCTGACGAATCTTGATCATAATCTTAAGTTGTTCAACGAGTCTCTCACCAACATACACAAGAGCGTTGAAACTATTCAAGAGTCAGTGAAAGATCACCCTGAGCTTAACTGGAAAATTCTTCAGGCTTATGAGACCTACCAGCAACAATCTACTCAGTTGGCTGAGCTGGTAAACTTGTTAAGATCCTCCAATCTTCAGGGACTCAGCTCTATTGTGGACTCCATCAAGTCTTCCCTGGGTCTTATGGAGTCACACTTGGCATCTTGGGCTACATCTTCTTCTTCCTTGGCTTGGAACCTTGGGCCAAGGATGACAACAATAGAGGCTTCTCAGGCTTCTCTTGAGGCTAAGGTCTCAACTCTTCAGCAGGACACCTTAGACATCAAATCAATGATGACTGAGATATATCATGCATTCAAAGGTCAGGCTGCTCCCTCAACTTCAGTGAGCACACCAACTTTTGCTCTCACCGAGGGTCAAGCAACAGTTGAGGGGGAGAGGGTCACTGAAGAACAACCTGAACAACCTCCTTCTCACACTGAGGGGGAGGTTCCTGAGACAAACCCATCTTCATCCCACCAAGACAAAGGCAAAGGCATTCTCACAACCACTGAGCCTGAGCCTATCCTGGTGCCTGCCTCCTCTGAGAGAAGGCCAGACCCTGATGAGCCAGTCAGGGTCCCTTATGAGGTAAATGGAAAAATACAACTTCTCACAAATGAGGAAATTCAGGCTCATATGGAGAAAGAGGAGGCAATGAAGAAGGCAGCTGAAGAAGAAAGGGCGAGCAAGGCTGCTCTTATTCAGGTGGTAAACGAAGAGGCCAAAAAGATTGGGTTGCCTCCAAAAGCTGTTTCAGGAAGAAAAGGTGGGGAGACCTTTGTGAAAGCTCAGACTGCTGAGATGATTGCTCTCAGGGAGAAAAGGGAAGAAAGGTTAAAGAGGGCTGAAGAGATTAGGCAGAACAGGATTGAGAGATATCAGTGGGTCATGACAAGCAGGTTGAAGCCAGAACCCATTCTTGATGTCAAGATTCACCGAAACACCAAGCCTGCCATTATAACTGTCTACAGGAGTGCTGACAAAAGAATCTTTGAGGTTCATAACCCCTTCAGATTCGCAGACTTCGGGATCACTGAATTGGATGAATTGGGTCCAATGATAGCGAAAAAGTCAAATGTTGTGGTCCCTGGTCTGTTGAAGTCCCTGAGTCTAAGGTATGAAAGGTTGGCAGCAACACCTCAGGAACTTGGTATTCCATATCTTCTTCTTGCTTCAGCAGAACAACCTGCTCCCTCTCAGTCTTCCTCAAGAAAGAGAAAAAAGATTGAAGCTGAGCCTGAGATCAAGGTCCCTGGTCTGGATTGCAACAGAGCCCTCCCAGAAGGAGTTCCATTCAGGAACAACTTGGTCATCGAAAAACCTGAAAGAGGTTTGTTCTTCACTGATGAGTTTGGAGACCCAGCCTTCCAAAGATGGAGTGATATTGACCAATCAGGAATCAATGCAATGTTGGGTTTCCTCATGATGGCCTCACCAATCAAGACTCCTGAAAATGTAAGGTTCTGCCAAGACCTGAGAACAAAGATTCAAGAGCATCCTGACCAGCATGAGCTAGAGTCCAAGAAGCCAAAGCTTGAAGCCCTAGGTTATAAGATCGACTGAATGAATCTGCCAACACCACCACTATCCTCATACTATGTATAGTTTTGTTAGGACTTGTAATAATATTAATAAGATGATGGTTTTATTATTTCAGTGTCCTTATTTACTTTCTAGTACATTCAGTATGAGCAGAAGTCATTAGCTCACTCATAATTGATCAAAAACACTTAAGCATAATTTATATCCAAATAGGAGGAGATTGTTGGGTCCTTCAGTACCCAAGAGTCGTTAAAACAAGATTTAAATACAAATTAAGCTAAGTGTAAATTAAACCGAAAACATTCTAAGTCACTGAGTGAACAGTCACTCAGTGAGTTACCTTCAGGATGCTCAGGACGAGTCTAAGAAGAAAGATTCACCACACAGTGAGGCGGTACTCACTAAAGTGTTACTTGAGACGAAGAAGAAGGTAATGGATCAGTGAGCGTTAGACAAGAGCTCACTGAACCCCAAGTCTCCTCAACAACAATAACTGAAGACTGAAGACAAATGACTGAAGAACCTAAAGCCTGAATAAAAGGCGGGATAATGAGGGAAGGTTTTAAGAAGATAAGAACAAGTCTTATCTGGGTCAGACAAACCATCCCTCAAGTGGCTAAAAGTCGAAGAAGTGTAAGGTCTGACATTCAAAGACTTTTTGGCGCAATCCCATTGGTTCTTGGAAATGACAACTACTGTTGTAGTTGTCAGACACGCTTCCTATTTGTTTATCAAGTTTTAATCTTCAGTACTCTTAACATGTTTGCCTATAAATAGCAAACGAATAGGAGAAAAGTGGGTAAGGTATTCTTGTGCAATTAAAAGCTTAGACTTTCACAAATACCCCTTTTCTCCTACAAAGAGTAACGTATCCCTGAGATAGCTCAGTCGGTCGAATTGTTGCCACTTAAGCATAGCTTGAGTTTAGATAGGAGACACCATACCTTGTCTATTCAATCCCAAGTGTTTGTTCCGCAAAACACTTGGGTAATAGATTCTTTGATTTATTTCTAATAAGAATTTAAACGTTGAAAATACTTGTGTGTTTTTATATTTACGTTTCATTAACTGTTACAATTAATCAATACATTGTATTAGTCATAAACACAAATAGATTAACTTTCTAGTTAACTCTAAGCGTGTTAAGGGAACGACACCTATATATAGCAAGCTGATCATTCAAGCACAATTATCACTTACATGGCATAAATTATACATTCATTCATTTATACATTACTAACCCATTTTATTCATTCACTTCATTCTTAGTGATCTTTCTTTTTGTAGCAAAAGAGATCAAACATCAACAAGCTTCAACACTGTGTTGCAAGTCTTGATTAGTTAGTTACTGTGTGATCTAGTAGTGTTTACACATCATTGTTATACCATTCATTCAGTAGTGATCGGTTAGTGTTTTAGTCCTCAAAACACATAGAGAGTCGGGAGTGGTTGTACCCTTGTTAAAGAACCAACGGGAGTGGTTGTACCCTTGTAAAGAACCCGATGTTTAGCTTAGTACCAGATAAAGTGTAAGCGACGTGTATAAATGTTTTCTCCGCCGAAAAGGGAGTTTGTTTCTTAGTGAAGAAAAACTCTCGAGTTAGAGGCTCGAGGAGTGGAGTAGGGCAAGGAAGAGAGTCCTTGTAGCCGAACCACTATAAATCTTCGTGTTGTGGTTTGATTGTTCCTTTCCTTACTTACTTAACTTATATTGTTTGTTTGTGTGTATTTACTTTGAAATCACGTTAAGTCACAAAGCGAATTAATTTTAAAAAGGTAAAAACTATTCAACCCCCTTCTAGTTTTCCACAATTGGCATCAGAGCTACGTTACTCAAAATTTTCAAAATATATTGTATTTTAAAACTTGAAACGATCAATGGATTTTGAAAACTTTAAAGAAGGGCAATCTATGCAAAGACCACCACTATTTGAACCAAATTGTTTCATATATTGGAAAAATCGCTTTGAGACGTATGTGAAGTCAAAGGACATTGATCTATGGTATATCATTATAGAGGGTGATTACAAACCCATAAGTAATGATATATCGAGTGGTCGGGATATGGGTAATTCTCTTACTCGTCACAGTGATGAGCAAAAGAAGTTGATTGCCCAAAATAATGAAGCCAAAATGATGCTTTATAATGCCTTACCTAAGAAAGAATATGAAAGAGTTTTTATTTGTAAAACGGCTAAAGATATTTGGCAATCATTGATTATCACTCATCAAGGGAACTCACAAGTCAAAGATAACAAAATTGATCTTTTTTTTCAATAATATGAACAGTTTGTTATCTCTGAAGATGAGACCATTGATAGTGCTTTTTCTAGGTTCAATACTATTATTACATCTATTAAAGCACTTGACGAATCTTTTTCTAGTAAGAATTTTGTCAGGAAATTTCTTAGAGCACTTCATCCGAAGTGGAGAGCAAAGGTGACAGCTATTGAAGAATCCAATGATCTTTCAAGCATGACACTGGACGAGCTCATCGGAAATCTCAAAGTTCATGAAATGGTGATGGAAAAAGACTCAGAAATAGTTAAAGGCAAGAAGGAGAAGATGAAGTCCATTGCCTTAAAAGCTAGGGTAGAGTCAAGTGATGATGAAGAGTCTAGCTCAGATAGCGAAGACGAAGAGTATGCCATGGCCGTTAGAGATTTCAAGAAATTCTTCAGGAGACGAGGTAAGTTCGTAAGACAACCTCGTGAAGAAAAGAAACCCTTCCGGAAAGACCGTGATGATAGGAAAGGAAAAGTAGATAGAAAGTGTTTTAGGTGCGGAGATTCCGGTCACCTAATAAGAGAATGTCCAAAGCCTCCAAAGAACAAGTCTCAAAAAGCATTTGTTAGTGGAGCTTGGAGTGACAGTGAAAGTGACGAGTCTAAGAATGACGATTGCTCTTATGGCTAATGACTCTAACGAGGTACTATCTGACTCATCTTACTCTTCTATTGATGATGACATAGTAGAAATAGAATATAACAAACTGTGTGAAATTACCCTTAAAATCATAAACAAAAACAAGTTCTTAAAAACCAAAAAGGAATTTTTGGAAAATGAAGTATATTGGTTAAAAGAAAAAGCTTTAAGATTAGAAAAGGGTAAAGATGTTGAGGAAACATGTGTCTCATGTCAGGAACTTAAACTAGAAATAGAAACACTTAAGTCCACACAGGAAAAACTTATCAAACTAAATTCTAAATTTAAAAGGTTTGATAAACACATTAGTTGTATGGATGATATAATGAAAGATCAAAAGTTTCAACTTGATAAGACAAAGCTACATTTTATGAAACTAAGAAACTTAAGTGACTTTGAGAAACAAACGGTGAAAGTACAAGAACCTGTTTCCACAACTTCAGACAACCACAGATCTGGCGGATCCAAAAATTTGGTTCCGCCAGTTGTGCCAAAAGGCTCCGCGGATACTGTTGATGAACAGAAGGTTCGTAATTCGGATCGTACTGAATTTGTAAAAGTCACAAAGAAACCTAGCACTAGTACAACAATTAACAAACAAAAACCAATAGTTTCTATAGGAAAACGTCAAGTTAAAAATGAGTTTAGGACTAAAATGGTTCAACAGAGGCCTAAAACTAGTTTTCCCAAACACCCCTTTCCTAAGAGCAACCTTAACTCACATCATCATCATTAAAATAGCTGGAACCAAAACATGTCTAGGAACTTTCAAGGTCCCAAATACATGCCATGGAACACTTGTCCACCATTTGCATACATGAACCATGATAATGTTATGTTTAACCCAAACAGACCCATGAGATATTGGGGACCAAACGCTTAAGTTTTTCTTGAACTTAGGTGTGCTTAAAAGTTGAGTTAGAACCAGATGAGTGGATCAAAGATAGTGGGTGTTCAAGACACATGACGGGAAACAAAAGCCTTTTCTCAACCTACCAAGTGTACGACGGAGGTAATGTCACATTCGGTAGCAAGCTTAAAAGTAAAATCATCGGAAAATGTACGATCTCTCATGACTCTCTCACTATTGATGATGTTGCTCATGTAGATAACTTAGGATTTAACTTGCTTAGTATTAGTCAATTATGCCGCAAAAAGTATAACGTCCTTTTCAGTGAAAATGGAAGTAAAATACTTAAAGATGGCATAACTGTAGGAAAAGGTGTTTTGAAGAATAACGTTTACGTTATGAAATTAGAAAAAACACCTAAAGACAAACTTTGTCTCACCTCTCTGGACGAAAAATCAACTCTATGGCATAGACGTTTAGGTCACGCCAATATGAGGCTAATCCAATCCTTCTCATCTAAGGAACTCGTTAGGAACCTACCCAAGTTGAAATACGACCAACACTTTTGTGATGCTTGCAAAATTGGGAAACAAGTTCATAATAGCCATAAGGCCAAAAACATGGTGTCTACATCTAGGTGTCTAGAATTGTTACATATGGATTTGTTTGATCCATCCGCTATACAAAGTTACGGGGGAAACTTCTATACTTTGGTAATAGTAGATGATTACTCTAGGTATACTTGGACTAAGTTCTTGAAAACTAAAAACGAGGCATTTGATAAATTTGAAATTCTAAGTAAGATAATTCAAAACCAAATAGGAAATAGCATAGTGTCAATAAGAACTGACCATGGTCGTGAATTTAACAACAAAACCCAATTTGGAGCTTTTTGTGATACTAATGGCATAACACATAATTTCTCGGCTCCTCGAACTCCTCAATCTAATGGTGTAGTAGAACGCAAAAATAGGACAATTCAAGAAATGAGTAGAACAATGTTAAATGAACAAAACATACCACAAAAGTTTTGGTGTCACGCCGTAGATACATCCACATATATCCTAAATCGAGTTTTAATTAGACTATTCTTGAAAAAGACTCCATATGAGTTATATAAAGGCAAAAAGCCTACTTTAGGATATTTTAGAGTTTTTGGAAGCAAGTGCTTCATTTTAAACACAAAGGATTATCTCACCAAGTTTGACCCAAAGTCGTATGAAGGTGTATTTCTTGGGTATTCACAAAATAGTAAAGCCTACATAGTTTTGAACAAAGAAACCTCAAGAGTCGAGGAATCGTTGAACATAACATTCGACGAAAGTCCACCTCCCTCTAAGACATCACCTTTGGTAGATGATGACTTAGTTGAAAATCAAATGGTTGAAAACCAAGAAAACATAGAAAATGACAAAGAAGATGAACCGGTAAAAAGAGAAATAGTTAACATCAAAGAAACCAAAAGTCATCAATTAGAAAACGTCATAGGAAAAATTAATGAAAGAACATTAAGATCTAAAGCTCAAAACCAAAGTAATTTCTTTTGTTTTGTTTCAACCGTTGAGCCTAAAAATGTAAATGAGGCCATGAAAGATGAATCTTGGGTCATAGCGATGCAAGAAGAATTAAATCAGTTTGTTAGGAATGACGTTTGGACATTAGTACCTCAACCTCAAAATCAAACCATAATTGGAACTAAATGGGTGTTTAGGAACAAAATGGATGAAAATGGAGTAGTGTCTAGAAACAAAGCTAGGCTAGTAGCTCAAGGCTACAATCAACAAGAAGGCATAGATTACGACGAGACATTTGCACCCGTCGCTAGGCTTGAGTCAATTAGAATTTTACTTGCATATGCATGTGCACATGACTTTAAACTATTCCAAATGGATGTTAAAAGTGCTTTTCTAAATGGTTTTATTAATGAGGAAGTATACGTTGCACAACCTCCCGGCTTTGCCGATTTTGATAAACCTAATCATGTCTACAAACTTAAGAAAGCATTATACGGACTTAAGCAAGCACCAAAAGCTTGGTATGATCGACTTAAGACTTTCCTAGTTGACCATAAGTATACCATGGGCCTAGTAGACAACACTCTTTTCACCAAGAAAAAGGGATCACATATTATCATAGTCCAGATATATGTGGATGACATTATATTCGGTTCAACTTGTCAAGAGTTATGCGATGAATTTTCGAAAATCATGCATGATGAGTTTGAAATGAGTATGGTAGGGGAACTAAACTTTTTCTTAGGTCTCCAAATAAAACAATTAGAAGATGGGTTATTCTTCAACCAATCTAAGTATATAAGGGATATGCTTAAGAAATTTGGTCTTGAAGATTCCAAACCCATGAAAACACCCATGTCCTCCGAAACCAAACTCACCAAGGATGACGAAAGTGAATCCGTAGATAGCACTAAATATAGAGGAATGATTGGTAGTTTACTCTACCTCACGGCTAGTAGACCGGACATTATGTTTAGTGTTTGTCTATGTGCACGCTTTCAAGAAGATCCCAAAACATCTCATCTTGAAGCTGTTAAACGGATGTTTAGGTACATTAAAGGCACTACACATTTAGGATTATGGTATCCCAAAGGAACGGATATAGAAACGATAGTGTATGCCGACTCAGACCATGCCGGTGACTATGTCGATAGAAAAAGTACAAGTGGTATTTGTACTTTTGTAGGGCATTGTCTCACCTCGTGGTTTGCTAAGAAACAAACGGCCCTCGCAATATCAACAACTGAAGCCGAGTACGTGTCAGCAGGAAAAGCTTGCCAACAAGCTCTGTGGATGAAACAAGCTCTCGTTGATTATGGAATTGAACTCAACGACATTCCCATTCTTTGCGACAACAAAGGAGCTATCGACCTCAGCAAAAATCCGGTTCAACACGCTAGAACCAAACACATAGAAATACGTCACCATTTCCTACGCGACAATGTTCAGAAGGGAAACATCTCAATCGAGAAAGTATCCTCAGAGGACAACATTGCCGACATCCTCACAAAACCTCTTAAGAGAGAACCTTTCAACTTTCTTAGACTTGGTTTAGGATTAATGGAACCTAGTGAGTAGATAAAACCTTAGCTCGAACCTTAGATTAACCAAACACGGCTATAACCAAATTCTGAGTTTGATCCTGCGGAACCAAACGACAACAAAGGAGGATCCCTTGTTTGGGTTCCGCCGGATCCGCGGCCTACTGAGCTAATTTTTTAGTACATTAAACAAACACCCTATACAGTGTATCACATTCCCCAAAAACATACATCCTACTGGAACTCGACCCTTATCACACCAAACTCAGAAATTAGGTCATTCTCCACAACCAATTCGTGCTTAAATCATCTCTGTAAGTATCCTAATCATATCTAATTCCTATTCTGAGTCTAGGATTTCTATTTCTTGCACAAAAATCAAAACTTGGGGTTTATGCATATTTCTTGCAAAATCATGAAGCATATTCACTAAATTGCAAAACAAATCATGTTTTTCATAGTTAGGAATTGCATCTTATAGGACATTATCATAATTTATCAAAAACCCCATGAGAAATTTTTTACAAAAATCTTCTCACGACTAGGAAAAACGGTTTTTGCACATTGTTCATACAAATACAAAATGTTATATTTTTAACATCACTTGCATGATGTCTCTTGAATGCTAAAGGGAATACATAACTAATATGTATTTTCGGGTACATTCAAATGAAGCTACATTGAAGTAGGAGCGTTTGGGTTATCTCTCATTTTATCATAAAACTTGCATAAACAAAATTTTCATGCATCAAAAGGAGTCGAGATAACCACACCTCCACATTGTCCCCATATAGGCACACACTAGAAATATATATACGTATTTTTGATAGTTTTAACTAAACTATGCATTTTTCGTGTCTAGGATAATCATGCCTCCCGCGACAAATTATGAACATAAGGACACCCTCAAATACCTACCTCAACACCACAAAACCAAAGGTCTCACCGAAGATCAAGTTAAAATCTTTAAGGCATTAGAAAAACGTTATGTTCACAAGGGTAGAGCCGTAGACCCGTCATTCTTAGAAGAAACCAATATCCGTGAACAATTAGCCGCTATCCAATTTGATAGTCTTCTCGACATAGATGAACCCATTATTCCTAGGTTTATACTTGAATTCTATGGTACCGTAACTGATGACATCAAATAAGTACATTTTATTAGCATCATGTATCCTATGTATATTGCTTGTTTTTGTATTATTTTATATGGGAATTGATACTTAATCGCCTACTTTTGTAATTCTCAGTTATAAACAAGCATTAGGTGAATGTTAATGATTTCGGACGGAAAATGGAGCAAAATGATCAAGATTGGAAAAGTCTGCTGAATTGAAGAGATTAAAGACCATTGCCTGACTTTGAAGCATGCGCCGCATCTGATTTTATCATGCGTCGCATATGAAACTTTGGTCAACGAAGAATAACCAACTTGTTCTACTCCAGATACGCCGCATCGGACCAATCCGATGCGCCGTATCGGCCATACACAATCCTTACCAAGAAATCAAGTGGAGATTAGAAGCTTAATGAAGAAGTCAAGATTACAAGTCGACACTTGAAGATGCTTTCGTATTTTGGCCATAAAATCTTCATCCGGACTCAGTTTTAGTTGATTCAAGCGGCCACGGAAAGAGAAAAAGGAGACCTACCTGTATCTGAAGGAGATGCGGCGCATCAGGTCTTTAGATGCACCGTATTGGGAGATGCTCCATATCAGATTTATAGATGCGCCGTATCGGGGTCGAACAGCAGACTATGTTTTTGGAAATTACTTGGAGGCTACTCTTGCTTAATCCTATAAATACCAAAGCCCTTGCACGACTTTGGAGGACCATTATCAGTGGGGAACAGCCCCAAATCGTCCCCAACACCTTCTCCATCCACCATTGAAGATCGACGAAGAACATCTCCATACTTATCTTTGTGTATCATTCGGTTAGCATAATAAATTTGTCTATGGATTTCTTATGTTTAATTTTTATGTATACTTTATCTTTTGCTGAGATTATGGGCTAACACCCTTAGGTGTTAGCCATGTTTATGAAGTTTTATTAGTTTTTATGATTTTGTCGATGTGTTTGCTTTGTTATTGGATTGGGTGCTTGTCGATAAAAGCTCGTTTATTGCTTATAACTAGTAGAAGTCTATGTAACTAGGTTATGATCCTTATAACTTTAATTGATGTGACTTAACTACCTGTAATTGTGGTTGCTTAGGTTGAGTTATATGCGTGTTAACCCGAATCTCTATTAGGAATCATTGTTTGGCATAAACGGAACGTGTCTACAACCTAATAGGACTAGTAGCGTGTAATACCGAACTAGGTTAGATGGTTTAAAGCAATAAGTTAGTATTGATGCTAGACGAGTCACTATGATCATGTCCTCTTTCCCACCACGATGGTAGGTTATTTAATTGTGACAGGATTAATAATCGGATTGGCGACAAAACAATTGAATGAATTAAAACAAGTAGACATAAGCATGTATAACTATAAAATGGATTAGACTTGGCTAACCCGTTCTTCCTATCTATCTTCATCTATCTTTAATTTGCTTTTAATTAGTTTAATATTTATTTTCTCGTATTTAGTTTAATTAAACACACAAAATCGTGATAGCCTCTCAGGCTAAAACCCCAAAAATATTTACTTGCTTTCTAGGTTAGTTAGTTTAGTAATTAGAATACCTTTAGATCACTTTAGCTTCGCTCCTAGTGAACGACCCTTGCTTACCTAGAAACTATCTATATTGATCGGGTACACTGCTCGTGAGTGTTTAGAGTCTATAGGTTAGTTCGGCAATAAATAAATTTAAAACTTGGTAGTTTATTATAGACCTAAAAAAACACATCAGTAACTCTTAGCTCAGACGACTTTGGATTCATGAATATCCATTTCAAAGTAAACCAAAACCAATTCACCTTTCTTTTAAACCAATTCGGGGAAGTTTTAGGTATTTCAAGTCAAGGAATTTGCTTTTATTCAGACAAATGGTCATTGTCCATCCTAGATTCCAACCTTGATCGTATTCATCCATACGACACACCCCTAACTTCCAAAGATATCATCCATGAACATCTCTTCAATCCTAGAAACAACCCAACTAGGACAAGCCGAGGGAAACAAGTAGATCGAGATCCATTAGCCATGGAGCTCAATGAGCTTAAGCCTCAATTCAAAAAATTGGAAGAAGTTCTTAGAGCCAACGTCATTAGCACCATAGGAAATAGGGACCGTGTGAATGCGAGCCTTTGCTACATGATGTATTGTGTGTCTACTCACCAACAATTCAACTTAGCCTACTATATTGCCAAAAGAATGGCAGATATTCCAGTCCTAGGTACCACCACCATGCCATACGGGATGTGTTGAATCTAACACACCTGCTAGATCTTTGAGCCTTTGTGGATCGGTAGGATGCCTATGTAATCACAAGCACACTACAAGAGAATCTCTGAATAAGAACAAATAATAATAAGAAGAAGAAGAATAACAAATAACTCTTGATCCTCTATGGATCTTTTATTAATCACTAATAATGTTTTTCTTGAAGTGTTACAATCACCAAGGCCGTATGTTTCTTATATAGACCAGAAACCCTAATACAGCCTGTTACTAAGAAAACATATAAAGAAGATATGCACTATCACTTCCTACTATAACTCATGCATATCCTCATCTTTTAATAATACAGAAACAAAATAATAACTAACAGCAGTAACAAAAATAAACTAACAGCAGGAACCAACTGCAGCAGCAATGGATAACTATCAGCAGGAACCAGCTTCACTATCAGCAGGAATGGAAATTAACTAATTTCCACGATTCCTAACAATCCTCCCCTAATCTTGAAGTTAACTAGGTTAACTTACAAGATTCCCTGATAGAGCTTTGAAGTCCATAGGCAGAGGATTAGTCCAGCAGCAGCATCAGTAAGTAACCAGCAGTAACATCTTGGAACATGCAGCAACAACTTCTATAGTTCAGCAGCAATAGGAAATCATCTTCAAAATAATAAGCTGGGCACCATGTCATCCACTTGATCTTGACTGCTACTATGACAATATGTACATCAAATCACTTAAGTTTCATACTATTCTCATCACATCCAGGTGTGTTAACTCCTGTGAGAGGTGAATCATTGAAAATTAATGGATTTGATGTCTCTTTACCAATAGCCATCACTACTGGAGTAGCCAATGTTTAGGTGTGTAAGACCATGGTACATTGATAACCATCTGATTTTTAGTAAACCAGCAACTGTAAACGGATTTGACTTGTCTTTACCTGTAGCCGTTTGCTCAGGACTAGCCAATTCTTTGGATCCCATAAAGGGTTACATCCATGGTGAATTGAGAACCATTTTCAACTCTCAGGAATGAACCATGGGTGAGTTGAAGTACCCTATAGCTTTGAGCAAGCTATTACAGCTATCAACGGATTTGATTATCACACCAGAGCCGTACCCTCATGGTGAGTCAACTCTTTCTTGTCTGCAAGACATGGTGAGTTGAATACCATTTGTTGTGTAGGTGTAAACACCAACACTGTACCTGCAAGGTGATGCTCAAAACCATACAAGTTGTTGTTGTTGTTGTTTTTTTTTATTATTATTTTTATTTATTTATTATTATTTTTTTTTTGAACTAAAAAAGAAAAGAAAACAAAATAACTAGAAAGACAATAAAGTAGAAACAAGAAAAAGATTTTTTTTTTAACTAATAAGAAAAAATGTAATTTTTTTTAACGAGCAGCAGAATCCGAAGCAACCAGCAGGAATGGTGTTACCAGCAGGAATTGGAACACTGCCAGCAGGAACCGAAGCACTACCAGCAGAAAAAGTTCAAGCGTAGCAGCAGGAACCATGTGAGAGCAGCAGAAATAAAAGCGAAGACCACAATTAATAATCACGTCAGACCAATTAAACATGTAAGCAGTAATGATTGACCAAAGTGCCATGTTCTAGTCTTTAACGTCATCAGCAGCAACTCAAGCCAATAACATAGCAGTCCCACTTATGATATACGATCAAGATAATAATCAAGAAAGCCAAATTGATTGAAGAAACAATCAACATATAGCAGCCCCACACAAATTAATTCGAATAGCCAATCACCATTTGAGCCTACCAAACCATCGTTGACCAATAATATAGCATCAGACCTACTTCATCTACTCACAAATAAGTTAATCTGACCAAAAGAGTCAACAGCAGCAGCATAATTTCACACCATGATTCCCTTAGATAACTTGATCAGACCCACATGTTTGACCACCGACAAATTAGATTAACCCAGTGAGGTGAAATTCATAGGTTGATCCACCAATCAAGACCATAATCAATACAGCACAAGATTTAATCTGCTTTTCACATGGACTATATGACAAATCGAATTAAATGTGCAGCTACCCATTCAATCATCCACATGCGACAAATATTCAGCCCAATACAATTAGCTATTGACCGAATTAAAATTCAACAGCAGTAACCACTCACTCAATAATAGGATAGGAAGCGACAAATTCAACAGCTGCATTATTTTAGTTAGTGAACACAAAACAAACTAAACAAAATGTTAGATAGCACAAAATATACAACAATAAGCCTCCCCTTAGGCTTATGCCTCCCCTCAATACCAACCATTATGCCTCCAAGAACAACCTGCTGAGTATTGATCAGCAGTTTCCCATCTATTAACCCCCATATACATCGGGTCATAGTAAACAAACCTATAATCATTTTGAAAGTAAGCACTTGTAGGTCTGTTAAATGGTCGAGCAACATTCCTTTTCCAACCAGCAGACTTGGTTTGACCAGCTGGAACTGGCTTACCAGAAGGAACATGTGCTGGTCGTTTTGCATTACCAGCAGGAAATGCATTTGTTCTAGGGACAAATGGGGGAATATGCTCAACATTGTTCCACAAAGGTCTAGTTTGCACAGCACACATACCCGATTTATTCTCATAAAAATCACAATCCTTAATTAAATGAGAATAACTTTTACAAACAAAACATGATTTCTTTTTAATCTTTTTGTTCTTTCCATGTCTTGTTTTATTACACACAAAAGTCTCACTACCAGTACTTGAAGGTGAACTAATTTTAACAGTATTAAGAGAACTTTTGTCAAAAGAGGCTGTTTGAGAAATGGATTCATCATCAGTCACTTTTGTGGGTAAGTCATTAGGCCTGTGTGTGTCAGACTTATCACTTGAATCACATGTGATATTATCATCAGACTTGGGTTGAGAGGATTTGTCACTATTAGAACAAGAGACAAAGTCTTTAGTTTCACAGTCTGAAGTAGGCAAGTCAATGGACTTTTTGCCATAGGACCTATGTGATTCATCTAAGTCTATGTTATGGTCTGAGTGGATAGGGACAGGCTTAAAAACTCCTCTGATAGGTGGAGGAACAGCATGCATTTCTCCTTCCTTGACAAACTTAACAGGATTTTGATAGTCTACAGGTTCAGGGTCAAAAACACTATACTCATTAGGGTCATAAACCTGATTTGGCCCTATATAGTCTCCAAACCCTAAACTACGTTTTGTTCTGACAGACATAGAACTATCAATTAACTTGTTTAGGTTTTTAGATGTTTCTTTCCATTTATTAAACCTACCCAAGGTATTGTCTAGCTTAGTCTGCAGCTCTTGTTTCTCTAACACCACCTTAGCTTTTTCTCTTTCAGAATGTTTGAACTCATTAGTGGTGTTTTCTAAATCTCTCTGCAAAACCCTAACCTTTTCCTCATAAGCTAGTTGATTATTTTGGTACCACACCTTTTGTTTTTCTAAGGTTTTAAGAGACTTTTTATAGGCTTGAACTTCAATAAACAGTTTATTATATTCAGGCTCAAGTTCATCAAATTCCTTCTTCAATGCATTATATTTAATATCACATTCCCTTTTCAATTTAGTATATTTACTTTCACAATCAAAAGGACACTTATGTACCTGAGATAGATGGCCCATCATACCAAAGTCTCCAGCCACTTGTGTACCATATCCAGCAATCATCCCATAGACCTGTGCAGCTCCAGCATTAGTCACATTTGCCTCATCTTTTGTCTCATGTCCAGCAACCATTTCCCTCACTTGAGTGGCACATCTTTCCTCATCTTTTCCTTCATCTTGTGACCAGTCTACCCTAGAACGAATAGGTAGCAAGGCTCTAACCTTCATGGCAAATGTCTCAAGAGAATCACCAGATCCGAATGAAGTCATTTTATGAGGATTTAAGAGAATATTTCAAAGGGTTTAATTGATTCACCAGGCTTAACAAATGTCAGACAAGAATTAATTCAACTTGATTGATCAGACCCACGACAAACCACAAATCAATATCTCCAATCAATTCAATAACAGCAGCAAGTGACAAGGACCCACTTGACCAATAATATTCAAAAAGAGTAAACAACAGCTGCTCTCGTTGACATTGACAGCCCCACAATCAGAATACTCCAAACCACAAAAGTAATTGATATTACAATGTTGCAGATGACGACAACTGAGTACCCAAGTATCGACCCCACAATGAATTAAATAGACCGAGGATATAGAGTTTACACCGCCCCACAATTAAAGAAATCTTCCACTCTAATTGCACAATTAATTCACAGTACGACAAACCAATCAATCAATCACACCAGACTAACGACAGCCAATAGCCCCACCGAATTAATTGATACGAGGTAAAATCAATTAAAATACTCGCAAATCATCCCCACGACCAATTAATTAACGACACAGTACAATGATTAATTGGAAATTCGATACCAATAAAATAACAATTACCTCACGTGGACCAACAAACCGATCAATTTACCAGATCTGCTCCAAAACTGCTACTAATTTTTTCGAAACTGCTCTTCCTTCACAGAGATTCTCACGAGGCTCTGATACCACTTGTTGAATCTAACACACCTGCTAGATCTTTGAGCCTTTGTGGATCGGTAGGATGCCTATGTAATCACAAGCACACTACAAGAGAATCTCTGAATAAGAACAAATAAGAAGAAGAAGAAGAATAACAAATAACTCTTGATCCTCTATGGATCTTTTATTAATCACTAATAATGTTTTTCTTGAAGTGTTACAATCACCAAGGCCGTATGTTTCTTATATAGACCAGAAACCCTAATACAGCCTGTTACTAAGAAAACATATAAAGAAGATATGCACTATCACTTCCTAATATAACTCATGCATATCCTCATCTTCTAATAATACAGAAACAAAATAATAACTAACAGCAGGAACAAAAATAAACTAACAGCAGGAACCAACTGCAGTAGCAATGGATAACTATCAGCAGGAATGGAAATTAACTAATTTCCACGATTCCTAACAATTCTTGTTGAAGATCGTTTAGCCCATCTAGGATATGTTTTACAATCATCATTTTTGTACACAGCGGAATTAAGAACGAACAATAATGATAAACAAGGTTGTGATTTATTTTAACCAAGGCGCCACTTTATTCATAAAATAAACTAACAACTACAAACAATCGTGTACAAACACACGTTTGCTAATCGACTCTCATTGAGAGATCTACATTTTTCTATATATTCTTAACAACTGCCGCCCTAACCCTTTATAAATAGGGTTTTTACAATGACCTAACTTCCACAGAAAGCTAACTATTTAATACATTTGGTCCCTATTGTTTCACGATCTCACATTTGGCATATATAGTTTTGTGGACATCAAATTATAATTCCCAACAGGATGCTTCTTACTCGTCTGTTTAAAGCTTCTATTCCTATTCCCCGAAATGCTAGTGGTTTCCTTCCTGACTACACCGAAATTCCACACACCTTTGTTCCTCTTAGTGATCATAGGGTAGCCGTAGCAAGAGAAAAACGTGCTCATCTGCCTACCTCATCATCATCATCATCAGCAAGTGAAGAAGATGGTTTGCCCAACTCTAGGATTCCTCCACCCGAATACATGAGTCAACTTCCTACTTACGAGAACCAATCCGAAGAATTTCGACAAACAAAAGGAATGATGAAAAACTTAGGCAGGTGGATCATGAAGATCAACAAGAAGATGAACAAGAAGTAAGGGTTAGGGAGTGTTTGGTTTAAGACATTTTAGAACAATGATGTGATAAACTTATGTGTCTTTTAGAATATTACGTTGGTATTTGACTTTTATGTAAACTAACATAATGTTGCAAGATGATAACACTTATTGTTATCAATTTTTCGTGCTTAAGTCACCGTTTGGCTTAACCTCCTGTTATGGTAAGTCATTATCATCGGATTAATCTATGTGTAAACGTGTGTTAGAATCTGTGTTTTTAGTATTTTTCTATCACATATTAGTAGTTACATATGTTTGAGGACAATTTTTGAAATTTGAACGGGTAACGAAAAATTCGACATGTCCTCTGTTAAGAATTAGGACTTCCATATGGCGGATATGGCGGAACCAAAATTTGGGTTCCGCCTGTTGTACACTTTGGCTCCGCTATTTCTCACCCTGCGGATTCCGCGGAACCAAAATTTTGGTTCCGCCTTTGTTATCGGTTGGATCCGCCTACTCCAACAGTAACTTTTTCAAATTTTCCCGGATAATCCCGATCCTTAGATAATTGATTTTAGTTTTTAGGATAATTCTACTAACCATTAGGATCATTAGTATGATTTAGAAACACTTATAACCATAAGAAATCAATTTCCCACCAAAATTTGAATATTCAAATTTTCATCTAAGTTACCTTTCTCTAACACCCAAGGACCCCTTTAATTGGTTCATTGGAATCCGTGAATCAATCACATTACAAGATTTTGTGTCATCTCCTGCACTCTCTGCACATCTTCATGTCAACTCCATTTCTATGGATTGACTTTGATAATATGACAAACAACTTTTTCTTGTTCCAAGTTATTGGAAATCAACATTCCTTTATGAATCAAATCCAAACACCAATCTCCACAAACCTTAGAGATTATAAATTAGAAGCTTGAGATAATCTCAACTCACATCCTCACCATCACCTGTGCATTCCTAAACAACCCTCTCACAATGCATAAATCAAACAACTCCTACATGTCCAGACCACACAGAAGGACAACACGAATAAGTGTCAGACCATACTGGTTAATAAATCCCACTCCTAATGTCAACTTCCCTACCATATCCACTACTACTACAACACCAATCATAACTCCAGTAGTTAACATACCATCACCTACTTCATCACCATCACCTACTCCATCTCAACCAAGATCACCATCATCTACCATAACACTAGTGGATACCACACCACCACCTCTATCACATCAAGTGACAAAAGCATCATCACCTCCACATTCACCTAACCTTCAACCCAATAATTTACTTGCCACACTCAAAGCCATTGATGAATCAATGTGGCTCAACCAACCAAATACTCAAGGCAATGAGGAACTTGATCCTCTCAACGCCTCTTCAAACATGATGGACTCTCACTTACGTGATACAAAGGATTTAGAATCTATTTGGCTTGCCTCCATCATATCTTCATCAAATCCAACCAACCCTCCGCAATAGGCACTTTTAGTTTCTTCCTAGTCTCCTTTTATAGGATTTCTTAGGATTGTTTTAGGACTTTTCTTTTTATGTTGTAACATCATGTTATATTTATGCTTGTGGGTGATCAATATTTGGCATAATATCTTAGTTTGTTTGATTTACTAACATTATTGTATGCTTGGTTTGAATTCTCATAATGATTTGACCACTTATACTTAGGTGCATTTTCTTATCAAACACGTATTTTTGACCTTTTAAAGTCAAATGGGTTGAACTATCATGCTTGGTTGACCTATACATATGCATTATGCTACTTGGTTGGATTGATTCATAACTAACCTTTGTTTTGTAGCTTTTCTCAACCTTGAATCATATACGTTGGTACCCTTGCAACGGGGAGTATAGATCGAGGGGGAGTATATCATATACTAACTCATTAGTTTGTAGCATTTCTCATCCTTGAAACGTATACGATGATACCCTAGCAATGGGGAGTATACATCGAGGGGGAGCATATCATATTCTAACAATTTATTTTGTAGGTTTATGCATCATAACCTTGGCACTCAAATTAGGGGGAGTATTATCCAAGGGGGGGGGCTCTTAAAGTTCTCAAAATCATTGAATCATTCTTAGTACCCCAATTTAGGGGGAGTAATAACCAAGAAATGTTCACCACATTCCGCTACGCATATCTTCTTTTTGTTTCGACAAAAAGGGGGAGAAAGGAAAGTTCATACATCACTGTGCAACATCACAGTACATACTTTTATGATTTAAATTGTTTTTTAAAACTTGCATAAAACTAACTTAATCTATATTTTTAAAAGTCTTTCACTTAACTTACTCCATTGCTTAAAAATAAACATTATGTTTTGTCATCAACAAAAAGGGGGAGATTATTAATACAAATATCGTTCTAAAAACGTTATTTATATTTTACGATCTTTGCTTAATTTTGTTAATGACAATTATAAGGTTTATCTTTAGCAAAGCATAAGTATATGTTAAAGTCTTTTACATTTATAGTAACAAGTCTTTTAAAACACATTTAATCATTACATGATCACTAGGAATTACACATTACATACATATATACATTTACATGTTATTTTTATTTCTTAAAAATAAAAATACACATGACATCATGGCATGCATCATTTACATATCTTAGTTGACTTTACAATATATTTTGGAAAGATCTTGAAGCTAAAGAGTTGACTTTGTAAGATCATGACATGACTAGACAAGATATGGTAAGATTTGGAAATCCCTTAGCTGGCTTGTCCCCGCGGAACCAAACCAGTATAAGGGCGGAACCAATTTTTTGGTTCCGCCAAATCCGTGCCTTGTTGATCAGCTTTGCCTATAAATAGCAAGCTGATCATTCAAGCACAATTATCACTTACATAGCATAAATTATACATTCATTCATTTATACATTACTAACCCATTTCATTCATTCACTTCATTCTTAGTGATCTTTCTTTTTGTAGCAAAAGAGATCAAGCATCAACAAGCTTCAACACTGTGTTGCAAGTCTTGATTAGTTAGTTACTGTGTGATCTAGTAGTGTTTACACATCATTGTTATACTATTCATTCAGTAGTGATCGGTTAGTGTTTTAGTCCTCAAAACACATAGAGAGTCGGGAGTGGTTGTACCCTTGTTAAAGAACCAACGGGAGTGGTTGTACCCTTGTAAAGAACCCGGTGTTTAGCTTAGTATCGGATAAAGTGTAAGCGACGTGTATAAAGGTTTTCTCCGCCGAAAAGGGAGTTTGTTTCTTAGTGAAGAAAAACTCTCGAGTTAGAGGCTCAAGGAGTGGAGTAGGGCAAGTAAGAGAGTCCTTGTAGCCGAACCACTATAAATCTTCGTGTTGTGGTTTGATTGTTCCTTTCCTTACTTACTTAACTTATATTGTTTGTTTGTGTGTATTTACTTTGAAATCACGTTAAGTCACAAAGCGAATTAATTTTAAAAAGGTAAAAACTATTCAACCACCCTTCTAGTTTTCCACAAAACACTTAACTGCAATATCTCAACTAAAACTGTTACCGTTAGACCATGCGTACTGGGCGTTGTTGCACCCAATTTTGCCCCAAACAGCGCCCAACAGCGCCCCAATGTGCAAAACGGCCGGGCGTTGTTGGCCAAAAAATCCTCCCCTTCGTAAGCGCCCATGTATCTCTATTTCCCATAAAATTCGAACGTTGGCAACGTTCGGATATGCAGCCTTCTCATTTTTTTTAAAAAAAAAATCCCATTTACTCACTATAAAACTATCACATTTTATACAATTTTATACATTCAATCACACTATAAACTCCCATTATTCCTCTCATTTTTATACATTCATCTCAATTTTTATAAACACATTTCCTCATCTTTATACATTTCCATCAACCCACCATGAATCCCAACCGTCCAACCCGCCCACAAAATTACACAAACTCCGAATACGTTCGTCTTCGTCGTGTTAACGAGAACGAGGCTATGTTTTCAAACCAAGATCTTCTAGATATGATCTCGCAATTGCCACCAAATATGCAAACCGCGTTTCAAAACTACGGTTTCGGTAACCAAAATTACGGGTTCAACTCGTATACCCAACAAAACGTTTCACAATTCAACACGTCTCCACAATTCCCGTCACAATTCAACACGTCTCCACAATTTCGCCCGCAAAATTATGTGCAACAAAACCCGGTAGATGTTGGATCTAACGAGAGTGTCCCGGAGATTGTCCTGGATAGTCCTCCAAGCGTTACCAGAGCGAAGGGTAAGCAAACCGCCGGACCGTCTCAAAAAACAAAGCGGACGCACACAAAAAACCCGAGGGTGAGCCAAGAGCTAAGATGACGCGTATGCCATGGAACGACCACGAGTTGATGTGCTTGGCACGTGCGTGGGTAGAAATTGCGACGGATCCAAACGCCGGTATATTATGTTTTTTTTTCGTCATTATTTATTTTTTTAGTTATTATGTTTTTTTTTTCGTTATTATTTTTTTTAGTCGTTATTTTTTTTAGTTATTATGTTATTTTTGTTTTTTTCGTTATTTTTTTTTTTAGTTATTATGTTTTTTTTTTCGTTATTTTTTTTAAAGTTATTATGTTATTTTTTTTTTCGTTATTTTTTTTAGTTATTATGTTCTTTTTTTTTCGTTATTTTTTTTAACTTATTATGTTTATTTGTCTATTTTGTAGCGGATTATCAACGAGGAAATGTTTTTTGGGCTCGAATTCGAGAAGCATTTTTTACCGCAATGGGTGTCGGAGACGATTATCGTACGCCGGACATGATTCGGGGGAAGTGGACCGACCTCAACAAGGCGTGTCAATTCTTTAACGGTATCTACAACCGGAAAAAGAATACGCCGGTACCAAGTGGTGAAAGTTTGTTGACGTGGACATACGAGGCCGCCGACAAGGAATACAAGGCGCTTAAGTCGCAATCATTCCAACACAAGGCGGTGTGGGAGTACCTTCACACCCATCAAAAATGGCTCCAGCAACCCTCTTTGGAAATTCGTACAACGAGGCCGTCAAAACGGTCTAAAACCGATTCATCATCCGCCCCCGAAAGCCAATCGTCTGATGCTCACACATTGAACCTAAACGACGAGGCGGAAGATGAGGAGACCGTGTATGTTGAGCTGCAAAGGCCCTCAGGTAGGCGAAGTGCCAAAGGCAAAGGGGTTTCCTCATCCTATACCACCGACACCGACAGCGCGTTGAGCCAAATTGCGGCTCAACTAGCTAGGCTAGGGGATGAGGCTCAAAAGCGTCGTGAGCATAAAGAAAAGAGATACAACGACCAAGCAATGCTAATCAAAATGAAAGATTGGGAGCAACTGCGACGAAGCACCGATGGGATGACCGACGAGGAAAAAGCTATTAACGAACAAATCAATGAAGCAATAAAAAAAAATATGGTTGGTAGTGTTTTTTATGTAATATTTAGTATGAAATTGTATGACTTTTTTTTTTTTTTTTTTTTTTTTTTTTTTTTTTTTTAATTATGTAATAGTTTTAGGGTTTATTTTAATGAAATTATCTTTTTATTTATATTATTTAGTTTTTTTTTTATAAGTTTTTAATTATTAAAAAAAATAAAAAAATAAAAGAAAATGAATGACAAGTGTCAAACAACCCCCCACTCTCCACTACACCACTTTTTCAACAAAGCCCCACAATACCCCACATGCCACGTGTCAAACAACCCCCCACTCTCCACTTCTTACCACTACACATGGTCTTAGACCATGCGTACTGGGGCGAGTTTCACCCAAACCACGCCCCGATAACGCCCAGAAACCATTACCAATGGGCGCGGTTCGTAAAAAAATCGTGTGGGGCGTTTTATTATCCACGCCTTGCCCAGCTCCTATCTCAAAAAATATAACCGTTGCACATAATGAAAAAACGGATAGTTTGACCGGAAAAAAAAAATTCAACCATACCTTCCTATATATTTCTTATATATATACATTCATACACACTCTCTTTTATAAAAACAATCTCAAACACACTCTCTTTTCTACCCAATTTTATACAAATATTTCCCTTATACACAATGAGTTCTCCCTCGACTTCCTTTCTTCTTGAATCTAGTTCGGATGACGATTTCTCCGACCGAGAAACAGAAGCGGTGTCTCTTGCTGCTGGAGCTGTAGCTATGTTCGTCGCCCAAAACCCACCAAAACCGATCAAAAAAAGAAAAAAAAAATTATCGAGACCATGGCGCGGCTAACGCTAGGTTGATGGCCGATTATTTTGACGAGGGTTGCACGTATAATGAACAAGTATTTAGACGACGTTTTAGGATGAGCAAAAGGTTATTTTTGCGTATCGCGAAAGATTTGGAGGATCGTTTCAATTACTTTAAACAAAGACCCGACGTAGTGGGTAACCCGGGGTTCACGTCGATACAAAAGTGCACAGCAGCATTACGGGTGCTCGCTTACGGGGTTACCACCGACATCAACGACGATTATTTGAAGATGGCCGAGAAAACATGTCGGGACACGCTAGAGGCGTTTACAATAGGTAAAAAATTATATATATATATTTTTTAATCTATTTATTTTTTTTCCTTATTTATTGTTTATATATTTGTATATATATTTATTGTTTTTCTATACGTGTTTATTTGTATATATATTTATTGTTTTTCTATATGTGTTTATTGTTTATATATTTATTGTTTTTCTATACGTGTTTATTGTTTATATATTTGTATATATATTTATTGTTTTTGTATACGTGTTTATATGTTTATATATACAGGAATAAAAGACTTGTACGAGAAGCGATATTTAAGAAAACCAACAAAAAATTGATTTGATGCGAATATATGATGTGCACCAAGAGGCGCATGGCATACCCGGTATGATGGGTAGTATAGATTGCATGCATTGGGCATGGTCTAACTGTCCGACCGCTTGGCGAGGTCAATACCACGGGGGTAGCCACAAAGGTCCAACTTTAGTTCTTCAAGCCGTTTGCTCGTACGATCTATGGATATGGAATGCTTACTTTGGTATCCCCGGCTCCCTTAACGATATCAACGTTTTAGAGCAATCACCCGTCCTGGAAGATTTCATCTCAGGTTTGGTCCCGGTTCTCGGTTTTTATGCTAATAGTAACTTCCATCCACATGGCTACTATTTAGGTGACGGTATATACCCGGAGTACTCGTTCATCATGAAAACGTTCAAAGATCCGATCGATCCTAAAAAAGAAAATTGGAAAAAAGTACAAGAATCGGCAAGAAAGGATATTGAAAGATGTTTCGGTGTGCTCAAGAAATGTTTCGCGTTTGTGGCGAATCCTTGTCGTTTATGGACGAAGGATAAGATTAAGGATGTTATGCGTGCGTGCCTCATTCTACACAACATGATTTTAGAGGACGAATGACGAGCTATTTGTCAAGATTATCATCCGGACGAAGTTGACGAACCACAGCCGCCACAAACACACGAACAAGCCTTACAAAACTCGGACTACATTCGAAGCAATGCGAGTCACCACGCATTATTGGCAGATTTGATCGAGGAAGCGTGGAGTAACCGTCGAATGCAGGACGAAACCGAGGAGGACGAGAATGAAAGTGAAGCCGAAGCAGAGAACGACGAGGCTGAGGATTACGATGATGTTAACGATACAGATTAGTAGTTTTTATTTTTAATTGTATGACTTTTTTATTTATTTATGTATGACGTTTTTTTTTTATTTATGTATGACATTTTTTTTTATTTATGTATGACGTTTTTTTTTAAATTATGTAATAGTTTTAGGATTTATTTTAATAAAATTGTCTTTTTATTAATATTATTTAGTTTTATTAATTAGTTTTAGTTATTAAAAAAAAAAAAAAAAAAAAAAAAAAAAAAAGTGCCACATGGCGCAAAACGCCCCACCCTCTCTTACACACCACTACACCACTTTTTCAACAAAGCCCCAGCATGGCCCACACTGCCACATGGCGCAAAACGCCCCACCCTCTCTTACACACCACTACACATGGTCACCGTTATAAAATCTTATCGCTATACACTGGTACACGCTGATTAGAAATAAGTAGTGTATAAATATGTATTGACTGCATTCATTAATATAACTACTACTTGCCTAGTTAAGGGGGCCAAGCACCATTGCACCGCAATGACAGAAAAACTGTCTCGGCCCCTACAAGATGATTTACATGGTAGTTTACTATAAATATACCTTAAAACAAACAAAACCAGTATCCATCAACATGGCATTTCTCCAATGCCCATATATAATATTTTCCCTCATTATGTGTTGTTTAATTTCTCTATACTACTTTTATAATAAGCTAAGAACTCAAAGTTCCTCATTGCCCACCAATTGGCCTTTATTAGGCATGACACCTAGCCTCTTATGGAATTCCCATCGGATCATGTCACCGATATTTTGAAACAGAATGGAGGTACATTCATGATCAAAGGCCCTTAGTTTGCCAATAGTGACATGCTTTTCACGAGTGATCCAGCCAACTATCAATATATATCAACCACCAACTATGATAATTACTCGAAAGGTGCAGAGCGTAGAGAGATATTTGATGCTGGTGATGGTATTTTCAATTGCGATTCCAAGTTGTGGAAGTTGCAACGTAAAACAACCATGTCGTTTTTCAACCATGCAGAATTCAAGAAACTGGTGGAGAAAACAATGTGGAATAGCATGCATAAAAAGCTTATTCCGGTTCTTGATTACATGTCAGACAGAGGATTGAAGACAGATTTACAAAATATTTTCCAAAGGCTAACTTTTGATGTCATCATGGATTTACTGTTAGACTATGATCCAGAGACCTTATCTGTTGATCTTCCTTACAATGCTTATGACGTAGCCATTACCAAGGGCCAAGAGGCTATCTTCTACCGAAATATTCTCCCAAAGTTTTATTGGAAGTTTATGAACCGACTACAAATTGGAAAAGAGAAGCATCTCATTGATGCTTCCAATCTATTAGACGAGGTTTTCTATAAGTTCATACAAAAAAAACAACAGGAGCTATTTAATGTGGATAGTTTTGAGAAAGAACAGCTAGAAGATGTAAGGTTAGTAACAGGATTTCTAATGAACTACAAGGATCAACCTTGCAAATTTATCAAAGATACTTTATTAATTAACTCTGATGATTGCCGGGAGAGATACCACAAGCTCAGCTCTTACGTGGTTCTTCTATCTCCTTGCCAAAAATCCTATAGTTGAAGGTAAAATATACGAAGAGATTCATGCACGCTTAGGGATGAAGGAAGGAGAGAAATGGAAAACATTTGGAACAAAAGAGTTGGAAATGTTAGTGTATCTTCATGGAGCATTATGTGAGGCACTTAGATTATTTCCTCCCATCCCGGCCAACCCCAAATCATCACACGAAGCAGACACTTTTCCAAGTGGTCACCAAGTTCATACACACACCAGAATAGTTCTATATTCATATGCAATGGGACGGATGGAGACAATATGGGTACCAAACTGTCTGGAGTTCAGGCCAGAGAGATGGCCATATTGGAACAAGGAGGGATCAATCACATGCCGTCTTATAAGTTCCCAGCATTTCATTCAGGGCCTAGAACTTTCTTAGGTAAAGATATGTCACTAATTCAGATGAAAATGGCAGCAGCCACAATTGTATACAATTACAATGTCCAAGTGGTGGAAGGTCATCCAACTACTCAAGATGCTTCTTTGGTCCTAGAAATGAAGTATGGTTTGATGGTCACATTGACGAAAAAAATTAGGTGAAACCATGCATTTAATTTCATGTTTTGTCTAAGGTACTTAAACTTCACTAACTAGGATTAAGGTATTAATCATTTGGAAACTTATCTAAATAAAAAACAAGAGTCTGTTTGTGATTCGTGTTTGATCTACACGGATATTCACCTTGTAACTGCGCGTCATGCAATAAAATATATCTTATGTTTCATAAATTGCACCATGTTAGTAAGGCAATAAACTGTAGAGTAAATTACATAAAATGGTTCTTGTAGTTTGGCAAAAATTTCATCTATCGTCCCTCAAAGTTTAAAATTGCACAGACAGTCCTTATCTTTGCAAAAGAATAACACTCGTAGACCTTTTCTTAACTGGTGTTAAGTAGATTCTGTTATCATTTAACTTTAGCCCTTTTGGCTAACAACCTTTTGCATCGTCTATCCTTTACAATAACGGCCGTTTATAATTTATAGTTTTTCGTCTGTTTCATACGTTTTCGTCCATTGTTATACGTTTTCGCCTGTTTTCTTACGTTTTTGTCCATTTTTATACATTTACATCCGTTTTTATACGATTTTTCTTACGTTTTCATACAGTTTTATCCGTTTTTATAAGTTTTTTTTTTTACGTTTTCGTCCGATTTTATACGTTTTTATATGTTTCGTCCGCTTATATACATTTTCACACGTTTTCCTACATATATTCATACGTTTTTGTCCGTTTGTATATGTTTTCGTCCGCTTTTCTACGTTTTTCATACGTTTTTATCCGTTTTTATACGTTTTCACACGTTTTCATCCGTTTTTATACGATTTCGTCCGTTTTTATACATATTCATCCTTTTTTATACGTTTTCGTCCTCTTCTACACGTTTTCGTCCGCTTTTACACATTTTCTTACGCTTTCATACATTTTTGTCCGTTTTCATCCGTTGTATACGTTTTTATCCATTTTTATACGTTTTCTTACACCTTCATATGTTTTCGTCAGTTTTTATACGTTTTCGTCGATTTTTATACGTATTTATACGTTTTCATCCATTTTTATACGTTTCCGTCCATTTTTATATGTTTTCTTACGTATTTATACGTTTTCATACGTTTTCTTGCATCTTCATACGTTTTTGTCCGTTTTATACGTTTTCTTACATCTTCATACGTTTTTATATGTAAGGAAACGTATAAAAATGAACAAAAACGTATAAAAACATAAGAAAACTTATAAAAATGGATAAAAATCGTATGAAACACGTAAGAAAACATATAAAACGGACGAAAACGATGAAAACGTATAAAAACGGACGAAAACGTATAAAAATGGTCAAAAACGTATAAAAACATACTAAAGCATATAAAAACGGATGAAAACATATAAAAACGGACGAAAACGTATAAAAATGGATAAAAACGTATGAAGATGTAAGAAAACGTAAAAAAAGCGGACGAAAAAACGTATAAAAATGAACGAAAACGTATAAAAACGGTTAAAAACGTATAAAACGGAAGAAAACATATAAAAACGGACGAAAACGTATGAAACATAAGAAAACGTTATAACTGACGAAAACGTATAAAAACGGACAAAAACGTAAGAAAACGGGCGAAACCGTATAAAAATGAATTAAAATGTAAGAAAATGGGCGAAAACGTATAAAAACGGACGAAAACTAGACTGAGGTTCCGTGGCAGCTTTGGTTCTTCCACAGTTTGGTATTTTTCCGCGACGTTTGGTTGCGCTTGGTAGGTGAAGTGCATGAGACGTGGACGTCTCTTGGCCTTTCGTCTTCTGACTAATTTGACCGGGTGGCCCCTTGATCTTACTGTCATCCTTATCTTTTACTTTTGATCCAAACCGTCGACTCAAACGTCGTTTGCCACGTGCCGTCATCTGGGACTAAACTGAATTAAATATACCGTGAGTATAAATACCCGATTTGGTTTTTACCATTCTTCTTCTTCTCTTTCACTGTATTTCGCCATTGTTGCAATTTCTTCGAGCCTTTAACTTTTCTTCTTTTGTCACACTTTTCCTCAAGAAAATTTTGAATTCTTAAGGTTAGATTTTGATCCCTTTCTTTTCGCTATGGGTACTATTATGGATGTTAAATCCCATCTTTCTCAGAAAGCGCTTAACGAATTTTGTGGTAAATTTCATATCCCCCCAGAAGTCCATCCGTTATTGCCCATTCCAAACCAAACCATGCATGAGTCTCCTACTGGGAAAATTGGTGTTTATACTAGGTTTTTTGAGTATGCCAATTTTCGGTTACCTTTATCCGTCTTTCTTGTTGATATCCTGGAGTATTACCACATTAATATATCTAAACTTTCCATTATAGGAGCGGACAAGGTTTCCCATTTTGAGATTTTGTGCCGCGTCCAAAATATCGTACCAATGGTTGGACTATTCCGTTGTTTTTATATAAAATCTAAAAACAAGGGGTGCCTATCGTTTATTAAGCGTTTGGATAGTGCTGGCGTTTGTTATACGAAGGCCCTTGATTCCCTTAAAAGTTGGAATGATCACTTCTTCTGGGTCGATGCCTTTGCTTGCCCCGTTTCTTTTCTGTGGCACACTGCCAAAAGCGTTGCTAAAGATCCTATTCCTAAGGACAGCGAATTTAACGCCGACGATTTTGCCACCCTTGTTGCAAACCCTATTCCGTTCCGGAAGTTTCCGAAGCCTTATCTTTGTTGGGTTGGGTTGAGCCGTAACTATACCTTGAATGAGGACACTTATCTAGTATATCTTGACAGCCATGGAGCGGGTGGGTGTTTGTTGTTATGTATATATTATCTCTTTAATGGCTTTTAATTTTTCCTCTAACTGTTTGTCTCGGTTATACAGAGATGGATTTGTCTTCTTTTATCAAGTTTGTGGATCCCACCAAGGTGAATATCGTTGGAAGGGAGTGTACGGAGGGTGAACCCAAGCTTTTGGATACTACTGTTGGGCGAACGGTTCCGCTCCTTCCGGTTGCGTCTGTCCGCACAGCGAGTGAACTGGAGGCTAGTGTTAATGAGGATCCTTAATACATTTCTTCTGCTGAAGGAAATTTGCCACAAACGCTTCTTTTAAGTCGTCATAGCTATCTAAGGATTCCGAAGGGAGATCATCAAACCAAACCCTAGCGGACCCAGTTAGTGTAGAGTTAAACATGTGACACCAAGTTGGCATGGCCCAACGCTCTACTTTAGTTGCCGACTGAAAGATCTTAAGGTGATCCTCCGGATCTTCACTTCCGTCATATGTTTTGACATGACTTGGCATGCGAGTTCTTTTTGGCAGGTCAAAATAACGGATGCGAGGAGTGAACGGATCAGTTTCCTTGCATACCCATAGTCGTGCTAGGTCGTCATCCTCGATGCTCGACCCTTGTCTTTTCGACCTTGACCACCGGTCTCTACCACCATTGCCTTCTCTTTCAGACAGCTCATCCGTCCTTTGAGAGGATGCTCTATCGTCATAATGCCTTCCGGAGTCCCGCGAATGAAAATTCTGATAGCAACTTTCTTCCCTTCCTCCGCCAATACGGTAGGACTGTTGCCTGGAATCCCGTGAGTATGCGGATGTGCTTCTTTCTCTATCTCCCAGCCTATTGAACACGCCTTTTTCTAATCTTCTGAACACCGTTCCTCTTTTTGGACCTTTCTCCTTTGGTGATCTTGATCGGCCGCCCCTCGGGTTAGGGCTTCCGGACACGCTTCGGAGTCGCTTAGCTTCAATTTTTTTATGATATCTTTTCATCTGTTAGGTGTTCCGGATTCAGAGTGTTGCGAAGTTTCCTCATAAGTGAGACGAACTTTTATTTCTTGAGCATCTCCTGTTGCATCTTCTCTTGATGAACTTTCTCAGCTATGATTGGCAACAACTGGTGGTAGTGCTTGTCTCAATACTCTCGGAGAGCTGTGTCAGGCGTGGACCTACCTTGATCTTCCAGTGTTGTTTCTTTTTCCATTCCTACCGTATTCCGCACTGCGGACGTGGGTACAGAAAGAGCGGGACCTGAATGAGTGCTCATGGTGAGTATTTTCGAGAACGCGGTTGTATTCTGGTCCCACGGATGGCGCCAACTTGTTAGTGCAAAATGTGTGATGGGTATTGAGTTGGGTTAGAATTATGTATTGGGCCGTTTTAGCGGGCCGTTGATGGATTATGCTTGCACTAAACCAAGTAATGAAGTGCCCTGCATAAATGAAAGTAAACCGTTAGCCTTACCGTGGGGACGGACCCCACGATTAAGCTCCGGCATGAGAGTAAGTAACCATATTTGTCAGAGAATGTTTGTAGTGTGTATTTATGTGTGAGAAAGTCATACCTCAAAAAGTGTGTGAGGACCCCCTTTTATTGGCGAGTCCAATACTAGGGTTTCCTAGTATTTCGCTTTTTATGGTTAGTGGCCAGAGTGGGACCCTTGTCGGGCAAGGATCCGCTATAATCGTGATTGCGGACACAGATCATCTTCCGCGGCCCTTGGCTGGTCCGCTATAGGACTGCAGAAGTACCCTTTGGATGCCCTGCGTGCGTCTTTGTATATCCGGGTCGTGGTCCGTTTGTCATTGGGCTTAGTGGCGGCCCGATATACTTGCTTGTTTACTTTGTTGGGCCGGTGCCCAAATGTGTATAGTACGGTCCAGGCCCAGTAGACCTGCTATCAGTATTATACGTCATCAAGAAGAAAACATATAAAACGGACGAAAAACTTTAAATTATAAACGACCGCTTTTATAAAGGATAGACAATGCAAACTGTCGTTAGCGAAAAGGGCTAACATGTAAATTATAACAGAATCTACTTAACACCAGTTAATGAAAGGACCGCAAGTGTTATTCTTTTGCAACGATAGGGACTGTTCATGCAACTTTAAACTTTGAGGGATGGTAGATAAAATTTTCGTGAAACCATATGTACAATTTATGTAATTTACTCTAAACTGTACCTCACATTACTGCTATCTTTTACGGTTTATTAAGCTTTTCAATAGGCGTATTACAAATTGACATATGAAAAAGTACAAAGGCTGATTAAATTCTCTCTCCTCAAACTTCATTTTAGGGTTCCTGTTATCTTGTCAACCACATCACCACTGGTTAACCGCAAACACTATGTGGACGGTGGACCGCATCGTACCCAGTCAACCGCACCACTAAATCGGCCTCAAATGAAGGTTATATTCTCGTTAGATTATTTTTTTAACTGTTTGGCTGCAATATTTTTCATGTTTTCTGCTTGATCTTTAAGTGAGTGTTACCTCATTTCGGCATCGTAATGTTTTACCTATTGGTATAAAGCGGGATCATGAATAACCAAACTGTTTGTCTTTACTATTTATTCTGATTTTTTGCTTACATACAATGGCGTGCTTCTTATGATAACCATACGCTGGAACAGTGTTTGATAAAATGGTTGAGTGAAATTTTGTAGCAAAGTTCGTGTGAAATGGTTTAGTTTATGTGAAGCAGGTTATTTATTTATTTTTTTGTGTTTTTGAATAAGGTGAAGCTGGTTAGTTGAGAAGGTTATAAACTCTGATAAAATTTAGCCTAAATAGCAAGCATCGTCAACGTGGTTTGTCGAAATCGCACGCTTAAAACTTCGATGATTTAGATATTCTCGCCGGTCAATTTGGCCATTCCAATTTAGCTAAGGACGATATACAAACTAAAAGTTTCTCACAGGCATGCACTTCGAAGTTTTAAGGATTGCACCTGCGATTTGGACAAATCACAGGATGATTTTTAAATTTTACTCTAGAATCTATTAAACTGTTTGAACCCTTTTTTCGCAACTTCTATTGCAGATCTCTTTATCGATTAGCAAAAGTATGATTTCTGAAGTCAAAATACGTGAGATAGATTTTTCCGCATCTAATCCAAATGCTATGTAGTAAGTATGCACTGATGTTAAATATGCTCTAGGAAGTACAAATTAAATGACAAATGTGTTCTCTCCTTCTATGATTAAACAAAAAGCAAAGTTCATGTTTACATATGAACTCAAAAATCGATGATCGTGATCGGGTGAGTACTACTAGTTTATATATGAACTCAAACATCGATGATCGTGATCGGGTGAGTTTATGTGAAGCAGGTTATTTATTAATTTTTTTGTTTTTTTAATATATATGAAGCAGTTTACTTAAGATCTTATAATTTATTTAAAATTTAACAAGTAAAGTTTTATTAATTCGTAATTTCCCTTTTATTAATTTAGTTATTTATTTATAAAATTGACACATATGTTTTTATACATGTTTACTTTGGTGGATTAAAATTTAGATGAGTTTGACCAAACTAAAGTCAATTTTGACCTTTATTGACCGATATCGATTTCAAAATTCTCCCTTCCCGTTTTGTATCGTCTCATATTATATAAGAGATTTAAAGTATATTTACAGTTTTCTAAATTTCATCGAAAATGTTTTTATTATATAAAAGATTTACTCAGATAGTTAGTCAATCAAGCCACACAATTCCTATTCACAATTAAATATTTTACATATGAAAAGAAATGTATAAAATTCGTATTCATATTTGTTAAACATATCGATCAACAAACCAATTTTCCTTTAAAATCTATCTATCTATCCTTTGTAAGTTTTCTTTCCATGATTTTTATTCTTGAAGCTACGATGGGGGACCAAATGTATTCGTTTTACAACATCTGCAGGTATTGTTCTTCCCATGTCAGAAATCGATTTCTAGCGATGTTTTCTTGTTTGTTGCATCTAAATATATTCTTTCATTATTATTTGTAGCATGGCTCGGACCAATGCTTGAAATTATGAACCTTATTTTTTCGTTTTGGAATTTCTGGGATGAACTTTGAAAACCATTGGGATTCGATGAATATGAATGATTCTTGTTTTGCAAAACTATTGCACACACCACCCAACGTTTGTTTTTCTGATGATCAATTCACATTGCATAAACCAATGTTTCAATATTTATGAGGGTGCATGATATTATTATTATTATTAGTTTTAACGCTATTGAGGAAATTAATTCCTAGAAATCTTGAAAATACATGTTTGCAGGTTGAAGTCCCCAGGAAATCGTGTTGGTTATTCTAGAATCGATTGAATAGATTAACATATGTTAAAAATTACATGTATCGTTGAATTGAATCAACTTAAAATGATTGATTATAAATTTAAGATAAGATAAGAAGCACACAAGATGAATTCATTAAAAAGAAACAAACAATTGTTTGTTTCACAAAAGTTTTATTTCTTCTCCGAAATACCAGTGTAACGTACCTTTAAGATATGATTACTGGAGCTTGATCTAATATGATGGGAATTTAACGTTTAGGTAACTGCTGTGATTTTACCTCCAAAGTAGTTTTTACTCCATGGGAAATTGCTGCCCTCCGGTATTCTTCTTTTTCTGGTGTATTTCACATGCACATACTTAAATTTATATTAAAAATCTGTAATTATGGTGATATTCGACTCAGAATATGCTTATTAAGAAAACCAAACTCGATGGCAGTCCTCCAAAGAAGGAGACGATAAACAAAGTACAACGGGTTCACTTGCTAGCGGAAAGGTTACTCTTATAGAAACAGTAGAACAATGGGAAGAAAAGGTATCAGAAGCAAACAAAAATGGGAAGATGGTTCGTCTTTTTAATTCCTTATCTTTTGATTAATGCAAGTAGAGGTGGCAAAAATGACCGGGTGGGGAAATGGTCAAAATAGGTCATTTTAATTTACATGTCAAAATGGGTCGTTTAGGATGATGAGAAACACATCTGTCCAAAACATTAATATTAATTTGTGTAGCCAATGTGATTTCAAAAGTAATACTGTTTTTAAAACGAGTTAAAAGGCTTCATGGGTTAAAAATACAATTTGGATTTTTGTTTTACTGGTTAACCCATTCAAAATGGTTTAAAATTGCCACCTCCAAGAAAAAGATACAAGCTTATTGGAACAGTGTATCTTATCTTTGACATTTAATCCAACAGATTGTGGTGAATTTTAGTGCATCTTGGTGTAGCCCTTGTCGAGCCATAGCTCCCATCTTTTGTAATCTTGCTGCTAAACATGACTCGCTTATGTTCTTAACTGTGGATGTCGATGAGCTAACTGTAAGTGCAACATTCCTTTTTTGGATAAATTAATGCAACACTTCTTCAGGGGTGGGAAAATGGGGCGTACTGAGAAGGTTGGAAAAATATTAAATCGGTTTTGCTGCCTCATAGGTATTTTTTTGCGCAGAGTGACTGAGGTCAACTGGTTGACCTGTAAACATTTTTTTTTTGTCTTTTTTTTATATAGATGGTTAATGTCATAATATGATTACATACACTTTGTAACTAATAAACTAAATAACAATCCATATTTTAACCTAGTGACCCATTTGACTTGTTTACTCCTTTAGGGTAATAAGACATTAACCCAAATGATCAATGTATAAGTAAACGGGTTGCAACTTGCAAATGCCATATATGCATTCCTTGTTCAGAATGATTCTTGACCATTATAATTATTACATTCATTAATCTTCTTATGTGAAGTATGTGAAGCGTACTTTAGAAATTTAGCAATGTGTGGACATAAAAAAATGTGATTGGTTTGCAGGAGTTTAGTACATCATGGGAAATTAAAGCGACACCAACTTTCTTCTTCCTTAAAGACGGGAAACAAGTAGATAGACTGGTTGGTGCAAATGAGGAAGAGCTTATAAAAAAGACAGAAGCTGCTGCATTGATGCTAACTCTGTAAGGGTCCAAATCCGATAGCCGAACTTTCAACAATGGAGAAGAAAACAAAGATATAGATATTTTACTTTTGTAGGACTTTATTTATAAAAGAGACGGAGAGTATATGTGCATGTTTTGTAGGTTGTAGCTACATTTGTGTGTATTCGTTGTATTTTAAGAATTAATTAATAGTAATGGACCAGACTTCACAAATGTGATATATATTTTGCTAGATGGTATAAGGTGATAGATTCCAGTTGGCCTAAACCCGGTTGCGGGCTTAGAGTCCATCAAGGTTTCACTATAAATATATGATCAATGAAAGATAATATTTGTGTCTATCTTGGATTTAAAGTTTCGCAGATAAGAGGCCATGGGTCCGTTCCTACATTTGTTATGAAGAAGAATCTGAAGATCTCATCTAAGAAGAGGAATCACAATCTCGAGGACAAGTTTTCCAGGATGTGTCTTCGGGATGTGAGTAATAGAGCAACTCGAAGCAAGGAGGAACATGGGGGTGCACATTCTATTTCTCAAGGTTTATATGACTGCATTGAGAGTGCAGCTATATATTGATGAAGTTTACGGAGGTAAATAAGACCAACAGATTGGCTGCATCGGAATTGAAACAGTGTGAGAAAGACATTCACGTGATCGCTGGCTTTTAAATGGACTATGGCTGACTGCCGCATGATTGGAAATACGACCCAGCAACTGCCAGCAATTCTTTGGCCAATGACAATGTGTTTTAGGAAAGATCTTTGGTGGAAACAAAACAAGTATTATATTCTTAGCTAGATCTTGTTGCTATCTAGCGTGATTCTTGTATTACTATGCGTGGCATTAAGTGTTTGTGCTCATGCAATCCAAGAAACTCTAATAGATCCTAAACCGACAACCGGGCTAGGGCCAACTAATTATCTATCAGTAATAGAGTATTCCTTTCTGTATAAAAAATCATGGCACTTCTGTATTCAAAACACCCTCCATACCTCACAAACTCATGTTATAGCGTAAGCCAAGGGTTGGCGTGCGTAATAGCATAACCCCTTTGGCATATGTTTGAGTAACATGCTATTGCGCATGCCATTGCCTTTGGTGCAGAGGTGTTTGAGTGATTGCACCCGGTATGCGTTTAGTGCCATAAAATCTTCTTAAGTTTCACACATAAACATACGATACCAAGCGTTCAAGTAACATACATAACACAGCCATCCAGACATTGCAAATGATCTTGTAGTAAAACATAAACTTGTCATAATCAAGATTTGAAGGAAATATGCTTTAGTTACACGCATGAAAACATGTTCCTAAATATAGTGAAAAAGTAGACAAACTTCCCAAATAGGTTAGGAATAATCATTCATCCGTCTGCAGAAAAGAGCTGCAGGGCCTCACGTAAGTGAAATTTTTGAAAGGGTTCTCGTTGCATTTAGGGCTGGCAGCAGGGGAATCCAAAACTGGTGGCATGTTGGTCCAACACTCTTTGACATTAGCAATGCATTGCTTACCAGAAACCTGTGGTACAAAACTTGGCTTAATTTCTCGACCCTCTAGTTTCTTCCAGTTGATGGATTTGAATCAACTGTGGCTTTTTATCTCGTTACTTCCACCTTTTCCACTGCCAAGACGCCTACTTGATTCCTTCTGTAGCAACTGATAAACAGAAGGAAAAAAAAGGAGCAACTATAATTAGCAACCATTTACTTTATTACAGGTAAAAGTTTAATTCATTATAAAGTGTACGTAATGCAGAAGTAGTATGACTACGATATTCAAAAACAAGTCCTGGTAGATTCTTAACATATGGCCATTTGACTAATAGCCGGGAAGTGTTTAAATGTGCTTCTGTTGTTAAAGTTTGTAATATTCAGATAACTTGTTTGAATGCTTGGCTAAATTCTGATTATCCTAGGAACTAAATTCTGATAACAAGTCCTGCATGATATTGATACATCCCACAAATTGATCTAAGCTGTATTTTTTAGATATCAAGTACCTTTTTAACTTGGCGTGTTGGCTCTCAACTCTGTTTGTTGTGCGATTGTTAAAGTTGAAAGACACGTCAGTCCATTTAGACACAAACCTTTCTTTATGATTGTGTTATTTTTATAGACATAAAATAGTAGTTGTGTGTTAAGATCGAACTCGAGATCACGGGATTGCACACATTACGTATGAGAACTAAATATTAATAATTAGATATAAAACGTTATATTTGATTATTAATTGTCACAAAATAAATAACGGACGTTAGTATTTAACGGAATTGACTAACGGTCGTTAAATAAAATAAAGAAAGGACTAGTGTGTAAATTAATAGCCAAGAAGATTCCGGATCCCCTAATAAACTAAGGGCCGATCGGTTTGTAAGGGTTGGATTCATAATCCAACTCTAACTTGGGCTCTAAGCTACTACACTATATAAACAAACCCAAGGTTTTAGTTTTTGGTACCTCTTGTGCACAAAGCTAAACCTAAAGTTTTCTTTTCTCTCCTTTGTTCTATTCGACCGGATCTTCCCCCTCTAAGGGATCGACCGAATTTTTGTATAAGCAAAAATTGTTTTGGTTTTTACTTTATGATAAATAACTCGCATATTGTTAGTTCGGTTTAGTACGTGTGTACAAGAACGTGATTCTTACACATCATTGTAAGAATCTTGGATTGAATTGCAAAACTTGGTAAGGGGCAATTCCTATAATCCTATAAACCCAATTAGGGTTCATAATCCATATTAGGTTGATTCTTGTTCTTGCTAGAATCATTAAGGTACGTTAACTTTAAATTCGGTGTAATTATTTATGTTTTATATGTATCCTTTGCTTCCGCAATATGTACTTTAATGTTTTGGTTTATTAATATGATTGTCATGATATAATAATTCCAACAGTGGCATTAAGAGCCAGGTTATAACATGTAATTAATTACCGAAATCATATAAAAAACGAATCTTGATTGAGTTTATACATGTAAATCGATTTAGGGTTTAATTTTTCCAACTCAAACCCTAAATTTTTTTTATGGGTCGATTTAAAATTTATTTAGGGGTTTGTGTTTGGTTAATTAATTTGATTAGAAACCCTAGGTTTAAACATGTTTATGTGATGTAAAGTGATCATGTGTGCACTATGCTAATTGTTAGGTAGAATCCATGCAAACGTGCATGTTTGGCATGGATTCATGAATGATATTATTTGTTTTCACATGTAAGTTAATTAATAGATGTTGAATTGGGGAAGACTCCAATTAATTAAGTAATCAATTATGTGCAACGTGGTGTATATTTGGTTAGGACTTACACTACCAAATTGTTTGGTGTATGTGGTCCATTGGGTACAATGAGCTCGAAAACCAATGGGAGTCTTAAATTAAATATACACATATTAAAACCTAGATTGATTATTAATAGGATATTGAATTAATCTGCATGTGGCTACTTGTATTTCATAATTAATTGTTAAGTTATGTGTTATTATTTAGTTGTTTTATTTTAAAATTACTTGTTTTCTGTTTAATTGTAAAGACATGTTTAAGCATAAAGGGTATATTTTTTATAAAAGTTAAACGGACTAAATAATGGTGAAACATAGGTAATAAATTATGAATCATGCAAAGTCTTATGTGCCGATAGTGGTTCGCTTCGCACGGTAATTTGCTCCCAGGCGAGACTAGCAAGTTTATACTTTATTACATAATTTTTAAGACTAAAGTCATAAACTTTTGATTGATTGTTGAGTTTTGTACCATAGTTTGAACGGCTCACCCAATTTTTGACAAACTATATGAGGGGTATAAGGAGGCTTGAAATTAAATTATCATCCGAAAGAGGCGCGTTTTTAATTAGCCTTCGGGCGGACGTTTGCCTCTCCGCTCCTTTGTGCGTCAAATTGGAGCTACCAAGTATGACTATTTTATGTACAAAATCAACTTAAGGGTGAATTGACCTCAATTCCACGCGCCACTTTTGTGGTAATTATCCGAATGACTTGGGTCTTTTGACTCATGCAGTAGTAGGATATAGTGGGTGATAATTGTAGGTAATTTTTTGATTGGTGAACCCAATACCTCAATTAAAACTTTGTTGATTGTAATCTTAGCTTAAAAATTGGTAAAAAGGTTTTGAAAAACTTTATGATACGAAGATGTATGCATGCTTCTTCGTATATATTTTGATTAACACGTCAATATTTATTACCCTTTAAAATTAAGTCAATGCCATCTAGTTAAAGAACACTTGAAGTTGTTATTTAGTCATGTGAGAGCTTGGACTAAATTTCAATGGAAAGGTAAATTTCATACTCTCATTGCTAGCAGATCAACTGATATGATGAGATTGTGGTGATTTACAGTTTTTTAATTAGACGACTTAAATTGAGTTAAGTGAGAGCTGGGACTCAAGGCATAAAATGGGGATAAAACATGCTTATATTGAAAATTGTTTGCCAATATAAATCCCATTGATTTAGGAATTGGAAAATTGTTTGCCAATTATTGTACGACAGATTACCTTATCATATACTTTCATTACTAGCAGATCAACTGATGTAATGAAACTATGATAATTTGGATCCTAGTTTTCAAGAAAGTACTATGGTTATATGAATATTTCCTTGGGTATTTTATTTTCTTGAAATATTGTATTATCGAAAATACTAATTTGAACTTTCTTTATCTGTAGAATGGCTCAAAACAATAACACCAATATGAGTTCCGCGTTCAAAACTTTTTTTGAGCGGGAAAAATTGACTGGCACACAGAACTTCAATGATTAGTTTCGTTCACTCAGGATTGTCCTGCGAGTGCTTGACCAACTTGAATATCTGTACAAGCCTTGTTCTGCTGAACCACCTGCAACTGCTTCTGATGAAGTAAAATGACACCTGCTCTAACAAAGCAGTTTGAGAATTACTTTCCCATGGACATGCTAAACGAACTCAGGAAGTTGTTTGAAAAACCAACTAATGTTGAGGTCTATGATTTAATGGAATCTCTACATGGTTGCAAACAGGCAGAAGGTGAACCCGTGGGTGCTCATGTACTGAAAATGAAAGGTTACATGGATCAGTTACAAGCACTCGGCAAAGTCTATGAACAAGACATAGCCATCAACTTAATCAATAGATCCCTCACAAAGGAATTTAGTGGTTTTGTTCGTAACTTCAATATGCATTGCGTGGGGAAGACAGTTTCTGAATTGCACGCATTGCTTATTGATTACGAAAAGGGTTTACCACCAAGGACTTCTCCTATGCCCTAGGTTCTTACCATTGAAAGGGGTAGGATTAACAAGCCAAGTACGGACAAGAAGGGAAAGGATAAGGCTAAGGCTGATAAGGGTAAGCAAGTTATGGCTTATCAACCTCCACCTCCACCTAAGAAAAACCCTCCTAAGCAGAAGGAGTACCCTAAGAAGGATCAGGCTTGCCACTACTGTCATGTAGTGGGTCACTGGAAGAGGAACTGTCCTCTTTACATCCAAGAGTTGCGGGAGAGTAAGAACAAGAAGACTGGGTACTCGGGCGCCAGCACTTCAGGTAACTTACTCATGATTGAATTATTTACTCTAAATCATAAAATTAATTCCTGGGTATATGATACTGGATGCGGTATTAAAATTTGTAATACGCTACAGGGGTTTAGAGTAGAGAGGAAGCTTGCCTATGGGGAGCAATATTTGCATGTGAGAAATGGAGCACCTGCAGCTGTTGAAGCCATAGGGGTGTTTAATTTAGTTTTGCCTTCGGGCTTAGTACTGTTATTAAACAATTGTCATTATGCACCCTCAATTTTTAGGGGTGTAGTTTCCTTTTCATGTTTGTTGGATCTTGGTTTTAATCACGTTATCAGTAGCAATGGAATTTCAGTTTTTTTAAATAATGTTTTTTATTTTAATGATGTTGCTGTTAATGGTGTGTTTGAAATTGATATGAATAATGATATGTCTAATAATAATTCAATGTATAGCATTAGTAAGAGAATTAAGTCTGACTTGAATTCTTCTTACTTTTGGCATTGTAAACTTGCCCATATAGGCAAGACTCGCATGAAAAAGCTGCAACACGATGGGCTTTTGAAAAATATCAATGATGAATCATATGATAAGTTTGAGTCTTGTATATCTTGGAATATGACGAAGAAACCTTTTCATAGTAATATGGAAAGAGCTTCAGATCTACTTGGTTTAATACATACTGATGTGTGCGGACCACTTAGACATGTGTCAAGGAAAGGTGCTAGCCACTTCTTAACCTTTACTGATGATTTCAGCTGTTATGGTTATGTTTATTTACTTAAACATAAACATGAGGTGTTTGAAAATTTTAAAAATTTTAAAGCAGAAGTAGAATTGCAAATAGGAAAGAAGATTAAAGCTCTTCGATCCGATAGGGGTGGTGAATATTTAAGCCAAGAGTTTAAAGATTACTTAGCTGAGAATGGAATTGTCCAGAATCTCACATCTCCATATACACCACAACACAATGGTGTATCTGAGAGAAGGAATCATACATTGCTAGATATGGTACGATCAATGTTTAATCTTACAACTCTTCCATTATCCTATTGGGATTATGCCTTAGAATCTGCGGTTTGTATTTTGAATATGGTTTCCACTAAGAAGGTTGATAAGACACCATATGAAATATGGAGTGGAAAGGTTCCGAACTTGTCTTATTTAAAGGTATGGGGTTGCGAGGCGTATATAAGACGTGACTCAGCAGATAAACTCCAACAGAGATCTGTAAAGTGTATCTTTGTAGGATACCTAAAGAAAACGATGGGTTACTACTTTTAATATCCTCCTGAAAACAAAGTAATTGTTGCAAGATATGGAGACTTTTTAGAAAAGGAACTTATATCTCAAGAATTCAGTGGGAGAGTATATGAACTGGAAGATGATCATATTGATACATTACCTTCTGAAAACACTAGCGCACTTCCTGTGGAACCTGAAAGTCTGGGTCCTCCACCTGAAGTTGAAAGTGTTCCCATTCGCAAGTCTTCAAGACATGTGAAAGCACCTGAATGTATATGTCTTAACGTAGAAGTTGAGGAAACTATATTAGGGGATCTTGATGAACCTACTAATTATAGGGCTGCCATTGAGAGTTCTGAAAAGGACAAATGGGTAGTTGCTATGAATGGGAAAATGCAATCCATGAAAGATAACAATGTCTGGATTGAAGTAGATCTTCCTCCTAATGCCAAGGTAGTTGGGAGCAAGTGACTTTTCAAGAAGAAAACTGACATGGATGGCAAGGTACACACCTATAAGGCCCGTTTGGTAGCCAAATGCTTTACGCAAACATTTTGTGTTGACTATGAGGAGACCTTTTCTCCTGTAGCTGACATTAGGGCTATTAGGATTCTCATAGCCATAGCAGCATAATATGACTATGAGATTTGGCAAATGGATGTCAAAACCGCCTTCTTAAATGGTCGCCTTGATGCAGACATCTATATGGCGCAGCCTGAGGGGTTTGTGAATCCAAAATTTCCAAACCGTGTATGCAAACTTCAACGATCCATTTATGGATTGAAGCAAGCATCATGGCAATGGAATAAAAGATTTGATGAGGAAATCAAAAGGTTTGGATTTACTCATAATCTTGATGAGCCATGTGTATATCACAAAACTAGTGGGAGTAATGAAATTTTCCTTATCCTATATGTTGATGACATATTGATCATGGGAAAAGACATTCCAAGTTTGCAAAAGGTTAAGGCATATCTTGGAAAATGCTTTTCTATGAAGGATTTAGGGGAAGCTGCATATAGTCTGGGAATCAAGATCTATAGAGATAGATCTAGGCAGTTAATCGGACTAAGTCAAAGTGCTTACATTGACAAAATATTGAAGAGATTCAATATGCAAAATTCCAAGAAGGGACATTTGCCAATGGAAGTAAAATATGGCTTAAGTAGCGAGGATTGTGCTTCAACACCTGCAGAAGTGGCATGCATGAGTAAGGTTCCTTATGCTTTGGCAGTAGGATCTATTATGTATGCGGTGAGGTGCACAAGGCCAGATGTGGCGTTTGCTCAAAATATCACCAGTCAATTTCAACAGAACCCAGGTGATAAACATTGGGTTGATGTTAAAAATATTCTAAAGTATCATAGGCACACGAAAGATATGTTTCTTGTGTATGGTGGAAATCCAGCTACAGAATTTGATATTACAGGTTTCTATGATGCGTCCTGGCAATGTGACAAAGATGATGCGAAGTCTCAGACGAGTTATGTCTTTGTTATCAATGGAGGAGCTGTAGACTGGAGGAGCAAGAAGCATAGTACAATTGCAATGTCTGCGACAGAAGCCGAATATATAGCCGCTTCGGAAGCTGCAATGGAGGCAGTCTGGATTAGGAAATTCATTTCAGGTCTTGGTGTTATGCCTCCAATTGAATCGCCTATTAATATGTATTGCGACAAATCTGCTGCAATCATATTTGCCAATGAGCCTGGAGTCATGAAGGGCACCAGACATTTTCTACGGAAGTATCACTATGTTCGGGAACAAGTTCGCGAAGGTGAAATAAATCTCTTGAAGGTTCACACAGATGATAACTTAGCTGATCCACTCACTAAGGCTTTAGCTAAAGAAAAGCTTACTGAATTGTCAAATGGAATTGGACTTAGATTAGCTAGTAGTTTCATGCATGACTATGTTTAGTATTTGGATAATGGATTGTAAACAATTTATTATTTATTAATGAAATAAAGTATTGGTTATGTTTATATTCATTATTTAATATTGTTATCCTATTTTTTGCATATTTTAATCCGTGAATAACTTAGTTATTCTAAATGTCCGTTGTCAGTTAATGATATGTGAATATCATTATGGAAAGACAAATCTGAGTTTTGGTATAATATACTTGAAAGTATATTGATGCGTTGTCATACCAAATTTACATGATATTCAATGAATTGAATATAGGACTTATCCCAACTACATGATGTTACTTATGGATATTTCTAAGTAATTCATGAATAGTTATCCTCAGACTTAAGATAGCAGATAACTGTTGTGAATGTAGTGCATTATGTGGAACAATTTAACGCTATACGTAAATGGTAGTCATAAGGATTGTTTTCGGAATTGTTGCAAAGTTCATGGGTTATGCTCGTAGTCAAGATATAATTTGTTCCTCTAAATTTATTTTTGGAGTTTAATACTGTTGGGCTCCTCGTAGGATTGACAAGATGTTTGCATGACCATGCCCAAGATCTCCCCTGAATATGTTCAGAAGATTTGGTAATCTTGCTCAATCATAAACAACGAGAAACAGAATTTTGAATAAAGATAATATCCATATCTTTATTTAATGTAGTATTAGAAACAAAATGATAATAATAATAATGAATCATTAAAGGTTTTTCCAGGAGACCTACTCGAGTTGTACAAGAGGCATCGGCGTGTTGCAAGACGCTAACTGATGTGATCACAACTATTATGATTTATGTCTAAGTGGGAGCTGTTATTTTTATAGACATAAAATAGTAGTTGTGTGTTAGGATCGAACTCGAGATCACGGGATTGCACACATTAAGTATGAGAACTAAATATTAATAATTAATAAAACGTTATATTTGATTATTAATTGTCACAAAAGAAATAACGGACGTTAGTATTTAACGGAACTGACTAACGGTCATTAAATAAAATTAGGAAAGGACTAGTGTGTAAATTAGTAGCCAAGAAGATTCTGGATCCCCTAATAAACTAAGGGCCAATCGGTTTGTAAGGGTTGGATTCCTAATCCAACTCTAACTTGGGCTCTAAGCTACTACACTATATAAACAAACCCAAGGCTCTAGTTTTTTGTACCTCTTGTGCACAAAGCTAAACCTAAAGTTTTCTTTTCTCTCCTTTGTTCTATTCAATCGGATCTTCCCCCTTTAAAGGATCGACCTAATTTTTGTATAAGCAAAAATTGTTTTGGTTTTTACTTTGTGATAAATAACTTGCATATTGTTAGTTCGATTTAGTGCGTGTGTACAAGAACATGATTCTTACACATCATTGTAAGAATCTTGGATTGTGTCACACCCCCAAATACATGACTTGCAGCGGAATGGAACACTTGAGGGCGTGAGTGACCATAGCATCACAGTTACAGTTATAATGAAAGACCTAAAGTGTCGTTTTAAAAATACATCGTTTGATTAATTAAAACATTCAGAGTTACAAAAGTTAGGTCCCAAAAGGTGTTTCAAGTTTGCGGAAATAAGTCATTACAAAACAAACGATAAATTAAAGTGCATAAAATACAGTGAGACGCGTCGACACCACGACTCTATGAAATGTCCACAAGCAGACCATGATGCTCATGCCTTAATTACCTGAAAATACATTGCTAAAACGGTCAACAATAATGTTGGTAAGTTCATAGGTGTATGTAAATGAAATGTTTCTACGGTAACTACAAGTATAAAGTGAATGACAAAAATGTCACATAAAATAATACATTAGCTCTTAAGATCATGACCCCGAAGCTAGACTGAAATGAAATGCCCCATCTGAGTGTTTGCCAGTCACTCTAATATGATTGAAATGAAATGCGTTCGTATGACTAGTTGGCACGGATGAGTCACCCTCAATAGATCTATTCACTCACTCTCGCTTGCTCACAATTAACGGTTCATAATTTTAATAGGGGACTTTAATCTGGCAATGATGTAACTTTAGCAATGTAAATGAGTTTTATACTTTGGTCCGTATAAAAATGGTGCAATGTATTCTCCCCCGAGAATTTAGAAATTAAATCATTAATTAAAAACGGGGCTATGAAAACTCACCTGATGCACTAGCAACGACAATAGTGGATATGCTGTGATGAGGCTCGGTCTCTAACCGCAACCTAATATGATTAATATGTTCTAATGTAAGTCATGAAATGATGCTATACATGCAAGTACGTAGGTTATCGATACCACTTGTGAATTTTGAAAATAGCGTTTATCGTCAAAAATATTTTTTTGACGTCTCATTTAGTTATAGAACACTTTTCGTGTAAATTGCAACGATACTCCACTATCGTCGTTTGGTGATCTATCGATAATTATAGTGTTTTCGTCGTAAAAATATTATTTTTCATAACTTATAAAAATATGAACAAATGGCCTCGCAAGACTAGCCATAAAAGGGTGTTCGTTAAGAGTTAGTAAATAAGCTCGACGTTTTTAGAATCCTTGTAACAATATCTAGAAGTCGTATCTTCGACATTCTGTCCATACACGTCTCGATCCATAAGAAAAATGACTCTCAATATGGTGTCTCGCAAAAACTGTTTTAGACTAAGAAATATTTTCTATTAAAAGCTCATAAAATGTTTAGTGTTCGTAGGTGTTCAAACGCTTGTATCTCGGTCGTTATAAGCTCGTTTTCTACGTTCTTTATATCCACGGCTTCGTATTAATATAAACTGTGGAAAACTAGAAGGGGGGGGGGGTTGAATAGTTTTACGTCTTTTTAATTTTATTTTGAAAAACTTTGTTTACTTTTAAAAACTTAGAATCGAATTTATGTGAACTCAACTCTTGAACAATATAAATAAATATAAGTAAATCTAAATTAACAATGCAAGTAAAGTAATTAAATGAAATGAAAGATAGAGATGGAAAGATCTAACCGAGAGACAAGGGATTTATAGTGGCTCGGCTACGAGGACACCTTCCTTGCCCTACTCCACTCCTCGAGCACCTAACTCGAGAGTTTTCTTCACTATGTCAACAAGCTCCCTTATGGCGGAGAAAAACTTACACAACTTTAGCTTACTCCGGCTTAACGACACAAAGCTAAATGTCGAGTTCTAATCGTAGCTAGAACCAATCTCACAACTTATACACGACTTCTACACGACTTATTCACACCTTCTTCACGACGCCTTCACGACTTCTTCACAACTTCTTCTTCACGACCTCTTCACAACTTCTACACAACTTAGCACTACTTATTTACTCTTCTACTTCTTCACACCTTCACTACTTACACACCTTGACTTCTTCACAACTTCACTACTTATACACAAATCTAGCATAACCAACTATATTCAAACCTGTCTAACAAGTATTCATGATGCGTATGCGTGTCGTAGTATAGTTTTAGCAGTTTTAATGCCTACTCAAGTTTTAAATTTATATTTAGCCGACTTATCAATAACACACACACTTAACGAGCAGTGTACCCGGTCAGTATGAATATAATGGTAAGTAGAGTGTCGATCACTAAGAGTGGAACGTATTATCTAGTTATTCTAATCAGTATTTTAATATCCTAACGCAAGGGGGTTTCAGCCTGAGAGACTGGCACGATTTGTTTGCAATTAAATAATAAAATAAACCAATAGGCACGAATCAGCAAGTAGCACACACGTACACAGATAAATACTCGAGACAATAAGAGGGCTGTCCTTATGATTAAGTAGATTGTCACTTGTTTTATTGATAGCTTTATATGAAGTGTATGTAGTTAACCCTTTCTCGTTGGTCCTAATCTTATCGGCGAGTAAACCCTTATTGATTACTTATGTCTAAAAGTTATTCCTAAGTGATCAATTTAGTAATAACCGTGGGAGCCACATTATGTCCCGCAGTCAAATGCCCGCAAGCCACTAATAAACACAGAGGTTATCAATGCCCTAATAAGTAGTAACCAAAGACATCAACATATAAACTTTAATTGATGGGAAAGCAAGTATTAAAGGGAGTGCAATCTTTCGTTGTCACATTACACAAGCCACCAATCCTGATGAATTAAAGTTTGCTAACACAATAAAACAAAACTACTTAATGAATTAAACACATGCAGCACCTTCTTACAGCTCTTGTATCTTTGATTTGGGTGTGTCTTGTGCTGCCTCCTTGACTGAATTCGTCCTAGGGTTCTGCTGTTCGGTCTTCGAAAATAATATATTGCCTCCTAAATTCGTCTAGTCTTGGGGTAGTTATAGTTTCTGTCTGAGGGAAGATGCGGCGCATCTAAGGAGTAGATGCGGCGCATGTACTTAACTTAGCGTGGGGTCCAAGATTATAATATTCAGGAATATTCGTACACCGCCAGAAGATGCGGCGTAACTCCATGATTAGATGCGGCGCATGTCCTCTTGTATCTTGGATCGTATCTGGTGATATCTTAATAGAGATGCGGCGCATGTCGAGAGTGAGATGCGGCGCATCTGGAGCAGATTAGTCTTGATCTTCTTCATTTCAGTAGACTCTTAACTTTATGCATGTTTTGCTCCATAATCAGTCCAAAATCGCTAAGTTTCACCAAATGCTTGTTTTTACCTGAGAATTACAAAAGTAAACGATTAAGTATCAATCCTCATATATAATATAGTAAAACAAGTCAAATTAATAGGATAAATGATAGTAATAAAATGTACTTATTTGAGTTCATCAAATATCCCCCCACTTGAACTTTACTTGTCCCCAAGTAAACCTTAGAATTTCTTTTATGGAAATGTATCCTAAAAGATGTTAGGATTTATTTTTATATTTAAGCATGTATTCGTTTATTTCATAATCACACAACTAAACACTTTAACGAATTAGAAGTAAAATAAAATAAATTGATAAAAGCAAATCTAATCGTTTAACTGTCCAGTCGCGACGAATATTCTATCATAAGCTTGGCAAGTATACACATCTCCTCCACTAAAGCTAAGGAATAACAAGTCTAAAGCGGTAAAAAGGGTTTTTAGGCTTAAGGGTTAATTACTCTTGATCACTATCGATCTCAAATTCCAGAAAAGGCGACAAAATCACAAATACATGATCGAATCCACGAACACGATACTTGCAATTGCTCAAATCCTTAACTCGAATAGGCTAAAGATAGGTCCAAACTTCACCAATAATAATATATCAAAAAGGGCGACAAAATCATAAATACATAGCCGAATCCACGACTACGATACTTAAGATTGCTCAAATCCCTAATCTCAATAAATCAAAGGTTTGGTTGGATAAAGAATAATAAAGGGTATGGATAACATTTGGGATACAAATTAGTGTAAAAATGAAAAATGAACAAAACAAATAAATTAAAATCCTAAGTGTGGTTAATCACTATCCCAACCATCTCATGAATAAGACTCATATCATCGAATAACTCACGCTTTAACACTTGAAACACACGCTTTAGGTAGACACGAATTATACTCAACAAGATCTTAATCAAAGAATAAACCTTAATTGGCGTTCCCATAACTGCCAATTCCCATTCAATCCATAGATATAGTACAACAAATAGTGGTGATATCGACCACTTACATAACTTTACTTAAGTTGGTTAAAACTAACTTCCAACTTTTCTTTCTTTCTTTTTCTTTTCTTATTTTTTCGATTTTTTTTTTTTTTTTTTTTTTTTTTTTTTTTTTTTTTTTTTTTTTTTGACATCAACATAAACATAGATGTGTAAAATTTCACCACATCACTATAATGATAATTCTGGATAATTTTTCCATACTTTTCATGACTTCAGAAATAATGGTAATAGCGAAAGTAGTAAACACACGAAAAATAAACTCAAAGATATACAATATTTACTTTCACTCCAATTGCATTGTGCAATTTCCCGACCTAACCAAAGATAATGAATTACGCACGCGAACACAGGTAATGTAAGGAAACACACTTTGCCTATAGCAATTAACCAACCACGGATTCTAATCTGCAGGGTAGGCTAAGGTGTAAGGGTGTAACGAAACATTTTAAACATAGGTGTAAGAAACGAAAGGAATGGCTCTGAGTGTTTTTCTAGGGGTATCTTACTCTAAAAATGAGAGTAACAAAAGGTTTATACGGGGGTTAACTAACCAGTGTAGTTAGTTAATAACACATAACATATAAAGGCTATTTGGGTGTAATCCTAGAATTTTACCAATTTAGACAAGTCATTCCAATTATATAAATAATACTCATTATGGTGGTCTCGAATAGTATACAAGCCAAGTTCTAAAGTTTACAAGTCACCGGCACACTCATAGATTTGTGAATTTTGAAAAATCACAATTTTTGAAAATAACGTCATGTGTGCAGTTATGCAACTTAGATCTTAAACAAAAACATGCTAAATTTTTTTTTTTAAGTTTGATATATTAAGCACATTTTAAGCATAATTTTTGAAAAAGTTTAGGACAAGTAATTGTTAAGTGTTCTAATTCTCCAATCCCCCCACTTAAGTTAAACAACGTCCTCGTTGTTTGTATAAAAGGTTAAAAACTGGAAAATAAAAGAATTAGAACAGAAAAACTCCCCTGAGATTTGCTCGGTATGATCCTCCATTAGTATAAGAGCAAAAATCATCTTCCTTATGGATTAGAACGTTAAAGCTTCATACTTGATGTATCCACAGGAAATCCAGGAAACTATAATACCACCAACACTTTAAAACACACCTAAGATAAGAAAGGTTCAAACTTGCATAATACATTAGTAGTTAGGAAAAATAATACTTAAAAATTAAAACTGAAAATCATCAGGTCAGTCGATGCGCCGTATCTTATGGAAGAAGATACGCCGTATCGAGCCTGGAATAAATACGGATCAGAATAAAAGATGCGCCGCATCCTTAACCAGGGATGCGCCGCATTAAAAATAAACTGATAAATAGTTTTAAAGTCAAAAATAAAAATGCAGAAAAATAAAATAAGATATGACCATTGCAGGAGATGCGTCGCATCTCAGAATTGAGATGCGCCGTATCCTCATGCGGCCTGACTGACTCGACACAGAAAACAGAAAAAGATAAATATAAATCCGGGTTGTCTCCCGGTAAGCACTTGTCTTTATTCCAGAGTCTTCAAGTTAGACTCACGTTCAGCTCTTTAATATCGATCATTGACTCCCACATTGCTTACGTAGGATCCATTTAGCAACTAATTCGTCATGTATATATTCAGGTCCCAACTTCAACACTCCATTGTAGAATCCTTCCATCAATTGGTATGGGTACTCAATCCCTCTCTTATTGTCATTATCACTAACAAAAAGGTATGGAGAAAATTTGTAGCAGATCCTATTAGTAGCATGTTTAAATCCAGGATGAGTTCGGGGCATCATATAAGTGATAATGTCGCTTCCACATTGAAAGGTGATCTTTCCTTCAAATCGTTTTGCATTAATAGTGATCTCCCTACAAAATGGTTTTCCAACAATCACGTCACCCATATTGCTGTCACAATAGGCATTCATGTCTTCAACAACGGCGAACTCAGTTACAATAGTAAAGCGTCCCACGAATATCGGGACATTAATGAAGGCACCAACTACATTCTTTCCCTTATACTCTACTTTATTTCTCATAATGGAATTGTAAAACCTTCTTGACATGACATTGATTGGTAAAATAGGAAAGAAATTGGCGTCAATACACTTGTACCCAATCATGCATGTGAATTGCAAATTGTAAGCACAATCGGCGTGGATCCTTCTACCGTAATCCCAAGAACCATCATATCCCTCAAATTCATCGTAATTCCTAGTAGTAATAACGTTGACTTTTGGACTATCTAGGATTTCTCCATCTTCCAGCTCAGATTCCACATCATCCATGAACAGGTCACTGGATTCTAATGGTCCATTAAGGTCATTAAGTTCAATGTAGTCCCCATTGTAATGTTCGGGTGATTTTTCATGCACTAATACTTCATTCATAAAATTGGCTTCGAAGTCTAAGTCAATCAGTTCTCCGAACCCTTCCATTATCCTTCTGAAACAATCACGAAAAGCATCAGTAGGATTTGTTCGCTAGAAGAGAAATTAATGAATATAGAAACGGATATATGAATACAAATAGCTGATATCTGCAGACGATGCGCCGTATCCAAAAAGTTGGATACGCCGTATCTTATAATCGTTAAAATTTAATCAGACTTTATTCAGAAAATAGATACGCCGCTTTAGAATTTAAGAATGCGCCGTATCAAATTAATTAATCAAAAATCAACTTATCTAATTAAAATTAAATGCGTCGTATTAACGAAAGTTAATGCGCCGTATTTTCGTTACGTTTAAAAATAAAATATTTTTGATTCAGAAAGATGCGCCGTATCGACAGAGATCGATACGCCGTATCTGTTTAATAATTCGCAAACTGTTTTTAATTAAAATAATAGATACGCCGTATCTGCTAAAGCAGATGCGTCGTATGGCGTTAACGTTTAAAATTTTTTTTTATTAAAAACAGATACGCCGTATCTGCAAAAGCAGATGCGTCGTATTACTTTATCGCTTAGAAAAATTTTCTTATTAAAAACAGATACGCCGTCTCTTGGGGAAAAGATGCGTCGTATCGAATTAATTAAACGCGTCGTATTTAAAAAAATTAAACGCAATACGCCGTATCTGATAAATCAGATGCGCCGTATCGTTTGATTTAGCACAGTACAACGATAGCAGAACAGAAAAATACGAAAAATAAAAATCAAATAAAACACACGAAAATAAAAACAAATAAAGCAAACAAATAACACAAAACAAATAACACACAGTACAACAAATATGCAAAATAGTACAATGATGCAATTAATCTAATAAAAAGAAAAACCTAATTAAAATACTAATCAAATTAACAGATAATATCAATTCACTCCCCGGCAGCGGCTCCAAAAACTTGATGCGTATGCGTGTCGTAGTATAGTTTTAGCAGTTTTAATGCCTACTCAAGTTTTAAATTTATATTTAGCCGACTTATCAATAACACACACACACTTAACGAGCAGTGTACCCGGTCAGTATGAATATAATGGTAAGTAGAGTGTCGATCACTAAGAGTGGAACGTATTATCTAGTTATTCTAATCAGTATTTTAATATCCTAACGCAAGGGGGTTTCAGCCTGAGAGACTGGCACGATTTGTTTGCAATTAAATAATAAAATAAACCAATAGGCACGAATCAGCAAGTAGCACACACGTACACAGATAAATACTCGAGACAATAAGAGGGCTGTCCTTATGATTAAGTAGATTGTCACTTGTTTTATTGATAGCTTTATATGAAGTGTATGTAGTTAACCCTTTCTCGTTGGTCCTAATCTTATCGGCGAGTAAACCCTTAATGATTACTTATGTCTAAAAGTTATTCCTAAGTGATCAATTTAGTAATAACCGTGGGAGCCACATTATGTCCCGCAGTCAAATTCCCGCAAGCCACTAATAAACACAGAGGTTATCAATGCACTAATAAGTAGTAACCAAAGACATCAACATATAAACTTTAATTGATGGGAAAGCAAGTATTAAAGGGAGTGCAATCTTTCGTTGTCACATTACACAAGCCACCAATCCTGATGAATTAAAGTTTGCTAACACAATAAAACAAAACTACTTAATGAATTAAACACATGCAGCACCTTCTTACAGCTCTTGTATCTTTGATTTGGGTGTGTCTTGTGCTGCCTCCTTGACTGAATTCGTCCTAGGGTTCTGCTGTTCGGTCTTCGAAAATAATATATTGCCTCCTAAATTCGTCTAGTCTTGGGGTAGTTATAGTTTCTGTCTGAGGGAAGATGCGGCGCATCTAAGGAGTAGATGCGGCGCATGTACTTAACTTAGCGTGGGGTCCAAGATTATAATATTCAGGAATATTCGTACACCGCCAGAAGATGCGGCGTAACTCCATGATTAGATGCGGCGCATGTCCTCTTGTATCTTGGATCGTATCTGGTGATATCTTAATAGAGATGCGGCGCATGTCGAGAGTGAGATGCGGCGCATCTGGAGCAGATTAGTCTTGATCTTCTTCATTTCAGTAGACTCTTAACTTTATGCATGTTTTGCTCCATAATCAGTCCAAAATCGCTAAGTTTCACCAAATGCTTGTTTTTACCTGAGAATTACAAAAGTAAACGATTAAGTATCAATCCTCATATATAATATAGTAAAACAAGTCAAATTAATAGGATAAATGATAGTAATAAAATGTACTTATTTGAGTTCATCAAGTATTCACAACATATACAAATGAATGAGTGATTTACAATTATGACACACTAACAACTTGATGAAGGAGATACACCAAGTTATAATACGTCTTGTCTTGAAGGATAGAAGTATTCTTCTTTTGCACTTGAGAGATTGAAGCTTTGGATCACTTGAAACAAAAGCTTAAGAATGTATGATCAAAGGATTTTGAAAGATATAAGAGAAGATTTAGAACAGAAAGTTTGAGGTGCAAAAGGTGAGGAAAAAGTCCAGAGATGAACCAGTATTTATAGGAAAATCCGGGAAAAAGTTCATTTCAACAAATGATGAGGGTGTTGAAAGGTTTCAATGAGGTTAGTTTAAGGTTGAGATGTGTAGGTTGAACGAAGGTGGAGGTTGAGGTTATTTTATGATGAAGGAGGGCTATAAGGGAGTTGATCCAATCTTGCGTTGAGCAAGGTGTAAGGCAAGAAGAGCACAAAGCTCATGGGCTTCTTGAAGTTCTTCAATGCACTTCAAGTGTTTGGAAGATGGTTACGATGGTGGAGTGTGGTTGTTATTTGGGATGGATGTTTGGATATGCAACATAGGAGTAACATGTGAGTTGGTATGAGGTGGTGGTGATACTCTTGGTGGTGGAGACATTTGTGGTGATGATGGGTGTGAAGGTATGGAGGATGAAGGTATGGAGGAAGAGGATATTCCAAGAGTGTTTTGGATGAGGATGAAGGTATGGAGGAAGAGGATATTCCAAGAGTGGTGAGCGTTTTGGATAGTGTATTGGTAGGTTTAATGAGATGTGAGATGTTGTGAATGAGATTGGGATTATTGTTTTGGGATTGATCATGCTCTTCATATGAATCATATGGGTGAGATGAAGGTGTATTTTTTGAAGTAAGGATGGATGGTTGGTTATTATGATGAGGTTTGTGAAAGGGTTCATTGGAATGAGCTTGAGGATTGGAAGTGTAGTTGGAACAAATGTGGGTGGAGGTGTTGTTTGTTTAGCCACGTCATTTGTTGAAATGTACTTGTTTCGGAGGTTAGGTTTTGGTTTGATGGGAGATGGCATGATGAGATGATGGAAGATTATGAGGAATGGGAGTGTTTATAGTGTAGGATTGATGGGATTAAGGAATGGATAAAATTTGTTGGATTTTGGGAAGTTTAGGATGAAATGGGCTAAAAAGTAGAAAAGGAAACAGCACCTTCGACCATACAGATGGCCGGTCCCCTTAAATAGGGGCCGGTCCCCTTAAAGATTAAGGGGGCCGCCTAAGGATTTAAGGGGGGGCGCCCATCTGCTGATTTCCAGATTGCTAGAAATGGGTTTTTGGCAGAAATTTGTAGAAAGGGTTGTGTTTTGGGTTTAGTTTCAAGCAAGTCCAACTCTTTGAGGCAATTAAGCATGTAATAGATATTTATGCAAAACATGTTAATTGAAGATATTAAGCAAACAAGTAATTTCATCTAGCATGTAAACATACTCATCAAGCAAGTAATATATATGAACTATTTGAGGGATCCTAATGTGTGCCTATGTGCAATAAATGGGAACTTAAGATAGCATGGACTTCTAGACTTGTTACAAACAAAATCTTAATAGACAAACCATGTTCCCCTTGATTTGACTTGGTTCACTTATAAATGTCATGTACATAACTATAGATGACAAATATGAGATCACCATGCATGATTTAAAGAAATGTTTTAAGCATTATTCAACAATGTTTGAAAGTGGGTTTTTATGTAGATGTGAAAGTTATTTGAATAAAATAGATTGAGTTTTATTTCAAAATGTGTTTATGAAGAATGGGTAAGAAAAGAAAATTTCTCAATCTTTAACTTTGATCGAAAAAGAATTATGGACATAGATTAAGAAGAAAAATGTTTATAGAAAAAAATATTTTTCCAAAATGTGAAGTTTCTGTATATTTTTAAAGATGCTAGATTTTTGAAAAATGGTTGTTAAAGATCTCATGCTCAAGGGAATTGGTTAAGTCTATTGTCACATGCTACCCTTTTCTACATATCCTATGGTCATAAGGAAGTGATGACTAACTTCTATATGTTTGATGCGAGAGTGTTAAATGGGGTATATCCTAACATCTATAGCTCCTTTGTTGCCGTATACTTATCTAATTTGATGCCATAGTCTACGAGAGCTTGTTTCATCCATAGTTTTCTAACACGAAAAATCTAATCTTACTTCTATGTTAATGATTAATCCACTAAACTCATTTCACTTCATCACCATGAGTTTTCTAATAGTGGACATAGAAGATTTCCATTTTAAATGTTATAGCTTAAGAGGGCCAAGGGAAAATACTAAGTGATTCTAGGTTATAAGTAGATTCATATAAGCTATTATGTATGCATATATATATATAACTAGGCATTATGAGCTAAACAGGCATGAAATAACTAGTCATTAATCTAAGCATATATTATACCAATGAGCTTAAAAGGAAAGCGTACCTTTTAGTCTTCAGTAGATTTTTTTTCAAACGCTTCAAGGTGACATATTGACTTATGGAAGCCAAACATGGATGAGTTTCTGTTGGGAATTAAATATTCTGAAGTTTGAATATCGGGAAATACTCAAAGTATGTTCCTGCTGGTAGTGCATTCCATTGCTGCTGCTAGTACATCATTCTGGCTGAAGTGTCATTCCTGCTGGTAGTACACCTCTTTCCTGCTGGTAGTGCATTTGTTCCTGCTGCTGATAAGTACAATCTGTTGCTGCTGCTAGTGTTGATTCTGCTGCTTAGTAGATAAGTACACAAAAGTCAACAATATACGGTAGTAAATATCTTACCCCATGTGATCAGTCAACAAGTTGTATACTCTTAGTATATGTCTAGATACATGTACAAGTTGTATGTGTAAGATACAAGTTGTATCTTAATGACTGTTACAAACTTCACAGACTGCTACTTCTCTACAAGCTAGCTAGTACTTTGATTTGATTTAACAATATTGTAAAAGATCTCTTGGACTATAAAAGAGATCTTAGACTAGTGACTACATATATAACTTGTTTAGAACTTTCATAACAGTTAGAACAAGAGACTGAAAATACACAAGTCATAAGAACGTAAGATTCAAGGTTGTAACCCTAGTGATAACTCAAGATCACTCGTATTATTATCTTAATAATATTGAATCGTTTGGTGTTAATCTTTCATTGTTCCTTGTTCAATAACAAACATAAACGTTCCATTTCCATAACACACATATAACCTTCTAAGTGTGATTGAGTAAATTCCGCGTACTTAGTCATATAAACTCAATATATCATTACACACAAAGTACAAAAGGTTTAACCACCTTAACCGTGTGTCGAATCCTATCAAGTGGTATCAGAGACAGGCTGATATAGTTGATTTAGAAGAAGAAGCTTAAGAAATGGATGTTCAGGATACTGCTACAAATGTTGCTGCAAAGTTGCCCATGATCAAACAAAATGAGTTTGAGTTATGGAGATTGAGAATTGAGCAATACTTTTTGGTTCAAGATTATGCTCTTTGGGACATCATTATATATGGTGATTCTTTCACACTAGGTTATTCAGATGTTCTTGTTGAAGGCAAAACTGTTAAGAAAAGGAATACTGGACCAGTTTCAAATGAAGAAAAGATACAGAAGAGAAATGATCGAAAAGCAAGAAACTTGTTGCTTATGACCATTCCTGGTGAGCAGATGCTCTCGTTTAGCAAGTATCCAGATGCAAAAACTCTTTTTCAAGAGATTTGTGCATGGTTTGGTGGTAATGAAACTACCAAGAAAACACAGAAGACATTGTTGAAACAACAATTTGAAAATTTCAGTTCAAATAGCAATGAATCTCTTGATAAGTTGTTTTCTAGATTACACAAGCTGGTCAGTCAGCTGGGTGTATTAGGTGTTGAGATAGCAAAGGAATATCTCAACATGAAGTTTTTGAGAAGTCTAACTGATGAGTTCCAAACTCATGTTATTGTCTGGATGAACAAACCAGATATTGAAAGAATGAAACTCAATGATTTGTTCAACAACTTTAAAATTGTTGAACAAAGTCTAAAGAAGTTTGGAAGCTATGGTACTAGTTCTGGGAATGTGGCACTTTTGTCATCTCCTAGTATTGGTAAGTCTGAAGAGGTAGATGAAGTTGAAGGTGTTTCTAATGCTACTTATGGTGGTCCTTCTACTAGTTCACAGAAGAATATTAATGGACTTGGTGATCCAACATTTTATGCCTTTATAACCAGTCAATCAAATGGTTCTCCTCTCAACCATGAAGACCTTGAGAAGGTAGATGGTGATGATTTGGAAGAGATGAATATTAAATGGCAGGTTGCCTTACTTAGCATGAGGGCTAAGAAGCATTGGCAGAGAACTGGGAAGCAGATTACCATAAATGGTAATGATACTGCTGGGTTTGATAAGAAGAAAGTGGAATGTTTCAACTGTCATAGGTTGGGACACTTTGCTAAAGAATGTAGAAGCCCAAGGAAGTAGGATAGTAGGAACACATGGTATAAGCAAGAGAGTAAGGATGCCACAGTTGAAGAGTCAAAGGCTATGTTGGCTATTGATGGTATTGGTTATGATTGGAGCTCTATGGCTGATGAAGAGGAAGCACCACCAAATGCTGCTCTTGTGGCCAATGAATTTGCACTAATGGCCTTCTCTGATTCAGAGGTAAATCCTATTCCAAATCGAACTGAATCATGCTCTAATCTTAAAAATTATGAAGACCTGAAAAAGAGATTCGATACTCTAAGAGAACAACTAATTACTGCCTTAACCAATGTAAGTAATCATCAAAGAGCTATAGGTGTTCTTGAAAAACAAATTGCACACTTTCAAGGAAATGAATCTCAGTTTAATGATGACATGGATGCTCTAAAAAGAGGCATAGCATTCAGAGATGAATTACTTAATAGTCAAAGTAGACAATTAACTGAAGCCAATAATAAAACTGAGAATGTTAAGATAACTGTAGATGCTTTAGCTCATGCCTCAGAAGGAGTTAATAAGCTTTTTGAAGCTCAAGTAATCAACAAAGCTAATTCTGATATAGGTTACAACACTGTCCCTCCTCCATACAGAGGTGTTCCTTCACCTCCAGGTATTGACCTAGCACACACAGGTATAGCTGAGTTTCAAGAACCAGTAATGGAATATGGTTCTAAGGCTACTAAGATCCTTAAGGCAGAAAAAGGAAGTGAAAGTTTAGATAAAACTTTACTTTTTCAGGACAAGGTGTCCTTTGTTAAGAAAGGAGATGCTATAGTTGTTGAAGATTGTACAACTGATAGTGATGAAGAAGAACAGGTTATGTCTAAACCTGTAGTGGTTAAGAAAGCAGGAACAAAGGTTCCTAAGATAGTCAATCATGATACTAACAGACCTAAGTCCAATGTAAAATATGTTAGGCAAGACGAAGACTTGAAGACAAGAGTTTGATCCGATGTAAAATATGTTAGGCAACCAGTTAGATATTGTGAACAATATAGAACTACAAACAAGCCCAGAGGTAACCAAAGGAATTGGAATAACCTCAAGTCTCACCAACTAGGTGATGACTTTGCTTTTTACAACAAAGCTTGTTATACATGTGGTAGTTTTGACCATCTTGCAGCTTTCTGCAACCAATGGGTATCTGGGTATGAAAACAATAGGGTGAACTATAAAAGGCAAACTCCTCAAACTCATTTTCACTCTAGTGTTAAGTTTAAGAGAACCAAACCCAGAACAGTCAACAAGTCTGGCTCAAACACAGATCCTGCTGCTAGACTAAGGGTTCCTGCTGCTAGACGATTTGTTCCTGCTGCTCGACCATTAATGACTGATAACCCAAAATCAACAGCTAAGGGTGCAAAAACAACTTTCAAACATGCACCAAAAACTGTTCTAAGGCCCATTCAAACAAAGGCAGTGGTCCACAAACAAATTTGGAGACCAAAGGGTATAACTACAAAGTTAGCAGTTCCTGCTGCTAAGCATGTGGTTCCTGCTGCTGCTAAGGCAAACAGGGCAAATGCTGTTAAGGCCTCAGCATGTTGGATTCTTAAATTCAATGTTGCATCAACTGTTCTCAAAAGATTACATTTCATTGATGCAAGAGGCAGATCCAAGTCAGTAATGGCTTGGGTCCCCAAAGGAAACTAACACTCTTATATGTGTGCAGGAACATTCAATTGATAATCAAGAGGATCAAGGATACTCAGATAGTGGATGTTCAAGGCACATGACAGGCAACATGTCGTATCTTTCAGATTTTCAATCATTTAATGGAGGATATGTTACCTTTGGAGGGGGTGTTCGTGGCAAAATTTCTGGTAAAGGTACTATTAAAACTGGAAATTTAGATTTTGAAGATGTGTACTATGTACAAGAGCTAAAGTATAATCTTTTTAGTGTCTCACAAATGTGTGACAAAAAGAACAATGTTCTTTTTACTGACACTGAATGTCTTGTTCTCTCTAAGGACTTTAAGATGCCTGATGAAAGTCAAGTGCTTCTTAGAATTCCTAGAAAGGCCAATATGTACAGTGTGGATATGAAGAACATTATTCCTAAAAAGGATTTAACTTGTCTTGTAGCAAAGGCCACATTGGATGAATCAATGAAATGGCATAGAAGGCTTGGTCATATTAATTTCAAAACCATAAATAAAATTGTTAAGAATGGTTTGGTAAGAGGTTTACCTCTCAAAAGATTTGAAAATGATCAAACATGCATTGCTTGTCTTAAAGGCAAACAACACAAAGCCACTTGTAAGCCCAAAATTTTTAACTCTATCAATCAATCATTGTTTATGCTTCATATGGACTTATTTGGACCTGTTTCAGTAAGGAGTATAATGCATAAGAAATATAGTCTAGTTGTTACTGATGACTATAGCAGATTTACATGGGTTTTCTTTTTAGCTTATAAGGATGAGACATCAAGCATCCTTAAGACTTTCATAACAGAAATAGAAAACCTAGTAAGCAAGAAAGTAAAAGTCATTAGATGTGATAATGGGACAGAATTCAAAAATAGAGTTATGGATGATTTCTGCAAAGAAAAAGGTATTAGGAGAGAATTTAGTGTTGCTAGAACTCCACAACAGAATGGAGTAGCCGAAAGAAAGAATAGAACACTAATAGAAGCTGCTAGAACTATGTTAGCTGACTCTAAGTTGCCTATAACTTTTTGGGCAGAAGCAGTCAACACTGCTTGTTATGTCCAGAATAGAGTTTTAGTAGTGCAGCCTCACAACAAGACATTATATGAGCTATTTAGAGGTAGAACTCCTGCAATAGGATTTCTTAGACCGTTTGGATGTCATGTGACAATTTTGAATACCTTAGACCATTTAAGAAAATTTGATGGTAAGCCAGATGAAGGTTTCTTAGTTGGATATTCTCTCAATAGCAAAGCTTTTAGAGTTTAAAACTTAAGAACTGAGAAAGTAGAAGAAAATCTACATGTGGAGTTTTTAGGAAACAAATCCAATGTAGTAGGTCAAGGACCAAAATGGCTATTTGATCTTGAGTATCTAACCAATTCTATGAATTATATACCTGTTGTTGTAGAAACTAATGATTTTTCAGGTTCACAAGCAACAAATGAGTTAGAGTTAGAGAAAGATCAAACTGATGTCATAATGCCAATATGGTCAAATTTAAGTGTGGAATCGGCTTCAACAGATGATGAATCTTCTTCTAGTAAAGCTAAAGAAGGTGTTGAAGATGCAAGAAAAGAATATGGAACTCAAGAACAACAAAATGTTGCTGCTGGTAGTGTATCTGATGCTGCTGTTGGTGTATCTGATGCTGCTGGTAGTGTATCTGTTTCTGCTGGTCATTCTGCTAATGAGCCAGAGCACTCTGCTGCTAGGCTTAATGTTCCTGCTGCTAGGCTAAATGCTTCTGATGCAGGCCCATCACACACAAAAGAAGCAGAATTACAAGAAGATGAAGTGGATTTGAGTAATCTCCCATCATCTTATCAAGTTCCTACTACTCCACAGACAAGGATTCACAGAGTCCACTCCCTAGATAATGTGATTGGAGATGTACAATCAGGTGTGAAGACAAGACAACAATTGATGTCTTCAGACCAACAAGGGCTTCTTGATGCCCTTTATGCTTCAAAATAGCATGAGTTTTCAAACTCTTGCTTGTTTGCATGTTTCCTCTCACAAGATGAACCAAAGAATATTCTTAAAGCCCTAGATGATTCAAGCTGGGTAGAGGCTATGCAAGATGAGCTTCTTCAGTTCAAGATTCAGAAGGTTTGGGTGCTAGTTGATTTACCTAGGAACGCAAAGGTAATTGGCACTAGATGGGTTTTCAAGAATAAAAGGGATGAAAGGGGCATAGTGATTAGGAATAAGGCTAGATTAGTAGCCTAGGGGTACACACAAGAAGAAGGGATAGACTATGATGAAGTTTATGCTCCAGTTGCAAGGATTGAGGCAATTAGGCTGTTTCTAGCTTATGCTTCATTTTTAGGCTTCACAGTCTACCAAATGGATGTCAAGAGTGCATTTTTATATGGTACAATCGAAGAAGAGGTGTATGTTTCACAACCTCCAGGCTTCATTGATCCTGACTATCTAAACAAAGTGTACAGAGTAGTGAAAGCTCTATATGGCCTACATCAGGCACCAAGAGCTTGGTATGCAACACTAGCTTCCTACTTATTAGAGAATGGATTTCAAAGAGGAAAGATTGATCAGACACTTTTCATCAAACAGCACAAGAAGGATCTTCTGTTAGTGCAGGTGTATGTGGATGACATTATCTTTGGATCTACAAGGAAGGAAATGTGTTTAGAATTTGAGAAGCTTATGCATGATAAGTTTCAGATGAGTTCCATGGGGGAACTTACATTCTTTTTGGGTTTGCAAGTTAAGCAATCATCTGAAGGCATATTTATTAGTCAAGACAAATATGTTGCAGAGATACTTAGAAAATTTCAATTTGCTGATTCAAAAGTAGCAAGCACACCAATGGATGCTGAGAAACATCTTCTTAAAGACTTAGATGGAGAAAATGTAGATATACACAGTTACAGATCTATGATAGGCTCTTTGATGTACCTTACATCATCTAGACCTGATATCATGTTCCCTGTTTGTGCTTGTGCAAGATTTCAAGTAACTCCAAAGGTTTCTCATTTCACTGCAGACAAGAGAATTTTTAGATATCTCAAAGGTCAACCAAGGTTGGGGATATGGTATTCTAGAGAGTCACCTTTTGACTTGGTAGCATATTCAGATAGTGATTATGCTGGTGCTAGCTTGGACAGAAAGTCAACAACTGAAGGATGTCAATTCCTTGGGTGTAGACTTGTCTCATGGCAGTGTAAGAAGCAAACAATTGTGGCTAATTCAACAACTGAAGCTGAATATGTAGCTGCTGCAAGTTGCTATGGTCAAATTCTATGGCTTCAAAACCAACTTCTTGACTATGGGTACAATTTCTTAAACACTGTTATTCATATTGATAATAGTAGTACAATTTGTATTATTAGAAATCCAGTGCAACACTCTAAAACAAAACACATTGAAATAAGACATCATTTTATTAGAGACTGCAATGAGAAAAGATTAATTCAAGTAATGAAAGTTGCTTCAGAACATAATTTTGCAGATCTACTTACAAAAGCTTTTGATGTTAAAAGATTTGAGTACTTAATAGCAAGTATTGGAATGCTTAATCTTTGAATTTTTCAAATGATGTGTTTATGTAAATAAATTTTTGTTGCTGCTGCTGGCTTTACAAGATTATGCTGCTATTACAAAAGTTTGTACTGCTAGTACAAATTTTAATTGTGTTGTTCATATAGTTAGTCCTATGTTTATTCTAATGCAAGACAAGTACTTTGTACTTTGTTCTTTTGGTTTTAGACTAACAATTTCAGGTATGAATTTGTGAACACAAAGGAAGTTTCAAGTGAAATGGAAGCAACAGAATGCCTATTAGTTGCTAACATAGTAGGTTTATGATGGATTAAGTTTGGGATTTAAAAACTCCTTAAAACTTATTTCTTGAAACCTAGTTATGATATTTCACATTGAATTGATGACTTAGTTGATCAGATAGTAACTGATGCAACTCACTTTCTATCATTTTATACTTTTAAGTATAATGAGCAAGTCTAAGGACATCTGATAGAAAGAACAGCTAGTAAAAGTGAATCTAACACTTGTGTTAGAGGTAACAATTACTATGAGCTGGAAACCCTATCAGGAAAACTCTTTGAATGAGTTTATCTGCACACAGGCAGTTATTTATAACTGAAAAACATTGGTTCTCACACAACCAGAGGTTAACTTTAAATCAAATTTTTGATTAGGTGTCTGTTACACATTTAATGCCTTCAAAATGGTTGAAAGCAGTATGATTTTTTCAATTCTAAAATCATAGACATACTGCTAAAGCAAAAGGTTTCTTAAAAGGATTTTCAAGAGACTCACAAAAATCATCTATTGATGACTATGGGTCAAATGTCCACTGATTCACCTCTCATAGGAGTTAACACACCTAGAAGTGATGAGGGCAGCAACTTAAACTCTTAAGGAATTGATGGCTTCGTGTACAACATTGTCTGATAACAAGTTCACATTGATAGATCAGTTTAATGGTACACAGTGAGAAAATCTTTCAAACAAGGGGAGAAAACAAATGTTATTTGTATCTCAGGGGAGGTAACAAACTCAGGGGAGGAAATAATAGCCCAGAAAAGGAAGATAATCAAATTGAAAGGAAGGAGAAGACAAGAGCATACAAGATGATGACATAGAGGTTGAAAAAGACAAGAATAGAGCTCATATATTCAGAATGGATGAAGCATTCCTAAAGGAGAAAGTTCTATCTAGGTCAAAAGGAGAAAGGTTTGAATTTCAATTCACTACGTTTGTTCATCACTTGCAAAGGCATGCTGTTAGATGCTTTCACTTGTTGAAACAAGCATCAAAGACACACAGCATCATTGCCTCTTATAATTCCTCCATCCAAGGAAATTACACCATCTTTTAGTCCAAGATTGGAGCAATGTTTTGATATTGTTAAAGTCAAAGAAGAACAAAGCAGATGATTTAAGAATAGAAGATAGTTCAGATCAAGGTTCTATCTATGATCTGTTTGAAAGATCTTCACAAGTCCTCATTTATTTCAATAAAACATGTTGAAAAGGATTCACATGTTTAGGGGAGGATTGTTGGGAATTAAATATTCTGAAGTTTGAATATCGGGAAATACTAAAAGTATGTTCCTGCTGGTAGTGCATTCCATTGCTGCTGCTAGTACATCATTCCTGCTAAAGTGTCATTCCTGCTGGTAGTACACCTCATTCCTGCTGGTAGTGCATTTGTTCCTGCTGTTGCTAAGTACAATCTGTTGCTGCTGCTAGTGTTGATTCTGCTGCTTAGTAGATAAGTACACAAAAGTCAACAATATACGGTAGTAAATATCTTACCCCATGTGATCAGTCAACAAGTTGTATACTCTTAGTATATGTCTAGATACATGTACAAATTGTATGTGTAAGATACAAGTTGTATCTTAATGACTGTTACAAACTTCACAGACTGCTACTTCTCTACAAGCTAGCTAGTACTTTGATTTGATTTAACAATATTGTAAAAGATCTCTTGGACTATAAAAGAGATCTTAGACTAGTGACTACATATATAACTTGTTTAGAACATTCATAACAGTTAGAACAAGAGACTGAAAATACACAAGTCATAAGAACATAAGATTCAAGGTTGTAACCCTAGTGATAACTCAAGATCACTCGTATTATTATCTTAATAATATTGAATCATTTGGTGTTAATCTTTCATTGTTCCTTGTTCAATAACAAACATAAACGTTCCATTTCCATAACACACATATAACCTTCTAAGTGTGATTAAGTAAATTCCGCATACTTAGTCATATAAACTCAATATATCATTACACACAAAGTACAAAAGGTTTAACCACCTTAACCGTGTGTCGAATCCTATCAGTTTCCGAATTATTCAATGAGTGACGATTTAGCTACTTGGTCCCCATTGTCTCATTTGTCCAAAATTGTTTGAGCCAAACATGGTTTGCATTTGCATGTATGGTGAAAGTATCCCCCAAGGGTTGAAACTTGGTTGAAGTGAATAATTCCACATTGGGTGATTATTATTATTAGGAAAGGTTTGTCTACCTTGATTTCTTCTAGGTTGAGAGATTTTAGACCGAGGATGAGGATTATTTGGTCTAGGGGGAGTTTTAGATCTTAATTTCGGTTTAGAAAATCCGGCTTTGGCTTTTAATGATGGTTTATAAAAACTTGTTACTTCCTCATCAGTAAATTGCATTTGGTCCTGGTTTGGCCAAATTGCAGATTTGTCCCAACTTTTGAAGTGCAATGATAGTCCCCATTTCAAGTTTTCGTTGCATTTTGGTCCCTAGATAAAGTTAAATGACTAAATACCCTTTGTTTTCTTCAGAAAAACAAGGGTATTTGGTCTTTCACACAAAAAGACAAAAATGCAACGAAAACTTGAAAATGGGACTATCACTGCCTTTCAAAAGTTGGGGACCAAATCTGCAAATTTGGCCAAACCACAGGGACAAAATGCAATTTACTCTAAAACTTTTTACTTCCTCATCACTCGCATAGGAAATTTTCTATCTTTTATAAGTATATACTTAGGTTTGACTCTATGGTTTGTTTACTAAATTGACATTCAAACTTTACATTTTATTTCACTAGTTGAACATATTTGAGTTGATCCTAGACGGTTTTATCTCCCGAAGTTCCTTGAACACTTATTATTTTCTTAAGTGAGTTACTACTATTTTTAAACTTGTCAAGTTTGGAAATTTCATCTTTAAGTTTTTCGTTTTCATTTTTGACCTCTAGACATGTTTTACATTCTATAAAAACTTCTTTTTCTTTTTCTAAATGTTGTAGTTTAATTTTTAATTCGAGTACTTCATTTTCTAATTGATTATTAATATGTTTTAGTGATTTATTTTTAGCCATGACTTTTTGACCTAATTTGCATAACCTAATATATTCATTATCTAGGTATTTTTCGTCTAATGATTGATTTTTATCACTAAAGTATTCGGTTTCGAAATGTACCTCACTTGATGTCTTAGCCATAAGACATTTCTCCTCCTTTGTGGTTTCTTTCTCATCTTCGTCACTATCACTCCATGCTCCTCCAACGAACGCCTTTTTATTTTGCTCCCTTGACATCATTGGACAACTTCCGATGAGATGATTTGGATCACCACATCATTGGACAACATCATTGGACAACTTGTGATGATAGTGTTAAACCTAGCAAAAGCATTATCTATTGATTCCTCTTCCGGAATCGTAAATTGTTCATATTGTTGAACAAGAAGATCTATTTTATTATCTTTGACTTGACTATTACCTTGGTGAGTGATTAATAAAGAATCCCAAATTTCTTTTGCGGTTTGACACATAAAAATCCGTTCATATTCTTTGCGTGGTAATGCATTATAAATTACCATTTTAGCCTCATTATTTTTTGCTAGTTTCTTTTTCAAATCATCATTTTGTTTTTCAAAAGGTACAATTTCATCTATTTTAGTTAAATGATTATTTTGAATAGGGGGAAAATCACCATAGGTAATAACATGCCAAAGATCAAAATCTTTTGATTTCACATAAGTTTCGAATCTATTTTTCCAATAAAGAAAACCATCACTTTCAAATAGTGGTGGTCTTTGCATAGATTGCCCTTCTAAATATTTTTCAGATTCCATAGATCGTTTCAAGTTTTAAAATACAGTTTATTTTAAAAATCTTGTTTGACGTGGCTCTGATACCAATTGTGGAAAACTAGAAGGGGGGTTGAATAGTTTACGTCTTTTTAATTTTATTTTGAAAAACTTTGTTTACTTTTAAAAACTTAGATTCGAATTTATGTGAACTCAACTCTTGAACAATATAAATAAATATAAGTAAATCTAAATTAACAATGCAAGTAAAGTAATTAAATGAAATGAAAGATAGAGATGGAAAGATCTAACCGAGAGACAAGGGATTTATAGTGGTTCGGCTACAAGGACACCTTCATTGCCCTACTCCACTCCTCGAGCACCTAACTCGAGAGTTTTCTTCACTATGTCAACAAGCTCCCTTATGGCGGAGAAAACCTTACACAACTTTAGCTTACACCGGCTTAACGTCACAAAGCTAAATGTCGAGTTCTAATCGTAGCTAGAACCAATCTCACAACTTATACACGACTTCTACACGACTTATTCACACCTTCTTCACGACGCCTTCACGAATTCTTCTTCACGACCTCTTCACAACTTCTACACAACTTAGCACTACTTATTTACTCTTCTACTTCTTCACAACTTCACTACTTATACACAAATCTAGCCTAACCAACTATATTCACACCTATCTAACAAGTATTCACAATATATACAAATGAATGAGTGATTTACAATTATGACACAATACCAACTTGATAAAGGAGATACACCAAGTTATAATACTTCTTGTCTTGAAGGATAGAAGTATTCTTCTTTTGCACTTGAGAGATTGAAGCTTTGGATCACTTGAAACAAAAGCTTAAGAATGTATGATCAAAGGATTTTGAAAGATATAAGAGAGGATTTAGAACAGAAAGTTTGAGGTGCAAAAGGTGAGGAAAAAGTCCAGAGATGAACCAGTATTTATAGGCAAATCTGGGCACCTACTGGAGCGGGGCGGTCCCCTTAATTTTAAGGGGGCTGCCTAGTATATTTATGAGGGCCGCCCAACTGGAACGTTGCCCAGATTTGTCTTTTTGTGGGGAAGGTTTTTCTGGAACATTTTTGCCATTTTAGGTTGAAATTTTGAATTCATATATTTATACTAGATTAAATATATTTATTTAATACCAAAAATGTTTTTCAAAAATATATAAAATATTTTTGACATTTTTATAAAAAGTTTAGTGATTAAGAAAATGTTCATTTGATCATATAAAGCATTAAGCATTATGTTTATTCATACCTTATGTGATTAAGTTGTAGAAGTGAATATTTACAACTAAATACTTGTTTATTTGATAAGTTTATGTTTAATGAGTTTATATTTTGTGATCATTAAAACAAAGAGATATGAATAAGTATTAATAATGTTTTTAGGCATTATTTATATCAACAATCTCCCCTTTTTTGATGATTACAAAAGTAAAACTCATTAAATCCAAAAAGTTATTTTTGGACAAGTATTTAGTGAGTTTATATTCACTTCTCCCCTTTTTTGTAGAATCAAAAAGGTTATGCCGACAAGTTTTAGAAACTAAATTTGTCGGGACGAGAACTCCCCCTTGATGTGTGCTCCCCCTCGTTCGAGGGCACCAAGGAGACGAGCTATGGAAATCTTGGCTGCAAAAATATTAGAAGTACAAGCATACATAGCAAAATATGGAATATAAAAATAACAATCGTGGCAAACAGCAATCATGGCAAACAAATATGAAGAACACATAGCAAGACATTCATTAATCTAAACACATAATCATTGCAACGACATTTAGTATGCATGAAACATATAACAAGAAAAAGATCCTAAATTGCCAAAGAGATCTTTGAGACTTGCTTGCGACACGAAAGCTTGGAAAATAAGAAACATAAGCATATAGTATGCTTAGATGTTTGATGGTAGAGTGTTTGGAATGGAATTGGTTGAGTGAGGGTAAGAGTGTTGGATTAATAGAGGTATATTTTTGGAGGTGGAGAGTTTGGAGGTAGAGAGTTTGGAGCGGAGTTGTTGGATGAGATCTAGTGGCAATGATTTGTTTTTGGAGAAGGATACGACAAGGGCAATAGTTGACATGATTATCAACTTGATTCAAGTTGTGGGGTTGAGGTAAGCAGTGGATGAAAGTGGATTTGATCATTTTCCATGGGAATGTGGATTTGATCATTTGGTGGAAGTGGATGAAAGTGGGGTGTGTAGTTGGAAGTGAAGTTGGATGTTTGACCAATATGATGAGGGTGTTGAAAGGTTTCAATGAGGTTAGTTTAAGGTTGAGATGTGTAGGTTGGAACGAAGGTGGAGGTTGAGGTTATTTTGTGATGAAGGAGGGCTATAAGGGAGTTGATCCAATCTTGCGTTGAGCAAGGTGTAAGGCAAGAAGAGCACAAAGCTCATGGGCTTCTTGAAGTTCTTCAATGCACTTCAAGTGTTTGGAAGAAGGTTATGATGGTGGAGTGTGGTTGTTATTTGGGATGGATGTTTGGATATGCAACATAGGAGTAACATGTGAGTTGGTATGAGGTGGTGGTGATACTCTTGGTGGTGGAGACATTTGTGGTGATGATGGGTGTGAAGGTATGGAGGATGAAGATATGGAGGAAGAGGATATTCCAAGAGTGTTTTGGATGAGGATGAAGGTATGGAGGAAGAGGATATTCCAAGAGTGGTGAGTGTTTTGGATAGTGTATTGGTAGGTTGAATGAGATGTGAGATGTTGTGAATGAGATTGGGATTATTGTTTTGGGATTGATCATGCTCTTCATATGAATCATATGGGTGAGATGAAGGTGTATTTTTGGGAGTAAGGATGGATGGTTGGTTATTATGATGAGGTTTGTGAAAGGGTTCATTGGAATGAGCTTGAGGATTGGAAGTGTAGTTGGGAACAAATGTGGGTGGAGGTGTTGTTTGTTTAGCCACATCATTTGTTGAGATGGACTTGTTTCGGAGGTTAGGTTTTGGTTTGATGGGAGATGGCATGATGAGATGATGGAAGATTATGAGGAATGAGAGTGTTTATAGTGTAGGATTGATGGGATTAAGGAATGGATAAAATTTGTTGGATTTTGGGAAGTTTAGGATGAAATGGGCTAAAAAGTAGAAAAGGAAACAGCACCTTCGACCATACAGATGGCCGGTCACCTTAAATAAGGGCCGGTCCCCTTAAAGATTAAGGGGGTCGCCTAAGGATTTAAGGGGGCCGCCCATCTGCTGATTTCCAGATTGCTAGAAATGGGTTTTTGGCAGAAATTTCTAGAAAGGGTTGTGTTTTTGGGTTTAGTTTCAAGCAAGTCCAACTCTTTGAGGCAATTAAGCATGTAATATATATTTATGCAAAACATGTTAATTAAAGAGATTAAGCAAACAAGTAATTTCATCTAGCATGCAAACATACTCATCAAGCAAGTAATATATATGAACTATTCGAGGGATCCTAATGTGTGCCTATGTGCAATAAATGGGAACTTAAGATAGCATGGACTTCTAGACTTGCTACAAACAAAATCTTAATAGACAAACCATGTTCCCCTTGATTTGACTTGGTTCACTTATAAATGTCATGTACATAAATATAGATGACAAATATGAGATCACCATGCATGATTTAAAGAAATGTTTTTAGCATTATTCAACAATGTTTGAAAGTGGGTTTTTATGTAGATGTGAAAGTTATTTGAATAAAATAGATTGGGTTTTATTTCAAAATGTGTTTATGAAGAATGGGTAAGAAAAAAAAATTTTTCAATCTTTGACTTTGATCGAAAAAGAATTATGGACATAGATTAAGAAGAAAAATGTTTATAGAAAAAAATATTTTTCCAAAATGTGAAGTTTCTGTATATTTTTAAAGATACTAGAATTTTGAAAAATGGTTGTTAAAGATCTCATGCTCAAGGGAATTGGTTAAGTCTATTGTCACATGCTACCCTTTTCTACATATCCTATGGTCATAAGGAAGTGATGACTAAATTCTATATGTTTGATGCGAGAGTGTTGAATGGGGTATATCCTAACATCTATAGCTCCTTTGTTGCCGCATACTTATCTAACTTGATGCCATAGTCTACGAGAGCTTGTTTCATCCATAGTTTTCTAACGCGAAAAATCTAATCTTACTTCTATGTTAATGATTAATCCACTAAACTCATTTCACTTCATCACCATGAGTTTTCTAATAGTGGACATAGAAGATTTCCATTTTAAACGTTATAGCTTAAGAGGGCCAAGGGAAAAGACTAAGTGATTCTAGGTTATAAGTAGATTCATATAAGCTATTATGTATGCATATATATATAACTAGGCATTATGAGCTAAACAGGCATGAAATAACTAGTCATTAATCTAAGCATATATTATAACAATGAGCTTAAAAGGAAAGCGTACTTTTTAGTCTTCAGTAGATTTTTCTTCAAACGCTTCAAGGTGACATATTGACTTATGGAAGCCAAACATGGATGAGTTTCCGAATTATTCAATGAGTAACGATTTAGCCACTTGGTCCCCATTGTCTCATTTGTCCAAAATTGTTTGAGCCAAACATGGTTTGCATTTGCATGTATGGTGAAAGTATCCCCCAAGGGTTGAAACTTGGTTGAAGTGAATAATTCCACATTGGGTGATTATTATTATTAGGAAATTTTTTTCTACCTTGATTTCTTCTAGGTTGAGAGATTTTAGACCGAGGATGAGGATTATTTGGTCTATTTGGAGATGGAGTTTTAGATCTTAATTTCGGTTTAGAAAATCCGGTTTTGGCTTTTAATGATGGTTTATAAAAACTTTTTACTTCCTCATCACTCGCAATAGGTATCACTCCATGCTCCTCCAACGAACGCCTTTTTATTTTGCTCCCTTGACATCATTGGACAACTTCCGATGAGATGATTTGGATCACCACATTTAAAACACTTCCTCTCGCTCTTGCTACCTTTGTCGTCTTTGTTTCTTTGGAATGCCTTTCTTTCGTCATGTGGTTGTCTAACGAGTCTTCCTCGTCTTTTGAAGAACTTCTTGAAGTCTCTTACGGCCATGGCATATTCTTCGTCATTACTTTCGGAGGTTGAGCTATCCTCGTCACTAGATTCCTTCCTAGCTTTCAATGCAATTGACTTGCTTTGTTCTCTTTCTTCTTTGACCATCTCGGAGTCTTTCTTTATTATTTCTTCGTAGACTTTCAAGTTGCCGATCAACTCATCAAGTTGAAGAGTTGACAAGTTCTTCGATTCTTCAATCGCCGTAACTTTAGCTCGCCATTTTGGATGAAGAGCCCTAAGAAATTTTCTAACAAAATTCTTACTAGAAAAATTCTCATCAAGTGCTTTTAAACTTGTGATGATAGTGTTAAACCTAGCAAAAGCATTATCTATTGATTCCTCTTCCGGAATCGTAAATTGTTCATATTGTTGAACAAGAAGATCTATTTTATTATCTTTGACTTGACTATTACCTTGGTGAGTGATTAATAAAGAATCCCAAATTTCTTTTGCGGTTTGACACATAAAAATCCGTTCATATTCTTTGCGTGGTAATGCATTATAAATTACCATTTTAGCCTCATTATTTTTTGCTAGTTTCTTTTTCAAATCATCATTTTGTTCTTCAAAAGGTACAATTTCATCTATTTTAGTTAAAGGATTATTTTGAATAGGGGGAAAATCACCATAGGTAATAACATGTCAAAGATCAAGATCTTTTGATTTCACATAAGTTTCGAATCTATTTTTCCAATAAAGAAAACCATCACTTTCAAATAGTGGTGGTCTTTGCATAGATTGCCCTTCTAAATATTTTTCAGATTTCATAGATCGTTTCAAGTTTTAAAATACAGTTTATTTCAAGTTTTAAAATACAGTTTATTTTAAAATACAGTTTCATAGATCGATGCCTTCACGACTTCTTCACGACTTCTTCACAACTTCTTCTTCACGACCTCTTCACAACTTCTACACAACTTAGCACTACTTTTTTACTCTTCTACTTCTTCACACCTTTACAACTTACACACATTGACTTCTTCACAACTTCACTACTTATACACAAATCTAGCCTAACCAACTATATTCACACCTATCTAACAAGTATTCACAACATATACAAATGAATGAGTGATTTACAATTATGACACACTAACAACTTGATGAAGGGGATACACCAAGTTATAATACTTCTTGTCTTGAAGGATAGAAGTATTCTTCTTTTGCACTTGAGAGATTGAAGCTTTGGATCACTTGAAACAAAAGTTTAAGAATGTATGATCAAAGGATTTTGAAAGATATAAGAGAGGATTTAGAACAGAAAGTTTGAGGTGCAAAAGGTGAGGAAAAAGTCCAGAGATGAACCAGTATTTATAGACAAATCTGGGCACCTATTGGAGCGGGGCGGTCCCCTTAATTTTAAGGGGGCCGCCTAGTATATTTAACGGGGCCGCCCAACTGGAACGTTGCCCAGATTTGTCTTTTTGTGGGGAAGGTTTTTCTGGAACAGTTTTGCCATTTTTGGTTGAAAATTTGAATTCATATATTTATACCAGATTAAATATATTTATTTAATACCAAAAGTGTTTTTCAAAAATATATAAAATGTTTTTGACATTTTTATAAAAAGTTTAGTAATTAAGAAAATGTTCATTTGATCATATAAAGCATTAAGCATTATGTTTATTCATACCTTAAGTGATTAAGTTGTAGAAGTGAATATTTACAACTAAATACTTGTTTATTTGATAAGTTTATGTTTAATGAGTTTATATTTTGTGATCATTAAAACAAAGAGATATGAATAAGTATTAATAATGTTTTTAGGCATTATTTATTTCAACATAAACTAACATATTTTCAGTAGGTCGGCTCTTCTAGATCACGTCCAACGCCTCGTTTTACACTTTGAAATTCGTGTAACAGCATGTATATTTTCAGAAAAAAATAGTTTTCGTCGTCAAACTTAGAATTAACGTATCTTTCTCGTCGTAAGCTCGTTTTTGCTCATTCCAACGCCCACGGTTTCATTTTTGAAGGTATTTTCTAAAAATGTAGGCCAAAATGGTCCAATCTTAACTGAGTTTTCCAGATTTCACGAAAATGGACAGACCCTTTTCTATAGTTTGTAAAAATCACTTTTCTAGTTCAAGACTTGTTTATATCACTTCCAATCATCACCATAACTACTCTAAGCCTAACATACACCTTCTTAGGGTGTCTTGGGTTCCTAATCTTCACCAAAAATGGTGAATCTCATGAGATTACAAGTGAAAATCCATAGATCTATCTTTTAGAGAGAAAATAATCATTAAGTGGTATCTAACACATATATATTTGCATGACTAGTTACTAGAACATAAAAATATAGTAAATGAAAGTATAAAAAGTATTGAAATTTATTTAGATACTTACTTGAAGTATTGATGAGTTTTGGTGAAAAATGCTTAAGGTATCCTTGAGGTTTTTATTTCAAAACCTAACTAGGATGTAAATGAGACTAGTTAACACTTGATCTTGTAAAATTTGGTGGATTCTTGCTTGTTCTTGATGTTTGGCCGAACCATATATGGAAGAGAGAATGAGAGAAAATTGTTGCTAGTTATTTTTAGTTATGGAAGTGTAAATGATGAAAATGGAAGTAAAAATGATACATATAGAACTAGTATTAATTATAGTCAAGGTCATCAAGTGATTTAGAGAATTAGGGGGGCTGGGGGGGGGGGGGGCAAACAAGGGTAAAAAAGAAGTATGTGTGCTAATTAAAGAAGTTGTCCTCAAATATAACATGTGCTAGTTTATTTTAAGTGTACATTAGGTGTTACCGGGTACCGAGTTAACTAGAAATAAATTTTGATGAGATAAAATAAAATATGACGAAGTTGTAAAATTTATAAAATCACATTCCTTGCAAGATTCGGGTGTTCAAATAGTTGTCGTGTTGAAATTACGCAAATCGTCATAGTTATAAACGTTGATCGGAAAATATAGCAAATGGTTTCAAAACACCGGGTAAATTAATAGTATATTTTTTATATCATTATAATGAGTATGAAAATGTATTAGGACCATAGTCTGGTGTGTTGGGTGTATTATTCGTAGTAATGACCGAGTGGTAACGTTTATTAAATAAATGAACATACGTTAATGAAAATTATGCAAACCCATGCATGACCTAATATGAGGTGATGTTACTGATGATATGTAGACTGCGCTAGTCTATATGATGTGTCCTTACTGATGATGCATGAATACGCAGCTAAACCTTACTGGTTACGCAAATTTGAAGACCCGTAAACCTAGTTTACGTAATGATGAACGATAATCATGAATAGTGATTTCCCTCAGGGGATGAATAGTGTTACGTGAATAATAAAATTTTTGAAAACATCTCAAAGTCGCAAACTAAATTCAAAAATGATGAATAGTGAATTATGAATAGTAACCATGAATAGTAAATTGTCGAGGTTTGGAAAATGACCTGAAATTACGATTTGTCACTGTCGCCCACCCTAAAAGGAATTCAGTCCCTGAATTCAGCTGGTGTCGGTCTCTGGAGTGGTCTTGGTGAAAAGATGTGGGTATTTGAGCCGCATCTGGTCTTCCCGCTCCCAAGTAAACTCGGGACCTCTTCGAGAATTCTGGCGAACTTTCACGATAGGAATTCGACTCTGCTTCAATTGTTTGACCTCACGGTCCATGATTTCTGCTGGTTCCTCCACAAAGTTAAACTTATCGTCGAGTTGAATTTCTTCTAATGGGATTACGAGCGATTCATATGAAAGACATTTCTTAAGGTTTGAAACATGAAAGGTGTTATGTACGCTGCTGAGTTCTGACGGAAGCTCAAGTCTGTATGCTACCGGACCAATCATTTCCAGAATCTTAAATGGCCCAATGTATCTCGGGTTTAACTTCCCGCGTTTCCCGAATCGTATCACGCCTTTCCAAGGTGAGACTTTCAACATGACTTTGTCTCCAACCTGGAATTCTAATGGTTTGCGTCGAACATCGGCGTAACTTTTTTGCCGGCTTCTGGCTGTTTGGAGTCTTTCTCGAATCTGGATTATCTTTTCTGTTGTTTCGCGAACCATTTCTGGACCAGTGAGTTGTGCTTCACCAACTTCGGCCCAACAGACTGGGGACCGGCACTTTTGACCATAGAGTGCCTTAAATGGTGTTGCTTTTATGCTCATGTGATAACTGTTGTTGTAAGATAACTCGATCAACGGCAAATGGTTAGCCCAACCATTTCCGAAATCAATCACACATGCCCTGAGCATATCCTCCAATGTTTGAATCATTCTCTTGCTCTGACCATCGGTCTGAGGATGATAGGCAGTGCTCATGTCTAATTTGGTTCCGAATGAATCTTGTAATGACTGCCAGAAGTTTGAAGTAAAGCGACTATCTCTGTCAGAAATGATGTAAATTGGTGCACCGTGCCTTGAGACTATTTCCTTGACGTAAAGTCCGGTAAGCTGATCCATGGAATAAGTCTCCTTGATTGGAATGAAATAGGCTGATTTGGTGAGACGATCAACGATTACCCAAATAGCATCGTAACCGCCTGGCGTCTTGGGAAGTTTAGTGACAAAATCCATTGTAATGCGTTCCCATTTCCATTGGGGAATTTTTGGTTGCTGAAGTAATCCTGATGGTTTCTGGTACTCGGCTTTTACTTTAGCACAAGTAAGGCATTTGCTGACATACGTAGCTATTTCTGCTTTCATATCCGGCCACCAATAAAGTTTCTTGAGATCCTGATACATCCTATCAGAACCTGGGTGAATGGAGTACTTCGACTTGTGCGATTCGTGCATGATTAACTCTCGTATTCCACCATAGATAGGTATCCAGCTTCTATCCTTGAAGCATAATACTCCATCTGATCTCCTTACAAAGCCATTTGCATTTTCTGGCATTCTATCAAGTTTCTCATTGGGTCGTTTTCTTCCTTGAGTGCCTCGATTTGAGCCTCGAGGATTCTTGATGGTAGAGGTGAAACGATCATCATTCCTAATGATCTGAATCTCAAAGGCTTGAGTCGTTCTTTCCGGTTGAGGGCATCTGTCACAACGTTGGCCTTTCCCGGGTAATATCGGATCTCACAATCGTAATTACTAAGCAATTCCAACCAATGATGCTGCCTCATATTGAGCTCTTTCTGATCAAGTATATACTGTAAGCTCTTATGGTCTGTAAACACTACACACTTAGTTCCGTAAAGGTAGTGCCTCCAAATCTTGAGTGCAAAAACCACGACACCCAACTCTAAGTCGTGAGTGGTGTAATTCTTCTCATGCGTCTTAAGTTGTCGAGATGCATAAGCTATTACCTTCTCGTTCTGCATTAATACGGCTCCATGTCCTTTATGTGATGCGTCACAGTATACCACGAAGTTATCGGTTCCTTCGGGTAGTACCAAAATTGGCGCGCTGCAAAGCTTCTGCTTTAATAACTAAAAAGCGGACTCTTGTTTCTTTCCCCACTCGTACTTCTGGTTCTTCTGTGTCAACTTGGTCAAAGGTTTAGCTATCTTAGAAAACCCTTCGATGAACCTTCTGTAATATCCGACAAGTCCTAAGAATTGACGAATTTCTGTAGAGTCTTGGGCGTCGCCCAATCTTTAACTGCCTCGATCTTTGCAGGGTCAACTTGTAATCCAGGACTATCAATGACATGACCAATGAATTGTACTCTTCGGATCCAAAAATCACACTTCAAAAATTTGGCATACAGTTTCTCCTGCTTGAGCAGTTCTAAGATCGTTCTGAGGTGTTCTCTGTGCTCTTCTTCGCTCTTCGAGTAAATCAAAATGTCGTCTATGAATACAATCACAAACTTATCCAGATATGGCTTGCACACCCTATTCATGAGATCCATGAATATTGCAGGTGCGTTGGTTAGTCCGAACGGCATTACTTGAAACTCATAATGACCATAACAAGTTCTGAATGCTGTCTTCGGGATATCATCCTCCCGAACTCTAAGCTGATGGTAACCTGATCTCAAGTCTATCTTCGAATAAAAACTAGATCCTTGCAATTGATCGAACAGATCATCGATTTTGGGAAGTGGGTAACGATTCTTCACCGTTAACTTGTTTAGCTCTCAGTAGTCTATACACATTGATGAGTGTCTAAATACTCATCATTTCTGTCACATTTAGACTGCAAAAACATTTAAAAACATGCAATTATGCTTCAAAATACAGGAAATATCATTTGATTGTGTTTTTATGTGTTGCAAATGCAAAAGGATTGAAAACAGGTGAAAACAAACAAAGTTTGCATAATTGGCAATTTCAATCCCTGAAGTTTCAAAAATGGCAAAACAAGTCCCCCGGTTTTCAAAAATGGAAAATTATCTTTTATGGTCCTTGTACTATTGAAACTTGGCATGATTGGTCCTTGGAGATAAATTTCAAATTTTGCTAGAATGGTCCCTGGAATTTCAGAATGTTACAACTATGGTCCTTAAAGTTTAAAACAATTCCACTTCTAATCCTATTTACTAAAACCAAACCCATCTAATAATAAAACCCAACCCAAATAAATAAACAACCCAGCCCAATCCACACAACAAGCCCAACCCCAAATAACCCGGCCTGTTTTATTTTAACTAATAACCAGAGTTTGACTTCGGTCAAACTCATCCCCTTCAATACCACCCCGCCAAAACCGAATACCACCTCAACCCACAGTATTTCTCTGCAACTCCACCCCCCTCCTCCTTCCCAACACTTTACCTAACAAACCAAAAGGCATTAAATGCCTCTTCCCCGTTTCACTCCACCAGTACAAGTGATTTTCCCACTCACTCAATTTTGGCGCCAAAAATCAGAATCAACAGCTGAGATCAGTTGAAGACTAACCAAGGGTGCAGAATTGCTCAGAGGAAGATAGGAAGAAGATCCCACCTCAGTTTTTGTATATATAGGACTGATGCGCGTGATGTGTCGTTGCGGTTTAGCAGTTTTAATGCCTATTCAAGTTTTAAATTTATATTTAGCCGACTTATCAATAACACACACACTTAACGAGCAGTGTACCCGGTCAGTATGAAGATAATGGTAAGTAGAGTGTCGATCACTAAGAGTGGAACGTATAATCTCGTTAATCTAATCAGTATTTTTAATATCCTAACGCAAGGGGGTTTCAGCCTGAGAGACTGGCACAGTTTTGTTTGCAATTAAATAATAAAATAAACAGATAGGCACGAATCAGCAAGTAGCACACACGTACACAGATAGATACTAGAGACAATAAGAGGGCTGTCCTTATGATTAAGTAGTTTGTCACTTGTTTTATTGATAGCTTTATATGAAGTGTATGTAATTAACCCTTTCTCGTTGGTCCTATTCTCATCGGCGAGTAAACCCTTAATGATTACTTATGTCTAAAAGTTATTCCTAAGTGATCAATTTAGAAACAACCGTGGGAGCCACACCTTGTCCCGCAGTCGGGTGCCCGCAAGCCACTAATAAACACAGAGGTTATCAATGCACTAATAAGTAGTAACCAAAGACATCAACATATAAACTTTAATTGATGGGAAAGCAAGTATTAAAGGGAGTGCAATCTTTCCGTTGTCACATTACACAAGCCACCAATCCTGATGAATTAAAGTTTGCTAAAACAATAAAACAAAACTACTTAATGAATTAAATACATGCAGCACCTTCTTACAGCTCTTGTATCTTCGATTTGGGTGTGTCTTGTGCTGCCTCTTGACTGAATTCGTCCTTCTCTTCTGTTCGGTCTTTAGGTTTTAGGGTTTCCGAATCTCCGAACTCTCGAATGTGTCTGGTCTACGGGTATTTATAGTTTGTGTCTGAGGGGAGATGCGGCGCATCTACTTAAGTAGATGCGGCGCATGTACTTAACTTCGCGTGGGGTCCAAGATTATAATATTCAGGAATATTCGTACACCGCCAGAAGATGCGGCGTAACTCTTTATTAGATGCGGCGCATGTCCTCTTGTATCTTGGATCGTATCTGGTGATATCTTTATTAGATGCGGCGCATGTTGATAGTGAGATGCGGCGCATCTGGAGCAGATTAGTCTTGATCTTGTCCATGTCAGTAGACTCTTCACTTAATGCACGTTTTGCTCCATTATTAGTCCAAAATCGCCAAGTTTCACCAAATGCTTGTTTTTACCTGAGAATTACAAAAGTAAACAATTAAGTATCAATCCTCATACATAATATAGTAAAACAAGTCAAATTAATAGGATAAATGATAGTAATAAAATGTACTTATTTGAGTTCATCAAATATCCCCCCACTTGAACTTTACTTGTCCCCAAGTAAACCTTAGATTAAATCTCATGAAAATGTATCCTAAAAGATGTTAGGATTTATTTTTATAGTTAAGCATGTATTCGTTTATTTCATAATCACACAACTAAACACTTAACGAATTAGAAGTAAAATAAAATAAGTCGATAAAAGCAAATCTAATCGTTTAACTGTCCAGTCGCGACGAATATTCTATCATAAGCTTGGCAAGTATACACATCTCCACCACTAAAGCTAAGGAATAACAAGTCTAAAGCGGTAAAAAGGGTTTTTAGGTTTAAGGGTTAATTATTCTTATTTACACTATCGATCTCAAATTCCAGAAAAGGCGACAAAATCACAAATACATGATCGAATCCACGAACACGATACTTGCAATTGCTCAAATCCTTAACTCGAATAGGCTAAAGATAGGTCCAAACTTCACCAATAATAATATATCAAAAAGGGCGACAAAATCATAAATACATAGCCGAATCCACGACTACGATACTTAAGATTGCTCAAATCCCTAATCTCAATAAATCAAAGGTTTGGTTGGATAAAGAACAATACAGGGTATGGATAACATTTAGGATATAAATTGGTGTAAAAATAAAAATAAACAAAACAAATAAATTAAAATCCTAAGTGTGGTTAATCACTATCCCAACCATCCCATGAATAAGACTCATATCATTGAATAACTCACGCTTTAACACTTGAAACACACGCTTTAGGTAGACACGAATTATACTCAACAAGATCTTAATCAAAGAATAAACCTTAATTGGCGTTCCCATAACTGCCAATTCCCATTCAATCCATAGATATAGTACAACAAATAGTGGTGATATCGACCACTTACATAACTTTACATCGTTGGCTTAAAATAAACATCCAACTCTTTTTTCTTTCTTTTTTCTTTTCTCATTTTTTCGATTTTTTTTTTTTTTTTTTTTTTTTTTTTTTTTTTTTTTTTTTTTTTTTTTTTTTTTTTTAACTTGAAACATAAACATAGATGTGTAAAATTTCACCACATCACTATAACTTTCTTTCCGGATAATTTTTCCATACTTTTCATAACTTCAGAAATAATGGTAAATAGTGAAAGTAGTAAACACACGAAAAATAAACTCTAAAATATACAATATTTACTTTCACTCCAATTGCATTGTGCAATTTCCCGACCTAACCATATATAATGAATTACGCACGCGAACACAGGTAATGTAAGGAAACACACTTTGCCTATAGCAATTAACCAACCACGGATTCTAATCTACAGGGTAGGCTAAGGTTTAAGGTGTAACGAAACATTTTAAACATAGGTGTAAGAAACGAAAGGAATGGCTCTGAGTGTTTTTCTAGGGGTATCTTACTCTAAAAGTGAGAGTAACAAAAGGTTTTATACGGGGGTTAACTAACCAGTGTAGTTAGCTAATAACACATAACATATAAAGGCTTTTTGGGTGTAATCCTAGAATTTTACCAAGTTAGACAAGTCATTCCAATTAAATAAATAATACTCATTATGGTGGTCTCGAATAGTATACAAGCCAAGTTCTAAAGTTTACAAGTCACCGGCACACTCATAGATTTGTGAATTTTGGAAAAATCACAATTTTTGAAAATAACGTCATGTGTGCAGTTATGTAACTTAGATCTTAAACAAAAACATGCTAAAAATTTTTAAGTTTGATATATTAAGCACATTTTAAGCATAATTTTTGAAAAAGTTTAGGACAAGTAATTGTTAAGTGTTCTAATTCTCCTATCCCCCCACTTAAGTTAAACAACGTCCTCGTTGTTTGTATAAAAGGTTAAAAACTGGAAAATAAAAGAATTAGAACAGAAAAACTCCCCTGAGATTTGCTCGGTATGATCCTCCATTAGTGTAAGAGCAAAAATCATCTTTCTTGTGGATTAGAACGTTAAAGCTTCATACTTGATGTATCCACAGGAAATTCAGGAAACTATAATACCACCAACACTTTAAAACACACCTAAGATAAGAAAGGTTCAACTTGCATAATACATTAGTAGTTAGGTAAAAATAAAACTTAAAAATTAAAACTGAAAATCATCAGGTCAGTCGATGCGCCGTATCCTATTGAAGAAGATACGCCGTATCGAGCCTGGAATAAATACGGATCAGAATAAAGATGCGCCGCATCCTTAACCAGGGATGCGCCGCATTAAAATAAACTGATAAAAGGTTTTAAAGTCGAAAATAAAAATGCAGAAAAATAAAATAAGATATGACCATTGCAGAGGATGCGTCGCATCTCAGAATTGAGATGCGCCGTATCCTCATGCGGGTCTGACAGACTCAATACAAAATCAGAAAATAAAATAAAATAAAAGATAAGCATGGGTTGCCTCCCACGAAGCGCTTGTTTTTGTTCGAGTCACGAGCCTGACTCCACCCTTATTTACTGTGTAATAGGGTGTTGTTCCCCCCACTTGGGATCAAGTTTGGGTGATAGTAGCAATAAACACGAAAAGAGTGTAAATTTGCTATTAACGATGGAAGAAATACATAAAGATCATACCTTGGCAATACATGTATATCTTTCCTATTCATACCCGGTTTGGTTGTTAAATTGGATGACTTGCCCACTTCATCTGAAAGAGTAGTATGTTGAGGAAAAATGAGTCTCCTTTCTTCTTGGTTAGTTTCTTTGGTAGTAAGGCGTCTCTTGACTTCCGCGGAAGACGAGAAAGGGTCTTTAGCAAGTAAAAGTTCGAGTTCCTCAACAACCTTCATAAGGTCGAAATCATCATCTTCATCAATCATAGCAATGTTCAAGAGCTCATCACCAAATTCTTCCTTGAGCTCCACCAAATACGGGTTGATCACAGGTACTTCAATAGGTAGTGTAATAAATTTCACCTCATCATCTTTATGTTTTGCAACCTGTTTAGGAAAACTAGCAAGATTATTAGTAACGGGATTAATAATATTAAATAAATTTGTACCACTTTGTGTTGTAAGTGATTCCAATTCATCTTGTGAATCTCCATCTTCAACTAGTGGTCTTGCAATATCAGCTTTATCCCGAATAGCCGCCTCAAATAAGTCATCCCACATTCCTTCAAAATCCATTGTGGGGTCATAATCTGGCTCATCTGTTCCACACCTAAATATTTCCTTTTGTTGTGGCAATTGCGGTATGTCATTGTACACAATACAATCAAAACTTTCAATATTAGAATACTTATTATCTTCATCCGATGGAATATCATCATGGTGTTTTTGATATGATGAGAATATATTTTCCATCTCGGGTGGAAAATTACAAGTAATAGCACTATACACCATTGTCCCACATTCATCTTCATTTTCATCATAAGCACCTTCGGATGAATAAGCTTCTTTGTAAACAATTGCCGGATTTTCATTCAAATCAAACACTTGTGACTCTTCTTCATCTTGGGCAACTTCCGGAGAAATATCGTCATCAATAACTATTGCCGGAAACCTAATTGCACCAAAATCGTATGATTCTTCTTCCTCTTCATTAATTGATAAAGTCCAAGTGTGTCGAAATGGCAATTTGTTTCTCTCTCTCCCTGACTTTTTCTGCTTCAATAACAAGTATTCTTCCATCGTGGGTTCTTTATCCATGATGACCTGTGCACCATATCTTGCTCTTTCCCACTCGTATATCCCATTATTGCTCAAGGCTCTTTCCTCTTCAAATCTGATATATTCTTCCATTGTAATATCCGGATCGTCCATCTTCCTGAAATAAAACTTACTCGTGCAAAAGAAGGGTGAAACGATCAAAGTAAAATAAAAGCTTCCGATATCTGCTGTTGATGCGCCGTATCCTATAAATGGGATACGCCGTATCTTATAATCGTTAAAAATTAATCAGACTTTATTCAGAAAATAGATACGCCGCTTTAGAATTTAAGAATGCGCCGTATCGAATTAATCAATCAAAAATCAACTTATCTAATTAAAATTAAATGCGTCGTATTAACGAAAGTTAATGCGCCGTATTTTCGTTACGTTTAAAAATAAAAGATTTTTGATTCAGTAAGATGCGCCGTATCGACGGAAATCGATACGCCGTATTTGTTTAATAATTCGCAAACTGTTTTTAATTAAAATAATAGATACGCCGTATCTTCAAAAGAAGATGCGTCGTATGGCGTTAACGTTTAGAAAAAAATTTTATCAAAACAGATACGCCGTATCTTCAAAAGAAGATGCGTCGTATTATTTTATCGCTTAGAAAAATTTTCTTATTAAAAACAGATACGCCGTATCTTGGGGAAAAGATGCGTCGTATCGAATTAATTAAACGCGTTGTATTAAAAAAATTAAACGCAATACGCCGTATCTGAGAGATCAGATGCGCCGTATCGTTTGATTTAGCACAGTACAACGATAGCAGAACAGAAAAATACGAAAAATAAAAATAAAAATTAAACACACCAAACAAAAAAAATAAAACATACAAAAATAAAAACAAAAGCAACCAAATAACACACAATACAACAAATATGCAAAATAGTACAATGATGCAATTAATCTAATAAAAAGAAAAAAACAAATTAAGATACACCACGAGTATTATAATTAGGTTTTTCTATTAAAATACTAATTCAAATTAACAGATAATAACAATTCACTCCCCGGCAACGGCGCCAAAAACTTGATGCGCGTGATGTGTCGTTGCGGTTTAGCAGTTTTAATGCCTATTCAAGTTTTAAATTTATATTTAGCCGACTTATCAATAACACACACACTTAACGAGCAGTGTACCCGGTCAGTATGAAGATAATGGTAAGTAGAGTGTCGATCACTAAGAGTGGAACGTATAATCTCGTTAATCTAATCAGTATTTTAATATCCTAACGCAAGGGGGTTTCAGCCTGAGAGACTGGCACAGTTTTGTTTGCAATTAAATAATAAAATAAACAGATAGGCACGAATCAGCAAGTAGCACACACGTACACAGATAGATACTAGAGACAATAAGAGGGCTGTCCTTATGATTAAGTAGTTTGTCACTTGTTTTATTGATAGCTTTATATGAAGTGTATGTAATTAACCCTTTCTCGTTGGTCCTATTCTCATCGGCGAGTAAACCCTTAATGATTACTTATGTCTAAAAGTTATTCCTAAGTGATCAATTTAGAAACAACCGTGGGAGCCACACCTTGTCCCGCAGTCGGGTGCCCGCAAGCCACTAATAAACACAGAGGTTATCAATGCACTAATAAGTAGTAACCAAAGACATCAACATATAAACTTTAATTGATGGGAAAGCAAGTATTAAAGGGAGTGCAATCTTTCCGTTGTCACATTACACAAGCCACCAATCCTGATGAATTAAAGTTTGCTAAAACAATAAAACAAAACTACTTAATGAATTAAATACATGCAGCACCTTCTTACAGCTCTTGTATCTTCGATTTGGGTGTGTCTTGTGCTGCCTCTTGACTGAATTCGTCCTTCTCTTCTGTTCGGTCTTTAGGTTTTAGGGTTTCCGAATCTCCGAACTCTCGAATGTGTCTGGTCTACGGGGTATTTATAGTTTGTGTCTGAGGGGAGATGCGGCGCATCTACTTAAGTAGATGCGGCGCATGTACTTAACTTCGCGTGGGGTCCAAGATTATAATATTCAGGAATATTCGTACACCGCCAGAAGATGCGGCGTAACTCTTTATTAGATGCGGCGCATGTCCTCTTGTATCTTGGATCGTATCTGGTGATATCTTTATTAGATGCGGCGCATGTTGATAGTGAGATGCGGCGCATCTGGAGCAGATTAGTCTTGATCTTGTCCATGTCAGTAGACTCTTCACTTAATGCACGTTTTGCTCCATTATTAGTCCAAAATCGCCAAGTTTCACCAAATGCTTGTTTTTACCTGAGAATTACAAAAGTAAACAATTAAGTATCAATCCTCATACATAATATAGTAAAACAAGTCAAATTAATAGGATAAATGATAGTAATAAAATGTACTTATTTGAGTTCATCAAGGACCAATGTAAGCCTTAATGGCTAAGTAGTTATTTTCCTTTAATCGTATTGTACCTTTATTGTTTAAGTTTTATAAATTTCAAAGTTCAGTTATAATTCCAAGTTACATTCAGTCTGTTTAATGTTATCATTGTGCTAAATTCCTAAAGTTAATGAAAGTTCAACATTTTCAAGTTTCCATAGTTAACTGTTAAGACGAATTGATAATTTAGTGCTTGTAAAAGCTAGTAACCTGTTTATATAAGCTCATTTAAGCTCTTCATAGCTTATAATGAGCCTTTTGATAAGTAACCTGTTCTTAATTCAAGAAATGGAGAAAGTCAACGAAAGTCAAAGCTAGCTCACAATAAGCTGTTCAGAAGAGAAAAGCTATTTAGGAAGGCTTTTTATAGGTTTTCTAGTTTGTGTGAACAAGCTAGAAGTGTTCTTGGTCCTTGTTCCCTTGTTCTATTAGCAAAATCAATTGTAAGCTTTTTGAATTTTTAGCCTTAAAACTTAGTTTACTGTACAATAGCTTATTTTTAGCTTATTATTGTTGTTTATTGCTTATTACTAGTTTCTAGTTATATTTCATCACTTACTTCAGTTTTAAATAGTCATTGTCTTTATTTTACTTAAAATCACTAAAAAAGCCAAAAAGAGCCAAATAAGGCATAGCTAGTCCTACTGCTTATCTAGCTTTTGAAAGTTACTTGTTAGAGTTAAAATAAGATATTGAATTAGTAAAATCCAGTTATCACACCAAAAACTTGGCTTTTGCCTTTGAAAATCCACCACAGACCCTTTGAAAGGACTGTTTGGTTTAAGCTAGTTCAATAGGTCATTAGGGTGTTCACTGTGCATTTGCCATTTTGTTAAGTTTGATCTTGCTTAAAATAAGTTAAAGAAGCTGTTTTTAAGTTGTTATAAGTCAATTTGATAGGTTTTGTACTTTTGAGCCATCTGTGGGAATTATAGAGGCTCAAAAGTCATTATAAGCCAATATAAGCCACAAGCTTATTTGGACCTCAAACTTGGCTTCTCTGAGTTCATTTTGGACCATTTAGTGTATTGACAAAGTTTGGTTTGGTCTTGTTTACTCTACACAAATCTGCACAAGTCTGCACATCAAGCAGTCTGCAAATCAGTTTTTTGTGGTTTCTATAGACCCTAGGCAGATTTTTAATTCACTCATCTTAAGCCCTCAGAAGCTGAAACTCTGGATATATAAGCTCACCCAGCTTATCTCCATCTAGGATTTTTCTTGTGATTTTTAGAACCCTTCTAAGCCACTAAATCCAGGCCTGCAACTAGGCATTTTTGCCCTGTGCAAGCCTGCATCAGCAGACTCAAATAAGCCTGAGCTTATTGAGAGCTTTACAGCTCTTGGACTTGGCTTTTTCTAGTTCTTTTAGCTTAAACATACTTACATCAGTCCCTAGTAACTTGTTTAGTAACCACTTAGCTTATTATATAGCTTTTAGCTTATTTTGAAAAAATCCTAGTCTTAAAACCTTAAAACTTCAACTGTTAAGCTTTTGAGCTTATTAGAAGCTTATTTAGCTTGTTCTAAAAATAAGTCCAGTTTTAAAGTTGCTTAATATTAGCTTATAGATAAGTAGCAAACAGAAAAAGTCCAAAAAAATAAGTTTGAGCAAAAAGGGTGTGTGTGGATTCGAACCTGGGTTCCCTAGGTGACAAGTTCACTGCATAACCAGCTGGGCTAGCTCACTTACCAGTTATACCTTGCATCAGTTTTTATTTAAACCTTTTTCATTTTAACCCTTTTAGCTTATATAAGTTGTTCAGCTTATAGCAGCTTATCAGATTAAGCTGACACCACCTTTTTATTTTTCTTAGCCTTTTAATAACTTAAAATAATTTAGGAAAAAGTTTCATAATTTTCTGAATAGTTTTAATATTTTTAATCTTTTAATTAGTTTAAATTAGTAATTAAATCATAATAAATAGAATAATAATCAGAAAAATATAATTTTAATTTTCAAAATTTTCTTTTATTAAGTAGAATCTAGGAAAAATATAATAATCTCTGTAGACCTTAGGAAAAATAAAATATAAAATAAGTGATAGTTTCTATTTAATAGATTTTATCTGTTTAAATTTTTTAATTAAGCACTTTTCATTTTTATAATTTTATTAGCTTCTTTTCACCTCATAATATTTATAGAAAAAGTTTTAGATTTTTCTTTGTTCATTTAGTATTTATTATAAATTAAAATAATTTAAAAAGTAATTAAATAATAAATAATTAATAATAATTAAAAATATAAATTTAATTTCTAAAATTTTCTTTTCTTAAATAGAACCTAGGAAAAATAATATTACACTTGTAGGTTTTAATTTCATAGATTTCACTTTTTATTCGCGTTTTTATAATTCACGTAACGCGTTTTAATTATAATTTGTTAACCTTAATTTTATTTTGAGAATTTGTTTCTCATTATTTAATTAGAACATCATAAGCAATCGAAAATCTCAATCCCATATCATCAGTCACTTTAATCTGAACCTTCAAACAATTGCCCATTCACACTTCGTTGGGAAACGATCCGGGTAATCACTTACCTGGTATCACTACACACACAAACGTGAGTTTTTGCAAGTATCCTTTTTCAAAAAGGGATGATTTGTATTTATTCACGTGTATCCGTCGTTGCAAAATATTTATATATCTATTTAGCACGGATCAAATTTTGGCGCCGCTGCCGGTGAGGTGTGTTGCGACAATATTGTTTAGAGTTTAAGCGATTAGTGATTTGAGACCATTCCTTGTGAAGTTCCTATTTCCCATAAACCATATAAAATACAAAAATATTTTTCTTTTCTTATATATATATAATATCATATAAAAATAAAAAAACCCGAAAACATTTTCCGTTTTATTGTTAAATAAAAGATTAAAAGCAAAATCAATATAATATTCCTCAACTTGGGTATTATCATAATAAGTTCCCAAACATCAGATTAAAACTTGCCTTTGTGTCACTTGCGAATTCGGCTCACCTTTGATTGATAAACAAACTATAACGGAGGTTTAAGGATAGTTTGACATTAAATTGTCGAACTGAAAGAAGCGGGTTTTTAAGGAGCATTAATTGCCCACCTTTGCTTCTCCGCCACTCTGTGCGTTTTTCAGTCAGAGAGCTACCGTACGCTTGTTGATTTAAGGATTTAAGTTCCTTGTGTTTTGCTTCGATCTTGTTTTAATTAAATTATTTTATTGAGTACATGCGCACTCGTTCTTCTAGGTCATCAAGCCCTTTTCGTGAGCTTGTAAACTGATGAAGCGAAAAGTGTACCGCTTTTAAGGGGTCATTTAAGCCCTAAATCGTATTTATTTGATCAAATATTGCCCTAAATCGTTCCTTTTGTCATTTTAGGTACTTTTGAGAAGAAATCTGGAAAAGGAGGCATTTTGGACGTTTTTGGAGCATAAAAGTGAAGAAAACGACAAAGTCTCAAAATCATGCTGGAAATTACCTTTGACGGCGTCAGGATCCTCTCCAGACGGCGTCATGGCTTGGCAAGAAAAGGTGGATGTGAAAATTACTCATGATAAGCCAGGGAAATTTGCATGGGAATTCTGACGGCGTCACGCTTTAATCTGATCAAGGTCGTCACGGCTTAATTTAAAGAGGGACGGCGTCACCCCTAATTCTGACGGCGTCAACCCCTGATAAGCCAGAACGGATTTTGGAGAGCTAAAGAGGGACGGCGTCAAGAAGGTCATCCGGGAACCCTAAAAGCGGCGAGGTGACGGCGTCACATTCCATAACGTGACGCCGTCAGATATGAAAGTCTATATATAGTTTTGCAATTTTTTGTCATTGGTGTGGAACTTATTGTGGAACTTATTGAGGAACTTTGTGTGTGAAAACCCTAAGACGAATTTGGCAGCTTTTTCAAGGCTTTTTGCCTTGAGATCTTCCATGTTACATTGAAGATAAGTTATCAATTAATCATTCAATATGTCTATGTGTTGTTTGATTCTATCTTGTTCTTGTCTTTTGTTTAACATGCTAGGCTAGATTTATCTTGTGTTTGCTTAGATCTAATGAAACCTAGCTATTGATTATTGGTTATTAGTGTGTTGTTAGTTGTATTGGATGATTGTTCATCTATGTTAGGCTTAAGAAAACTGGCTAACTTCCTATTCGGTAACTTGCTTGAACGTCTTAAGAAACATGAACCAATGCGTACTAAAGGTTTTTATGGTTGTATTTAATGCATGAGCGAATTCTAGTGATCCCATGTTAGGAGCTTCCTAGCCGGCTCGACATAGGAGTGAAGTAGGAGCTTGTAGAGTTGGGGAAGTACGTACGCCATCCCACGATTGGTATTAAGGAATACACCTGTCATCCACGCAACTAATACACACTAATCAACCGGTAAAAGATAGTTAGGGAGTAAGGAAATCTAAGTAAACACATTTTCCTCCACATAAGTTTTCACCAACCTTTTCATTTTCTGTTATTTTATTTTATTTGCATTTGTAGTAACTTGGGTTAGTTGACTAGCAACTAATTCCGCCCACTCTTTCAAACCCGAGATTTTACTTGCTTTCATAAAAAATATAAAAACATAAAAAGAATCTTCTCTCACCCTTAGACCTATTAGAGTAATTTTTCATACCTAACGAACACTATTCCCTGTGGAGAACGATCAATCCCCCGTACTTACCACTACACTATACTACATCGGTCAGGTACACTGCCTGGTGGGGTTGTAAGCCTCTTGAGATCCCTCGAGAGGTAAAACCTGTTGTAAGGTTGCAAAACCACGCATCAAGTTTTTGGCGCCGCTGCCGGGGAATAGTTATTGTTTAGGTTGAATTTTTATTTTATTAGGTCTACTCATTAGATTCCTATCTAGTGAGATTTTTATTTTCTTTTTATTAGCTTTCTAGTAGTCTATCTTTTCTTCGTGTCTTTGTTTGTAAAAACATTTCCATTGACTCTTCCGTTCACCATTATGGAGAACGTGAATCCACTACATAATCTACCCCTTCCACTCCAAAATGACATCTTTATGTTCCGTCGACATAATGGTGAATCTTTTTCCGATACATGGACTCGTTTCAAATACTTATTAAAAAAGGTCTTTCATCATGGTCTTGACTTATTGTTTCCACTTCAAATCTTTTACACTCGTATCGACCGCCAAACCCAGCAGGAGATTGAAAATATGGAAGATGGGAAAATGTGGGATTATGGTGATGAAGAGGCATGGGAAATCTTTGAGATTCTCGCCCAAAAAAGAAGTGGAACATGTGACCCAAAAAATGCAAGCTTAGACCTATTTGGTATTTGGATAAATCAATCGGAAGGTTTGTTTAGGAATGAGGTGGGTAGAGTTGAGGTACCTAAGTGCATGTCATGGTTAGGCACTACCATAATACAAGATGAACACATAGGTGACCTTGATGTGACGGAGGATTTAGCCGAACATGATCACATTGATCAAAAAGACCTAGGTTTTGTGATTGATGACGTCGAATCTCAAGAAACACATGATGAATCTTTTAGGCAGTTTGAATATAGCAGTCAGAATATTGAGGATGATCCTTATGATTCGGACATAGAAGTTGAGATGCCTAGAGAAGCACTTGAGATACTTGGGAAAATGTTAGGGTTAGATCCTACTAAAACACATGATGAGGATATAGGTGATCTTGACATAAGGAATGATGAGGTAAGTAACATAAGCCCACCAAGTACCCCACAAGTCCTATCATCATTTGAGGCACACACACCGCCCGTGACTTACCCGGAAGAAGTAGAGGAGACTTTAGGAATCCCGATAGAGATAGAACCCTTGGACCAAGCACAACTAGAGGACATAGGTTTGAATGCTCATAATGATCACAGCCTTACTCTTAGTTCTAGGGAATTTCCTAGTTTTGATGAACCGGAGCCTAAATCAAAACCGTTACCTAATCTTCCATCCTTAGATGTGAACTTAGGAATTGAATTAGGTCCCGATCCACCCATCAAACCATGTATTCCAGGTAGCGTTAAGATTAAGGTAGTAGACTCTAGGCCTTGTAGAGAGGAAGCTAATATAGGAGTGAACCATAACCTTTCATACTTACATCACCCATTCATGATTAATCACAAGAAACATTATGGGTTTAAACCGGGTCTATTAGGTCAAGATGGATTCCCAACTAGGAGTCTCTCGAAGTTGATAGAAGATGATCCCTTTTTAGGAGGAAACTCAAAATCACCAATTGACCAAAGTGAACTAGGCAAGGTTATGATGAAAGGAGCACACCCCTTTGAGCATATAATTCATCCACCACTCTTTCCTCACGTGGCATACTCCTACCGAGCTGGTGTGTATCGCTAATATCACCCGCACTTAATCCTAAGTGTAGGGAAAACCTCTCCTTTATCCATTAAATAAGGGTAGAGTCAGGCTCATGACTCGAACAAAAACAAGCGCTTCTTGGGAGGCAACCCAAGCGTTACTTGCTTTATTTGCTTTGTGTGTTTATTTCATTGTTTGTTTGATTTTATTTGTTTCCGTGTGTATGTTTAATTTTTATTTTTATTGATTCATGTTCAAAACTAAATTGTGAAAATGCTTTATTTTGTTTTTAACTTCGTCTTAACTACATATAAAGGTATTTTGCAAAAGTTAAGTGTAAGGGAAATCTAAATCGGTTTATTAGAACACAAATGAACATGAATCATAATAATATTAAATTAACATACATATTAGTATTTGTTTGAGTCAAATGCTTGTATCGAGTCATAATGATGTTTTGCAGGATTTCCAAGAAGTAAGGTATAGGTTTTTTTCCAAAAATTTTTCCGGAAACGTAACATGAGAATTCTGTCAGATCATTTCTGACGGCGTCAGGCGTTACAACCTGACGGCGTCAGGTTTAATTTTCTGAAAATTTTTGAAAGTTTTGTTTTCATAAAAAGTTTTTATTAAATCCCTAACTTATAATCTCCAGGAATCTGCAAAATTATCATTCCACAAGCATTATATCATTATATATAGAGTTTATCCCGCCGATGTTACGCAGGTTTTCGTGTTTGTTTTCTCAGGTTTAACAGGTTATTTTGGACAAGGAAATGTTTTGGATCAAGCTTTTGGCGATGCATTAGTCATGAAGCTTTTACATTCTCTTTGGAAGAAGATCTAACCGTGTTACTTCATTATCCACCGAGCGAATCAGGGGAGTATTTGATTTCATTCTTTTACTTTATGCTTTTACATTTGTTATTTGAACATTGGGGACAATGTTCATCTTAAGTGTAAGGGGGGGTAAAAGTACGATTAGAGAATGCTCTTACGCTTGATTTTTGTTTGTTTAATAGTAGATGTGTAATAAAACTGAGATAAATACCTGTTAGGGCAATTTTAGTGCCAAATTTAAAATTTTTTACAACATTTAGGAGTGAAACTTTGATCTTAATGAGCGTCTTACGGATAGGAGTTATATGACTAGCACAAAAACCGTACCACTAAAAAATTTTCCACCCCCAAATATGTGAGGTTCGCCCCTAGAATTGGTAAGAAAAGCATTTATGCTATGATGTGTGTACCGGTAGCACTTAGATTCTAGAACTTGCGTTAGGACCATTCCAAGGCCACAAGTGAGACTACATTCGTGTAGTTAGATTTACTACGTGATAAGAGGCATTAGGATTAACCCATTGTTTTACACCTGTGTTTTTGTTATAATTACGTTGGCTACATTGGTCAAGTAATTCTCCCACACCCTTTGCGTTGTACTCATTTTTAGTACACGATACCCCTAGTACACCCCTCAGAGCCTATCTTTTCGTTTCGACCTTTAAGCATTCTACTTAAAGGAAGAATTTGTTTACACCCCACTAAAATGTACACCCAAATCGCCTTAGCCTACCTTGTATGCACTTATTTTTAGTGCATTATTGTTACAACATTTGTTTAAACCCAAGTTAATTATCTAATTGATTACATGGTTGCTAAGTCGAGTCATATCCTTGTACATATTGTTTTGGGACGATTGGGACTCATGGGTAAAGTACTAGTGTAATGGAGTAATGGGGAAGAACATCATTTATTACCCCCATATGTGCTAAATATTTTAAAAGTACTCCAAGTGTTTTGATTATCTTAATTCGGGTCATTAGATTAGTTAATTGTAAAGTTATGTAAAAATTCAAGTGTAAGAGGAATGCAATGCCCCTATGATGTATTATTTTGGATGGTAGGGGAAAAGTGTATGCAAAAAAAAAAAAAAAAAAAAAAAAAAAAAAAAAAAAAAATCGAAAAATCAAGAAAAATACAAAAAAATGAGAAAAAGAAAAATAGAAAAAACATACGGACTACCATCCCTTTTCATTTTATGTTTGTTTTATGTTTTTGTTATTTTCTTTCATTAGCTTAAATCGAGTCGAGTCTTGGCTTAGCAACATTGTATAGTACATGTAATTAATCAAAATCTTTAACTCGCCACCAGTAAAATATCCTTTATCCAACAAAACCGTGTTTTCCTTTTCCCTACACCTAACGTTATAACCCATTTAAAAGCCCTCTTTGATAGTTTATCTTAGGTGCTTACGCCTAGTGGAGGAGGTCTTCGATCCTTTCCCAAGCCTATGGTAATCTATTTGCTATGACAGGTAGTGAGAGATATTATCCGTTTTCATTTATGAGATTTATTTTGATGACACTTGAGAGATGTGAGTATCTAAACACTACTTGTGAGGTGCTAGTTTATAATCTCCGTGCTTATTATGATTAAAGTGGAACGATTATTTGTTGTAATTACTTTTATGTTAGCATTAAATGACCCCTAACTTGTATTTTGATTAGAATAAAAGCACATTTGCTTGAGGACAAGCAAATCTCAAGTGTAAGGGTATTTGATGAAGCGAAAAGTGTACCGCTTTTAAGGGGTCATTTAAGCCCTAAATCGTATTTATTTGATCAAATATTGCCCTAAATTGTTCCTTTTGTCATTTTAGGTACTTTTGAGAAGAAATCTGGAAAAGGAGGCATTTTGGACGTTTTTGGAGCATAAAAGTGAAGAAAACGACAAAGTCTCAAAATCATGCTGGAAATTACCTTTGACGGCGTCAGGATCCTCTCCAGACGGCGTCATGGCTTGGTAAGAAAAGGTGGATGTGAAAATTACTCATGATAAGCCAGGGAAATTTGCATGGGAATTCTGACGGCGTCACGCTTTAATCTGATCAAGGTCGTCACGGCTTAATTTAAAGAGGGACGGCGTCACCCCTAATTCTGACGGCGTCAACCCCTGATAAGCCAGAACGGATTTTGGAGAGCTAAAGAGGGACGGCGTCAAGAAGGTCATCCGGGAACCATAAAAGCGGCGAGGTGACGGCGTCACATTCCATAACGTGACGCCGTCAGATATGAAAGTCTATATATAGTTTTGCAATTTTTTGTCATTGGTGTGGAACTTATTGTGGAACTTATTGAGGAACTTTGTATGTGAAAACCCTAAGACGAATTTGGCAGCATTTTCAAGGCTTTTTGCCTTGAGATCTTCCATGTTACATTGAAGATAAGTTATCAATTAATCATTCAATATGTCTATGTGTTGTTTGATTCTATCTTGTTCTTGTCTTTTGTTTAACATGTTAGGCTAGATTTATCTTGTGTTTGCTTAGATCTAATGAAACCTAGCTATTGATTATTGGTTATTAGTGTGTTGTTAGTTGTATTGGATGATTGTTCATCTATGTTAGGCTTAAGAAAACTGGCTAACTTCCTATTCGGTAACTTGCTTGAACGTCTTAAGAAACATGAACCAATGCATACTAAAGGTTTTTATGGTTGTATTTAATGCATGAGCGAATTCTAGTGATCCCATGTTAGGAGCTTCCTAGCCGGCTCGACATAGGAGTGAAGTAGGAGCTTGTAGAGTTGGGGAAGTACGTACGCCACCCCACGATTGATATTAAGGAATACACCCGTCATCCACGCAACTAATACACACTAATCAACCGGTAAAAGATAGTTAGGGAGTAAGGAAATCTAAGTAAACACATTTTCCTCCACATAAGTTTTCACCAACCTTTTCATTTTCTGTTATTTTATTTTATTTGCATTTGTAGTAACTTGGGTTAGTTGACTAGCAACTAATTCCGCCCACTCTTTCAAACCCGAGATTTTACTTGCTTTCATAAAAAATATAAAAACATAAAAAGAATCTTCTCTCACCCTTAGACCTATTAGAGTAATTTTTCATACCTAACGAACACTATTCCCTGTGGAGAACGATCAATCCCCCGTACTTACCACTACACTATACTACATCGGTCAGGTACACTGCCTGGTGGGGTTGTAAGCCTCTTGAGATCCCTCGAGAGGTAAAACCTGTTGTAAGGTTGCAAAACCACGCATCATAAACATACCTCGAAGACGTCGTAGACGTTCTGCTCCATCAGTCGTACCCGAGATACGAACTGATCCCAAAACCACTGTCATCATGGCAGAAGACCGTCCTATGAATGAGCTTCTCCAAGCTCCCACCGAGGGCTATGGAGATGCCATTATTGTTCCAGCCATCGTGGCTGAGAATTTTGAACTTAAAACCGGGTTGATAAACCTTGTAACATCGCGTCAATTCTATGGTTTTGAAAGGGACGATCCTCAAGATCACATTCGATGGTTCAATAAAATCACATCCACCATCAAATGCAAAAATGTCCCTGAGGAATCAATCAAACTTCTTCTTTTCCCGTTTTCCATCGATGGGGCAGCCGGATTTGGCTTGATAAACAACCCCCTCGATCAATTGGAACATGGGAAGATTTGGTTCAAAAGTTCGTAAATGAATTCTTTCCTCCTTCTAAAACCACGCATCTTAAAAATGAAATCATGAAATTCTCTCAAAGGTTTGATGAACCATTTGGAGAGGCATGGGATCGTTTCAAAGAATTGCTCCGCAAATGTCCTCATCACGGTTTCACCGATTTGATGCAAATGGACACTTTCTACAATGGGTTAAACCCATCTGACCAAGATTCTCTCAATGCCTCAGCTGGAGGTAATTTTCTGAGCAAATCCACTAAGGAAGCCATTGCACTCATTGAAAATAAGTCAAAGGTCCGCATTGCACGAGCCAGACCATATAATTCCCAGGCTAGTGCTGGTCCTTCCACTTCATCTCCCGTGAGTTCTTCTAGTACTGATACTCAGCTTGCTGAACTCACAAAAGCTATTCAAGCTTTGGTTTTCTCCTCACAAAAGAAAGATTCTGCTCCACAAACTTCTCACACTGCTGAAGTCAAAAAGATAGAAGTTTGTGTTACTTGTGGTGGTCCTCACGCTTACTACAATTGTACTGCCACCGATGGCACTACATTTGATATTAATGCTATAGCCGGAACTTTCAATCAAGGAGGTAATCAATACCGTCCTCAAGTGGAACCAAACTACCGTGCTAGCAACCAATTTGGACCACCCGGATTTCCTCCACCCAACAATCCAAATAGGATTAATCCTAATCAACAAAAAGGGCAAAACATGCAAAATCAATTTCATGCCCCGAACAATCAATACCCACCCCAAAGGGTAATCAAGGGTATTCAGCTCCTAATTACCAAGGACCTCTCTCAAATGAACTTGATAACTACATCAAGGTTAATGAGACCAAAATGAGGGCAATGCAAAATCAAATCTCTAATTTGAAGATTGAATTTCAATCTTCAATATAAAAGCAAGGAACTGAGCTAAAGAATGAGCTTTCAAACAAAATTGATCACTCTCAAAGTGAAGTTTAGAATATGCTTGCCAGTCTCATGAACCATCTCAATCCACCTTCTTCCTCGGGAGGTCTCCCTGGTAACACTGTTGTCAACCCAAAGGGTGAACTCAAAGCTGTCACCACACGTAGTGGTAAAGCTTATGATGGACCCACTATTCCTACTACCTCTTCTTCTCCTCCTCCCAAGGCAGTGGAAAGTGAACCTGAGGTGACTAAGGATAATGTACTTCCTAACGGAGGTACCGACAACGTCCAACCTCAAGTTGTCCCGAAACCCAAGGCTAAACCTGGAGTTGTCTTTGGACCGCATGAAATCCCTGTTGAAAACTCTAAATCCAAACCTTCTATTCCTTACCCATCACGTTTAAACGAGCAAAAGCTTCGCGAAAAGGCTAGTCAACAAATGGATAAATTCTTTCAAATCTTTAAAGAATTACATTTTGACATAAGCTTTGCGGATGCTATCATTCTGATGCCCAAATTTGCATCCACAATCAAACACTTGTTAAGCAACAAGGAAAAACTGTTTGAAATGGCAAGAACTCCATTAAATGAGAACTGCTCAGCAGTTATCTTGAAAAAGCTTCCCGAGAAGCTTGGAGATCCTGGAAAGTTTCTAATACCTTGTGTATTTCCAGGAATGGTTGAATGCTATGCCTTGGCCAATCTTGGTGCAAGCATCAACCTGATGCCTTATTCAGTATGGAAGAAACTTTCTTTTCCTAAACTCACTCCTACATGCATGACTCTTGAGCTTGCAGATCGTACCATATCTCATCCACGCGGCATTGCTGAGGATGTATTTGTGAAAGTAGGAAAGTTCCATTTTCCAGCTGACTTTGTGGTTGTTGATTTCGATGCTGATCCTAGGGTTCCTCTCATTCTTGGAAGAGGATTCCTAAGAACGGGCGATGCTCTCATTGATGTATTTGAGCATGAAATCACATTACGTGTGGGTAATGAAGCTGTTACCTTTAACCTCGATCAAACTTCGAGGTACTCCTCAAATTATGATTCTGAATCGGTTAACCGAATCGATGTCATTGATGTTGCTTCAGAGGAGTACTCTCAAGAGTTTCTTGGTTATTCTCATAATTCTGTGAGTGGTGACCCCACCACATCTTCTCTGCCTATCATTTCTGACTCTTCCCCTTCTCTCACTCCGTTTGAGGGAAGTGATTTCATTTTGGAAGAGATCGAGGCTTTTCTCAAGTGTGATTCATTTCTGGAAGGAATTGATAACGCTGAGATTGATCTGGAGGGAGATATTCTTCTTCTTGAGAAATTGTTGAATCAAGACAATTCTCCTCCACTCCCTCCCGTTGAACTTTACAATGAGGAAATCAAATCAGTTGAGAAAACCTATGAATTTCCTAAGGTTGAACTCAAAGACTTACCACCTCATCTTGAGTACGCATTTTTGGAGGATAATGATAAATTACCCGTCATTATTGCTAAATATTTAAGTGATGAGGAAAAGACTGCTCTAATAAAGGTCTTGAAGTCACACAAGCAAGCCATTGCTTGGAAACTCTCCGACATAAAGGGTATCGACCCTGAATTTTGTACTCACAACTCACAAGATTTTAATGGAGGATGACTTTAAACCAGCAGTCCAACACCAAAGAAGGGTGAATCCTAAAATCCACGATGTTATCAAACAAGAGGTTCTCAAACTTCTTGATGCAGGATTGATTTATCCCATCTCTGATAGTCCTTGGGTTAGTCCCATTCACTGTGTTCCAAAAAAGGGTGGCATAACTGTTGTCACTAATTGTGAAAACTTATTTTAGAGGTTACTAACAATAAGTTTTGTGATCGTTTATGGACTCTAGGTTGTTACACCTTTGATCTAGGATTTTGTCTATGACTAGCATGATGATAATATTGGCGGAATATTCAAATGAAAGAAACAATATTATCACAACAAGGTTTTACCAAACTTTCTCTTATGTTATTAAACTCAGCCCCAATGCTATGTGATCAAATATAGCACGGTTACTCTAAAACAATAACAGGGATCAAGGAAAACCTTGATTACCTTGAGGCTTAACAAAACTAAACAACATCAGACCCCTTGTCTGATGTTCCCACACACACTCTTTTGATGTTTTACATATTGACACCCTTTGGTGTTTAAATTCTAAGCACACTAGAACACTATATAAAACATATTTTTATCTAAGGGGTAAGATCTCCTTTTATAATCCAAGGAGACCTTTTACAATATGATAAGACTTTGTCTACTACTTGCTTGTTATGTGTCAGTCATTAAGATACAACATGTATCTTGTTTTACAACTTTGTTGACTGAACAAATATCTAAGATATTATCTTTTGTACATCTTTGACTTTGATACAAATAATATCTTCTTCATTCTTATCCATCCAGCAGCAGTATGACTCACTGATCAGCAACAGCTTCATTTGTACTACCAGCAGGAACAGATACACTACCAGCAGGAACAGATACACTACCAGCAGGAACAGATACACTACCAGCAGGAACGGATACACTACCAGCAGGAACAGACCAGCAGAAACAGATACACTACCAGCAGGAACAGACCAGCAGTAGAATCTACTTAGCGTATTTTGCTTATCATTTCAGTATACTTCATGTTTCATTCTTCTTGTTCTGTGATCATCAAATCTATGAAAATATAATTCCCAACAATCTTCCCCTATTTGATGATTACAAAACAAACACGTTCTTGTACGAATTTCCCTAGACGAAGTAGAGAAATTGAGATAACTAAATCTCACCATGAATGAAACCATACTGTCTTCCCCTTAATCTATGCTATCCACCACATCTCTTCCCCTTTTTGTTATCAACAAATAGAGAATATTACAAATATGATCTTTACAACTACAAACTAATATTACAAATCCAATCTATCCTTCTAATATCTCAAATTACCCTCCATTAAGCTTTTCGCACTAAAAATGAACTTGAGACAGTAAAATTTTAAACCATCAGTAGCAATACTAATCAACAGTAATAAAAATCAATAACTTTCCCTTGTGGTGTTGCACAAATACAATAAATGGTTAAACACTTGAACATTTAAGCTTCCCCTGAAACCCATATGTTAACCATTCGAATCTTCCATTCTGTAGGCTTTTATGATTGATGAAGAAAAACCAACCATTACTAATCTTGATGATGAAATAGAATAAACCATCCTTGTGTCTTATATCTTGTACTAAATCTGACTTCGAACGTATACCCAACTTTCTTGTATAGGGAGACCGCAATCTCATGACAATAAACTCATCTTCTATGAGACACTGAGTACTACAACGTATCTCCTTTAAGTGTTTGTCATTTCGTAGTCACTTGAACGAACGAACAAGTTATCTTTAAAGTGTAGTCAACCACTTTAAGATATGATAAGAACACAATTTTGAAAAATTCAACTTTAACTTCAAATAAGAAACAAATAATCTTTTTCACCAATAATAACTTGATAAACAAGCCTTTAATCTTTTAAGAACCAACTCTCTTCTGTGTGTGATTCTTCCCCTTTGTGTGTGTAAACTTTGAAAGAAAACCAAAAATTCGACCATACCTCAACTGTTTCTGCAGCAGTTTTCAACGATGCATATCTTGCAACCTAAGGCTCAGATTGAAGATCCCTCCGGTGAGAATCTACCTTGATATACCAAGAACCTTCAGTAAAAATTTCAGCCCGATCCAACGGTTAACGAAGGAGTTATAGCCTTTGCAAAACTGCTCTGCAGAAAGTTGCGAAAAATTAAGCAAAAACGAATTTTTCTTCTTTCTTTAGCTAAAACCTTTTCTTTTCCTAGATCCAGAGCCCCCCGCTCTGATACCACTTGTGGAACGGTTTTGAATGTTCTTGATTGAGATATTTATGTATTGAATGTGTTTAGCATGCGGAATCTACTACAACACACTTTAAAAGAACACAAGGTGGTGAGTTTAAGTAAACGTGTGAATGCAATGAACAAAGAACACAACTTTGGTTAACACAAAACGATTCAATATTATTGATGAAATAATACGGATGATCTAAGTATCACCAGGATTACAAAGTAATCTTGAATCTAAGATTGTAAAAGGATTTGTGATTTGAAGTAACTAAGTTACTTGAGAGATAGTTTGTTTTTGGTTAATTGGTTTGTGAAGATACATGCATGAAGTAGTGACTAAGATATCCTTTTATAAGTTAAGGATATCTTATTACATGTTGTCAAGTGGAAGAGTATTATACTATACTTTGACTATATTGGCGCCTACAATTAAATACAACTACCCATGTATAACTCTGATATATTCTTCTGTCACCACAGAAGACTAATCTACTTCTACATAACGTATAACAATGTACAAAGACTAATAATTCAACTAAATATCTATTACAAAATATCTAATCGACTTGACATAAGCTTGGCAGGCTCTTCATCAACCAGCAGTACCTTCTACCCAGAAGGTACTGGTAGAACATCTTCATACTTGTTCAAAATCAACTAGCAGGCTCTTCACATCATTGGCAGGCTCTTTGACTTTGATCATTTTATTCCCAACAATCCTCCCCTAAACTTGTTATTTCCATTAAAATACACAAGTTTCTGATGAATAAAATACATACCTTGAGGATTTGAGGGAACTCTTCCAAAAACCTTTACTTTCTATCCTTCCTTTTTCTTTCACATTGTTCAAATATGCTCCTTAGCAAACTTTGAACAATTTCTGAGTTCTCATCATCTTTGTCACACCTTAATCTCTTGGAGATCATAGTTGAGAGCACTTCATAACTAAGTGGATACTCTTTCTCAGCCAACATGAAGAGTTCAATCCCACTTGATGTGTACAAATGATGAATACTGCAATGACTTAGGAATTCCCAGGTTGTAGTGGGATCATAATATGGAAACTTCCAATAATCATCTTTGGGATCAGGATCATACATCCTATTGAATTCAACCCATAATTCCTGTTCCTTAACATCATTGCTAGAATTTGTGGCTAGCCTAATCTGTACTAGATTCCACAATTCTTCTAAATCTGCTCTGTCAGATGCTCTAACTAGATTTTCAAAATTCTTGAAGATAGCAGACTGTCCCCCAACCCTTGATATTTTCCATGACTTACCAAATCTATCATGGTGTATTTCCCAATCAATTATAGGGTGTCTAGACCTAATTGGATCAGCATGAATGATAGTAGGTAAAGTAATCAACATTTTACTTACTTGCTCTGTGTCCAATTTTGCTACTTCTTTCTTCTGAGCATCTTCCTTCTTCTTTGAAGACCTTTCTTGTGTGTGTTCAGGAGGAGTGCAGTGGTTCTTCTTGTAGGCTTCAATGTATAGATGCTGCAACTCTTCAAATGATTTTCTTTTGAGTTGATGATCCTTCCAATTTGCTGACCTTTTCAGATATAACTTGAAGAACTTCATCTGCTCTTTCTGATCATGTGGCAGTTTAAACCCTTTCTCCTTATACTGCATGATCTGCTGAAATACATCATTTAAGGCTTCTTCTCTATACTTTTTGGTGATGAATTCTTCAAGCTTGGCTGTCTTCTCTTCTATACTGAGAGACTCATCATCCACATACACAGAAGCTTGACCTCTTACAATTGGATCAATAGAGATAATCCATTGTAGTTGTGCATCAAATATTTGTGCAGCTTGAGAATCAAGAAGAGCTTGAGCAGCATCTTCAGCATCTTTCTGCTCTTTCATTACTTCAAGTATTCTTGAAGCTTCACTAGCTTTTAGCTCTTCTTCTTGAACTCTTTTGGCCTCTTCTTCTCCTAAAGCCATCTGTATTTGCTGAGTTCTTTTCAACTTCTTGGACTTTGGCTCATCTTCAATCAGAATACCTTTGCCCTTATCCTTTGGAGTTTGATCTTGTGATGGAGCAGAAGATTGCTCATCAGCAGCATAAATCCTCCCCTGAACAAACAAATTCCCTTGAGGCTCTAAATTCCTCTTTCTCTTGTACACTTTCTCAGCAGACCCTTTATATCCCATAGCCAACAGTCTTTCTCTTCTAGCAGACTCTTCTTCTGGCCTAGCAGGCTCTTGCCCTGCTCCAACAGGCTCTTCATCATAAACTTGAGTTCCATCATGGAATTCAAATTGAGCCTTTTCCTCATCTTCAGAACTATCATTCCTCCCCTTTTTGGAAGAGTGACCTATCCTATCAGCATCTGACTGTGAAGAACTAGATAAAACAACCTTTGCAGACTTTTTACCCTTTAGCTTCTTCACTTCACCCTCTAATTTCTTGACCCTCTTGACCAATTTGATGTTGATCTTAGAAAACCTTTCATTTTGACTTTTAAGAGCATTCTCTAAGAACTTCACCTTGTCTTTCAATTCTTGCAATGTCTGAGGTGATTGTGTTTATGATACATGATGTGATGATTGTGGTGGTGTTGCTGATGGTACTGGAGATGGTATTGGTGTTGTTTGATGTGTTGGTGAAATGTAACCATGTGAAGAACTAGATGATTGTGTTTCAGCTGATGGTGTTGGTTCTTCTGGATTTTGTGGTACCATTTCATCAAAAAGTGGAATTTCCTCCCCTCTAAAACCAATTCTCATATTTGAAAATACTTTGTGAGAAAGTTTTGGTGTTTCATAAATTGAGTCTGTGGGAAGCAACAAGTGTTGTATTTTTCCAATGATGCACCCAATAAATCTTGGATACATCAAAAACTTTGTTTTATTTTTCACATTGTTAATCAACCCTTCAAAAATATATTTAGAAAAATTGTATTTTCTGTTTGTAGCTAAGCAAATGAGAGCAGAAGCCATGTTTCCACTAAATTGCTCCCAAGAGGTTTTCTTCTGGCTCAAACAGTGAAGGATTGTGTGAATCAAAAATCTCCATTGTGGAGTAAGATGCTTTTTCAGAAAAGTGAGTTTGTTTAACTCAGCATGATACCCCATTCTTGTTAAATTTTCAAAAATCTCAGTATCTGGTAACTGACTAATACCATCAGAATCATCCAAATGAAGATGTCTTCTTATGGATGACTCAGTAAGAGTCAAATGTTTACCATCCACTTTGGCCTTAATTCTTTGTTTCCCATTTTCAGAAGTTTTAATTTTAGCAGTTTGCCAAAATTGTAAAATTTGATTTTCATAAATAGTGGGATTGACTAGCAAAGCAAACCTGATGTAGGAGTTGTTTAAAAAGTCCACTACTTGATGAAATGAGGCATTATCCTCTGACTTCTCCAAAAATGCTAACTGATTGTGACGTTGGACAAAATCTAGAACAACTGTGGAAGCCATAATGAAAATTTTGAAAATGATGGTGGGATTTGTTGGTAGTACTGGTAGAAGATGAAAGGTGTGTGTGAATTATGATAATGACTGATGAAAGAAGATATGAGAGAATTACTTTTAACCGACAATAAGAAAGATTATAATAAGTAAATGAAAAGGCGGTTAAAAAGATCTTTTATATGTGAAATATAATATAATATAATCATCAGTAATTTACATAACTACCCCAACGGCTAATTTTAACTACCAGGCCTAATGGCTAAAACTTTTTTTGACAGGCTCAACGGCTATATAGCAGTACCTTTTTATACTAGCAGTACCAATTTTGTACTAGCAGTACCTTTGAAAGTTTTATAAAAATCCCTTATAGTTTTTAGCAAACTACCAGCTATCAACGGATTTGAGCTGTCTTTACCAAAAGCCGTTTGCTTAAGGACTAGCTAACTATTTGCAATTAAGTATGGTTAGTTAACAACCATATAGTTTTTGGTAAACTATCAACCATCAACGGATTTGAATTGTCTTTACCAAAAGCCGTTTGCTTATGGACTAGCCAACTCTTTAGTTTGTAAAAACTTGGTGAGTGGAATACCAAAAGCCATGATGGCCCAAAGATGGTGCAATTTCCTTGGATGGAGGAAATTTAAAACAGGCAATGATGCTGTGTATCTTGGATGATTGGCTCAACAAGTGAAATCATCTAATAGCATGCCTTTGAGTTGAAACTTTTCTTAGTTTGATCTAGATAGAACTTTCTCCTTGAGAAATGCTTCATCCCTTCTAGATATGTGATCTAACTCTCTCTTTTTCCAGCTCTGCATCATCTTGTATGCTCTTGTCTTTCCTTTCATAATTTGGTGTTTCTTCCATTCTGGGCTATTAATTCCTCCCCTGAGATTGTTATCTCTCCTGAAATGAATATAACTTTTGTTGCTTCTAATTGATTGGAAGAACTCTTGTTTTGTTATCAACCTGAAATGTGTTAGTTGCAAACCAAAAGAACAAAGTGCAGAGCACTTGATCTATAGCATTTTAAACATTCAAGCCTTTATATGAACAAAACATAGCAATTTTGTATCAGCAGGACCAATTATGAACTAACAGGACCTTTTGACAAACTAGCAGTACCATGTTTAAAAGCCAATACCAGTTATCTTTATGAACAAAAACACATGTTTTTCAAAGATTTATCATTCCAATACCTCCTACAAGATATTTGAATCTACCTAAATCAAAAGCTTTGGTGTGAAGGTCTGCATAATTCTTTTCAGAATCAATTTTAACTACTTGAATTAACCTTTTCTCATTGCAATCCCTTATGAAATGGTGTCTGATTTCAATATGTTTTGTTTTTGAGTGTTGAACTGGGTTTTTAATGATACAAATAGTACTGCTATTGTCAATATAAATAATGGTGTTAAGAAAATTGTACCCATAGTCAAGCATTTGATTTTGGATCCAAAGAACTTGCCCACAACAACTTGCACCAGCAACATATTCTGCCTCAGTTGTAGAATTGACCACCATTGTTTGTTTCTTGCATTGCCAAGAGATTAGTCTGCAACCAAGAAATTGACATCCACCAGTTGTGGATTTTCTGTCTAGAGTTGCACCAGCATAGTCACTATCCGAATAAGCCACCAATTCAAAAGATGATTCCCTTGGATACCAAAGACCCAACCTTGGTTGACCCTTAAGATATCTAAAGATTCTTTTGACTGCTGTGAAATGAGAGATTTTGGGATGAATTTGAAACCTTGCACACACACATACTGAGAACATGATATCTGGTCTTGATGATGTAAGATACATCAAAGATCCAATCATTGACCTATAATTGTGCAAATCCATATCTTCTCCTTCAGCATCCTTGAGTAGCCCTTTGTCTGGATCCATTGGTGTACTTGCAACCTTAGAATCAGTAAAACTAAATTTCCTTAAGATCTCTACTACATACTTATCTTGGCTGATAAATATGCCTTCTTTGGATTGTTTCACTTGGAGACCTAAAAAGAAAGTAAGTTCCCCCATGGAACTCATTTCAAACTTACTATGCATAAGTTTTTCAAATTCTACACACAAGTCTTGGTTTGTTGATCCAAAGATTATGTCATCAACATAAATCTGCACTAACAAGATGTCTTTCTTTGTCCTTTTGATGAACAAAGTTGGATCAATCCTGCTTCTTTGGAATCCACTTTCTAGTAGAAAACAAGCCAATGTTTCATACCATGCCCTTGGAGCTTGGTGTAGGCCATACAAAGCCTTGGTAACCTTGTAAACTTTATCTGGATACTCAGCATCAATGAAGCCTGGAGGTTGAGATACATATACTGGTTCTTCAATCTCACCATATAAAAATGCACTCTTAACATCCATTTGATAGACAGTGAAGCCTATGAATGAAGCATAGGCCAAGAATAGCCTAATTGCTTCAAGTCTTGCAACTGGAGCAAACACTTCTTCATAATCTACCCCTTCTTCTTGAGTATACCCTTGTGCTACCAATCTAGCCTTGTTTCTAATCACTATACCCCTTTCATCTTTCTTGTTTCTGAACACCCATTTGGTTCCAATTGCCCTATGACCTCTGGGCAAATCAACCAATATCCAAACCTTCTGAATCTTGAATTGGAGAAGCTCTTCTTGCATTGCTTCCACCCAACTTGCATCATCTAAAGCTTTGTTTATGTTTTTGGGTTCAGCCTGAGATAGAAAACATGAAAACAGGCATATATTGGAATTATCATTATTCTTTTCTTCATAAATAGAGGACATAAACCCTTCTTCATCTGAGGATAAGACTTGAGATAAACCAACTTGAGATCTTGTTCTAACACCAGAAGTTATGCTTCCAATCACATCATCAGTTAAGTGATCTTTGAGAATTCTAGTGTTTGGTGTTTTAGGAACTTCATATGTAGTTGGAAGATTGCTAATCCCCACTTCTTCTTGAAAAGAATCATCTATTTGAACATTCAATGGCTCAGCAGTACCAATACTTGTACTAGCAGGACCATCTGAAGAACTGGCAGTACCATTGTCATTAGCACCACTTTCTTGATTCTCTTGATTCTGAGTTCCTAGATCTTCTTCATTGCCTTCATTTCTTGTGTTTGAAGGTCCTTCTTGACTTGAAGATAGATCCATACTTTTCCAAATTGGCATCCAGATGTAATCTTGATCTTTAGGAGTTTCAACATTGTCTTCAGAACCTGCATCATCATTAGTATTTGTACCTGTAACAGGCACATAATTCATAGATTCTGAAAGCCTATCCACATCAAACATCCAATCTGGTCCAACTCCTTTCACATTTATTAGTTTCTCTTGAAACTCTATGTGAAGATTCTCTTCTACTAGCCTAGTGCAAGTGTTAAACACTCTATAGGCCTTACTCTGCAAGGAATACCCTATCAAATAGCCAACATCTGCTTTTCCATCAAACTTGCCTAAATAATCTTTGGTATTAAGAATAGTGACATGACAACCAAAAGGTCTCATAAAACTTAAAGATGGTTTTCTACCAAAGAAAAGTTCATAAGGTGTTTTTCTATGTGGTTTTGTCACAAGAACCCTGTTTTGTACATAACAAGCAGTACCAATTGCTTCAGCCCAAAATGAAATAGGCAACTTAGAGTCTACTAACATAGTTCTAGCAGCCTCTATAAGTGTTCTATTCTTTCTTTCTGCTACTCCATTTTGCTGAGGTGTTCTAGCTACACTAAACTCTCTTTTTATGCCTTTTTCTTTGCAAAAGTCATCCATAACTCTATTCTTGAACTCTGTCCCATTGTCACACCTGATGATTTTGACCTTCTTATCAGATTGGTTTTCTACCTCAGTGATATAGGTTTTAAGTATCTCACTAGTTTCATGTTTAGATCTTAAGAAGAAAACCCATGAAAATCTGCTATAGTCATCAGTAACAACCAGACAATATTTCTTTCCATTCAAGCTGCACACATTAGTAGGACCAAAGAGATCCATATGAAGCATATGTAAAGCCTGAGTAATAGAGTTTTGGGTCTTGGGCTTACAAGAAGCTCTATGTTGTTTGCCTTTTAGACAGTCAACACATGTTTGGTCGTTTTGGAAAATCTTTTTGGGTAAACCTCTTACTAAATCATATTTTGCAATAGTGTTGATTGTTTTAAAGTTTACATGACCAAGCCTTCTATGCCAAAGCATAGATTCATCCAATGAGGCTTTTGCTACCAAACAAGTTAAACCTTCCTTGGGATCAATGTTCTTTAAATTGACACTATACATATTGTTCCTTTTTGGTATTTTAAGAAGGATCTGACTTTCATCAGGCATCTTAAAATCAGAAGAAAGAACCATACATTCATTGTCAGTAAATAGAACATTGTTCTTTTTGTCACACATTTGTGAGACACTAAGAAGATTAAACTGAAGTTCTTTCACAAAATACACATTTTCAAAATCTAGTTTACTGGTTTTGATAGTACCTTTACCAGTGATCTTTCCTTTTATTCCTCCCCCAAAGGTAACATATCCTTCATCAAAAGTTTTGAAGTCTGAGAGGAATGAAATGTTGCCTGTCATGTGCCTTGAATACCCACTATCAACATATCCTTGATCTTCAAAATCAGTTGAATGTTCCTGCACATGAATAAATATATTAGTTTCCTTGGGGTACCCAAGCCATGACAGACTTGGGTTTGCCTCTTGCATCAATGTAGTCAAACCTTTTCAGGATTGTTGATGCACCTTTTGATTGGATTGGTTTCCAAATCCAACATGCTGAGGACTTAACAGCACTTTCCCTTCTAATCCATTGTGTGGTCTTTGGTCTATCAGTACCAATTTTGGCAATACCAAATTTGGCAGTACCATTTGGTCTAGCAGGACCTTTTGGTCTAGCAGGACCTTTGGTTTTTGGACTCCAAACTTTTGTTTTGACCACATTTATCTTTTGAATAGGACTCTTCTCAACTTTTGGTACACTTTTGAAAGTGTTTCTTGTACCCTTATCAGTTGGTTTTGCAATAACAGGCTTATTTTGTCTAACAGTATGTTTAACATTTGTGGTGTTAGACTTAACAAAACTTTTTCTGGGGTGAGTAACATTTGTTTTAGACTTTGATTTACTCCCAGAAACCCATTTATTACAATAAGCATGAAGATGATTAAAGCTACCACAATAATAACAAGCCTTATTGATCATAACAAAGTCATCACCTAGTTGTTGTGACTTAAGGTTGTTCCAATTTCTTTGGCTTCCCCTAGGTTTGTTATTACAATTTTTACAACTTTCATCTGTCTTTAAAACAGCTTTAGCCTTAGCTTTAACTTCTACTTTCTTAGGACTGGTTGGTCCTACTTTGATTCCTTTGATAGGAATAGTCTTATCTTCATCATCATCAGATACCCAATCCTCAATAATTAGGACATCTGGTCTCTTCTCAGTGAGCACCTTGGAGAGTGAGACATTCTTAGCACTCTCAGAAGGTTCACTTATCACTACAGGTTTAGCTAATGGTTTGGTAACAAATTCATGTAAACCAGATGCAGCAAGATCACTACCTTGGGGACAAGGAATTCCTCTATAAGGAGGTGGACATTTATTGTATCCTATCCCTGATTTTATTCTCTTATTCATCTGATTCTCTACTATGCTCCTAGTACATTCAGAAGCAATTTCCAATTTAGTAACAGTCAGTTGAATATTATCTCTAGCCAATGTCACTTTAGTGCACTCAGTCCTTAACATTTCTATTTCTGAATCTTTCAAAAATATTTGTCTATTAAGAGCACCTTTAGCATCAGAAAATGTGAGTTCATTTTCTCTATAGTGTATGATTTGTTTTTCTAGCTTGGACATACCACACTTATGGTCAAATAAAGCTTGATTGGTTTTTCTTTCTACTATTGTGAGTTCATCAAAACATTTTCTTAAAGTTTGCAATTCTTCAAAAGCTTCACATGTATTTGAACATTTAGAAATTTTTACCTCAGGGTTGGAGAATGCCATCAAAGCCAATTCATCAGAAGTTGACTCATCTTCACCCATGAAACTCCAATCAAAACCCATGCCATCTATAGCAACCATTGCTTTTGGCTCAGCAACTTCAACAACCTTACTCTTGCTTTCAAAGCTTCCTTTCTTCTCAAAGCTTCCTTTATTTCTGTTGTCAAACCCTCTACCTCTGTCATCCTGCCTCTTAGGTCTTCTACACTCTCTAGAGTAGTGACCTTTCATGTGGCAGTTGTAACACTCCACCTTTGACTTATCATAGCCAGCAGGTTCATTTCCATCTATCAGTATCTTCTTGCCAGTCCTCATCATCAACTTCTTAGCTCTAATGCTTAAAAGTGAAAGTTGCCACTTTATGTCCATCACTTCAAGATCATCAGGATGAATCTCTTGAAGGTCTTCAAATGTTAATACGGACCCATTGTGTTGAGATGTAAGAAAAGCACACCCAATTGTTTCATCTAAAATGGATTTGGTACTACTAGAAGTACTAGCAGTACCAAAGGTTGTGTTGGCAGTACCTTCTTCTCTGCCACCTTTGTCTTCATTATCAACCTTTGAGATGTTTGGGGATGAAACAAATGCCATATTTCCTGAACTTGACCCAGTAGTCTTCTTTACTTCATGTTCTACAATTTTGAAATTGTTGTAGAGATCATTGAGACTCATCTGGTCAATATCTGACTTGTTCTTCCAGACAATGACATGCATAGACCATTCTGAAGGTAAACTCCTAAGAAATTTAGAGTTTAGGTCTTCTTGAGTTATCATCACTTCATGGATGGCTAACTGACTTGCAAGCTTCTGAAGTCTGTTGAACATACTGTCCAAAGACTCATTGGTTGTGGCTGTGAAGTTCTCAAATTGTTGTTTGAGAAGTATTTTCTGTGTTTTCTTGGTAGCATCATTACCACCAAACCTAGCCACAATAGCTTCAAAGAGGGTTTTGGCATCTTTGTATTTGTTAAAGATCAGAAGTTGATCATTTGGAATAGTCATCAGTAACATACTCCTTGCCTTTAGATCATTTTTCTTCTGAATTCTTTCATCTGCATTTGATGGTTGGTCTTGTATTCTTGTTACAAGAGCATCATTTACTGTTGATGTGGTGATTTGGGGTTTAAATGAATTGCCTTGTTCAATGATCTCCCAAAGTGCATAGTCCTGCACTTGAAAGTATTGTTCTACCCTTAGTCTCCACATTTCAAACTCGTTTTGCTTGAGTAATGGAAGTTTAGCTGCAACATTTGTTTGAATATGTTCAACATCCATTTTTCTTTTAAATTAGTAAATATCAAGCCTGGCTCTGATACCAACCGTGAAAACTTATTTTAGAGGTTACTAACAATAAGTTTTGTGATCGTTTATGGACTCTAGGTTGTTACACCTTTGATCTAGGATTTTGTCTATGACTAGCATGATGATAATATTGGCGGAATATTCAAATGAAAGAAACAATATTATCACAACAAGGTTTTACCAAACTTTCTCTTATGTTATTAAACTCAGCCCCAATGCTATGTGATCAAATATAGCACGGTTACTCTAAAACAATAACAGGGATCAAGGAAAACCTTGATTACCTTGAGGCTTAACAAAACTAAACAACATCAGACCCCTTGTCTGATGTTCCCACACACACTCTTTTGATGTTTTACATATTGACACCCTTTGGTGTTTAAATTCTAAGCACACTAGAACACTATATAAAACATATTTTTATCTAAGGGGTAAGATCTCCTTTTATAATCCAAGGAGACCTTTTACAATATGATAAGACTTTGTCTACTACTTGCTTGTTATGTGTCAGTCATTAAGATACAACATGTATCTTGTTTTACAACTTTGTTGACTGAACAAATATCTAAGATATTATCTTTTGTACATCTTTGACTTTGATACAAATAATATCTTCTTCATTCTTATCCATCCAGCAGCAGTATGACTCACTGATCAGCAGCAGCTTCATTTGTACTACCAGCAGGAACAGATACACTACCAGCAGGAACAGATACACTACCAGCAGGAACGGATACACTACCAGCAGGAACGAATACACTACCAGTAGGAACGGACCAGCAGAAACAGATGCACTACCAGCAGGAACAGACCAGCAGTAGAATCTACTTAGCGTATTTTGCTTATCATTTCAGTATACTTCATGTTTCATTCTTCTTGTTCTGTGATCATCAAATCTATGAAAATATAATTCCCAACACTAATGATGAGAATGAGTTGATCCCAACTCGATTGGTTACGGGGTGGCGTGTTTGCATTGATTATCGTAAGTTAAATGATGCCACCCGAAAAGACCATTTTCCTCTACCCTTTATGGACCAAATGCTTGAGAGATTAGCAGGGAACGAGTACTATTGTTTCCTTGATGGTTTCTCGGGTTACTTTCAAATTCCCATTGATCCACAAGATCAAGAAAAGACCACCTTTACATGCCCCTATGGAACCTTTGCTTATAAACGTATGCCTTTTGGCTTATGCAATGCTCCAGGCACATTCCAAAGGTGCATGATGTCCATATTCTCCGACATGATAGGGAAAACTATGGAGGTTTTTATGGATGACTTCTCGGTCATTGGGGATTCATTCAAAACATGTCTCTCCCATTTAGAAAACATGTTGAAACGGTGTGAAGACACCAATCTTTTTCTAAATTGGGAGAAGAGTCATTTTATGGTCAAAGAGGGCATTGTCCTCGGCCATAAGATATCAAAGAACGGGATTGAGGTTGACAGAGCTAAAGTTGATGTCATTGCTAAATTACCTCATCCCACTACCGTCAAAGGTATTAGGAGTTTTCTGGGTCATGCCGGTTTCTATCGTAGATTCATACAAGATTTTTCTAAAATCGCCCGGCCTATGACTCATCTCCTTGAAAAGGATGCTCCTTTTATCTTCTCACCCGCAGTGCATCGAAGCTTTTGAAATATTAAAGAAAAAGCTTATTGAAGCACCCATTCTGGTTGCCCCCGACTGGGATTTTCCCTTTGAGCTCATGTGCGATGCAAGTGATTTTGCTATCGGTGCAGTCCTGGGGCAACGAAAAGCCAAACACTTTCAGCCTATCCACTACACAAGTAAAACCATGACTGAAGCTCAAACTCATTACACCACTACAGAAAAAGAATTATTGGCTGTGGTGTATGCCTTTGAGAAGTTTCGGCCATATTTGATCTTGACGAAATGTGTAGTGTATACGGATCACTCGGCTCTCAAATATCTCTTTGCAAAACAAGATGCAAAGCCGAGATTGCTCCGTTGGGTTCTCCTCCTGCAAGAATTTGATATCATTATACGTGATAAAAAAGGAGCTGAGAACCTAGCTGCTGATCATCTATCCCGATTGGAGAACCCACACCAAGATGTTTTCGAGAAAAAGGAAATTAATGAGACATTTCCTCTCGAGACACTCAATGCGGTTGCTTTTCGTGGAGATTCTACTACCCCGTGGTTTGCTGACTTCGCAAATTACCATGCGGGTAACTTCATAGTGAAAGGGATGTCGACCCAACAAAAGAACAAATTCTTCAAAGATGTGAAGCATTACTTTTGGGACGACCCCTACTTGTTTAAAGTATGTGCGGATCAAGTCATCCGGCGGTGTGTTCACGGCCATGAGGCCGATGATATTCTTAAGGCTTGCCACAATGGACCCACAGGGGGACATCATGGTGCCAACTACACCGCCAAGAAGGTGTTTGATTCCGGTTTCTATTGGCCTACAATCTACCGTGATGCCCATGACTTAGTCAAATCTTGTGACTCTTGTCAACGTCACGGGAAGATCTCTCAAAGAGATGAAATGCCACAAAACGTCGTTCAAGTTTGTGAAATTTTTGACGTTTGGGGCACTGACTTTATGGGCCCGTTCCCGTCTTCACGAGGGAACAAGTATATACTCGTGGCTGTCGATTATTTGTATAAATGGGTCGAAGCGAAAGCTCTCCCCACCAACGACGCCCGAGTAGCGTGTAAATTTTTGAAATCACTCTTTTCTCGGTTTGGAACTCCCCGTGCTATCATTAGTGATCGCGGTACGCACTTTTGCAATGAACAATTTGCAAAAGTCATGCTTAAATACGGTATTACTCACCGTCTTTCTAACGCGTATCACCCACAAACAAGTAGACAAGTGGAAGTTTCAAATCGTGGTATTAAAAGAATACTGGAAAGGACTGTAGGAGAAAATCGTGCATCCTGGTCGGATAAATTGGATGATGCATTATGGGCCTTTCGTACAGCTTACAAAACACCCATCGGGTGTACGCCTTACAAGATTGTGTACGGAAAGGCATGTCATCTTCCGATCGAATTAGAGCACAAAGCCTACTGGGCCTTGAAACATGCTAACTTTGACCTCCAAACTGCGGGTGATCACCGTAAAGTTCAAATGAATTAATTAAATGAACTGCGTGATCAAGCCTACGAGAACTCTTTGATCTATAAAGAAAAGACAAAGAAGATTCATGACTCAAAAATAAAGAATCGCATTTTTAACGTTAGTGATCGAGTCCTTCTTTTCAATTCAAGATTAAAGATCTTCTCAGGCAAACTCAAATCCCGATGGTCTGGTCCATTCACTATTACAAAGGTTTATCCATATGGTACCGTTGAGTTATCTCAAAATGACGGTCCAAATTTTAAAGTGAATGGTCATCGTTTGAAACACTGCTTTGGAGAGGACATACCACCCATGGTTGTCCCGGATCTTCAAACTTTCCCCATAAACCAATGAATGCGGGGTCGAGTCAAGCTAAGTGACTTGGTGAACAAAAACATTAGCAAAACATGGGTTTTCACCCGTGTCTTTGTCTTCTTTCTCTGTTCTACCACCTAAGTGTGGGGGAGTTTGCCCCTGCTGTAGTTTTTTAGTTAAAAAAAAAAAAAAAAAAAAAAAAATGTGTATATAAAATAAAGGCTATTAGTATTGCCTTTTCACGTTCTAAGTGTTGGTTTAACAACCGGTACTTTGAATATTGAGGGCAATATTCAGTTCTAAGTGTGGGGGGGGGAGGAATTCTAGCGAATTTGATCATATGTACCATCTAGTACCCCCATTTTGGCCAAAATTTTAAAATTTTTTTTCTCACTTAGAACGCAATAAATGGTTATCAGTCCGCCATGTCTAACCCACATAAGGATTGGCTAATCCGAGAGCAAACGGCTCTTGGTAAAGATGTCTCAAATCCGTTTATGGCTTACAATTTGCCAAAAATTGTATGGTATTCAACTCCCCATATCTTTATAAGTGAAGAGTTGGCTAGCCCGCAAGGTTATGGCTTGTGGTAAAGGCATTGGAAAGCCATATTTGGTAATCAGCTCACCAAAGATAATAACTGTATTTTATCTAAGAGTTGGCTAGTCCAGAAGCAAACGGCTTCTGGTAAAGACAAATCAAATCCGTTGACAGCTGATGGTTTGCTCAAAATCATTTGGTTATTAATGTACCAAAGTATCACATACTAAAACATTGGCTACTCCAGAAGTAATGGCTATCTGGTAAAGAGAAAAATCCATTAAATTTTCATAAAAGATTGCTAGGGACTAGCAATAGTTTAGTGTGGGGGATTGATGAGTGTCTAGATACTCATCATTTCTGTCACATTTAGACTGCAAAAACATTTAAAAACATGCAATTATGATTCAAAATACAGGAAATATCATTTGATTGTGTTTTTATGTGTTGCAAATGCAAAAGGATTGAAAACAGGTGAAAACAAACAAAGTTTGAATAATTGGCAATTTCAGTCCCTGAAGTTTCAAAAATGGCAAAACAAGTCCCCCGGTTTTCAAAAATGGAAAATTATCTTTTATGGTCCTTGTACTATTGAAACTTGGCATGATTGGTCCTTGGAGATAAATTTCAAATTTTGCTAGAATGGTCCCTGGAATTTCAGAATGTTACAACTATGGTCCTTAAAGTTTAAAACAATTCCACTTCTAATCCTATTTACTAAAACCAAACCCATCTAATAATAAAACCCAACCCAAATAAATAAACAACCCAGCCCAATCCACACAACAAGCCCAACCCCAAATAACCCGGCCTGTTTTATTTTAACTAATAACCAGAGTTTGACTTCGGTCAAACTCATCCCCTTCAATACCACCCCGCCAAAACCGAATACCACCTCAACCCACAGTATTTCTCTGCAACTCCACCCCCCTCCTCCTTCCCAACACTTTACCTAACAAACCAAAAGGCATTAAATGCCTCTTCCCCGTTTCACTCCACCAGTACAAGTGATTTTCCCACTCACTCAATTTTGGCGCCAAAAATCAGAATCAACAGCTGAGATCAGTTGAAGACTAACCAAGGGTGCAGAATTGCTCAGAGGAAGATAGGAAGAAGATCCCACCTCAGTTTTTGTATATATAGGACCAATGTAAGCCTTAATGGCTAAGTAGTTATTTTCCTTTAATCGTATTGTACCTTTATTGTTTAAGTTTTATAAATTTCAAAGTTCAGTTATAATTCCAAGTTATATTCAGTCTGTTTAATGTTATCATTGTGCTAAATTCCTAAAGTTAATGAAAGTTCAACATTTTCAAGTTTCCATAGTTAACTGTTAAGACGAATTGATAATTTAGTGCTTGTAAAAGCTAGTAACCTGTTTATATAAGCTCATTTAAGCTCTTCGTAGCTTATAATGAGCTTTTTGATAAGTAACCTGTTCTTAATTCAAGAAATGGAGAAAGTCAACGAAAGTCAAAGCTAGCTCACAATAAGCTGTTCAGAAGAGAAAAGCTATTTAGGAAGGCTTTTTCTAGGTTTTCTAGTTTGTGTGAACAAGCTAGAAGTGTTCTTAGTCCTTGTTCCCTTGTTCTATTAGCAAAATCAGTTGTAAGCTTTTTGAATTTTTAGCCTTAAAACTTAGTTTACTGTAAAATAGCTTATTTTTAGCTTATTATTGTTGTTTATTGCTTATTACTAGTTTCTAGTTATATTTCATCACTTACTTCAGTTTTAAATAGTCATTGTATTTATTTTACTTAAAATCACAAAAAAAGCCAAAAAAAGCCAAATAAGGCATAGCTAGTCCTACTGCTTATCTAGCTTTTGAAAGTTACTTGTTAGAGTTAAAATAAGATATTGAATTAGTAAAATCCAGTTATCACACCAAAAACTTGGCTTTTGCCTTTGAAAATCCACCACAGACCCTTTGAAAGGACTGTTTGGTTTAAGCTAGTTCAATAGGTCATTAGGGTGTTCACTGTGCATTTGCCATTTTGTTAAGTTTGATCTTGCTTAAAATAAGTTAAAGAAGCTGTTTTTAAGTTGTTATAAGTCAATTTGATAGGTTTTGTACTTTTGAGCCATCTATGGGAATTATAGAGGCTCAAAAGTCATTATAAGCCAATATAAGCCACAAGCTTATTTGGACCTCAAACTTAGCTTCTCTGAGTTCATTTTGGACCATTTAGTGTATTGACAAAGTTTGGTTTGGTCTTGTTTACTCTACACAAATCTGCACAAGTCTGCACATCAAGCAGTCTGCAAATCAGTTTTTTGTGGTTTCTATAGACCCTAGGCAGATTTTTAATTCACTCATCTTAAGCCCTCAGAAGCTGAAACTCTGGATATATAAGCTCACCCAGCTTATCTCCATCTAGGATTTTTCTTGTGATTTTTAGAACCCTTCTAAGCCACTAAATCCAGGCCTGCAACTAGGCATTTTTGCCCTGTGCAAGCCTGCATCAGCAGACTCAAATAAGCCTGAGCTTATTGAGAGCTTTACAGCTCTTGGACTTGGCTTTTTCTAGTTCTTTTAGCTTAAACATACTTACATCAGTCCCTAGTAACTTGTTTAGTAACCACTTAGCTTATTATATAGCTTTTAGCTTATTTTGAAAAAATCCTAGTCTTAAAACCTTAAAACTTCAACTGTTAAGCTTTTGAGCTTATTAGAAGCTTATTTAGCTTGTTCTAAAATTAAGTCCAGTTTTAAAGTTGCTTAATATTAGCTTATAGATAAGTAGCAAACAGAAAAAGTCCAAAAAAATAAGTTTGAGCAAAAAGGGTGTGTGTGGATTCGAACCTGGGTTCCCTAGGTGACAAGTTCACTGCATAACCAGCTGGGCTAGCTCACTTATCAGTTATACCTTGCATCAGTTTTTATTTACACCTTTTTCATTTTAACCCTTTTAGCTTATATAAGCTGTTCAGCTTATAGCAGCTTATCAGATTAAGCTGACACCACCTTTTTATTTTTCTTAGCCTTTTAATAACTTAAAATAATTTAGGAAAAAGTTTCATAATTTTCTGAATAGTTTTAATATTTTTAATCTTTTAATTAGTTTAAATTAGTAATTAAATCATAATAAATAGAATAATAATCAGAAAAATATAATTTTAATTTTCAAAATTTTCTTTTATTAGAATCTAGAAAAAAATATAATAATCTCTGTAGACCTTAGGAAAAATAAAATATAAAATAAGTGATAGTTTCTATTTAATAGATTTTATCTTTTTAAATTTTTTAATTAAGTACTTTTCATTTTTATAATTTTCTTAGCTTCTTTTCACCTCATATTATTTATAGAAAAAGTTTTAGATTTTTCTTTGTTCATTTAGTATTTATTATAAATTAAAATAGTTTAAAAAGTAATTAAATAATAAATAATTAATAATAATTAAAAATATAAATTTAATTTCTAAAATTTTCTTTTCTTAAATAGAACCTAGGAAAAATAATATTACACTTGTAGGTTTTAATTTCATAGATTTCACTTTTTATTCGCGTTTTTATAATTCACGTAACGCGTTTTAATTATAATTTGTTAACCTTAATTTTATTTTGAGAATTTGTTTCTCATTATTTAATTAGAACATCATAAGCAATCAAAAATCTCAATCCCATATCATCAGTCACTTTAATCTGAACCTTCAAACAATTGCCCATTCACACTTCGTTGGGAAACGATCCGGGTAATCACTTACCTGGTATCATTACACACACAAACGTGAGTTTTTGCAAGTATTCTTTTTCAAAAAGGGGTGATTTGTATTTATTCACGTGTATCCGTCGTTGCAAAATATTTATATATCTATTTAGCACGGATCACACATCCTGAAAGATCCATCTTTCTTCTTCACAAACAATATCGGTGCTCCCCAAGGCGAGGAACTTGGCCTAATGAATCCTTTGTCTAAGAGTTCTTGCAGCTGATTAGACAACTCTTGCATTTCTGAGGGTGCTAGTCGATAAGGTGCTCGCGCGACTGGTGCAACTCCTGGCACTAAGTCAATCTGAAATTCTACTTGGCAAGTAGGTGGAAGTCCAGGTAAGTCTTCAGGAAAGACTTCTGGGAAATCTTTAACAGTCGGTACATCTTCAAGTCGTTTCTCATTCGACTTCTTTTCTGTGATATGTGCCAAGAAAGCATAACAACCCTTCTTTATGTACTTCTCGGTTTTGATGCATGATATGATACTGAGTCTAGTTCCACTTCGTTCGCCACGAATGATCAAGGTTTCGCCGTCGTAAGGAAGATGAACAACTTTTTCATCACAAATGATCCTTACATGATGTCGGGATAACCAATCCATACCGATAACGATGTCAAAACTTCCAAGTTCTACGGGCATAAGATCTATATTGAATGGGTGATTTAGAAAATTGAGAGTGCACCACGGATGATGGTGTTGGTGCCAACTAAAGAACCGTTAGCTAGTTCGATATGATAAGGAGTGTCTAATGTGGTTGGTTCGATGTTGATTAAAGGTGCAAATGCAGTAGAAACAAAACTTCTATCGGCTCCTGAATCAAATAAAATGGATGCATAACGATTATTGATGAGGAACGTACCCGTGACAACATTCAGGTCCTCCTTGACATCTTCACCTCCAATGACATAAGTTCTTCCTCTAGTCGTTCCACCTTGGTTTCCGTTCCTCTGATTCTTCCCTTTTGGACAGTTACTCTTGAAGTGTCCTACTTCTACACAACCAAAACATGTTACTGGGGGTTTCTGATTATCAGCCACAAACGGAACCTTGCAATCTCTGGTCGAATGACCAACCTTCTTACAATTACCACAAGGATTAGAGCAATTTCCAGGGTTATGGTGACTTTGACATTTGTTTCACTTGGGTAACGTACCATTGTAACCTCTCTTCTCAGCTGGGCCTGCGGCATAGGCCTTTGCAATCTCTTGTCTTTTCGGGTGGTTGAGTAGCATTGCCACTCTGGTGGTTGTCCCACTTTCTTTTGTTGTTGTTGTTGTTATAGTTGGAATGGTTTCGGTTGTTGTTGTAGTTGTTGTTGTTTCGGTAGTTGTGGGAGTTGTTGTTGTTGTTGTTACGGTTATAGTTGTTGTTGTTGTTGTTGTTGTTGTTGTTGTTGTTGTTGTTTGCAGTAGTTCCTTTCTTTACTACCTGGGCCATAAGCTTCTGAGACATCCTGATTGCTTCATCCAATGTTTGTGGGTCAAAAGAAGTCACATCTCCACGGATGTTGTGTGGTAGTCCTCCAATGAAGTTTTCCAACAACTTCTCATTATCTGGAACCATAGTCGGACATAATGCGGCCAACTCTTGAAATGTCCTGATGTACACTTCAATATCATTACCTGTAGTCACCAACTCATAAAACTCCATTTCCAACTTCTTCACTTTAGTGCGTGGACAAAACTTCTTTGATAGCAGCTTCTTGAATTCTTCTCACGTGAGCTTGTAAGCATTTTCCATTCCCATGGGCTTTGCATAAGAATTCCACCATGACATAGCTTCCTCAACGAGTGTACTGGTAGCAAACTTTACCTTGTAATCATCTGGACAATTGCTAAACAGAAATACATATTCTATCTTTTCAAACCAACGGATCATAGCAGTAGCTCCTTCAGTGCCTTTGAATTTTGTGGGATCACCACTCTTAAAATCCTTGTACGTACATTTACGACCATTAGTACCGTTAGCAGTCATCCCGGTAGCTTCTGCTGTTTCTGCCCGCGAAGAGGCTTCAGCAGCGGCTGCAGCTACGACCTCTCTTTCAGCTACTAGTGCTGCCTCTATACTGTCGGCAACAAGCTTTCTGATCTCAGCTGGTGTCATAGCAGTAGTAGCTCTCTTGGGTGGCATGATTCTTCATAATCATAAAAGATAACAACAATGAGAACTCACAATAGAAACGATCATCATACACAATATATACAACCACAACATGTATATACGATCACAACATGTATAAATACAACGACAACATGTATAAATACAATGAAATCACAACGAGAAACAACCACGAAATATCATAGATATAATCACAACGCACATGAATATAATACATGAAAATTTCGGTCTACGTGGACCGATATCATAAATAGCACAACTATTGCTGCATAGTAGAGTCATACTTGATATGTTTTGTTTGTACAACAACCAAAAAGACAACAAGTTCGTTAAACTATGTCCCACACCCCGGGACTAGGATAATAATAGTACAAGCTACATGATAAGAGTCTGATACTAGGCACCTCCTGGTGCTCCACCTGATCCACGCCTAAGCTCTCGGATCTCTCTAGACATAGTGACCACAATCTCCTCCAAGTGTTGAACTTGAAGTTGAATATCAGCATCCCTGCTCTCTAAAGTATCAATCCTAGCACGAGCTGAAGCTAACTCTCCTGCCTGACGGTGATGCTCATCCTGGGACATCTGTGCTCGGTCAAATAACTCCGGCATCTCCTGTCTGAGCTGAGTGATGCGCTCAGAACTCTCCTGTTGTCTGGCTTCTAAGCCATGATATGAAACATCGATAGAAACCCTGCCTAAAACTAGTCCCTCAATCTCCTCCTCTATAGCCTCAACCCTACTCAATGGAATCGTGACTCGAGTGTAGCAGCAGTAGGTAGTCTGGCAGCAACAACCCTAGAACTCTCACCAACCTCGAACTTGTTGGGTGGTACAGTCTCTGCGGTATCTGTAGTAGCTGGAGATGGTGATTCGAACCATGCACGCTTCTTGAGCGGCAAATCAGAGGTAAGTGTAGGATCCCTGGGATGAAATGGTGCTCGAGATACTGATAAGGATGGTAAGGATGGAGATAATGATGATAGAGATGGTAGTGGTGATGATGGTGAGGATGATGGTAGAGAGAATGGTGATGATGGTGATAATGGTGTACTGAATGCTACTCTCTTTCGCGCTGTCTTGCGACGTCTGAGAGGATGGGATCGAGTAAACACAATGGGACGACCTCTAGGGTTAGGGGCAAGTGATGATGGTGGTGGTAATGATACATATGCAGCTGGTGGTTTGATAGTAAGACGATGAACCCTCTTCGCAGCAGTGTGCTTCATGCGCGGTCCATCAGGACGTAGTCGGTATATCCGACCAAGAGGTATCTGCTGTCCTGGCTGAATAACAGGAACAACTCTAGGCCCACGATGAATCACTGGTGACAGAGGTGGTGTAGGTGCAACCTCGCCCTCCTCAAAGGGTTCGGTCTCAGCCTCAGATGGTACGGGTGATGACTGTGGTGTAGGGTCCACTGATGATAGGATAATGGTGGGTGGTGATGAGACAACTGACTCTAGTACTATGGTGGGTGGTGATGAGACCTCTTCTGTGTCAGATTCTGAGAAAATGACAATGGGATGGGTGTCTGAAGACATCTCAGTGACAATCGACGTGAAATAAAAGTAAATAACACGCATAATGTATGTACGAAATTGCATGTATAGTGAATATGCACTTATGCTACAATGATGAGATGCTATGATGATGTAGTTATAGTCTAGGGTATCATGGACAACCTAGTTCGCTATAACCTTCGCTCTGATGTCAATCTGTCACACCCCCAAATACATGACTTGCACCGGAATGGAACACTTGAGGGCGTGAGTGACCATAGCATCACAGTTATAGTTATAATGAATGACCTAAAGTGTCATTTTAAAAATACATCGTTTTATTAATTAAAACATTCAGAGTTACAAAAGTTAGGTCCCAAAAGGTGTTTCAAGTTTGCGGAAATAAGTCATTACAAACCAAACGATAAATTAAAGTGCATAAAATACAGTGAGACGCGTCGACACCGCGACTCTATGAAATGTCCAAAAGCAGACCATGATGCTCATGCCATAATTACCTGAAAATACATTGCTAAAACGGTTAACAATAATGTTGGTGAGTTCATAGGTTTATGTAAATGAAATGTTTCTACGGTAACCACAAGTATAAAGTTAATGACAAAAATGTCACATAAAATAATACATTAGCTCTTAAGCTCATGACCCTGAAGCTAGACTGAAATGAAATGCCCCTTCTGAGTGTTTGCCAGTCACTCTAATATGATTGAAATGAAATGTGTTCGTATGACTAGTTGGCGCTACCAACCCGAACGGAGGAGTCACCCTCAATAGATCTATTCACTCACTCTCGCTTGCTCACAATTAACGGTTCATGATTTCTAATAGGGGACTTTAATCTGGCAATGATGTAACTTAAGCAATGTAAATGAGTTTGATACTTTGGTCCGTATAAAAATGGTGCAATGTATTCTCTCCCGAGAATTTAGAAATTCAATCATTAATTAAAAACGGGGCTATGAAAACTCACCTGATGCACTAGCAACAATGACAATAGTGGATATGTTGTGATGAGGCTCGGTCTCTAACCGCAACCTAATATGATTAATATGTTCTAATGTAAGTCATGAAATGATGCTATACATGCAAGTACGTATGTTATCGATACCACTTGTGAATTTTAAAAATAGCATTTATCGTCGTAAAATATATTTTTGACGTCTCGTTTAGTTATAAAACACTTTTCGTGTAAATACGTTGCAACGATACTCCACGATCGTCGTTTGGTGATCTATCGATAATCATAGTGTTTTCGTCGTAAAAATAGCATTTTTCATAACTTATAAAAATATGACCAAATGGCCTCGCAAGACTAGCCATAAAAGGGTGTTCGTTAAGAGTTAGTAAATAAGCTCGACGTTTTTGGAATCCTTGTAACAATATCTAGAAGTCGTATCCTCGACATTTTGTCCATACACATCTCGATCCATAAGAAAAATGACTCTCAATATGGTGTCTCGCAAAAACTGTTTTAGACTTAGAAATATTTTCTATTAAAAGCTGATAAAATGTTTAGTGTTCGTCGGTGTTCAAACGCTTGTATCTCGGTCGTTATAAGCTCGTTTTCTACATTCTTTATATCCACGGCTTCGTATTAATACGAACTAACATATTTTCAGTAGGTCGGCTCTTCTAGATCATGTCCAACGCCTTGTTTTACACTTTGAAATTCGTGTAACAGCATGTATATCCTTAGAAAAAAAATAGTTTTCGTCGTCAAACTTAGAATTAACGTATCTTTCTCGTCGTAAGCTCGTTTTTGCTCATTCCAACGCCCACGGTTTCGTTTTTGAAAGTATTTTCTAAAAATGTAAGCCAAAATGGTCCAATGTTTACTGAGTTTTCCAGATTTCACGAAAATGGACAGACCCTTTTCTAGTTCAAGACTTGTTTATATCACTTCCAATCAACACCATAACTACTCTAAGCCTAGCATACACCTTCTTAGGGTCTCATGAGTTTACAAGTGAAAATCCATAGATCTATCTTTTAGAGAGAAAATAATCATTAAGTGGTATCTAACACATATATATTTGCATGACTAGTTACTAGAACATAAAAATATAGTAAATGAAAGTATAAAAAGTAGAGAAATTTATTTAGATACTTACTTGAAGTATTGATGAGTTTTGGTGAAAAATGCTTAAGGAATCCTTGAGGTTTTTATTTCAAAACCTAACTAGGATGTAAATGAGACTAGTTAACACTTGATATTGTAAAATTTGGTGGATTCTTGCGTGTTCTTGATGTTTGGCCGAACCATATATGGAAGAGAGAATGAGAGAAAATTGTTGCTAGTTATTTTTAGTTATGGAAGTGTAAATGATGAAAATGGAAGTAAAAATGATACATATAGAACTAGTATTAATTATAGTCAAGGTCATCAAGTGATTTAGAGAATTAGGGGGGTGGGGGGGGGGGGGGGAACAAGGGTAAAAAAGAAGTATGTGTGCTAATTAAAGAAGTTGTCCCCAAATATAACATGTGCTAGTTTATTTTAAGTGTACATTAGGTGTTACCGGGTACCGAGTTAACTAGAAATAAATCTTGACGAGATAAAATAAAATATGACGAAGTTGTAAATTTTATAAAATCACATTCCTTGCAAGATTCGGGTGTTCAAATAGTTTTCGTGTTGAAATTACGCAAATCGTCGTAGTTATAAACGTTTATCGGAAAATATAGCAAATGGTTTTAAAACACCGGGTAAATTAATAGTATAATTTTATATCATTATAATCAGTATGAAAATGTATTAGGACCATAGTCTGGAGTGTCAGGTGTATTATTCGTAGTAATGACCGAGTGGTAACGTTTATTAAATAAATGAACATACGTTATTGAAAATGAAGCAAACCCGTGTATGACCTAATATGCGGTGATGTTACTGATGATATGTAGACTGATCTAGTCTATATGATATGTCCTTACTGATGATGCATGAATACGCAGCTAAACCTTACTGGTTACGTGAATTTGAATACCCGTAAACCTAGTTTACGTAATGATGAACGATAATCATGAATAGTGATTTTCCTCCGGGTATGAATAGTGTTACGTGAATAGTAAAAATTTTGAAAACATCTCAAAGTCGCAAACTGACTTCAAAAATGATGAATAGTGAACGATGAATAGTAACCCGTGAATAGTAAATTGTCGAGGTTCGAAAAATGACCTGAAATTACGATTTGTCACAGATTGAATTGCAAAATTTGGTAAAGGGCAATTCCTATAATCCTATAAACCCAATTAGGGTTCATAATCCATATTGCTCAAGGTTGATTCTTGTTCTTGCTAGAATCATGAAGGTACGTTAACTTTAAATTCTGTTTAACTATTTATGTGTTATATGTATCCTTTGCTTCTGCTATATGTACTTCGATGTTTTGGTTTATTAATATGATTGTCATAATATAATAATTCCAACAGATTGTTTAACCATTGTTCGGTTACATAAAACACCTTAAATGTTTAAAAAGAACAAAAAATAAGGTGATGTAGGAAAAATATATATAAAAGAAATATTTAAAATATGAAATAATAGAATTTTAAATGTGAAATAGAGAAAAAGATACGATGATATTTGTCGAGTACTGATTGAAATTGCTTGTAGTCCTCCAAGTACGATATCAGCAATAGAGAAACGTCAAGTGTCAACTTTAAGCACTGTAACACCCACTTATAGTTTTTCATTTTTTCTTCACTTATAAAGGCAAAGTCTATGCAAAATGTCTTTTGTGTTGAAGTTACTCAAACTATTTCCACAAAAGACATATTATACTTGTTTGTCTTATACAAAAGGCATATGGTATTTATTAAAAGTTTTAAAGATCCTTTTTTTTTAATATATATATTTCAAATATAGTGAGTTTGTGCCAAGTGACTCGGTCTAACACTCGACCGACTTCCTCTTTTTTCCCCATGTGATGCGTCGATTTATGGTCTCCGTAATGGGTGGGACGCATCATCCAAGAGGTCGACCGAGTCCCTCGACCGACCATTACGAGCAATCTTAAGAGAGATCATCAATTTTCCAAACCTAAAATAGTAATGTAAACACTTCAATATGAAATGGATGATATATTAACAAAAGATAACAAAATGTACATTAAGAAGTTGTTTGTTACATGCCTTTTTGTATTAGGGTTTGGGACTTAAAGAAAGAAAAGATGTTTGGTTTAAGTTTTGGGTTTCGTAAATGGGTTTGAACCCTAACAAAGAGTAGTGTTATTTAGACCTACAACGCATGGCTAAATACATGCCTAATGCATCAATCACTTGTACAATTGTATTCTGCACTTTCTCTCTCTAAATTTTCACCAATCATTTTTTTTAAATCAACCAATCAAATTATTAGGTACATTTGTAGGCATGCTTAGTAGACACAACAATCATTTTTCTTATCTCTATATCTCTCCTCTCTCTATATTAAAACCTTGGTTATTTTAAATATAAATTCATATATAATAATTTATAGAACAATTATTTGTGTATTATAGAGTAAGGATCAAATAAGAAATAAAAATAAAATGAGAAAGATGAGAAATAACCACAATCACACATTTCAGATGCACATACAAAAAGATATGCATTTCCCATGAAATTATTCTTCTTCATTTGAAATGTGTGGTTGAAAAATTTCCCATTCTTCTTATTTTTATTTTTTTTCTCTATACCCGTGTATTATATTATATATTTTCTCTCTCCTTATTTTTTTCAAATACTAAACAAAATCCATATCTAAATTCAAATCTATTCCGACCTACAAACCAGACGGACCCAAAATTAAACATCATCAATGAATACGTTTAATATTATGTATAAAAGTTTTCTTTGTATACTTTTCTTATATCTTCAATTTGATAATTACTTGATATTAATTTAATACTGACTAACTATTGTGGAAGAATAACTAAACACTTTGTTCTCAAGTTTTTATTTGTGATGAAAAGGAAGTGAAGTGGCGGGTGGAGGGAATGATGGTAAGTGATGAAGAAAGAAAAGTAAATAGTGTGTGTTCTTTAGTTGTATAAAAGAAGACGGGAAGTGATAAAAAAAATAACGAAACTGACAAGTTTGCCCTCATGTTCTAAATGGAAGAAGACAAAATATAATATAGGTTTATAGGGACAATTTAGTCAATATATATGGATACATCATCTTTCCAATCACTTTCACCTCAAAATTGGGGTGAAAATATTACTCTTATATACTAAAAATGGGAAGCGTTTACTGTAGCAGCACTGTAGCTGCTACAGTGGACGAAACAATGGCCGTGTGCAGTTTAGCCCCTAAGGTGAAAATGTCTTTGCAAGGTAGGTCCGTTGGGGACTAACGATGCAATGCGCCGAGAACTTTAGGGACTTTTTACGGAAAACAAAATATTATTTCCAGAATTAGTTTTCAAAAATAGTCCTTTAGTTTATCCATTTTTTCAAATTTAGTCCATTTTCAAAAATAGTCCTTTGGTTTCCTTCAAGGACTAACGATGCAATGCGTTGAGAACTTTAGGGACTTTTTACGTAAAAAACCATTTTATTTCCAAAATTAATTTTCAAAAATAGTCCTTTGGTTTATAGATCTTTTTCAAATTTAGTCCATATTCAAAAATAGTCCTTTGGTTTATCGATCTTTTTCAAGTTTAGTCCTTAATGACTAACTTTCAAACAAGACTTACACTACTACAAAAAGAAGCATCAAGACCCCCACATGGAGACCGGATACTTAAGAAACAGGTCTCAAAACCCGGAATCCACCCCTCCAAAAATAATCTGGACCGATTCTTACCAAGAAAACTGGTCTTGATTGAGGAAACAAAACTAGACCGGTTAGGCTTATGAAAACCAGTCTATAAAAGGTTAAATGAGACCGGTTTGTTGTTTAAAAACACTTCTGGATTATGTATTTAATGGAGACCGGTTATTTTATAAAAAACCGGTCTCGATACATTTTTGAAATACAGTCGTTGGAATTACAGATCTGGTGCACGAACTTTATACCCAAAAACACATTCAATGCTATCTTAAACTCACAACTTACCTACTCAAATTCTTTCTAACTTCCAAACACAAATTTCATATGTATTAAATGCATCTCATTTATCATCAAAGACATTAAATACTTCTTATTCATTATCAAAGGTATTAAATACATCTTATTATCAAGTTTTAATTTACTAATATAGATTAATATTTTAATTTCTAAGAGTTTTGAAGCTTGTTCATTTCTTTGAATCTTCTTTCATATGTGTAGCGTCATTTGCGGAAATCATGTATGCCGAACAAAATATTTTTAGGATAGCTTGACTTACGATTCGTTGAAGTAAGGTATTATTTCCAATTATCTTTAAGCAAGCATATATATTCTTTTAACATCCATGTAGTACAACTAAGTAAAAAAAACATAGATGAATATATAGTTTAACACCCGTCCGATATTAACCTATTAGAGGTTAATCTTGGATTGTTCCCATTTGGGACTACTTTTATAACATATTGTTTCATTTAGGATGTGAATGCTTATTATTGGATTGAGTATTATTTTAGAAAAAAATTTATAGCATTTTTCCCTTACTCCTACGAGTATGCACTTATACGTATACTTGGGGAGTTAAGGGGAAATGCTGTCAATTTTTTTTTAAATAATACTCAATCTAATGATAAGCATCCACATATGAGACAATGTGTTATAAAAGTGGGTTAGGATTGACGAAACGAAAACAAAACCGTACGTAATCATTAGATGCATACATCTTATTATATATATTCTAATTGTGTTACAGATGGATCGTTATACATGGATGTACAATATAAAGCGAGCTACCCCCGAATACATGTGTAAGGTCTTGATAAATAGGTACAATGTAAAATGCTTATAGATTTAGGCCCGTATGGGATTGTTTATATAGTGATGGCTGTTTGGGATTGTTTATAGATTTAGGCCCGTATGGGATTTCTTATAGACTAGGGGCCGTTTGAGATTGTTTATTTAGACTAGTTATCGGCTGTTAAAGTTTCAGGTTTATATTATATACTCTTGTTTTGTTTTTAGGGGGTTATACAAGTTGATGCAGTCAAGTTCTAGCCGTTGTGGTCTATTAAACCCATATTTGATTCAAGGAAGTGAATGCCTTAACAATACTTCAGGTGTTAAAGATTACTTGACGAGAGCATTCAATTCTACTTACGACATTTTCCTTGCGCCATTTATAGAAAAGTATGATACGCTATTATCTAAATTGTTTAATTGCTTATGTGCGTATTGTTTTTAGTCAATAATTTCGTTTTAACTTTAACAGGGCGAACCATTGGGTGTTGTTTGTTGTATGCCCTAAACAACGCATGTGCTACATCTTGGATTCATATCAGCCAAAGGATAAGAAAAGGACCGAGCGAAGTTATTGGCTTACAAGCTGTTTGAATAAGTTCGTTGCAAATTACAAAGTTGTCGAGGTAAACTGTCGCATTATCATTAGATACATTCAAACAAATTGCTGTGTTATACAACTTTTAACATGTACACTACTTGGTTTATTAAAATGTAGTGTAATCAACAAGCTGAAAGATGGGAATGCGGATATTATATACTCAAATGGATGCATGAATTTGTAACCATTCATCAAGATCATTTTCCTAATAGTGCAAGTACTACCCTGAATGTTGATTGTAGAGTATGTAAACGAAATTTCCATACTTAAACGGATGTAACAAGTATGCTTAATTTTGTTTTGTGTTACAACTCTTAATTTTTAAATGTAGATCCCTTGGCATGACAATCGTCCGTTCTCCATGAATCAGATTGAAGACACCATCAAAAAGTGGCATCAGTTATGTCCAATTTGATTAACATTACTGATAGGTAGTTAGTTATGTCGTTGTCTTTTGTTTTAGGCATTTGTACGTTCTAGTGTTTAAGTTAAGATGATATGTACGAACTACTTTTTTGTAAAATGCATTTTGGAACGTACATACGTTTAGTGCTAGAACTCGTTATCATCTAAGTAAAATTCTGGAATGTATTTATTGACGTTTATGGTTTCTTGGTTAAACTTGGAATGTATGATGTATTTGGTAATTTATGGATTTAAAGTTGTTTATGTATTGCTTGATACTGGAATCCAGAATGTGGAAAGGGAATCCAGAATTTGAAATCTGGGTTGCTGGAAATTATGCTGGAAACTGGAATAATAAAAAACATTTCTTTTTTTAAAAAAATGGTAAGAGACAGGTTTTTTAAATAGAAACAGGTCTGTTTATGTAAAGCAAGACCCGTGAAATACTAATAAACAGGTATGGATAATGTAATTTGGACCGGGTATATAGATAGAAACCAGTCTCAATTGTGATAAACAAGACCTGTTTTTAAACCGGTCTGGTATGGTTTTCACATGGAGAGCCCCCCTCTTAGAGACCTCATGTAAAACAGGTCTCGATGGATTCTACAACAGGTCTCGAAAGGACTTATTGTAGTAGTGTTAGCACCGCATTCCCGCCACAACGCGCGGGTTTCACAGCTCGTTGCTACTACTTAAGCTACTTCTATTTCGCTTTTAACAGGGGTCCATATTTGTCTCCTAATACAAAAAAGCTAAAACAGCAAAACACGGACAAAGTAGGTCGTCCCGCAATAAAAACACCTAGCTAGAAAACCGCGACACTTACACAACCACACTAGATACTTCAAAGTGAACACTTGAAGTATATATTTTGTAGCAAGTTTAGTAGACAAATTAGAGTGAAGTTGTTTTGATGAGTGAACCTTAGTTTTAAGAGACATATATATACATGCTACTATGTACTAATATCTTTATTTATGTGTGTTGAGTGATTGTTGTGTATGTGTGTGGGGGTAAAAGACTGAAACGCTATGGACACGGAGTATGGTATTGTAGTGATAAGAAGGAGCATACAGAAAAGGAAAGAGGGGGGCAAGTGAAAAAGTGTCATAAGTTAGTTTTATACAAAAGTGGATATAATGTCTTTTGTATAGCTGTTACTATAAGTGGGTCATATGGTCTTTCATTGGTTAAACACGTGTGTGCTTTGTGGTGTTAGAAAATTACATTACTCCTGTATACTAAAAATGGGAAGCGTTTACCGTAACAGCACTGTAGCTATTACAGTGGACGAAACAGTGGTCATGTGCAGTTTAGCATCTAAGGTGAAAATGTCTTTGCAAGGTAGGTCCGTTGGGGACTAACGATGCAATGTGCCGAAAACTTTAGGGACTTTTTACGAAAAAAAAATATTATTTTCAGAATTAGTTTTCAAAAATAGTCCTTTGGTTTATCCATTTTTTTCAAATTTAGTCCATTTTCAAAAATAGTCCTTTGGTTTCCTTCAAGGACTAACGATGCAATGCGCTGAAAACTTTAAGGACTTTTTACGTAAAAAACCATTTTATTTCCAAAATTAATTTTCAAAAATAGTCCTTTGGTTTATAGATCTTTTTCAAATTTAGTCCATATTCAAAAATAGTCCTTTGGTTTATCGATCTTTTTCAAGTTTAGTCCTTAATGACTAACTTTCAAACAAGACTTAACATCGCATTCCCGCCGCAACGCGCGGGTTTCCCAACTCGTTTAGTACAAAAAGCTTCTAATGACTCACCACTTTACACACTTTCCCTTCACTTTCTTTTCTATACAAATCCTTGAGAACACAAATAAATTTTGATTTTTTACACTTTCTTTCACTTTCTTTCCTAAAAATATCTAGAACAAAGCGTTAAAAGGAAATATGAAGTAAGATGCTACGTAGCACACTACCACTAATAAATGCATTGATCAATATGCATTAATTAAGGTATAACTAATCATTTACATGTTAGGGTCCCACTCAGAGCTCAGATGTTGCCAATCCTTTTTAATTTGTTGTTTCTTCCCACTTAGATGTTGCCAATCCTTTCCTTTTTAATTTGTTGTTTCTTCCCACTGCCAATCATTTTTAATTTGTTGTTCACTTTCCTTCTTCCCACTTAGATGTTGCCAATCCTTTTTAATTTGTTGTTCACTTTCCTTCTGCTAAATAAATTATTTCTTCTTTTACTTGTTGTTTGTTGATATATGAAGAGTTTATTTATGTGATAGAGAAAAAAAGATTGGCATTAGAAGTTTGACTTTTAATGTCATAATTTGCGAGACATATGAAAAAAGGAAACTAACATTGGCTTGGAGGGTAAATAATACTCCCTCCGTCCCTAAATTTTTTTGATGTGTAACATAGAATTCGTGCATGTTAGCATCTGTGGGGATACAATACGTGCATGTTAGCATCAGTGGGGAAGCTAAAGGGGTTAAAACACAAATTTGTGTATTAGAAATAGATATGGCGTAACAGAAAAGAAATGCTATGCTCGCAATTCACAAATGATTTACAAAAAAAACTTTCGCGTAATAATGTGGCAAAACTATTTGTCCAATCAAAAACAATTATAAATAAGCAAGAGTTTAGATCGGACAAATAATCTTACCACATTGTTATGTAATTTTTATTTTTATTATTATTATTATTTTATTTTTAATATTTTATAGACATACCATTTCTGTTAACTGAAACTGAGTTACTTTGAACAAACTACATCTTTGAAATCATGTTATTGCAATCAAAATGATCCAAGTAGTGTATATTCTTTTTTTATACCCTTACTACGGAGTACTATTTTCAGCAGCTCAATTTTGTTTAAATATTCTACTTTTCTGTTTAGCATTGTATGGAACCTTCCTATTAACATGGAAAAAGGTGCAGCATGAAATTGAATTATCCGGAGTAAATCGATATTAATTTAACAATTTAAGCTAGCAAACTGATAATTGTAAAAGGAAAGACTAACAAAAAAGTGGGGAGTAGATCGAGGGTATGTTTGTCAAAATTAGCTGTAAGCTGTAAACTGTAAGCTATAAGCTGTGAACTGCAAACCTGTTAACATGAGCTATAAGCTGTTTTTTTTTTTCAATAAAAGTGTTTGGTAAATTAGCTGTTAAATGTAAATATAAGATGTAAAATGACATAAAATGACATATCTATAATTGTAAACAAATGTTTGAAGGGTATATCAGTAATTTAAAGTTTTAACAGCTCCAAGATTTTTAAAAAGCTTCATGAATCAGCTTTTCATTTAGTAGCTATTTGTCTGAAATAAAAGATTGAAGTTAATGTATCCAAACAGAGCTATTTATTTTAGAGGAGATTATTTTTTAACAAAAAACTAACAGCTCTCCCAAAAAGCCCCTACCAAAACAGGCCCTGAATATATTTTGTAAATTATATAAACGAGGATTTATACCCGCGTGTTGCGACGGATCATAAAATTCTAAGTATTTATATAACTACCGATTTCTTTAGTTCGGTACATTTTATGAAGTTTTATTGTTAAACATATATGGTAACACTTATTTAGATACTGATTCTTCCCGTAAAGGCGTGAGGCTTAGTCATGTCGCCATGCCACGCGTTATGCCTCCTTATTCCACGTCTTATTGTTAACTCGATATATATGATATATAATATAAATATATAAATATTTTCATATTTTATGTAGCTTTATGTCATGGCTTATAAACGAAAAAGCTTCGCCTTAGCCGTTAAGGTGTGAGGCTTGGTCATGCTACCACGCCACGCCTCGCGCTATTTATAACCTTGCACCCAACTATTAAATAATTTTCTTTTAGGTCACCGACATATGAAAACTTACTTATACACCAACCATTTATGTGTTTGTTTTCGTTTATACTAATTTCATATAATTTTTTTAATGTTAATCAACGGAGCCACTTCATTTTTTGTGTTTTGGTATCCGAAGATTATTACTACAGTAGTATTATTAGGGATTATGTAATCGGAAGCACCCAACTGTTAAACAATTTTCTTTTAGGCCACCAATATATCAAAATAACTTATAGACCACCAATTTATGTGTTTGTTTTCGTTTATAATAATTTCAAATAATTTTTTCTCAAAAACATTTAAAACAATAAGAATAAAGCTATGTTAAAAAAAATAAGAATAAAGCTAAAATTAACATATTAAAACTGAACAAATGACTATTGAAATGTATAATATCAGTATTAGCCATTATTTAAGTGCAACTTTATTTAGTTAAAAGTGATTTATGATAATTTAGCTAGTGTTTTACGTTTCAATTTTTTTTTTTCTCTTTTTTTATGTTAAAGTTAGCTTTATTTTTGAAATTGTACAAATTTTCCGCAAAATATTTGAACTTAATGGGTATAAACGAAAACAAACACGTATTTGAGTGGCCTATAAATTAGTTTGAATAATGAATGGCCTAAAACTAAAAAAGTTTAATAGTTAATCGGCCTCTAAATGCATTATCCCTATTTAATTAAATAGACAAAACAATTTAACATGTAACCCTTTCACCGTTATAAGAACACCCAATAATTTGTTGGTACTATACGAAGTATTTGAAATACCTGAATGAAATACCATTCACGTCATATTTTCAAAGGAAAGTATTTTAGTGAGATTAAACAATTATATTTATATAATTGTTATTATTTAAATATGAGGGGTGAAACTGATAGCACTAATAACAGAAAAAGGCGAAAAAAAGAAAGAAAAATGTAATCCGAAAACAACCTTAGTTGCAACTAATGTCAAGAAAAGTAAAGCAAGAAAAAGCGGTTTCAATAATCTTTTGTGTTCCCCGGGTACACCAAACTTGTAACAGCACAAGCCACAAGGTGCAAGGTGACATAGATTCTCCTTGTACTTTATTATTATTATATAACGAGCAGATGACATACATTCTCCTTGTGGTTTACATTAGGATTAATGTTATAGAATAGCAACGAACTTACAAATTTGTCCTAGATTGATTAATCAACTAATTAATTACTATATTTTACCAACGAACTATCAAATTATGTTCCGACTTCACCAATATGACCCTAAAGTGACAATTCTACCCTTATATTCTTTACCCTCACTTGCATCGTTAGTCCTTTATACTAACGGACGTTAGTCCTTTTGCACATTTTCGTTCGTTTTTGCACTTTTCGTCCTTTTTTACACGTTTTCCTCCGTTTTTACAAATTCGAAAAATTTATAAAAATTCGAAAAATTTATGAAAATTCGAAAAAACTTATAAAAATTCAAAAAAGTTTTAAAAATTCGAAAAAACTTATAAAAATTCGAAAAATATAAAAATTCGAAAAAATTTATAAAAATCAGAAAAAATATATAAAAATTCGAAAAAACTTATAAAAATTCGAAAAATTTTTAAAAATTTGAAAAATTCGAAAAATTCAAAAATATTTTTGAATTCGAAAAATTTATAAAAATTCGAAAAAACTTTAAAAAATTCAAAAAAATTTTAAAAATTCGAAAAATTCAATTTTTATAAAATATAAAATATAAAAATTCGAAAAAAATTTTATAAAATTTTCTATATTTTATAAAAATTCGAAAAATATGAAATATATAGAAAATTTTATAAAATTTTTTTCGAATTTTTTATATTTTATATTTTATAAAAATTCGAATTTTTTGAATTTTTCGAATTTTTATAAGTTTTTTCGAATTTTTATAAAATTTTTCGAATTTTTATAATTTTTCGAATTTTATTTTTCGAATTTTTATAATTTTTTCGGATTTTTATAAATTTTTTCAAATTTTTATATTTTTCGAATTTTTATAAGTTTTTTCGAATTTTTATATATTTTTTCGGATTTTTATAAATTTTTTCGAATTTTTATATTTTTCGAATTTTATAAGTTTTTTCGAATTTTTATATATTTTTTCGGATTTTTATAAATTTTTTCAAATTTTTATATTTTTCGAATTTTTATAAGTTTTTTCGAATTTTTAAAACTTTTTTGAATTTTTATAAGTTTTTTCGAATTTTCATAAATTTTTCGAATTTTTATAAATTTTTCGAATTTGTAAAAACGGAGGAAAACGTGTAAAAAAGGACGAAAAGTGCAAAAACGAACGAAAATGTGCAAAAGGACTAACGTCCGTTAGTATAAAGGACTAACGATGCAAGTGAGGGTAAATAATATAAGGGTAGAATTGTCACTTTAGGGTCATATTGGTGAAGTCGGAACAGAATTTGATAGTTCGTTGGTGAAGTATGGTAATTAATTAGTTGATTAATCAATCTGGGACAAATCTGTAAGTTCGTTGCTATTCTATAGCATTAACCCTTTACATTAAGGGGCTGTTTCTTTTTTTTCTGTTTCTAGTTAGTGTCTGTGTGGATATATGTAGGGGTGTTCGTGGGGCGGTTCGGTTCGATTAGTTGAAAGATTTAAACTATCCATCACGGGGCGGGTAATTAATTTTACTACCCGAAACCGAACCGTGCTAGGCGGGTAACCGGACACGCGGGTACCCGAAATGAGCTGTTACCCGCGGTTCGGGTCACGGTTAACCATTTTAGATGTTTAATGGAGTTTAACCGTATAAACAAAAACATGTTCTAGAACGTAAAATGTCATTTTAGTAAAATTAAATGACATTTAATAGATAATAATCATATAAAAGTTATATCGTTAGAATAATTGCATTCAAATATCATACATAATCAATTAACAGAATAATAGTTATTCGATGTTTATAGATTACGATCACATTTATCAACTTCTACTCAAAAATGTTTAGAAATGTTTACATGAGGAGCAAAAAAGATGTTACACAATAAAATTAGTGTAATAATATAATTAATAGTCGTACAATTATTTGAATATTTAGTTAAAAAACCTTCATGTATTAAGCACGGTTCGGTTCGGTTAACCGCAGATATCAAAAAATAAAAATCGAAACCAAACCGTGACAAGCGGGTTTTTTCGGTTTCGTTTTTTTTAGGTTTCGGTTTCGGGTTTTTTCGGTTTCTGATTGAACGGTTCGGCTCGGTTCATCGGTTTCTCGGATTTTTTGAACACCCCTAGATATATGTGTCCTGTTTCTAGTTAGTGTCTGTGTTGATATATGTTGTTTCTTTTTTATGCTTAATTGACCATCTTAATACAAGTTTTTTCCCGAACTAGTGTAGGTGGAAAAAAATTTTAAAAATTCGAAAAATTTATGAAAATTCGAAAAAATTTATAAAAATTTTAGAAAACTTCGAAAAAATTTATAAAAATTCAAAAAAATTTCGAAAAATTATATAAAAATTAAAAAATTCGAAAAAAATTTATAAAAATTTTTAAAAAATTCAAAAAATTTATATATATTTAAATTTTTTAAAAATTCAAAAAATTTGTAAAAATTTATAATTTTTTAAAAATTCAAAAAAATTATAAAAATTCGAAAAAAAATTTAAAAAATTCAAATTTTTTATAGGTTTTTTTGAATTTTTATAAAATTTTTGAATTTTTTGAATTTTTATAAATTTTTTATAAAATTTTTGAATTTTTTGATTTTTTATCAATTTTTCGAATTTTTATAAATTTTTTGAATTTTTAAATTTTTTCGAATTTTTTTAAAATTTTTATAAATTTTTTCGAATTTTCATAAAATTTTCGAATTTTTAATATTTTTTTGAATTTTTATAAATTTTTTCGAAGTTTTTTAAATTTTTCGAATTTATTTTTTCCACCTACACTAGTTCGGGAAAAAACTCGTATTAAGACGTCCTGGATAGAAACAGCATCAAATTTTGCCCCCTTTCACATTAAGGATTCTCTTTTGCAATAAGTTAAAAAGAAACACCAAAGTTTCCTGTTTCCAGCCAGTTTTGTTACCAAACAGGACATTAAGCAGAAAGTAAACAGCCCCTAAGTTTTATTTCTCACCATTAACACTTTAATAGTCAAGATTTTAATTAGTGTTGTTGATGTAAAACCTTGTAAGCAGATCCCACTTCTATATTTCGTCCTTCGGACTGGTTCCTCCGGACTTTGCTTTCTCCTACACACAAGAAGAACACGCGTTAGGCTCGCCCCGGGTTTTATCCCAGGACCAACCTCCGGCGTGAGAATGAGTATTGGGTGATTATAATATGAACAGTGATATGAGAGTAACAGTAGTAGGTGTTAAATTGAGATCTATTACAAATGAGGTGTGGGTATTTATACTACCCACATCTACTGTACCTGTTTACCTTGAGACTTGTGCGTTGACCTATGTCTGACCTAGCAGGTAGATGTCAGATCACGTGGTAGACATAATCCCGTGGAATCTGGAGAAGTGACAGTTTGATGGGACTATTCAACACGTAAGGCGGCGGGTCTGTCGGAGACCTGTCCGAACGTAGAAAACAATCCGGACGGAATGTGACGTCCGGACCCGAGGGTATCGTCCGGACCAAGTATGACGTCCGGACACATACACCAACATGTCCCCCCCACCCCCCCAGTATTGTAGTAGTAATCGGCATTCTTAGTTTGTGGGCAATTGGTTGCAATATCTTACATGGTGCAATACTTAAGAAACTTTGGTCTTTCAGCGCTTTTCGGGCGATCAATCGCCCTTTAAATGCACCCGGGTCACGGGTGTCGGTTCGGGTAATAGTATAAGAGCCTGTTAGGCCCTAGTGGGCTGTTGTGACTCCAGGCCCATGGGCCGAATATAAAAATATTTTCACTATGTGTTAGATAGCTGTCTGCCACGCGTACCTTTTACCCTAGAGATCCAATGTCCCAGAGTTTGCCACGTCAGTAAATGGCAGGCTGATGCGACGTTTCGCTTCTTTCCAGGTCTGCCCTATATATACCGCTTGATGCTTCCTCATTTTTTCTTACTTTTTACTGTGTGTATTTATCTTTCGTTCGGAAATTTTCAACTTTCATCCGGTCGTTCTTGTGAGGTGCGTTTCGTTCTCTTAGATTTATTATATATATATATTCCTCGGCATTCCTTTAGTGACGACCGTAGAGATGAGCACTTCAAATACTCGTCCGTTAGCTGGTAGGCCTGGGTCCTCCTCCGATAGGGTAGTCCCTAAATGTGACATGCACATTCATACTTCGAAAATGACGCAGGGAGATCTAGATAGGGTGGTAGGGGAGTTTGGGATTCCTGCGGATTTACGTCCCACGCTCCCGCCGGATGGTATGACGATGGACAGTTTACCGGACTATAAAATAGGTATTTACGTTCAGCAGTTGAGGACCGGGGGTGTAAGGATTCCCTTTTCGACTTTTTTATTAGCTGTAATAGAGTATTTCCGAGTACACATTTCTCAACTTGTACCGATAGGTTTAAATAGAGTAACTATGTTTGAGATTCGGTGCTATAGTTTAGATGTGCAACCGACCGTTCCATTATTCCGGGTATTCTATAGGCTCTGCAAACAAGGTCATTGGTTTTCATTTGAGAATCGCACGGGTCGGAGGGCTAAGAAATGTTTTACAGAGGTACTTAGTGGGTTGAAGAATTGGAAGAACCATTTTTTCCTGATAGATCGGAGAGCCGTTCCGAATGCCATGCCATGGAGGCATAGAGATTCGAAGATTACAGATGAGTTTCCGGAGACTCATTCTGATAGGGATGCTAAACGGGTCGCTGCGAAATTGATTCCCCTTAGGCAACCTTCTGTCGCCCTTTTATGGATGATAGGTTTATCTAAAGTCTCTGCGTATCCCGGGTATGAGCTTGTTATAAAGGATGCTGAGGGAAGGGGTAATGCTATACTTTTGTCTTAACCGTATATAATCTGTTGCCTTGCATTTGATATTTACTTTCCTCCCCCCCCCCCCCCTTTGTTTTTTGTAGTGCTTACGATGGCCGAATATTTGGAGCTTCCAATCGAGATTATGACCGAAGTTAGCAAGGGTGGGCCCCTGCCGGAAGGGAGTGAGAGGGTGGACAGGACAACAACCCCGTTGGTACCAGGGAGTTCCGTTCCTGAAAAGACTTCACTTCAAAAGGCCGTTGAAAGGCCGGACTCTAGTGTTTTGGCCGCTAGGCAGGAGAAAGAGAGAAAAAAGAGCATGGTGGAACAGGCTGGGTCGAAGAGGAGTGCTGAGGGATCTTCTGCTGCGGAGAAGAGGATGAAAAAACCAAGGAAGCAGTCTGGGAGCAATGTAGGTGAGGATGCATCGACTGGGAATGTTTTAAAGGTGACTCCTCCTAAGGAAATTCTTGTGCAAGGTGTGATTCATGTTGAAGAAAGGGTGGATGGTGGAGAAGGTGCTATGAATCAAGAGGGGGAGAATGATGAGACCGGTCATAGTCAGCAGCCCCCAGAAGAAAGGCAACCTATCGAGGAGAGCCAGCCGCAGAATCAGAGGCCTCCGGCTCATGGTAAGAAATGCTTGTCTGTTGGATCTCCGGTTCCTTCTTTTTCTTTCCCTCTTTTTTTTTTTTTGATACATCTTCTTTGTATAGATCTGTCCGCGCATCCTGAAAATTCCCCTCCCGGATCCGAAGGACCTAACTCGACTGCGAGAGGTATACGAGCCCTCTTCATGGTTCCTTTGATTGTTCTTTCGTGGTTCTAAGTTGTAGTTGATTTTACTGCAGATGAGGGTTCTTCCGGAAGAGAGGTGTTTGTTCCGGCGTGATCTTTGACCAAAGATGTCCGGTTGAATTCTTATAGAGCGTGCCAAGAGATGTTATCGCATCTTGCGACTCCCGCTGAGCAGGCCGCGCTGGAGGAGATGACCACCAGCCGGCTAATTCGCGCTTCGTATGTGCAGTCCGCTAATGGGATTGTGACACAGGCGGAAGTGTTGCGCCGGTTTACCCGGATGATCACGCAGAATAGGGAGTTGGAGCATGGTCAACAGGTTGCCGAACAAGGGCGGGTTGCTATAATTGGGAAGTATGATCGTGTGGTGGGAGAGCTTGAAGCTTTGAAGAAGCAAATGGCGGCCGAGCGGGAAGCCACCGTTGTGCGGGAGGAAGGGTTTTCCGATCAGCTGGCCGATATGCAGAAGGACAGGGATGACTGGAGGATAACCGCTGGAAATCAAGCTAATAGGATTAGGGAGCTGGAGAGGGAGTTGAAGGAGTCAAACCAGGCTGTTAAGCAGTTGGAGGAGCAAAAGGCAGAGTTGGCCGAAGAAGTCAGTGTATCGGAATCCATTCGCCATAATACTGTGAAAGAGTTGATTCCTGCGGCTTGTCGAAGGCTATTTGAGAGTCATGAGTACAAGAAGAGTATGGGAAAGGTTTATGGTTTGTCTTACTCCGCTGGGTTTCTGGATGGCCTTCGGTATGAGCGAAAGGGAGAGGATGTCGAAAAGTTTTTGCCCAGGTTTCAGAAACTCAATATGGAAGCTCCGAATATCTGGAAGGCAGAGTACAACAAATTGTTTGAGGCTCAATATCCATACATTAAGAAGCTCGCGGACACCGCTCGCCTTCCATTAGGTGACCTCATGAACCTTTTTCCTGATCTCCCTCCTCCCAAGCCGAGTGCCGTTGAAGCTTCTGCGAATCAGCAAACCGGAAACTCTTCCGGGGTGAAGGAGGTCGCCGATAGGGACCCTTGATTTCCATTTATGTTCCTTATCTTGGATGAATGTAATATGAACAATATTTTCAGCTCAAGTACTTGTACATTGTTATTTGTGGCCGACGTCATTTTTTTTGCATCCTCGGGTGGATGAATATAGTTATGCTTTTGTTGCCTTTTTTGCAAAAATGTAACTTTATTTGCTTGAGCCTTCGTTATGGATTGACCGGATGATGTAAAACCGGAGTGTTACATGTATTTTGTTTATTGTTTTGCACAACCGCTTGACTTATTGGCCGGAGTGATTTCACGATCCGCTCACGAGGGAGGGAGTGTTTTCCACAATCCGTTGAATTTATTGGACGGAGTGATTTCACGATCCGCTCACGAGGAAGGGAGTGTTTTCCACAATCCGTTGAATTTATTGGCCGGAGTGATTTCACAATCCACTCACGAGGGAGGGAGTGTTTTCCACAATCCGTTGAATTTATTGGCCGGAGTAATTTCACGATCCGCTCACGAGGGAGGGAGTGTTTTCCACAATCCGTTGAATTTATTGGACGGAGTGATTTCACGATCCGCTCACGAGGGAGGGAGTGTTTTCCACAATCCGTTGAATTTATTGGACGAAGTGATTTCACGATCCGCTCACGAGGGAGGAAGTGTTTTCCACAATCCGTTGAATTTATTGGCCGGAGTGATTTCACGATCCGCTCACGAGGGAGGGAGTGTTTTCCACAATCCGTTGAATTTATTGGCCGGAGTGATTTCACGATCCGCTCACGAGGGAGGGAGTGTTTTCCACAATCCGTTGAATTTATTGGCCGGAGTGATTTCACGATCCGCTCACGAGGGAGGGAGTGTTTTCCACAATCCGTTGAATTTATTGCGAGTGATTCCGATCGTCCGAGGAGGAGTGTTATCCACAATCGTTGAATTATTGCCAAATCATTAGTATAACCAATTTATATCGGAAAATTGTTCCTTTTATTTATTGGAATACTGTAGATGTAAATGTTAGCAAACTTCGGCGTACCGATTTTACATGAAACAATTTCGTAGATTCATTGCATTCCACGTCCGAGGTACCTCTCGGTCTTCCATTGTGTGGAGCTTGTATGAGCCGTTGTCGTAGGCCTCGACGACCCGGTATGGGCCTTCCCAATTAGGTCCCAACTTTCCTTGGTTTTCGACTCGGCTGGCCTCATTTCTTCGGTACACGAAATCTCCTACTTTGAAAGATACCGGGCGGACCCTTTGGTTGTAATACTGTTCGACCTTGGTTTTATATTTGGCTTCCCGAATAGCTGTCATCTCTCGTCTTTCTTGTAACAAGTCAAGGTTTAGACGTTGTTGTTCTTCGTTGTCTTCCAGGTTGTAAAGCATGGTGCGGTGTGTGGGCATTCCAATTTCGGCCGGAATAACCGCCTCGCTACCGTACGTCAGGCTGAAGGGGGTTTCCCCGTTACTTGTTTTGAGTGAAGTCCGGAAGGCCCATAGGACGTTCGGTAACTCATCCACCCATCCGGCTCTTTCTCTCCCTAGGCGGGTTTTGATACCGTGCATGAGGCTTTTGTTGGCCCTTTCGACTAATCCGTTTGCTTGAGCATGGGCCACCGCTGTGTTAATCTGCTTAATTTTTAACTTCTCACACCAGCTTTTGAACGGGTCTTTGACAAAATTTGTTCCGTTGTCCGTGACTATAATGCCCGGGAGTCCGAACCTACAAACGATATTTTCCCACACAAATTTCTTTACGTCTTTGCCGGTGGTTTTGGCGAGGGGCTTCGCCTCTATCCACTTTGTGAAGTAATCGACAGCCACAATGACAAACTTTACTTTCCCTGGAGCCTCCGGTAGGGGGCCTAGTACGTCCATTCCCCATTGGTAAAAAGGCCACGGTGCCATGATAGATGTCATAATAGTTTTAGGTAGCTTTGGGACGGAGCGTGGATCTGACAGGAATCGCATTTGTTGATTTCCTCCCTGGCGTCTCTGTGCATTGTTGGCCAGTAATAGCCTTGCCTCATTAGTTTGGCTACGACCGACCTTGGACCGGGGTGCATCCCACATGCCCCTTCGTGTACCTCTCGTATGACATAGTTTGCTTGGAGAGGGCCAACGCATCTTAGCATCGGACTGAGGTATGATTTTTTGAACAATACACCTCCTTCCATTGTATACTGAGGGATTTTCATTCGTAGTGCCCTTGCTTCGTTGGGGTCATCAGGCCACACCCCTTCCTTCAGACACCGGACGATTGGTGTCATCCAGTTATCCTCTTCTTCTTCTACAATTGCTCCGACCTGTTTCTCTTCGGTTGACGGCTTTTCCAACACTTCGACCAGAATTTCCTTGGTCAGATGATTAAAAGCTACCGAGGCTAGCTTGCTCAAAACGTCCGCCTTTTGATTTTGTGTTCTCGGTATGTTACAGATTTTGAATTTTTTGAAACCACCGATGTATTCTTTCGCCTTTGCCAAGTATCGGATCATACTTTCCTTGGTCGCTACGAAGTCCCCATTAATCTGACTTGCTACCAACTTTGAGTCCACCCGGACCTCTAGGTATTCCACCATCATCTTTTTGGCGAGCCGCAGACCGGCGAGGAGCGCCTCATATTCTGCTTCGTTGTTGGTACTTTTGAAGTTCAAACGGAGGGCGTAAGTGTGTTCGGTCTGACAGGGTCCGATCAACACGAGACCCGCTCCGGAACCCTTACTGCTCGACGCACCGTCTGTGTAGAGTATCCAGTTCTCCGTATTGGAGATGTCGTGGACTCCTTTTCCTTGTTTTTTCGGATACGACTCTTCCGTTCCGACGGGAATTTCCGATAAGAAGTCTGCGAGGACTTGCCCCTTAACCGCGTTCCTTGGTACGTAGGTGATGTTGTAGGCCCCTAACTTTATGGAAAATTTTGTCAACCTTTCGGAGGCCTCCGGCTTACTTAGAATTTGCTTTATTGGTTAATCCGTTATTACTCGGATGGGATGGGCCTCAAAATACCTTCTTAACCTTCTTGACATGTGCAATAGCGACAGCGCCAGTTTTTCGACCGGAGAGTAGTTCTTTTCAGCTTCTTGTAAGGTTCGGCTTACATAGTGAATAGGCGACTGCTTCCCGTCCCTCTCGGTTAGCAGGACTGCACTGATTGCCTCTTTTGCCGCTGCCAGGTACACATATAAGATCTCTTTTGTTTTGGGTGTTAATAGGGATGAGAGATCTAGGATGAGTTTCTTGAGTAACTGGAATGCCTCTTCAGCCTTATCGGTCCACTTGTATTCGTCCTTGTTTTCTTTGGTGATATTTTTCAGAGTTTTAAAGAATGGAAGGGACCTCTCGGCCGATTTTGCCAAAAACCTGTTTAGAGCGGCCAATTTGCCACTTAGGCTTTGCATTTCTTTCAAAGTCGACGGGGATTTCATTTTTGCGATGACTTTTGTTTTACTTGGGTTTACCCGAATACCCTCGGAGGTTACCATGTAGCCTAAAAATTTTCCTTCTTCGACGCCGAAGGAGCACTTCTTCGGATTTAATTTCATGTTAATTTTTCACAGGTTATAAAAGGTTTCAGCAATATCTGCCAACATTTCTTTTTCCCCTTTGCTTTTGATCACCATATCGTCCACATAGGCTTCCAGATTCCTACCGATCTGACCCCGGAAAGCCGAATCAACGAGACGTTGGTAGGTGGCTCCGGCATTCTTTAAGCCGAATGGCATTTTGGTATAGCAGTATGTTCCTTGTTTCGTATAGAACGCCGTCTTTTCTTCATCTTCTTCGGCCATTTGGACTTGGTGGTAGCCCTTGTATGCGTCTAGAAAGCACTTGTATCTGAATCCCATTACCGACTCGATCTTCCAATCGATTTCCGGAAGCGGATAGTAATCCTTCGGACACGAGGAGTTTAAGTTTTTAAAATCAATACACATTCGCCAATTTCCATCGCTCTTTTTTACTAGTACTGGGTTGGAGATCCACGTGGGATAGTGAACTGGCCGAATGATTCCTGCTCTCAACCATTCATCTACCTCCTTTAGTACCACTTGATTCTTTTCCTCGGATAAGTTGCGTTTCTTCTGAGCTACCGACGTGTCATCCATGTTGACATTCAGGTGGTGCTTGATCAACGGTCGTGGAACTCCGGTCATATCCGAGGGTTGCCATGCAAACACGTCCTTATTCTTTCTCAACAGCTCGACTAGATGCTTCCGGCATTCCCTTGAAAACCCTGTTCCTATGGTGACCAGTTGTTCCGGATGTGCGGGGTTCACTAAGATTTCCTCCGTCTTACCCACTTCCGATTTGACAGTTTCCGCCTCTCGAGGCACCTCCATTATTTGTTTCTTTTCCAACTGCCGGCATTCTAGCACCATAGCCGATCGCGCGACCAATGTCGCCACTCCTTTCGGTGTGGGGAACTTGACCATCGAATGAATTGTCGACGGGATTGCCCTTAACTCCTTAAGACCGGTTCGGCCCAATATCACATTATAGGGAGATAGGGACTGTATCACACAAAATTTCATAGTTGTTTTTCGTAACATACCGTGGTTGCCGAAACACATATCTAATTCGATTTTGCCCAACGGTCTGCTTGTCTCTCCGGAGAACCCTACTAGAGAAGTGCTCGTCTCTTTGAGCCTTGCCCTTATGTCTGAGCAAAGGTTGTTGAAACAATGCTCATACATTACGTTCACGGAGGATCCCTCATCGATATATATCCTTCGGACTAAATACCCCTCTATGCCACCTTCGACGATGAACGGTTCCTCCGACAGATCACCGGTCGCGACCGGGGGGGGGGGGGGGAAACTATCGGAACGTTCATCCATTCCTCATCATGCCCCCCGTACCTTCTCTTTCTGTTTTCCGGCTGACTTCTTACCATGCTGATCATTTCGGCTTTCTCGAGGCGTTTCGGTTCTTTCAATCGTTGGTTCTGATTGTTATCGGTTTTGTTCAGGAAGTGGAAAGGAGGACCGGCCATTTCAATGCTCTGGTAGATTGAATAGCGGGTCCTACGGATGTCGCCAATTTGTTGAAGTAAAACCTTGTAAGCAGGTCCCACTTCTATATTTCCTCCTTCGGACTGGTTCCTCCGGACTTTGCTTTCTCCTACACACAAGAAGAACACGCGTTAGGCTCACCCCGGGTTTTATCCCAGGACCAACCTCCGGCGTGAGAATGAGTATTGGGTGATTATAATATGAACAGTGATATGAGAGTAACAGTAGTAGGTGTTAAATTGAGATATATTACAAATGAGGTGTGGGTATTTATACTACCCACATCTACTGTACCTGTTTACCTTGAGACTTGTGCGTTGACCTATGTCTGACCTAGCAGGTAGATGTCAGATCACGTGGTAGACATAATCCCGTGGAATCTGGAGAAGTGACAGTTTGATGGGACTATTCAACACGTCAGGCGGCGGGTCTGTCGGAGAACTGTCCGAACGTAGAAAACCATCCGGACGGAATGTGACGTCCGGACCCGAGGGTATCGTCCGGACCAAGTATGACGTCCGGACACATACACCAACATGCGTGTAGTTGGAATTTATTTTTTAAAGCTTTTCTTTAGGCTAACGAATGTTATCCGCATATCGTTAAATCTAGGGATGGGGCTGAATCCCGATACGAACCGGAACTGTATTGGTACCGTATCGAAATGGTACCGACTCTTGATATACGGTACGGAACCGGTATCATGAATCGAGACAAAAAAAAATCGAGACCATTAATACAGTACCAGTACCAAAGCGGGATAATATCGATTTTTTTTTTTCGGAATTTGAGTACTCATGCCTTTTAATTAAACAATTTATCCAAACACCCATTAGGCCCGTTCCATGCCAAACAATAGTCATGTAAACCAAAGGGTTTTAGCTCAGTTAGTACTCATCTCCGAAAAACTCATAGGCCCACTAGAGATATTTTGTGGAAAGGTCAAGGGTTCGAGCCTCGGCTTGTGCTCACTTCAGTTGGTGCTCCAGTGGACCAGGAGAGCTCCCTGAGCTATTCATTGTGGGGTGAACAATGGCTTGTATCAAAAGGTATCCGAAGTCAGGGTATTCCCGACAATTCACACCTTTTAAGGATAAAGAAAGAAACCAAATATCCCTAAAACCTACTGTGTCAACTATAAATCATTCATAAACCCCACAGAAATTAAACCCTAACATATTTTATAAGTTATGGAACGTTTTTGAGTTACGACTATCTTAATAATGTATTTATTTAACTGGTGGTTGAGTTTTCTGACACGTGTTTGGAAATCACTCGAAAATGCACGTTTTGTCCTGTTTTTTGTTGCTATCAAAGAAAGTTAATAACATTGTCTAGAATTTTTTTTTTTGGTTTAACAAAAAAGGGAAGAACCGGATAGGTACCGATTTTCCGGTACCGGTTACGGTACCCGAATCCCGCCTGGTACGGTACGGGTATCCACTTTCATGCTTGAGAAAAAAACAATACCACTAATTCGATACAGATTCGGTACCAATCTGGTACAGTGCTCATCCCTAGTTAAATCTCTCGTATACACCCAAATCATATTCAAATTGAACTAAACCCCTAATTTTCTTCTAAATTTGTGAACCTTGAATTTGCTGAAAAAGATTGTAATTTATAGCGATTGAACGAATATATATTGTGGAATTATTGAATAGAAATCAAAGCTTAATTTTGTGAGTTTGAATGATATTTAAACTAAAATTAGAGTAGAGAATTGAGGAAGTTATGAAAAAAGAAGAAAACACGAGTAACTTGAGATTTAACGGATGGAAGAGAGGGACACGTGTTGCATAAGATCAAGTGGACACTTTGCATAAGATCATGACCCTAATAAAACGAACGATATTTTGACGAAAATATTTAGACGTGTTAAGTGTCAATCACATGCACAAAATGATCGGGTGCGTTTGATATACTGCCATGAATCACAATGGGTATGAGTTTGATATTAATGGTGGGCCCTTCAGGTATGAAAGATCCATACATTGGCCTTTTGAGGTATATGGAGTATGGAACATATGTATCATTCATTCCCATATTTGAAAGATTTAAATCTTAAACAAACACATGATTGGAATGAAAATTTGTTCCCTCATTCTCATTCCGGATACCAATCGCACCCTAAAGTATAGTGGCAAGTTTTGCAATTTCCTGTAATCACCATGGACTATTTATGTAACTTATTAGTCTATAAATTCACACAGTTTTCAACCTGAAGGGTCGACACTCGACAACCACTATAACCATTATATACCGAAGGCGAAAACACACACACACACACACTAAACAAATCACGAAGTGATAAAGGCGTGTCAAGTGTTTCCCACCAATCGAAGTTTTTGCGGCATTGATTCGTAAACTCCGGCGAAGTGGGTTTTGTTCTCCGGTAAACAACGATTAAGGTAACCATTATATGTATCATGTTTGTACGTATTATGTATAAATACAATCAAATTAGATGCATTTCAGTCAGGGACCGAATAAGAACCAAATATGACTGGATACACAAAAATATTTGAACCGTAATATAATAGAAACACATTTCGATGGACCGGGTGCATTTAAGATACATTTAGAAAAAATCTATGTTTTTTTCAAAAATTAACACTACATCGAAAAATTCCATGGGTTCCCGGGAACCCTGGTTCCGTCCCTGATTTCAGTTATGGGATGTTTTAATCCCCGGAGAAATAATTTATAATGTATTGCTAACTAGTTTGTGTACTGTATTACTAGTATTTATTTTTAAGGTTAGTGATAAGTAGATAGGTATTAGATTTTGATTATGGCCATACTTACGGTGTAAAATTGTTTTTGTGATAATTATCTGTTGTGTAAGTTGTTTCCATTACTAATATACTGTATTGTTTTTTTTTTTTTTTTTTTTAATGTTAATTAACTAATGAAAAAAGAAAAGTCATTCTTTCATAATAAAATTTCCATGTATTGTGAGATGCTTCCAACCAAGTGGTTGTAAATTCTAAGTACCCTTTGGGATAAGTGTGTGAAAGATTTGTAGTATATAGTTTGAGTTGGATAGTCTGCCTTTTTAAAAAATTGTTCGAGAGTTGATCTGTTTAGGGAGATTGGTGTGTACATTAGTCTTTGCCTTTGCCTTTGCCTTTGCTTGCTAAATTAGCTTATGTGGATACAATAATTTCAGGGTGTTTTGCTTAAATTTTCTTATGTTATAGTACCAAATGCAATAATCACTTGTTTAACTGTTTTTAAAGTGAGTTTTGGAGACCCACTTAAATTTGTATATCTTTCTTTCCTTTTGATATTTTACCTTTGTTTAGTGAGTAGTATATCTGGAATATACTTACGCAGCATCTGTGTCTGTTTTGGTGTCTTAAAAGTAGTTTTTAATATCATTATTATGTGGAATTTTCATTAAAAAGAAACAATGGATTCAAGTGTTTGTAAAAAGTGGGCTTTTGATTTCATGGCTATTTATTCATTTATGACTTTTATCTTGTCTTCTCGGTAGCATAATGGAACAGGTTCATGGGTCACGTAAAGCAACCAAGTTTGCACTAGACGATGTTTTTAGTAGCATGCCAGATGGCGTGATAACTAATATTCTGAATCGCTTGCCATTACAAGACGCTGTGAGGACTAGCACCTTGTCAAGAAATTGGAGGGATAAGTGGACTACGATGAACCAACTAGTATTTGATGAAGATTTTTATCTCTATTTGCAAAAGAAAGAAAATGAAAAAGATTATGGGAATATTATAAGTAGGCTTCTTTTTCTTCTTAAAGGTGACATAACAAAGTTTGACCTCTTCTTAGAAAAAGGATGCAACTCCCAATGGGATGTTGAAGATATTAATAATTGGGTTTTGGACTTGTCCAAAAAGGGAATTATGGAATTCTCTCTTTCAAATATGAATGAAACACCAATTAAACTCACTGCCCATCTTTTCTCTTGTCTAAAGTTAAAACATTTGGAGCTTCACAATTGTCACTTTGGTCCCATGTCTACTTTTCATGGTTTTCCAAATCTTTTGAGTTTGGATTTGTCTGAGGTAGTATTCGGAAGCTACACGTGTGGGCAATTTCTTAGTCGATGTCCATTACTAGAGTCTCTGAAGCTCAGAGACAACACCATAAGCGAAATAAATCGAGCTGAGATTGCTAAACTAGAAAAACTTAAAGTGTTAGTTCTACCATTGTACGAGCTTGACAATATGGCGATGATGACAACTTCCGATATCTTTCAACTTATTGATTATTTCCCAAAACTCCAAGAACTTAATCTTGATTTTTGGGATTGCACAGTAAGATTAAGTTGGATTTTTTAAATTCATTTTCCAATAAATTGCAACATGTCTTGATTATTTCTCTAAGATACGTTTGTTTTAGTTATTGGCAGATGCTGTAAAGAGGATTCCGACCGCTTTACCCTGGCTCAAGACACTTAGATTATACGAAATAGATTTTAGCAATGCGATTATGGTATCATGTGTGGTTGACTTGATTTGTGGCTTCCCAAATTTGAAGACCCTTTTGATCAAAGTGAGTGGAATGCATAATATCAAATTTAATTATTGACCATGTTAAAATCTCATAATTAATTGTGCATCTGAATACTACTAGTATATAACATTGTAGGCCACATACGAGGACGATGTCCCAACGCCTGCAGTTTCCTCTTTGGAGGTAGATTTCGGCAAAATGGGAAAGTTGCATCTTCGGAAAGTGAAGTTTATTTTTGTTAGATATATAAAGAATGAAATGTGTTTGATGAAGTCATTGCTTGCTTGTTCACCTTCTCTAAAGAAGATGGTTATTAATCCAAAAGTATCAAAAGTGTATGATGGCAATGAAGGCAAGAGGAAATTTGTTAGAGAGTTGATGCTACACCGAGCCTCCCCGATAACTGAAATAATCATTGATTAACGGCTTGATGACATCACATGGTTATCCTATGATCGAGTTATTAATATAGGTTAACTTGCACCAAATTTTCGTGTTATATGAAGTTTCCTTTTATCTTTGACATGTGATGGTACTAGTAAATGCTAAGATTTAGAATATACAAATAGGGGGAGTTTAAAGATTGGTGCCCACGTATAATGTTTAATCTAGCAAAATGTAAATTGCTAAGTGGAAATCTACTGTCTAATGTTAATGGCGTTTATTAGGATGCTAGCCTTGTTTGTATGTTACTGGCTTACTGCTATTGGACATGTTCCGTTTTCACCCTCACAGGCCCATGTTTCATGGTATCCTTTGATGTGTGTGTTTTAAGGTCTTTACCCAAGTTAAATGGCTTGCTTAGCTGGACAAAATGGTTAAGTAACATACATAACACAGCCATCCAAACATTGCAAATGATCTTAGTAGAACATAAACTTGTCATAATCAAGATTTAAAGGAAATATGCTTTCGTTACACGCATGAAAACACGTTCCTAAATATAGTGAAAAAGTATACAAACTTCCCAAATAGGTTAGGAATAATCATTCATCCGTCTGCAGAAAAAGAGCTGCAGGCCTCACGTAAGTGAAATTTTTGAAGGGGTTCTCGTCACATTTAGGACTGGCAGCAGGGGAATCCAGAACTGGTGGCATGTTGGTCCAACACTCTTCGAAATTAGCAATGCATTGCTTACCAGCAACTTGTGGTACAAAACTTGGCTTAATTTCTCGACCCTCTAGTTTCTTCCAGTTGATAGATTTGAACCATCTGTGGCTTTTTATCTCGTCACTTCCACCTGTTCCACTGCCAAGACGTCTGCCTGATTCCTTTTGTAGCAACTGATAAACAGAAGGAAAAAAAAAGAAGAAGCTATAATTAGCAACCATTTACTTTATTACAGGTAAAAGTTTAATTCATTATAAAGTGTATGTAATGCACAAGTAGTATGACTACCATATTCAAAACAAGTCCTGGTAGATTCTTAACATACGGCCATATAACTAATAGCCGGAAGTGTTTAAATGTGCTTCTGTTGTTAAAGGTTGTAATATTCAGATAACTTGTTGTTTGAATGCTTTGCTAAATTCTGATTATCTGAGGAACTAATGAACAATACAACCAAGACAGATGCTTTTAGATACTGTTGATGTAGTTAGATTTGATATATTTTTCAAATAACCAAATTTGCTGCAACAGGTATAAAACTGATTGCTATAATAAGATAATCGGCTTTATTATATCCAAACACCCCCTAAATGGAAGCATATATTTGACATCACATGCGAAAATATGTTTGGCTGCTTAAGCTCCCGTTTCGTGTTCACATATATTGGAAACAGATGTAGTTTGAGCCTCTTTATTTATCTAGAAAATAAACTTGTTTAGACAATAGTGGTACATGGAACTAAAAACTAGTCTAGTAAGTCGCAAAGTCACAATCACAAACATGCATATAAAGAAGTTTAATTACCCCTTTCAACAGAGAGTGTGCTTCACTTGACAGGAAGGCTGGAAGCTTGATCTTATCCTTAACTATCTTTTCCTGAATTTTCTGCCTGTTTCCGCCTCTATATGGAGGCTGCACAAACACAATGAGAAGTAGATCACCATCAATCATCATAAGACAAAATAATATATGAACGCCAATTTTACCCTCAATACTATTTAATACACCAGTTACCTTGATAAACCTAAGGGTATAATGGGAAAATTAGTAAATCAAACTATCCAAATTTTTAAGTGGAGATTTATTTTGGGACAATTATAAAAGAAACATACCGGACAATTGCTTAGCACAATTTAAAGAATAACATGCTAAATTTGGCATCTAATTTGTTAATAGAAGGAATACACACCTTCCCTGTAAGCATTTCATACATTAAGATACCAACACTCCACCAGTCAGCTGCCTTATCATGACCTCGCCCTTGTACAATTTCAGGAGACATGTATTCTATTGTTCCACAAATGGAATTTGATCTAGTGTTTTCGTCAAATTGTTTGGCTAAACCAAAGTCCGTCAACATAACCTAACAAACATATAGTCCACAGATAAGATGTCAATAAAGTACAAGAATACGAACATGATATTAAAAACTGCAGAAGAGGATCTTACATGGCCTTCTGAATCAAGGAGAATATTTTCAGGTTTCAGGTCTCTGTGCATTATACCATTAGCATGAAGATGCGAAACAGCAGAAACAATCTCAGCAGTGTAAAACCGTGCCAATTCCTCCCTACAGAACGAAAAATTTTAATCCTTTATTATACGATCAACATCATGACATGACACATTTCTGTTATTACTAAAGTTTATTTTGTGTCCCTTAGGATCAAGGAATCAAGAAAAGTTAATCAAAATAGCTTGCAAATGATTTTTTAAGAGATTGTTATAAAAATTCATGTTTATAGCATAATGACCAACAATTTAATAATTTCGGAAACTTGCTCTGTGAACTACCTTTTTTGTGCGATATAAGTTTTTTTTCTTCTCACAAATAGATTTCTTATTAAAAAGATCAAAGTTTGCAAAAAGTCGAATTTGCAGAAAATCAGAAAATGTAATTATATCATATTTCCCAATAAAAAGGTAGTTCGCAAAACCAGGTTTGTGAAATTGATAAGTCATTTTGGTGTAAACACAAATTCTTATGACATTAAGTTGAGAAGCCATATGTAATGTGGCGATTTTGATGCATTTCCCAAGCTTTAATGCGACACCTACCTGAACAAGCCTTGCCGATAGAGTTGAAAGAAGAGATGGCCCCCGTTTACAAAATCAAGAACAAGGAACAATCTATATTTAGTCTGCATACATATAAACCAGCAAAATATTAGAGATTGAGATGGTAACGTCCGATAAGTTTTTGTAACTCTATACGTGTTTCTAATTTGTCCTTATCATTACCTGGAACGAGTATTTGAGTTGCACGATGAAAGGATGATCAATTTTTGTTAAAATATCTCGTTCTGCTTTCATATACTCAGCATGATCTTGCTCAAAGATCTTATCCTTACGCATGACCTTCATAGCAAATATTTCAGATGAACCATTCTTTCTCACTTGATAGACTTTTGCAAACGCTCCTTGACCAACAACTTTCAAGACTTCGAAGTCTTCAAGTCCCACACTATTGTTTTTCAGTGAACCACTTACATCATCATCATTAACAACAAAAGATGATTCTTCGAGTTCCTCTATACCGATCGTACGGACCCCCTCAACAAGATCATATTCAGTCTCGTGTAAAGTGAGCTTGCTAAGCTTCATGGACTGACTAGTAAAAGACGAAGGACCCACCAATGAATGAGACCGGCTGCAAATTACTTCTGGTTCGTCATAAACTAATTCAATCATATCGGGAGCAGAAGGTACTTGAGGTGCAGGACCAAATACGTCAGAAAAATCCAACTCTAACTCAACATGATCCTCAGGAAGAGAATCAGGTAGACCCGTTGGAAGAAGCACTTGGTTCCGGAACGTCTTCCCCATACTTTTGCCATTTACTTGCAAACATTGAGAGGCAACCATTTTCCAAAATTTGAGATAGATGCTTGTGATTTCTAAATTGATGAATGGCAGCTCAAAGAGAATAGCAGGCAAGAGTATAAGAGTGGAGTCGCAGCAAATCTTGAGAATAGGTCAATTAGAATCCAGAAAGGGAAGATATTGTTGTTTCCCGCTTTACAGGAAACAGTGGATGTCGTGATGCTTCTTGAAATCATGAAGATCATGCAATCAAACTGAAGTTCAGAAAATAAGAAAGAAAAGTTCAGTACAGCATTCTAAGGTCAGCATATCACAACTGATTTGTGGTATATATGTGTTTCTGTACAAGCAAATATAAAGAGAAGATCTTATAAGAGCCTAATAATATACATTTTTTAACTCACTTAGTCTTAGCTTCATGGTGACCTATAGTTGTGATTTTTCAGTTAGTTCATCTATACTACCATATAAAGAGGTTACAGTTTCAAATAAATAAGCCCATACAAACCAAGCTATGGCAAGAGCTTATATTTTGCCAATGAAAACCAACCCAACATAATCTATGTCAAAGGCTCAAGCCCATATAGCGAGCAAAGCTAGTGAGTAGTGACTGAGTCCCTTCAGCTTATAAATACACAATTCGAGCTGGAGCCTATTGTCCATCATTTTTTAAAGAGCCAAGCTTCACACGAAGCATGGTTGGACTCAGCTTGACTCATATACACAACTCACTTCTAACAGCATTTCTTGGTACAAGTCTCCTAACGGGAGCTTTTAAAATTAAATTTTCGGTTAAAACACCTTTCAACTTTCAGCGAACACGTTGCTCAAACAAGACTTATAGTTTGTCACTTTCACCAAAGTTTCTATTGTCCTATATTGAAAATCCTCCTTAGTCATTCCACCAAATTTTCTATTGTCATATGTTGAACATACTCGTTACTAATTCCACCTATCTCTTCATCTTCTGTGAATTGATCAGAAATAAGGACATATATCATTCTAAAGTATTTATGGACTTTTTAACACTCGCTAAACCTTCCTCTGCCATAACAACAGAGCTACACTATATTCATATACGCTGTTTGTTTAAACTCAATCTGAAATTTTCCAATTCTAAACCTCTAACATCTGATTAACATGTTACATCAACTCCAAAATCTTAAAAAAATAAAGATAACTCTTCCTATATCAATTTTTCACCCTATTTCCCAATACCCTTACTTGATTTAACAAACTGGATCTATAAACTCGACAGAAATTAATTCATATAATCATGAATTGCGGCCTTGCGGGTCATGAGAACACTGAATATGACATATAACATGACCAGACTGTAACTCTGAAATTAATCAAATTATTGATAATAGTATTTCATGAACATCTAATATAAGTTACAACTTACAAGCAATGACACCATGAAATAGCTTACTAGCATGGACCAAAGCTACAGAACACAAACTATACAACCCCAATGTTTTATCCCTTTCAAATTTTAGTAATATGTTAGCGATTCGCAGAATACTAATAAAGAAGCACGTTTATGTAAGGGAGATTTCATACAGGGAATCCATCTAAAGGGAATTGGAAATTCGATCAAAGATGCCTTCTTTTAACTATTTTCTTAAAATCGATATAAACAGGAACAAATCATTGGTATAAAAGATCCAAATAGTTAAAAAGGTAACACTTATTAAACTTTCTTTTACCAAAATCAAATAAAACCCCACAATTATAAACACAGTAATAACAGATTTCAGAACAAAACCTTAGGGTCCGTGCGTTTAGTTGTTTGAAAGTTTTCTTAATTTTCTTTCTCTAGTTTCCTTGAGAACGTAGTAACTCTTCTTTCTCAAGGGAACCTTTTGAAAAAACTGGAGAACTCTAAATTCAAGTTCTCTAAATTTCAAAAACAATATATCAGTAAACCATGTCTTTACCCAAATTATCAAGAAAAGTTTTTTGTTTTCAGTAGAGAAATTTCAAAAAATACTCATTTTGAACAAGTTTTATGTTTCCTGTGTGTTTCTTAGAAAACTTTTCTGGGAAACTTCTCATTTTCCAACAACTAAACACGCCGTTAACACTATCTAATAAAGACACATTAATCCCTAAAATCTTCAAGCATATAATGGAACACAAACTGCATAATTTAAAAAAATAATAAAACCTTCACAAAGATGCAAAAACAATATATCAGTAAACCCAAATTATCAAGAAAAGTAGAAAACTATCAATTAATGGCACAACAATTGCAAACAGTAGATTCAAAACAATACCCCCAAGAAAAACATATATCATTAAAAACAATAACATCAAACCCTTAATTAAACATCAACCTTACTAAACAATTAAACATTAAATTTCAATCAATTAAAAGAATTAATTACCAGAAAATAAATACCAATTTTCGAATTACCTAATTTAATATCGCCGATGTTTTTGTTGTGAAACAATATAGATAAAAAATTTATCGATTTGCCGCTTATAACTGACTTAAAAATTATAATTAAAAAAATGAAAATAAGATGTTATGTGACGTGGCGTGATTTGATTGGAGGAAAAAGAATCACGTCCAGCTTGTGAGGTTACGTTAGATTCACGCATTTTTCGCTTTTAAATGTGGGCCCAACGCGGTGGGTTTTTATTTATTTATTTTGTGGCTTGTTTTAAAGGAAGTTGTTTTGGCCACGGAAAAGCAATGTGTTTTTGAGTGACTTGTAAATCTAGTCCTTTGACTATACTTCAACTACAAAAAATACACAATAACATTACTAATTCCGTTATGAGAGTTCAGATTAGACAATCACGTCTTTACCGAAGGAAAATAGACTACTTTCAGAAAGACCTCTGGCAATAATGTGAACTTGCAAACACAAAAGCGTGTATGGGTATAATCGTGTCAAGCCATGAAAAGCATGCGAGCATATAAACATATATAGATTATATTGATCAACAAGCATGCGGATTGTTTTTAATTGACATTTATCTGCGATATATTTACATCAGCTATATAAATCGACTAAAACTCAAGGTTCATGCACGTATTACAATTAACCATTTTAGCTATATAGACAACCAAATGTTGGTTTTGAAGTAACATATATGTGTTGCCTGGATTAGGGGATATTTAGGTTGTAAACGAACCGGACGAACATGGACGAATTGAAGCCTTATTCATGTTAGTTTGTTTACTTTTAACCGGAAAAATAGACGAACATGATCGCTTTAACGTAAGAATTTTCTTGTTCAGGTTCGTTTATTAAGAAACTAACGTTGTTCATGTTCGTTCAATAAGATATTAAACGAACATACATGAACGTAGACTAATAAACATAGAGTTAAAATATACATAATAATGTGTTTTTTAAGTGTTGTTTTTTTAATAAACCAATTTTAGAGTGTATAAAAAAGTATACGATATACCAACATAAACGAACATTAACGAATGCATATCGGACACTCACGAACATTATTTTTTGTTATTATTTTTTTTAGAATGGCAATTTTTTTCACACCTATACCCACCTATCTCACAAAATGCCTCCAGCGAGGTTTGAACCCACAACCACTAGGTTGGTGGGAAACTCACATACCACTATACCAAAGGCCTTGGATGCTCACGAATATAAATGAATGAGCAATACTTTTGTTTATGTCCGCTCATTTAATTAAACGAATGTAAATGATTGTTCATGCTCGTTCATATAATAAATAGGGGCAATTTCACATCTCTCCTCTTTTTAGTTAGAAATTTTATATATGCCCAAACATGCATTAAAACATTGTACATTATGCATTCAATACTTGCACTTTGGGTATATATGAAATTAATTATAAAAGTAGGGCGATATATGAAATTAATCCTAATAAATAAACGAATATAAACATTTTACCAAATGGTCCATAAAATATTCACTAAACATTCAATTCGTTTACAGCCTGTAAGATATTAAATTTGAATTTCTTTCAAAAACGAGAGAGTAAATGATTGCAGAATTAAAGATAAAAGATATGTCATCATCTACAAAAATACTAAAGGTATTAGGAAAACATTGCATACAAGGTAAACCTTAAGGACCATTCCTGCTATTCTTTCTAAATTTACAAATGGTTGCGTACATGCTTTTGGACTTTGGATAGAGGCAGTTTATCCGGACCTCCCTACAGGGAGTTTCCAATCATTGCACGTATCGGACGGTTGTATTGTGTGCATCACGGTGTTGTACTGTATTCTTCGCGGTTTATACAGTTGACCCATAGGGAGAGTCCCTATAACATGACCCATTTGGTAAGTTATTTTAGTTAAATTATGTAATGTTTTAACTTTTATATGTTCCTTTGTTTTGAAACTTTAAAAAAAAAAATGTGTGGGGCACGAGGGTGCCGTATAACTTGAGTGACGAGGAAGGGTGTTTTTTGGCTGAGATATGGAGTGAAAAGCTATCATTGCAGCACTATTTTGCTATAAACCGAGCCTATGGCTCGGGACCTCACCTTTTGGTCTTATTAGGGATACTCTCGGGATGTCTTACTAGGGCTAGATACTCTCCTATACCTACCTTGGTTTCCATTAGGTGGGGTTTACTTTTTGGGAGTAATGTTTCGGTACCAAACCCGAATATTCCCCATTTATAATTATTTTTTAACTATTGGCAATTCAATTTTATGCAATAACTTGAGTAATCGATAACACAATGAAAATAATTAAGCTCTAGCATTAAATAACAACAAGTTACACGGGCTCAAGTAATAATGGACGTGTTTCAAGTGAAAGCCAACAAACAACTTAGAAAGAGTTCGAAGGGCTATTATGAAACAATTGAAGTACAATGACTTCACTTAGTTATATGCTTTTAGTTAATAGCAATAGTTGCGCAGGTTCGAATCCGAGCCGGCCCCGGTTTTCATCCGGCCGTTACTCCAGCGAATTATACTCGTGTGGAGGCGGTACGGTTTCCGGGCAGACGCCGTTAAAAATCCCCACTACGCCAGCGTGGACCCGGTTAAGACAACATAGTCTGGGTATGTGAAAGATGAGGGCCTGCCGAGGTGGCGGGTGCGACTCTAATCCAAAAAATGAAAGTCACTGTTCAAAAAAAAAGTTAATAACAATGTTGTTACTTGTCAGCCACGTCTTTAGAAAACATATGTGATTACTTATGCTTTTTAATCCATTCTTCCTAAACTCATCCTTCCATCCTATTTCTTCTTTTTTTTTCTTTGTACGCCTTGTTCTTTTCTTAGATCAATGCGAATGGCGACCGAATACCCCCGACTGACCCTTATGTCGACTGCATCCCTCGACTAGCCCGACCTCACCTGACTGTGTCCCCCCTGAATTTGCATATACCGGTTGACTACACGACCGAAACAATTGCATCTCCTCCCCCATTTTTCTTGGTTGTCTTACCCATTAAAAAATCTGGAAAGAAAAAACACACATTTTGAACTATTAAAACCCCACTTATCTTCTCATTTTTTTTTTCATACTTTTCTTATTCATTCTATCAACTATTTACCAACTCAAAAATGTCTCAAAATACTCTCAAAACCAACCCATCAAAATACCGACGACAACAAAACGTTCCAATAACAACCAATCCCAAATTCATTTTACACGACCAATCACCACTGATTAATTTTTCATACCAATTAATGAATTCACAACCTATGTACCCACCTAATCCGTATTCGGCTTAATGGTATCACCAACAAGCACAAAATCAAATGTATCATCCACATATGGCATCACTACCGTATAACCAACCTTCTTAATCTTCTCCAATCTCGTCTTTTAATCTTGATGACGATCTCGAGCTGTTATAGGGAGCGCTTCTCAAGCTTCGGAAGGTCCATCCCCACCCGTTCGTTCCGACTCTCCTGTTTAGGAGGTGGCGCCCGTCAAAAGGAAGTATACAAAAAGGGCCACACAATCCAAGAAAAATGATAAAGATTTAAATGATCTATGGAGCCCTGAGGAAGAGATAGCTTTGTGTAAAGCTTGGGTAGATGTGTCCGAGAGTAGCGTTGAAGGAAATGCTAGAAAGGCTAAGGGGTTTTGGACGCAAGTAACTGAATACTTTGTAAATGAAATGAAGGAGGCGAAACTTTCATACGATGCCTACAATTGCAAATGAAAAACTAAGCTTCGTCCTAATGTTTCTCAATTTTCTGCGATTTACAATTCTGTGAAATCGAGGCCACAAAGTGGTGCAAATGAAGATTACTATATGGATTTAGCACATAAAGAGTATTGTGCTACTTACGGTTCAGCCTTCACACTAGTTGAGTGCTAGAAAATTTTGAAGGACCACTCCAAATGGCAAAAGGTAGAAATGCCAATTTTTTAAAAATCCAAATCAGGTGGTTCCAACAAATCGAGGACATCAGAAACCACCTCACATGGCACTTCGAACTCAACACATATTAGTTTGGATCTGAACGACGAAGCAGGTGATTCAGAGGATGTAGATGTTCACGAGCTTCGACCTGAGGGACGGGACAAGTCAAAGAAGATTGCATTTGCCTCCGTTGCTCGTTCCCAAGCATCAACCTCAGCTATTGTTGACCATGCTATTTATGACTCGTTGCTCAATGAATGATCAGATGTCACATCCCCATTATTTTCCCAAAGGCATGAATCTTCAGCTTCATATTTGAGAATAAAGGAGCAGGAATTGGAATTGGAAGAAAAGCGGCTTGCTCAACAACGAGAAATTGAAGCACAAAGGCTTACATATGAGAGATTGTAGCTAAGTATGCTAGAAATATCTAGTACGAAATATCTAGAATATAGATAAGTATGAACACTAGTACAAAACTGGGATTTTGTCACACATGCTGTTTTTTGAACGACCACACAGTAACTTTTTTATGTGACTAAATGTACCAGAATAAAATAAACAGCCACACTTGATCCGACTTGTGTGACCATTTCGGAATTACATCTGAGGCTACAGCCACACATTTGAATATTTTTGTGACTAGAGGTATCTGGTAAAACTTGTTTTGATTATTTAGTCACTTATAATTTGGGACGTGTGACAGATACAAATAAGTTTGAAACATTAGTCACACTATATATATACATATGTGACAAATATATGTCACACAATTGAACAGTGTGACCAAAATCCATATATGGTCACATGAAGTAATTGTGTATGTGGCTAAATCATATACTCAAGTTTGTCACACATTATTTAAAAGTGACTACTAGTTTTTGTTGAAAATTTAGCCACATATGAATTTGAAATGTGTGACAACTGAAAAGTAAGTTTGAAGCATTAGTCACGATATGCATTTAAAAGTGACAAATATATGTCACACACTTGAACAGTGTGACCAAATGTCATATACGGTCACACTAAACCATAGGCATACATGATTAAGTGTAACCAAAATTCGATGCATATGGTCACGTAAGTTAATATGTGTGTCTAAAGTTTAGTGTGTGTTTGCCTGCCAAATCCTAATGTGTATGGTCACATTTAATTGTAGCACAATCATGTGACTATAGGCTATACAATAGTCACACCATATCACAAATGTGTATCTAAATTATGTTTATGGCCACATTATAAGGGTATTATATGTGACCAATACATTCAAAATAGTCACATTGTGAAATATTCATGTGACTATTTTTTATTTTTTTAACAAAAACTTTGTCCTAAATGGTCCTAGTATGCAATAGTCAAAAATTTCAAAATCTCAATGTTTTGGCTCCATTGTAAGCATTTATGTTGTCTTTAATCCTATCTAGTTGTTCAATAACCACATTGTACCATATTATATCCTTTTTTTTCCTGCATTATATAATACCCCAGTTATCATCAACTCTTTATCATATCAATTGCTTTTCACCATGGATGCACAAAATGGTTGTCAAATGGTCTGCATTGACTGTTGGGTTGAAAGTGAAAACAAGGCTGGATTGACCTTTTTTGCAAGGCGTCCCCCTTATACGGATTTCAGGTGGTATGTTTGTCCAGTGTGCCTTGAAAGAAAGGGAACCCCATCTTATACTGGTAGAGGTGGTGTTACAAGGGAAAACACAACTACAACAGATAGTAGTGGATATGTAATTGGCTTACATATTAATGCATCTAAAGAGTTGGTGCTTACTTGAGAAGTGGTGATGAAGAAACTGAACCAACTGCAACTCAAACAGCAAGTGGAGTATGCCCAAGTCAAGCACCAACTGAGGAACCTGCTACTAAAAAACCAAGTGAAGAATTTGCAAGTCAAACACCTAATGAAGAACCTCCAACTCATAAACCAAGTGATTCACCTGCTAGTCAATTAACCAAGTGAATCACCTGCAAGAAATGCTATGTTGTCTTTCAATGTAAACTTAATTTAACTGATATGTTGTAATTAATATGTTATTAACAATGCAGTATGGTTACTACTTTTTTTTGTATGTGTTGACTTTATAAGTCAAACTGGGTTATTCCAAACACTCCACAATGTGTTTTTCAACTATACATGTTTATCTCATAAGCAATACTAACTATACATTCTAGCAGTCTTAACTCTAACTCTAGCAGTCTTAATTCTATTTCTTGTCCTTGGTCCTAGATACTTTTTCATCTTCTTGAGCAGTTGATATGCCATTTCATCATAAGTAAACTGAAGCTGGAGTCTTTTCTTCCCACACAACATCTGATCTAGAATGTCTTTGAAAAAATTTAAAGGGTAATCTTTTTCTACAAGCATGTAGATCACCAACTCATTTACAGTTAAAGCATGTACTCCACATCCTTGAAAAAGTTTCCATTCTTTAACAGTATTGTGCTTTAGTATTCTCCAACATTCATCCTCAGGATTTGGTTCAAACATTACCTTCAAGTAATTCCAGACTGCTCTATCATAAGCTTGTTCTGGTGTCTTATTACCAAATCTTTCTTTGAGTAATTTCCATAGAGCTATCATATCTTCTTTATCAAAATTATAAACCATTTGAAGAAAGCTTACAAACCTTCTAGAAGAACCATCATGCCTCTTAATATCATAATAAACTGTTTTTCCATGAGATCCAGACTTATAATCAACAATGGGTTGTTTAACACTTAAAGGTTCTGCATCCATGGCTTCTCCTTCAGGTTTTCCTACAGAGACAACTACAAGTTCAGTGTGAGCTTGCATTTGTTCTTTAGCAACAGCTTGCTTAGTTTGTTCTTATTCTCTGCTCTGTTCTTTCTCTGCTTTTTGCTCACTCGTCTTCTTTTTACTGCTTTTTCTTTCCAACTGTTCACCTGCTCTTTTTGAACTTGTTTTCTCTTCTTTCTTTTCTTCACTGCCCTTCACCACCTCAGCATTCAAGAAGCTTTCAGTTTTTCTCTTAGCAATTGCATATAATTCTTCAATTCTTTTATCATTCAAGAATTTCAAATTCTTTAGTTTTCAATTGTCCACATTCTTCAAATACTTGCACATGTAAGCTCTTCTTTGTGCTGGAGTGGGTGGCTTGTTCTTCTTAGCTGCATATCTTTGTTCTGCATAGAACTTCCTTTTTGAATCAATAATTTCTTTCAGCATCCTGGCTTTTTCATCTATTGAGTACTGATCTAGCTCTTCTTGATGTAGTTTCTTAGCAAGCTCACAATCAGCATCAACCTGAGCCCTTTCCTCATCCCATGCAGCAATTAACTCTGCATTTTTAGCATCTTTTTCTTCTTGTATTCTCTTTTGTTCTAAAATTCTCTGATTTTCTGCTTTATACTCTTGTGCTAATTTCTTAGCAACTTCAGCATCAAGTTGCACTTGCTCTTCTTTTGATAATGGTTTCTCCACAGGCTCTTCAGTAAGAATCCCTTTACCTTTGCCTTGTACCTATGGAGTTGATTGTTTAGCTTTTGGCTTTGATGATGGCTCTTGTATCACAACACCTTTGGTTACTGACTTTGATGTCTTCAGCTCAGCAAGTACACTAACAGTAGTTGTATAATCTGGTGTAGCAGTACTAGCTTTTGTACTACCAGCTGTAACTGGCTCACTAGCAGCAATAACTGGACAACTAGCAGCACAAATACCCTGATCAGTAGCACTATCAGTAGTTGTAACCTTGACCAAATAGCTATCAATCACCACTTGATTCCCTTGGTTATCAGCAACTACAAAATCCATTGGATCACTCTCTGCACCAATACTTTCACCCTCTTTAGCCTCCCCTGAAACTTTGCCTTCATTCCCCCCCCCCCCCCTGTTTGGGAGCATCCTTAGAAGCTTCATAAGATTTAACCTTGTGTTTGGTAATTCTTGATCCTTTGACTCCTTCTAAATACCTAACCCTTCTCTTCAAAGCCTTTATCTCCCTACCTTGAGCTTTGATGAGTCCACCTGAGCTTTGATGAGTCCATCTTGAGAAGCAGCTAGTTTTTGCAGATCAACAATTTGTGCAGACAGCTTGGTACAGGTATCCTTCAATTCATTCAAAAGTTGCATACTATCCTTACCACTTCGGCTTGTGTTACCTAGCCCGATAGGTGGATTATTAGAAAAGTTAAGTTCAGTCTCACCCCTAGGATGAACATCTGAACCCCCCCCCCCATTATTTCCATGTGACTGGGTCCTTCACCTGAATCAGTTCCATGTGGACCGGACTCATTAGAAGTTATCTTGGTTCGGGTCTTAATGATGTTACCACTGTCATGTGCTGCTGCTAAGCTAGACACAGTAGTGGCAGCCCTTGCCAACATGTCACTCTCCCCCCCCCCCCAATGACAGCCTCATCTGCAACAGTTGGTATAGAACCACTAGCCTGAGGTACCTCAGTGTCCTTGGTGTGAGTCCTACGTTTATAGGTCTTTTGTTGTTGTTTAGATGATGTAGCCAAAAGTGTGGGTGTGTGATGGGTACCAGCTCGGATTGCTGAACCTTCACCCATTTGGGTTTGGGCTAGTGCCACCATTATTGAAAACAAAGGTGTCACTGTCCCTGAAAATCTTTTCCATCCCTCCTCATATTAGCAAAAACCTTTTTGGTAAGGCAGGGAGTGGAATAAACTCTTTTGTGACTTTTCTTATTTTCAAATTGGTTGTCCAAAAAGAGTTGCAAAAACCTTGGATATAGAAAATATTTACCCGAAGAACTATCCAAGTTCTTAACCATACTATCAAAAATTAATTTTGAAAAATTAAATCTTTGAGTATTTTCAGCCAAACAAATTATAGCAGAAGCTAAATTACTGCTAAATTGGTCTTTGGACTTAGACGCACTAAGACAGTATGAATTAAGAATTTCCACTGGGGTGAAAAATTACCTTTATAAAACTTTAAAGCATCTGATTTTCTCTCATAGCCCATCAGTGAAAGTTAGAGCTGGCATAATAGGTCCGACACGACATGACACGAACACGATAAGACACGAACCTGTTAAGGCCAAACACGAACACGACACGATAACTAATCGTGTCAATTTTTCCAAACACGAACACGACACGAAATTTAACAGGTTACACGATAAGAAACCTGGTAAGAGACATGTTAAAAAAAACCATAAATTTAAACCAGCGAACCTGTTAAGGAACCTACTAAGAAACCTGCTAAGGAACATGTTAAAGACACGAAACCTGTTAAGACACGATAAGAAACCTGGTAAGAGACATGTTAACAGGTCTTATCGTGTCTTAATAGGTTCCTTAACAGGTTTCATTTAGTACATATGTATATTCGTGTCTTATCGTGTCTTAACAGGTCCGGACATGTTAAGACATGAATTTCATTCGTGTCTTAACATATCCGGACCTGTTAAGACACGAAATCTGTTAAGGCCAAACACGAAACCTGTTAAGACCAGGTCGTGTCGTGTCGTGTTAACAGGTCCGTGTCAGAAATTGCCAGCTCTAGTGAAAGTTTTTCAAAGATTGTAGTATTTGAAAGATTATCAACTCCGTTAGCATCATCTAAGAGAAGATCTCTTCGAATAGACGCCTCTGTAATGAGAATCCTCTGCCCATCTACAAGGGCATGGATTTGTATTTCCCCATTAATAGTTTTGACCTTAGCAGACGACCAAAACTGGATAATGTTAGAAGTATATATAGTAGGTTTTACTGTTAATGCAAACTTAATATAGCTTGCATCAAGGAAATCAATTATCTCAGCAAAATCTACAGACTCATTGGATTTTTCTAAAAAGGCAACATTATTATGAGGTTCGGTAAAAGTTAGGTTCGACATTATGATTTGATTTGGGGGTTTTGCAATATGACGATTAAAATTCGATTAGGCCGTGGAAGAGAGAGAGTAATGTGTGTGTGAATATGATTGTGTGCCGCAATTGGGGATTTATACCCTTTAAGTAAAAAGTGACACAAACGTACCCTGCACTCCCAAACAGTACTAACGTATACCCAGCAGTACAAAGTTTTACGCTAGCAGTACAATTTTTTGCCTAGCAGTACAAACTTTGTGCAAAAACTTTTTCTCAGCAGTATGAACTCAATTTTCTTTTAAAACCATACTGCACTCATACATTTGGAAGGGATTAAGTGTAAAGGAAGACACTTAATCAGTTTTGGTGATATTGTTGTTCTTGCATTACAACACAGTTTACTGTTTCAGTGTTAATAGTCTTCTAAGTATCCAAGAAACCAAACACCCCTTTAACATCAGGGGAAACACAGATATCATAAAATAATAATAATAACTTCATTCAAATATCATAAACTTGTATGAATATACATTAACATAGTCAAAATAAGATAATTATACAAAAGATACATTAAGAAATATATAAACTATACAAAAGATACATTAAGAAATATATAAACTATCTTCAATACTTTTGTAAACACCAACTATTTTCTCTCTTGTATCTTCTATTTCTTTTTTCCGATCATCTACTTTCTTCTGATGCTCCAAAATGATCTTTAAATCTTCCTTGTTCTTTTCTTCCAGCCTCTTTATACGCTTGTTGTAAAGATCTATCAATGTTTTTTCAGTTCCATATTTGCCAGAATGACATTTCTCCCAAATATCTTGGGATATGTCAAAAAATTTCTTTAACTTTTCAGGGATTGGAGGAGGAGAATCATCCCTTGGGCGTTTGGTTTTGTTTGAAACAGGAGTTGAAGAGGATTCAGCCATTGAAATTTGAAATATAATATCTAATGAAAATATCAAAGGAGTTGTATATGAACGGTTGATTATGAACGGTTTTCCAATCAATAGGTATAAATAGGCTGGAGAGGTATATGAACGGTTCCCAATACTTTAGGCGGGAAAAGGGACCATGGAAATGCGCCAAAAGTAAACTGATGGATAATATTGGTCCGATTTGGTTTGTGTTTGGTTTGGATTGACTAACATAGTTGATTTGGAATTGTGTTTGGTGTTGGATTGACTAATTGACTTGCTGATTATGGTTTGACTCGACAAAATGAAACCGAGGGAATGTTTGGAATGATTTGGGATCGGGTTCATTATTATTGACCCGAGAGAATAAATGTTTGACCGTGACTCGAAAGGAAATAGTAACTCATTTGGTTGCGACTTGATATTGACTCGACTTGGACAAAATAAAAGAAAGAAATAAAAACAATTGTTAAATTAAAAGCTGTAAAGATATTTGTTATTAAATTTGGTTAATAACGAAGTAAGGAAATTAGAAGTGTACATGAGACCATGGTTGTCAGGATCCCGATCCTGATCTTAGGATCTTACAATTTTACGATACTGCGAAGCAAAAATGATCCGGATCTTACAAAGGATCTTTAAAAGCTTAAGATCTTATAAGATCCCGATCTTTACCATAGGATCTTAAGATCTAATACGATCCGATCTTACTTTTCTCGAACCATAAGCTAAAAAAGTATGGAACGTATTTTGTAGAATTTTTAAAAAAACAACACGTTAATATTCTTAAAAATTTCATAATCATAATTTAAGACAACATTTCTATGAAATATTTACATAATTTGTGTTTATGATATATATTAATTTATAGATTTGTATAATATTACAAAAACTATTAACAAAATGACATTATAGTAGGATCTTAAGATCCCGATCCGATCTTACAATCTCGATCTTGCAAAGACGAAATCGATCCTAAGTAGGATCCCGATTTTAAAAACCTTGTGAGACATTTGGGATAAAAATGGAACACACGAGGGCTATTGGATTATTCGAGACATGCTACCCGTAGACTAACATATTTGGATTTATTGGACTATTCGTTTGGTTATTGTTTGAATTACGGATTGGTTTAGGGTTTAGGGTTTAGGGTTTAGGGTCTAGGGTTTACGGTTTGTATAAATACTCGTTATATTATAAATTACTCGGGAAATTGATTTTCAATAAAATCTTTTGACTTGGAAACGTTCGATAAATGAAAGAGTCATGGCGAAATTTTGTTATTTCCAAAGATTAATTTTGTCGTAAGTCCAAACTTGTTTTAAAGCATAAAACAAGTATATATACCTTGTACTAAAAAATGGGATTATGGGAAATACCGACGATTATCAATCGACTCATCTTATTTGATATGTTTTTTGTTAGTTATCTCTTTGACTTCTTTTCGTCATCTCGTCTCGACTCGAGTTATCGTCAATACTCTTCTCGACTATTCGGTTATTCGTTTTTTTTGGAGTGAGTACTCGTGAGCCCGTGTTCTCTACCGTTACACGAATGATGGTACCAAACCCTTTTAAAAGGCTAAAACGAGATTATTTTTGGAAATGAGAATGATTAACTTTTGAAAACTCTTGTGCATTTGATTTTTTTGGTGAATATCTTGCCGAGTACGTTGCGTTGCGATACATTGCGTTAAATCGTTTGATACGATATTCATTTTCTTTAACTTTTAAAAAATTTGAATATATTAGAGTATTTTATTTTGTTTTGTCGGTGGACGTGTGACTTAATCTTAATACCGCCAATTTTGTCCACATAATATTCAATTACGGATAACCGATACCCGCGGGGAAACCCGAAAAACCGATGGATAATATTAATCGGGTATCCGGTGGGATATTGGGGGGGGGAACGGGTATATTATAAACGGGTTCGGGTACAGGTACACTAAAACCCGGCTCGAACCCGAACCGTTGCCATCCCTAGTTACCGGCTATAGCCGGTTTTTCACCGCCACGTTAGCACCATTAGCCCTTTTTTTTTCTTCTTTTACAAATCTTGCCACGTCAGTTATAGTTAAATCAAACCACAAATTCAATAGTCAACTGGCAATTAATCCCTTTACCCGATCATTTGTAAACACACACAATAATCATTAAACCCTAATCAAAACACACATTCTTCTGGCAAACACAAACACGCAAACAATGAAATCCAAATAACAACAAAGATATGTTTTTTAATGTTTTCACATATCAGTTGATGATTGATTGTACAATAATTAGTATCAGGCTTTTGATCTATAAATGGTGATGTTAGTGGTTGTTATCGATTCTAATGTAAAATGGGGTTGTTTTGTATTTTATAATGGTTGTTATGCTATGTCTAATGTATGCTCTATTTTTTTTGTTTTTCATACTCTGATTTTCGTATGCATAATGGTTGTTATGCTATGTCTAATTAAGTGTTTTGTGTCTGAGTATTTTTTGTTGCCTGTTTGTGAGTACACTGAGAGGTCTAAATCAATGAGAGCTTTGGAATGTGCCTAGTTTGTGATTGGCCAGTAATGAGAGTACCTAGCAGACTTGTTTGTGCTTGGCCACCAATGAGAGGTCCAAATGCAGCCTATTAGAGTACACTGAGATGTCCATTGAGACTACAAATACAGGCTTTTGAACTGTTTGTGAGTACCCTGAGAGGTCCAATGTTTAAGAGTACACTGAGAGGTCCAATTGAGACTTCAATTGCAGCCTAGTTGGCCACCAATGAGACTTGAAATGCAGCCTAGTTTGTGCAACATTGCTTCATTGTTTGGGATACCAAAAAAGAGGACCAAATATGAGAACACAATGGATTCTTCTGCAATGGTAAACCATCAAAAGGTTTTTCTTTGATTGTGATATAGTTTAACATTTGAATCAATAAAACTGATCTAACAATTGTTATTTGTAGATGTCATACAAATTTCTTCTGATTCAAGCAGTTCAGAATCAAATGATGGTGCTCTCAACATCCTTCCTGGCCTCCTTGCTTGGTATTATCCAGAGAAACATTCTGATGCAAGTATTGATACTTGGGAAGTGGAACCTATCCAAGCCATTGAACCTCCATAGGAACTCCCATCTCAAGCTCCTATCCTGGCTCTCCCTGTGCAAGTTCAAATACCAGTTGAAAAGGCACACAAAAAGAAATTTACTCAGGATATTGTCTTGGGAATGCCGTGTAAGAAGAATCCTATAGGTTTTGGAGCACCTTCTAGCAGCCATGGGAAAGGCAAGAGGAAGATGGTTTAGGGGTTTAGGATATACATTAACAGCTTTTGTGTTTTGTAAATGGTATTTGGTTCAATTCTGACATTTAATTTGGATATTGATTTTCCTTATGTATGTACTATATTATGTTTTGAATATTCTCCTTTCTGTATTCCCCAGCAACTTGCTGGTTTTGGTTTTCAATATATGAATAAAAAGTCTTCAATGTTAAAAAAAAATGGTAGCAATTTGTGTTTTGTAAATGTAATTATTAAGGGTACAATAACTGGTAATTGTGTAAGTATTTTGGTTTGTTAAATGGTAGCAATTTGTGTTCTTGATGTGATGGTTGCACAGTTAGATGGTACATTTGCGATTAAGATAATGATATATAACATTTGAAGCCAAAATTTTGATTTATTCAAGTTTATGCTTTAATTAACAGGTTCAAAGGCAAATTTTTTGAATAATTCAATTGTTAATTTCAAATTAGAACTTGGAGCCAAAATTTTGATCCAAAATTTTTAAATCACCTAATTACAAGCAGTTACCAAGAATAACGATTCATATTCTTAATATACCCTCTTTTCTCTCCTAAAAGAAGACTGCAAAGAAAACACAAAAATAAATCTTCTATCACCAATACTCTCCAAGCCAGAATCATTTTATTTTACCCATTGTTGCTCAAGAGTCATGAAAATTCAACCCATTATTGATAATCATCTTTTGCTTCCTGCTGATATTGAACATGATGATAACAACTTAGAATATGAATCCGAAAAGTATTCTGATGATGAAGATCTAGATGCGCCTGGAACCAACCAACCAGATAGGATACTAGCTAAGAGGGGCATAACCAGGCTAAAAATGTTTCGCCTACGATATGGCCAACCTGGTGGAATAAAGCACAAGGTAACTGATGAAGCGAAAAGTGTACCGCTTTTAAGGGGTCATTTAAGCCCTAAATCGTATTTATTTGATCAAATATCGCCCTAAATCGTTCCTTTTGTCATTTTAGGTACTTTTGAGGAGAAATCTGGAAAAGGAGGCATTTTGGACGTTTTTGGAGCATAAAAGTGAAGAAAACGGCAAAGTCTCAAAAATCGGCTGAAAGTTACCTTTGACGGCGTCACATTTAACCCCAGACGGCGTCATGCCTTGGCAAGAAAAGGTGGACGTGAAATTTACTCATGATAAGCCAGTGAAAATACCATGTGAATTCTGACGGCGTCATGCTTTAACTTGATCAAGGGCGTCACGGCTTAAATCAAAGAGGGACGGCGTCACGTTCAAGGTTAGACGGCGTCAAGCCTTGATAAGCCAGAATGGATTTTTGAAGAGCTAAAGAGGGACGGCGTCGAGAAGGTCATCCGGGAACCCTAAAAGCGGCGAGGTGACGGCGTCACACTCCATAACGTGACGCCGTCAGATCCAAAAGTCTATATATAGTTTTCTAATTTTTTGTCATTAAAGAGAGCTTAGTGTGTGGAATTTTGGGAGAAAACCCTAAGACGATTTTAGCTTCTTTTTCAAGGCTTTTTGCCTTGAGATCTTCCATGTTACATTGAAGATAAGTTATCAATTAATCATTCAATATGTCTATGTGTTGTTTGATTTTATCTTATTCTTGTCTTTTGATTAACATGTTAGGCTAAATTTATCTTGTGTTTGCTTAGATCTAATGAAACCTAGCTATTGATTATTGGTTATTAGTGTGTTGTTAGTTGTATTGGATGATTGTTTATCTATGTTAGGCTTAAGAAAACTGGCTAACTTCCTATTCGGTAACTTGCTTGAACGTCTTAAGAAACATGAACCAAATGCGTACTAAAGGTTTTTATGGTTGTATTTAATGCACAAGCGAATTCTAGTGATCCCATGTTAGGAGCTTCCTAGCCGGCTCGACATAGGAGTGAAGTAGGAGCTTGTAGAGTTGGGGAAGTAAGTACGCCACCCCACGAATGGTATTAAGGAATACACCCGTCATCCACGCGACTAATACACACTAATTAACCGGTAAAAGATAGTTAGGGAGTAAGGAAATCTAAGTAAACACATTTCTCTACACATAAGTTTCTCACCAAATTTTCATTTTTGTTATTTATTTTATTTGCATTCGTAGTAATTTGGGTTAGTTGACTAGCAACTAATTCCGCCCACTCTTTCAAACCCGAGATTTTACTTGCTTTCATAAAAATTATAAAAACATAAAAAGAATCTTCCTCAACCCTTAGACCTAATTAGAGTAGCCTTTCATACCTAACGAACACTATTCCCTGTGGAGAACGATCAATCCCCCGTACTTACCACTACACTATACTACATCGGTCAGGTACACTGCCTGGTGGGGTTGTAAGCCTCTTGAGATCCCTCGAGAGGTAAAACCTGTTGTAAGGTTACAAAACCACGCATCAAGTTTTTGGCGCCGTTGCCGGGGAATAGTTATTGTTTAGGTTGAATTTTTATTTCTATTAGGTCTACTCACTAGATTCCTTTCTAGTGAGATTTTTATTTTATTTTTCTAGGTTTTCTTTAGTCTATCTATTTTCTTCGTTTCTTTGTTCGTAACCATTACCATCCGACATCATGGAAGATGGTAATATCCTTAACCCCCACAACCCACCACCACAACAACCACCACCACCTCCTAGAGCCCGTACTTTAGGAGAGTATTCCCGTCCTAGCCACCATGGCTATCGAAACACCATTGAGCTCACTCAAGGAGCCAATATCACACCCTTGCGATCCGACACCATCCGGTTGGTGCAAAGCGGATGCGCATTCCATGGACTTCGTTCTGAAGATCCTAATCAACATCTCAAGGACTTTCTCAAAATCGTTGATTCTATAGACCTTGATGTTGCCACTCGAGAGACGACCCGATTGCGTCTCTTCCAATTCTCTTTGCGGGACCAAGCTAGTCAGTGGCTAGAACGTCAACCCGCAGGATCCATTACCTCTTGGGATGATCTCACTACTCGTTTCCTTACTCAGTTTTTCCCACTGGGAAGAACTACCAAGCTAAGGAATGATATCTTGATGTTCCAACAACGTCAAGGCGAAACCCTATACGAGGCATGGACTCGATTCAAGGACTTACTCCAAAAAGTCCCCCACCATGGCATAGAACTTTGGCTCCAAGTCCAAATCTTCTATGACCATATCAATCTCTCCACGAGGCAAACCATTGACCAATCGGCCGGTGGCAAGCTACGTGATCTAAGTGCGGAACAATCATGGGCTCTCCTAGAGGATCTTGCTCTTTATGACAACGAAAGTTGGAGTGATCCCCGTGATTTGAATAAAACTGTCAAGGCAATATCTTTGCCTTCGAACAATTCAAGCACTTCCGACCGTAGGATCATAGAACTTGAAGACCAAGTCAAGTTTCTCATGAAATCCTACGAGGCTCCTAAACCTTCAAGCCAAGTGAACAAAATCACTTCTTCATGTGAGTTATGTAGTGGTCCCCACGACACTCGTGATTGCATGGAACTCCCCGAACAAGCTTTTGTGGACTACGCATCCTCGCGTACCGACGGAGCGGGAGACAAGTGGTACACTTTCAAACCCGAGCCAAACCATTACGGTGATTCATACAACACCTCATGGAAAAATCACCCGAACCTTAGGTGGAAACAAAACCAAAACACGCAACAAACCAATTCTTCCAACCCACCTAATCGTTTCCAATCAAGCGGTTCCAACTCGAACCGTACTTTCAACAACAATCTTTCCGGCAATGGTAGTACCGATAACATTGAAGGATTGATGTCTCAATTTATGGCATCTCAAGAAGCTCGTTTAGCCAAGTTTGAAGCCGATTTCAAACAAAAACAAAGCGAGATGACCAATAAGATTGACACCTTTTTGAAAGCCCTCAATGACCGAGAAATGGGAGCACTCCCTAGTAACACGGTCAAGAACCCGAAACTAAACGTCAACGCTATTTCATCGGTTTCGTCCCCTAGTTCTTGTCCACAGTATTATTCGGTCAATTCCATGAGCACGTGTTTCAAACAAACCCAAGTCGTTCCAAATGACCAAGAAGTTATGACATCCAAATTGGTCAACAACATAGTTGAAACACCTCCCACTCAAAACCTTGACGAAGAATTCAAGGAGCTCCACCTTGAAAGTCCGGTTGTTGATGTGTTGGATGAGAAGAAGCTCAAGTTAGGTGAAAAAGGGACCGCCTTCGTTCAAAACAAACTACCTAAGAAGTTAGATGACCCGGGCTTATTCGTTCTACCTTGCAAGATCGGTAATTCGGAGGCTTATGACACATTAGCCGATCTTGGATCAAGCCTTAACCTACTTCCGTTACCTCTCTACACCTCTCTAAAACTTGGAAAACTTGAAGAAACCGAGGTGATAATAGGCTTAGCGGATGGAAGTGTTGCTTACCCGGTTGGAGTAGTTAAGGACGTGTTAGTGCACATTGGAAAACTAACCATTTTAGCCGATTTCCACGTCCTTGATATGGTTAGCGACCCTACATGCCCCTTGTTGATAGGTAGAGGATTTTTGGCGACCGCTAGTGCTATGATTGATTGTAAGGAATCCAAGATAGCGGTAGGAGAAGGAGATACTTGGTCAGTCTATGATGTAAAGAAACATGCATATGATACTAGTGATGAACCGACACCCCATTGGTTAGAGTTGAATAGGAGACCATCTAGATATGGACCTTGGATAGATAGAGGCTTCATAGGACCCCAACGCCCATTTTACCTAGAAGAGGACTTTGTGAACCAAACACATACGGTAGAACAACTCTTGGCTAGGGACACCGAATTGGATCCATTTGAAGACCCTCTAGTTTTTAGAAGGATGATTGATTTCCTAGGAGTTTTGCCAATTAACCTAGGAATGAATAAGTGGACTTGTGAGGAAGATGATCACAAGTGGGATTGGGACAAACCACCCAAAGATGGAGATGGGTCATGGCATATCAAGATGACATTGTATGACCCGGATGGAGAGAAGTTTGAAAAGATATATCGTACTAAGCGGACCAATAGGAAACTTCAATCCAAGCTTAACCCTAAAGACGTCCTCGATGACGAGCTTACTTACATAGGGTAGCGTGACTTTGAGTCTAGCTACAAGACTCGTTAATAAAGAAAAGCGCTTCTTGGGAGGCAACCCAAGCTTTATTTTATTTGCTTTGTGTGTTTATTTGTTTGTTTGTTTGTTTTTATTTGTTTCCGTATGCGTGTTTAATTTTTATCATTATTGATTCATGTTCAAAATTAAATTGTGAAAATGCTTTATTTTGTTTTTAACTTCGTCTTAACTACATATAAAGGTATTTTGCAAAAGATAAGTGTAAGGGAAATCTAAATCGGTTTATTAGAACACAAATGAACATGAATCGTAATAATAATAAATTAGCATACATATTAGTATTTGTTTGAGTCAAATGCTTGTATCGAGTCATAATGATGTTTTGCAGGATTTCCAGGAAGTAAGGTAAAGGTTTTTCCAGAAATTTTCCGGAAACTTAAAATGATAATTTTTGTCAGGTCATTTATGACGGCGTCAGGGTTTATAACCTGACGGCGTCAGATTTAATTTTCAGAAATTTTTGAAAGTTTTGTTTTTTAAAAAAAAGTTTTTATTAAAATCTCCAACTTATAATCTCCAGGAATCTGCAAAGTTATCATTCCACAAGCATTATATCCTTATATATAGATTTTATCCCGCCGATGTTATGCAGGTTTTCGTGTTTGTTTTCTCAGGTTTAACAGGTTATTTTGGACAAGGAAATGTTTTGAATCAAGCTTGTGGCGATGCATTAGTCATGGAGCTTCTACATTACTTTGGAGGAAGATCTAACCGTGTAATTTCATTATCCACCGAGCGAATCAGGGGAGTATTTGATTTCATTCTTTTACCTTATTTACTTTTACATCTTGTTATTTGAACATTGGGGACAATGTTCATCTTAAGTGTAAGGGGGGGGGGGTAAAAGTACGATTTTAGAGAATACAATTGCGCTTGATTTTTGTTTGTTTAATAGTAGATGTGTAATAAAACTGAGATAAATACCTGTTAGGGCAATTTTAGTGCCAAATTTAAAATTTTTTACAACATATAGGAGTGAAACTTTGATCTTAATGAGCGTCTCACGGATAGGAGTTATATGACTAGCACAAAAACCGTACCACTAAAAAAATTTTCCACCCCCAAATATGTGAGGTTCGCCCCTAAAATTGGTAGGAAAAGCATTTATGCTATGATGTGTGTACCGGTAGCACTTAGATTCTAGAACTTGCGTTAGGACCATTCCGAGGCCACAAGTGAGACTACATTCGTGTAGTTAGATTTACTACATGATAAGAGGCATTAGGATTAACCCATTGTTTTACACCTGTGTTTTTGTTATAATTACTTTGGCTACATTAGTCAAGTAATTCTCCCACACCCTTTGCGTTGTACTCATTCTTAGTACACGATACCCCTAGTACACCCCTCAGAGCCTATCTTTTCGTTTCGACCTTTAAGCATTTTACTTAAAGGAAGAATTTGTTACACCCCACTAAAATGTACACCCAAATCGCCTTAGCCTACCTTGTATGCACTCATTTTTAGTGCATTATTGTTACAACATTTGTTTAAACCCAAGTTAATTATCTAGTTGATTACATGGTTGCTAAGTCGAGTCATATCCTTGTACATATTGTTTTGGGACGATTGGGACTCATGGGTAAAGTACTAGTGTAATGGAGTAATGGGGAAGAACATCATTTATTACCCCCATATGTGCTAAATGTTTTAAAAGTACTCCAAGTTTTTCAATTATCTTAATTCGAGTCATTAGATTAGTATTTGTAAAGTTATGTAAAAGTTCAAGTGTAAGGGGAATGCAATGCCCCTATGATGTATTATTTTGGATGGTAGGGCAAGAGTGTATGGAAAAAAAATAATAAAAAAAAAAAAAATCAAGAAAAATACAAAAAAATGAGAAAATGAAAAAATAGAAAAAAAACATACGGACTACCATCCCGTTTCATTTTACGTTTGTTTTATGTTTGTTTTTGTTTTTGTTATTTCGTTTCTAGCTTAAGATCGAGTCTAGTCTTGGCTTAGCAACATTGTATAGTACATGTAATTGATCAAGATCTTTAACTAGCCACCAGTAAAATATCCCTTATCCAACAAAACCGTGTTTTCCTTTTCCCTACACCTAACGTTATAACCCATTTAAAAGCCCTCTTTGATAGTTTATCTTTGGTGCTTACGCCTAGTGGAGGAGGTTTTCGATCCTTTCCCAAGCCTATGGTAATCTATTTGCTATGACAGGTAGTGAGAGATATTATCCGTTTTCATTTATGAGATTTATTTTGATGACACTTGAGAGATGTGAGTATCTAAACACTACTTGTGAGGTGCTAGTATGTAATCTCCGTGCTTATTATGATTGAAGTGGAACGATTATTTGTTGTAATTACTTTTATGTTTGCATTAAATGACCCCTAACTTGTATTTTGATTAGAATAAAAGCGCATTTGCTTGAGGACAAGCAAATCTCAAGTGTAAGGGTATTTGATGAAGCGAAAAGTGTACCGCTTTTAAGGGGTCATTTAAGCCCTAAATCGTATTTATTTGATCAAATATCGCCCTAAATCGTTCCTTTTGTCATTTTAGGTACTTTTGAGGAGAAATCTGGAAAAGGAGGCATTTTGGACGTTTTTGGAGCATAAAAGTGAAGAAAACGGCAAAGTCTCAAAAATCGGCTGAAAGTTACCTTTGACGGCGTCACATTTAACCCCAGACGGCGTCATGCCTTGGCAAGAAAAGGTGGACGTGAAATTTACTCATGATAAGCCAGTGAAAATACCATGTGAATTCTGACGGCGTCATGCTTTAACTTGATCAAGGGCGTCACGGCTTAAATCAAAGAGGGACGGCGTCACGTTCAAGGTTAGACGGCGTCAAGCCTTGATAAGCCAGAATGGATTTTTGAAGAGCTAAAGAGGGACGGCGTCGAGAAGGTCATCCGGGAACCCTAAAAGCGGCGAGGTGACGGCGTCACACTCCATAACGTGACGCCGTCAGATCCAAAAGTCTATATATAGTTTTCTAATTTTTTGTCATTAAAGAGAGCTTAGTGTGTGGAATTTTGGGAGAAAACCCTAAGACGATTTTAGCTTCTTTTTCAAGGCTTTTTGCCTTGAGATCTTCCATGTTACATTGAAGATAAGTTATCAATTAATCATTCAATATGTCTATGTGTTGTTTGATTTTATCTTATTCTTGTCTTTTGATTAACATGTTAGGCTAAATTTATCTTGTGTTTGCTTAGATCTAATGAAACCTAGCTATTGATTATTGGTTATTAGTGTGTTGTTAGTTGTATTGGATGATTGTTTATCTATGTTAGGCTTAAGAAAACTGGCTAACTTCCTATTCGGTAACTTGCTTGAACGTCTTAAGAAACATGAACCAAATGCGTACTAAAGGTTTTTATGGTTGTATTTAATGCACAAGCGAATTCTAGTGATCCCATGTTAGGAGCTTCCTAGCCGGCTCGACATAGGAGTGAAGTAGGAGCTTGTAGAGTTGGGGAAGTAAGTACGCCACCCCACGAATGGTATTAAGGAATACACCCGTCATCCACGCGACTAATACACACTAATTAACCGGTAAAAGATAGTTAGGGAGTAAGGAAATCTAAGTAAACACATTTCTCTACACATAAGTTTCTCACCAAATTTTCATTTTTGTTATTTATTTTATTTGCATTCGTAGTAATTTGGGTTAGTTGACTAGCAACTAATTCCGCCCACTCTTTCAAACCCGAGATTTTACTTGCTTTCATAAAAATTATAAAAACATAAAAAGAATCTTCCTCAACCCTTAGACCTAATTAGAGTAGCCTTTCATACCTAACGAACACTATTCCCTGTGGAGAACGATCAATCCCCCGTACTTACCACTACACTATACTACATCGGTCAGGTACACTGCCTGGTGGGGTTGTAAGCCTCTTGAGATCCCTCGAGAGGTAAAACCTGTTGTAAGGTTACAAAACCACGCATCAGTAACCTTCGATGCATTGAATAGGGTATCAGGGGAACACAGAGCACTGTTTTCAAGTTTTTTAGGAGATCTGATTCGTGAGCACATAGGTTTGAAGATTCTTTCCTGGAAGAAAGTGAATAGAGAATCAAGAGATAAACTATGGGCTGAAATCACGGTACATATATACTATTTTGTAACCCAGTACTACATAAGTTTATCTATGCAGTTACATTATGTGCAACTAATTAACAACATTATGTTAATTTTTGCAGCGATATTTTGATGTTGACGTGACATTCAGAAAATTGATAATGACTCGTCTTGGTCAACTGCTAAGGAATTTCATAATGAAACTCAGAGAAAAATACATTTTGGCCAACCTAAATACACCTTCGAAACTGAATGAGGTCCCGGCCAAGTATAGTGCATTTGTGACATCAGAAGACTGGGTCGAGTTTGTAAACTACACGGCCACCGATGCATACAAGGTTTTAATTAGTCATCTTTATTTAAGTCTATATGTCATTTCATAATTTTCAGTTTGCAGCATTACCGCATCTAAACGCCTTATGATTTTGTGTTTTTAGGAGAAATCTGATAAAGCTAAGATGGCGCGTTCCAAAAATATTTATTAGCATAAAATGGGACGAGCTAGATATGTTTATGTCAAAGAAAAAATGGTAAGATTACATAATGTTTGTTTTACAAATTGAGAGACGATTAGTGTGAGAAATGAATCTGTTTACATCGCACAATTTGCATATTTGCATTTAATACCCTCATATTTTCGATTATCTTGGTTTAAATGTACATGTGTATGCATCCTCATATTTTTGTTTATCTTGGTTTAACTTTACATGTGTATGCATTTGATGTTTATTAGATCGAAAATAAAGAGATTGCAGCAGATGAAGAACCCCCACGTGATGTAATGTGGTTGAAAGGAAGGGTAAACAAAGACGGCGAATATCCAGATGATGAGATTAGATCAGTGGGAGATAAACTTGTAAGTTTGACTGCAAATTCTATTATTATGCTTATATACTAGCAGCATTAACTGTGTACTAGCATAGTATAACTTGTATACCAGCAGTATTAACTGCGTACTAACAGCAGTAACTGTGTACTAGCAGTAGTAAACACTTGGCATATTTTTCATTGAAGTTCATGAGCAGCATTGACACAAATATGAGCAGCAGTTACTCTAACAACATCAAGAAGACTTTTAATCCCAACATTTCCTATATTTTTTGTGCAGAAAGAAGCTGATGACCAGATCAAGGAAGGAACCTTGAGTCTTGATAATGACACTGATGCCATGACATTTGTGTTTGGTAAGGAAAAGGGCGGTTATGCAAGAGGAGTGGGAAGTGGAGTTACATACAAGAATTATTTTGGTCTTCCTCGAAGAAAACAAGAAACCGATGAAAGACTTGAGTTACTTCAAACTCAACTTGATAATGAGAGACGCGAGCGTCAAGAAAAATATTTATTGGTCAAGAAATTGTCCACCGAGATGACCGAAAAAGATGTGCTGGTCAAGACATTGTCCAATGAGATGAAAGAAACAAAGGGAATGCTTACTCTACTGATGGCACAGTTGAGTCAACAAGGGGTGCAGTTAAATTTGGCATCTCAATTGCCAGTAGCCTCAGATGTAAGCCATTTTTTATGTTGTTAACAATTTCATTTTCTAATGCTAACACCACTGATGCTAATAATAGCAGGCATTGAACATAAACTGATGAGTCAATGTATTTCTTAATTTATATTGCAGGTGACTCCAATGGCCATTGACAATATAGATAGCAGCGCTAATGAGGTGGACGACACTCAGCCAAGTGATGTTGTAAGTGCTAAAGATGCGAGAATTCAGGAGAAGTCTAATGGCCTTGTAACTTCGGAAAATGTAACGGAAACAATGGTAAGTAATAAAACATCCCCCTTTGATTTTTGAATTTTACATCATGACTAATGTACCGTGTTTTATATATACATATAGGAATCTGCTAAAACTGTCAGACCTAACAAAATGCCTAAATCACGATGAAACAGGTCTACAGATTCCCAATCGCAAAGAAATGTGTCTCCAACACAAGGAGTACCAACAGTATGTATTTCAACATGTTTCTTGTTATTCTTTTGTTTAAATATTGTAACGTGTTTTATATATACATATAGGAACCTGCTAAAACTGTTGGACCTAAGAAAACGCCTAAGTCACGACAAAACGGGTCTCCAGATTCCCAATCGCAACAAAATGTGTCTCCAACACAAGCACTGCCAACAGTATGTATTTCAACATGTTTCTTGTTATTCTTTTGTTTAAATAATTTCTGATATGTACATGCAAAAATTCTTTTTTTTAGACATTTAAGTGCAAACTGTGGCACTTAAAGAAATCAAATATCGTTGCTTTGGGTACCGTATACAAGTCTCATGGAAAGCAAATGCTGCATAACCAACCACTCCTAAATGATTGCTACAGAGTGTCAATTGATTCATCGTTAGTGGATGCAGCATGCATACCGGACGTAGCAAATAATGGGTTTAAAACAGTTAAGGAAGGCGTAGGTGGTTTCGTTGCATAGCCAAAGGATCAAGTTATTGTTGAAGAGGTGGTACATACATGTATTTTTTCAACCTACATATATATAATTCTTCATATTTAATTCAATGTTTGATACAAGCGTCTTTTGTTTACTACAAGTTACACCAACAAACCCTGTGACTAAATGTGGACCAACAGTACCATCGAAGCGCAAATATGTATCTATTAAAGACATAAAGCAACTGCAAGCTAAGCCTAGGAAGAGTCAAAAGTCTTTAAATTATGGTACTTGAGAATTTGATTATGTACGACATTACAATTGTATATTCTGTTCAGTTATATACATTCGAGTTTAATTCAATTTGAAATTTCTTTTTGTTTTTAATTCTGTTATATATATATATATAATATATATATATATATATATATATATATATATATATATATATATATATATATATATATACTCATTCCAGCAGCACTAGCATAGTACTAGCAGTAGTAACTCTGCTTCATCAGGACTAACTTAGTACTAGCAGTAGCAACTCTGCTCCAACAGTACTAACTTAGTAATAGCAGTAGTAATCCTGTGACTAAAAGATGCACTCACATAATATGGTCACGCTTATCAACATTATTGGTCACTCTTTGTTTAATTCGATGTGTGACTAAATATTACAAAATGTCACAGAAACTAAAAATTCATGTGACCATTGGATGAACAATAGTCACGCAAAATACACATTTCTTCACTTTAAACAGCGTATGGTCACACTTATTAACACTTTTGGCCACTTTATGCTTAATTGTATGTGACTAAATATCCAAAAAAAACATGCTTTGTGTGACTAAACATTACAAAAGGCCACACAAACATAAAATTCAAGTGGCCATTGGATGATCAATAGTCACACAAAATACACATTTCTTCACTTTAAACAGCATATGGTCACACTTATTAACACTTTTGGCCACTTTTTGCTTAATTTTATGTGACTAAATACCCAAAACAAACATGCTTTGTGTGACTAAATATTACAAAAGGCCACACAAACATAAAATTCAAGTGGCCATTGGATGAACAATAGTCACACAAAATACACATTTCTTCATTTTAAACAGCATATGGTCACACTTATTAACACTTTTGGCCACTTTCTGCTTTTTTGTATGTGATTAAATACCCAAAACAAACATGCTTTGTGTGACTAAATATTACAAAAGGCCACACAAACATAACATTCATGTGGCCATTGGATGATCAATAGTCACACAAAATACACATTTCTTCATTTTAAATAGCATATGGTCACACTTATTAACACTTTTGGCCACTTTTTGCTTAATTGTATGTGACTAAATACCCAAAACAAACATGCTTTGTGTGACTAAATATTACAAAAGGCCACACAAACATAAAATTCAAGTAGCCATTGGATGAACAATAGTCACACAAAATATACATTTCTTCACTTTAAACAGCATATGGTCACACTTATTAACACTTTTGGCCACTATTTTTTAAATTGTACGAGGCATGCAGAACCCGTGCTACGCACAGGCTTTTAATCTAATTGTTAATTGCGCGTATTGTTTTTGTGTATTGTCGAGTGAATTTGTATTTTTAGTTTAGTATGTTGTATGAAACATTTTTATTTTGCATTAGCTTTTTGTACTCTATGCAATCTTGACGCCTCCACATTCAATTAGAGGGGACAATCTTATAGTATTATAGATAGATATCATTGAAGGCATGTAATAAGTGAAGCAAAAATAGAGCCTCTTCATATTTTTTTGACATTTTTTTCAATAAATTAGACACAAAAAATGGAGCCTCTTCATATTTATGTAATAAATTCCGAGCATTAGCTATCTTGTACTCTATGTAATCTTGACGCCTCCGCATTCAATTAGAGGGGACAATCTTATAGTATTATAGATAGATAGATATGTGATCAATTCTGGCAACCCTTGCACTTCCATCTCGATGTTCACTTGTTAAAAGAGATAATAGTTCCCTAAAAACTTACATACTAAATACATATAATCTACAAATATTACATGATTTATTTCTAATATGTCACATCAAATATTGCATTACTTGAGAAATGGTTTCGTCATTAGAATTTTTTGTTTCGTACAATGCTATTCATTTGCCTTTTACTTCGAATAATAAAACATGTTTAACTAAAAATAAATTTCATTAATGAAAAACACATTACATAAAATTAAAAAATAAAAGTACATTAGGGTCTAACAATGTAAATACATCAAGGATGTCAAATGGACACAAAAGATGGACAATCTGGGCACAAAAGATTTTGATGTAGATACATTCTTAGATACTCGTATTGCATTTTACATGCATGGCATACAGTCCAAAATGTCTTCTTATTTGTGATTGTGGGAGGCGTAGTGCTAGTGGTGCCTCTATCCTTTGGAGTAGTACTTGTAACTTTATTTCGAGTGGTTGTAGTTTTAGTGAAATTGTAGAAACCATTTTGGCCCGGTGAAGCACCGTTTTGAGCCGTATTTCTCCGATCATCATACGCCAATCTTTTACTTTTATCAGACAGTTGACCCCATGCTTCTAATATATATTTGAATGCCCCATCTGCCCCTACAGACTTGTTTTTATCAGGATGAAGAGATAAAGCTAGTTTTGGGTAATTTTTCCTCACGGTTTCATCATCGGTTGATGGGTTCACACCAAGAATTACGTAAAAATCTGATATTAGGAAAGATGAAAATTTTCGAGTTTTAGAATAGGAGAAGTTTAAGTTTATAGACTATTACTTTTATATGTAATTTAACCTTTTTGTCTACCAAATTATTTAGTTTGCTAGTTTCCAAAATATATTGAAAGAAGCATTTGATAGACATCCGGTTTCTTGGAGTGTTTTATAAAATTTTCATTAAAAATATTATGTGGTGAGCAAGTTTTTGTGAGAATATAATCTCGTACCATCAACATATTAATAGTAATATAAGAAGAATACATATGTACCTTAATCAAGATATGTCTTTTTTCATATGAATTGCCACATCCAAAGTTTTCAAATTTTCGTTGTTGACGGCATAAATGTTGACCCCACGATCCATTTCCATTTCATCTATTTCGAATCAGTAATATCTAAGGATCCAATGTTGGGATCTGCCTCTAATAAAGCTTCTATTGTTGCTTCTTCTATATCATAATAAACAACATAATGGAATGGCGACCACCCATTATGTATTCAGGTTTAGTGTGTACTTGAGCTTGACATGCATGTAATTGTGTTATGTGTCAAACATTGAAGTAATACATGTAACCTACAGGAAAAATACATTACCTTTGGTTGATGGTAGTAATGATAATGTTGTATAACCTGCACAAGAAAAAAAATTGATAGTAGTATTGATAATGCTGTATAACCTGCACATGAAAATTAAATCATGAATGAAGATTTGAACTTTTGAAAATCAATAATGAAGATTCGAACTTTTGTGTTTGTGCATGTGATTTTGGCCGGTTTATATAGGCATGAATTAGGTCAAATCATAAATTATTCTTGCAACTCTTGCACTTCATCTAACCAACTTTTAATTATATACTAAATATCATTGAAGGCATGTAATAAGTGAAGCAAAAATAGAGTCTCTTCATATTTTTTGGACATTTTTTTCAATAAATTAGACACAAAAAATGGAGCCTCTTCATATTTCTGTAATAAATTCCGAAGCATTAGGTTGTTGTACTCTATGCAATCTTGACGCCTCCACAATAAATTAGAGGGCCTAATCTTATAGTATTATAGATGTGACTAACTCCAAAAAAACAACACACGCTGAGTGACTAAATCATCACAAATGTTACATTTATTATATATTCATGTGGCCATAGGACGGGAAATAGTCACACAAAATACACATTTACTTGAATAAATCATCTCAAATGACACATATATTATATATTTATGTGGCCAAAGGACGAACAATAGTTACTCTCAAAAAATATTTGTGTGACTATAAAGTGTTTACGGTCACTGATACTGATTAATCCAACAAAACTTGTGCCTAATTTGTCACACATATTCGGGTTTTGGTCACTCTTTTTTAATGAAAACGGTCACAAACTAAACAACGTCACCATATGCCACCTACGGTGGCGCGACCTTTGGTGACACACAAAAAAAAATGTGTGTGACTATATGCATATCGTCACACATTTTTGGTGTGACAAAATCCCATATCTATACCAGTGGAAGTCAGAATTATCTAGAGATCCATGGAAGTATCTCGGTTCTAGAATCTTTCATTGACTAGTATAAATATGTGATGGATGTAATCATTTGTAATGAAGCAAAGCTTAAGCAATCAATAACATTTTAAACTTTCTTATAAGTGTTCCTCTCTTCATAAGCCTAAAAGGCTCTCGTGTTTTCCAACAGTCCTAACCCTGGTCCAAGTTCAACTATGAGTCTGCGAAAGCAATCTGCTGGTCCAACTCTTGATGATCATGAGCCTGAGGTGCTTCTTGGTCCAACTCTTGATGATCATCAGCCTGAGGTGCTTCCCTTCTGTTATCAGCATCACCACCGGCTAAGCACACATGGTGCCGTAGATAAGTGACTTCAAAGGGGGCTACAAAGGGTCCTTGAACGTCAAGTAGTTCTACATGTTTTCTAGCCAAACATCCGTTGTTGGCACATTTGTAGTATTCCCTGCAAAACATTTAATGTTACTTTTATGATTACATGTCAAGACGGGACATTTAAAAGTGATCCTAAGAAAGATAAAACATGATCTGAAAAATCACTCATTGGGTTTTATTGCATAACCTATACATTCTTTTAAAAAGCCCGAAACCCAACATGTATAAAACTGAAACTAAAACTCTTTTGTAACCTAACAACTGAACTTGTTGTTTGGGTTTGTTTTCATAGAAAAACCAAACAAAAACATGCTCAAAAACACAACTTTTTGAATACAATCAAAACAAAACCACATCTGTTAAAAGAAAAACAAAGTACCCAAGAACCAAACCGCAAAACACCAAAGTCAAACTGTTTGTAACCGAAAACCCATCTACTAGTTTAAAACCCCCAAAACCAAACTTTTTGTTTCTGTTTGTTTTTATACAAAACCGACCCAAAGAGACAGATACTCACCCCAGATACATTTATATATTGAACATTGATCTTATACCCCAAAATCACAACAACAAAAAAATAGAAAAAGAAAAAGAAAAAGAAGAAACAATATTTCCTTTATGATCTTTGTAGGGGATAAACAGAAAAAACGAACACAACCGGATATTATTTGAATCTCTGAAAGGCGTGTGAACACTTTCAGATCGAATCAATAAGGTGGTTCTCCCGAATTATTCAATCGGATACAATTCAGAGATTGAGAACGTTTTGAATATTTTTGTTTAAGATTGATGAACCAGAGAGCATTAATGACCAAAGAACAAACGTATAAAAATATGAAACCGGGATCAGGGCACTAATAACCACCTTTTGGGCAGTTTTTTCAAGGTTTCAAAGTTGTCAAAATTAGTCCCTTAATTTTTGAAAATTTAATTTTCTGATGAACTTTTAACGTAACAACTTAGTGGAAATAAAAAATTTCCAAGCTGACCTGGCAGCTCGACACATGTTTTAGGAGAAATTACGGGATTTGAACAGGTGTCACACCCCAAAAATGGCGCGGCGGAATGGCATTTACGGGGTATGACCTCATAGACAAGAACACAAGGTGTCACCATAGAGAAATACTAAATGTATAACATACGACAGATGATAGTTGCAAACTCCCACAAACGGGATAAGTACAAGATCCAAATTAAACATAAGTCTCAAAGTTAAACAACGTCACTAGGGAATATCAAATGCAACTCCACGAGATATAACCCGGGAGGGTCTTGTCTTAAGTCTTGCTAAGCCAGTCAATACTAAACCTTCTAAGCAGCTTCAATAACACCTGAAAATGGTACTAGAAAACGTCAACATAAAGTTGGTGAGCTCGTAGGTTTAGATGTTAAACCACGAAGCTGTGAATAAAAGCATAGGACAATAGTGAGCAAGATAAACAAATGTGAGCACATAGTAAAGATCACAAACTATCACAGACTGCAAACACGCCTAATTTATCCACACATAGACTGGGTGCCACTTCCCAAATGATATACTGGGTGCCACTTCCCAAAAAGATATACTGGGTGCCACTTCCCAAAATGATATACTGGGTGCCACTTCCCAAAATTATACCAACAATGTATCACAAAACAGTTGCACACGTTTAAGCTAAGTCTCACAATCTGAATTCACACAGTAAGACACATATTGCAATCAAAACACACATATTGTCCAAAAACATGAAAACATTGTATCACAGCATGAAAACAGTTAAAATATCATTTGAGTACCATTTTCCCCCAAGGAAAACATAATGAAAAAGGGGCTACGAGAACTCACCTTAATCAAGCAATGCACAACACAACAATTCAAGGGTAGTATAGCACACGGCAACTAGGGCGTCACCGCACAACGGACTCGGCACGACCTAATAATATAAAAACTCGTCTTAACATATATTCTATAAAACAACCTAAGGCGTAAAAGTCCTCAAAAGTTAAACATTCCCGATCCCAAATTCGTTTCCAATTTAGTTTCGTTTTATCCGTTTATTAGAGTTTTGTATCATCATTCGTGTAACGGGAGGAAGACACAGACTCTAGAGTACACACGCCGAAAGGAAACAAGAAAACGAAATTTGACGCGGAGAGTGTTGACGAGAACTCGAGTCAAGAAGAGATGTCGGAGAGAAACCAAAAGATAACAAATAGCAAACACAACAATTAAGATGACTAGATTGGTAAGCGTCGGTACTTTCCCATAATCCCATTTAGTTATAAAAGTATACTCGTTTTATAGTTTAAAAGTAAAATTTTTCTATGACCCGCTCGTTCATGGAACGTTTCCAAGTCGAAAGACTTTATTAGAAATAATTTCCAAAGCAGTTTAGATGACGTGTAATTTATAAATATTATCGTTCGTTAGGCATTATTTCCATTGTTTACCCGTTGCGAATCGAATACATTAAATTCATCATGAGTCTAATGTATTATATTCGTTTCGTGTCCAATAGTCCAAAATGCCTAAAGTTCAATAATATCTCAAGTCAAAATATATATTCCAATTCCGGTGTTGCAAATATCTCATAGTACTCCGACTTACCAATCACGACCAAATGAATAATCTAACATATAACCCAATAAATCCACATACGGTACCCTACGGTCAATGTGACTCGAAACGTCCAATAACTTTCGTATTTCCTATTTAAAAATATTATTAACTCATATATTTCAAAAATCGCTTTTTGTGTATTAGTATATATTAAATAACAAATTAAAACTTGTTAGTTACTATTCCTTAATGGAAAAATTATTATCTTTCTTTGGATCAATACATAAGTAGAGTCGCTAAGTATTATCCGCTTTGGGTCACATTTTCATTATCAACACCCTCGGGTCAATAGTCAAGATAAAAGTCATTAGTCCAATAACTCACAGTTTATAAATAATTCTAAATTCATCACCATAACTCACAATTTAACCAAAAATCAATAAACCAAAACTAAATTAATTCAAATCTACCTAAGTCTAACTAAAGTCTAATAGGCATTGTTTCGGCTTATCGAGACCACGCCGAGACTAAAAAGTTTCGGTGACACTCGACTTGGCTCAATAACATCACAAGTATATCCGAACTTACAATATAATTTTTTTTTCTTTTATTTTTTTTTTGTTTATGCTCCATAATTTCAAGTATATAGTTATCAGCCCTAACCTACGGCACGATAACTAATTAACCAATTCGACATCCAGGATTTCAAATCTCAAATTTTCCCATCAATAACAATAACACAAAAGGAATGTCACCATGCCGAGACCATTACGGTCTCGGCTTCGAGCCTCGGTACACCACAAAACAGACCATACGGACCTTTAGATCCTCTCGGCCTAAATCCCAACGCAACCATGACACTTCTAAACTAACATCAATCAATCCTAAATCCAGATTCGACCACAGTTCATCAATAATCCCTTCGATCAGAACAAATAAAAGTAAAAATGAAAATAACATAACAACTAATGAAATAACAAGACCATAATCACCACACACTCGACTCGACCTCAAAACTGCAACAATAAGTCACGGCCGTGAGCTAGGCTCATGATGGTCCCTAAATTTAACGTAACACAAGAACTATTCTACTAATAACCACGTAAACAACTACTAACTAAGCTACGTATGAAAGACTAATAACAACTTAAGTAACAACGAGAGATTAGAGAAGATAGATGAAGAGAATAGAAGGATGATTTTATTCACACGTTAAACTAGCAAAGCTTCCGCACAAGTGAGAAAAAACCAACAAAGTAAATGACACCCCATGCCTTCTATTTATAGGCAATGGATTAGGGCGTCACATGCTAAACATGTTCTAGAAGTTATTTACAATACCACATGGTCCATGGGCTACTAATGGACCATGGAATTAATTACTAACTAATAGCCCATACAAGCAACATGTTAAACGAAATGGCCAAGACTTGTAAATGAATAAAAATGCGTTCCTAACAATCTCCCCCTAAGTCTTGGTCATCTTGGTTGCTCGACGTCATCTTTGCTTCTTGGGCTTCTGACGTCTTCATAATCTTTGTTCTTCGTTCTTGATGTGACATGGTATGGTAACTACTCGATCTGCCTCTCTCCAATATTGTCTTTTCATCTTTTCCACCATGCTCATATGTTCTTTGACTTTTGTTCTTCATATATCACGTAGTTCTCTCTTCATAAGCTTGAACTTTGACTTGTGAAAGATTAACGTACTTGATCTTTGTCTTTTCTTTAATTTCTTTGAACTTTTGCTATTCCTTAGTCTTTGTGAGAACTTTGCTTCAGGACATGAGCATGATGGAAAGATGGTGGAACTTCAGGTCTCCATGATTTGCTGCAAGTAAACAGTTAGCAATAAATCATCCGGTACTTATAGATTTGGACTTTGAGATTGTCAACAGCATAGTGTAAAGACTTTCTCTAATCCTAACCTAGGCCGTTCTGAACCGGATACCCCCAAAAGGGCTTACACGGACACACCGAAGTGCACCCACGATTCAGTGAGTCGCTGGAGATCACCCCACGACTGTAGACCACTTTTGGAGCAAACACTAAGCGTAACCTACAAGGGATTACCGAAGTGACCTGCTGTCAGGGCTGTTTGATGTTGACCCTGACAGGATTTCCATTCAATCACTGAGAATCACATTTGTGGTATCTCTCATGAATGTTCTCGGCAGATTGCTAAGATCTGCGAAGGACACTCTTATGATTTACAACTGGTGTTCCGTTTGTTGAATAGCCAGTGTAAACTAAGTATACCTAAGAGATCTTTAATGAATCTAATGGCTCTAGACTCGATTAGTGCACATTTGTTTGGTCGTCGGAGGCATGGAGCAGAGTGCCTCCTTTTCAATATCAACACATCTCGTAGTGAGAGGTCGATAGATAATGAAGGGTTCTCCATGTGAAATGAAACAAGTGTCTTTTGAGAGACACCTGAGTGGCTAGAAGGTTTAGTGCAGTGCGTCACTGGGTCCATGACGACTTTGATCTTCAATACCGGTGATGCCCAATCAACCAGTAGATTATGTATTGAACCCGGTGTTTGCCCTAAGGTTGAACAAATGGAGGGCTATTTCTTTTCACCCTTTTCTTTACTTTTCTTTTTAATTATTCAACCCCTTCTTTCTCCTTTCATTTCATTTCTCCTTTTTTCAATCATACCTAGGACTTTCTAGTTCTAAACTATTGGTATTGTACTTGGGTAGATCCCTCCGGCTCTGGCGGATCATAGGTCGGTTATTCCTAACCTTAGTCACCTTATAACTCCATGACTATCCTATTGTTGCCATAACCAAACCTTTTGAAAAATCTCTCAAAGTGTTTATGATTATGAAAACATATTTTGTTAACACTTTGAGAGTTTTGTGATTTTTAGAAATACTCCCCCTTAACATGTGCTCATAAGTGATTAAGGTAAATTTGCACATGTCGGGTAGAGTTGGCACTTTTTGAATTGATTGATTTTCAATGAACATGATCGTCGTGAGACACGCTTACATTACTAGTAAAACTAGCTTGAAATTATTACCCGTCCAGATCACGTTCAAGGAAAATCGCTCGAAATCGGTACATTCTACTCAGACATATCCTTTGCGAGACACGTTTACATCACCAGAAAAACTGGCTTGAAATTATTACCCTTCCCGGATATGTCTTTTCGACTACTGACTTTTGTTATCGTCAATTCGAGGGTCAATTTTGAGCCTAGCTCACATGAGATTTCAGCTTTATGTGTTACCATATTTTGATCATATCTTTATTCTCCCCCTCAAAAATAGCATACTTATGATGTTTTTGATAAACGTTTGAGAAAAATATGCCTTTTGAGTTTTGTGGGAAGAATTTCAAGAACTTTTCGTTTATGGAACAAAGATTATTTTTCAAATACTCCCCCTTGACGAGGGAATACTTGTCCTTATGAGCAGAATTTTGAAAAACTTAGAAAAATTCTGGTTTAATTCTACTCATAAGAAAGAAGCTTTCGCTCCTTTGATCAGGATTGAGGCACTGAAGCGTACCTCAGGGTCCTTTCTTTACAGAAACGGGTTGTGCACTGTGATGTGTGCACAAGTGATGCGCGTGTGCGTATTGCTCTAATTTATACCCACGGTATGTCGTTGTGGTTTTAGCAGTATTCAAGTTTTAAATTTATATTTAGTCGACTTATCAATAACACACACACTTTAACGAGCAGTGTACCCAGTCAGTATGAATATAATGGTAAGTAGAGTGTCGATCACTAAGAGTGGAACGTATTATCTAGTTATTCTAATCAGTATTTTAATATCTTAAGTTAGCTATACAACCTAATCTAACGCAAGGGGGTTTCAGCCTGAGAGACTGGCACGGTTTGGTTATGATTAAATAATAAACTAAACTAATAGGCACGAATCAGCGATTAGCACACACGTACACAGATAAATACTTGAGACAATAAGAAGACCTGTCCTAATAGTTAAGTAGCTTGTCACTTGTTTTATTGCTAGTTTTATATGAAGTGTATAGTTCGATGCAACGCACCGAGATTAATCCCTTTCTCGTTGGCTCTAATCTTATCGGCGAGTAAACCCTTAATGATTACTTATGTCTATCCTATTTATCTTTCTTCCTACTTTTCTACAGACGATAGAATGCATAGGCGATAAAATAAATAGGCGAGGACAGAGGCATGGCGACCCGATCAATGCTCAGCTAGACACAGAGGTTATCAATGCACTAATAAAAGTCACCAAAGACATCAACATATAAACTTTAATTAATGGGAAAGCAATTTTAAGGGGAGTTGAAGTGCATGAATAAATCAATGACACAAGCCCATCAATCCTGATTAATTAAAGTGAACTAATACAATAAAACAAAACTACTTAATGAATTGAATACATGCAGGACCTTCTTACAGCTCTTGTATCTTCGTTCAAGGTGTGTCTTGTGCTGCTACTTCGTCTGACTTCGTCCTAGGGTTTCTGTCTTCTTCGGTCTTTGTTTAGCTAAATGTCTAACTAGGCTCCCCGAAATTCGTCTGACTTTGGGGTATTTATAGCTTCTGTCTGAGGGCTAGATGCGGCGCATAGAATAAGTAGATGCGGCGCATTGACTTAACTTTGCGTGGGGTCCAAGATTAATATATTCAGGAATATTCGTACACCGCCAGAAGATGCGGCGTAACTCCATTCTTGTATGCGGCGCATGTCCTTGATGTCTTGGATCGTAGCTTGTGAAATCTTGATAGTGATGCGCCGTATATAATAAGTAGGATGCGGCGTATCTGGAGCAGAATGGTCTTGATCTTGTACATTTCAGTAGACTCTTAACTTCTTTCTTGTTTTGCTCCATAATTAGTCCAAAATCGCCAAGTTTCACATAATACTTGTTTTTACCTGAGAATTACAAAAGTAAACATTAACGTATCAATTCTCACAGATAATATAATAAAACAAGTCAAATAAATAGGATAAATGATAATAATAAAATGTACTTATTTGAGTTCATCAAATATCCCCCCACTTGAACTTTAGTTGTCCCCAAGTAAACCTTAGAATTAATCTTATGAAAATGTATCCTAAAAGATATTAGGATTTATTTTTATATGTAAGCATGTATTCATTTTGTCATAATCACACAACCAAACACTTAACGAATTAGAAATAAAATAAAATATTTTGATAAAAGCAAATATAATCGTTTAACTGTCCAGTCGTGACGAATATTCTATCATAAGCTTGGCAAGTATACGCATCTCCCCCACTAAAGCCAAGGAATAACAAGTCTAAAGCGGTAAAAAGGGTTTGTTGGTTAAGGGTTAATCATTCTTCTTAATCTCTATCGATCTCAAATTCTAGAAAAGGCGACAAAATCACAAATACATGATCGAATCCACGAACACGATACTTGCAATTGCTCATATCCTTAACTCGAATAGGCTAAAGATAGGACCAAGTAATCTTTACCAATAATATTATATCAAAAAGGGCGACAAAATCATAAATACATAGCCGAATCCACGACTACGATACTTAAGATTGCTCAAATCCCTAATCTCAATAAATCAAAGGTTTGGATAAAGAATAATATAGGGTATGGATAATATTTGGGATACAAATTGGTGTAAAATGAAAAATAAACAAAACAGATAAATTAAAATCCTAAGTGTGGTAAATTGCTATCCCAAACATCCCATGAAAATGACTCATATCATTGAATAACTCACGCTTTAACACTTGAAATACACGCTTTAGGTAGACACGAATTATACTCAACAAGATCTCAATCAAAGAATAACCTTAGTTGGCGTTCCCATAACGTCCAACTCCCAATCAATCCATAGATATAATATACAACAACTAGTGGTGATATCGACCACTTAATACAAAACTTTACATAAGTTGGTTAAACAAACATCCAACTTTTCTTTCTTTTTCTTTTCTCATTTTTTCGATTTTTTTTTTTTTTTTTTTTTTTTTTTTTTTTTTTTTTTTTAATTTTTAACATAAACATAGATGTGTAAAATTTCACCACATCACTATAACGATAACTCTGGATAATTTTTCCATACTTTTCATGACTTCAGAAATAACGGTAATAGTGAAAGTAGTAAACACACGAAAAATAAACTCAAAGATATACAATATTTACTTTCACTCCAATTGCATTGTGCAATTTCCCGACCTAACCAAAGATAATGAATTACGCACGCGAACACAGGTAATGTAAGGAAAAACACTTTGCCTAAAGCAATTAACCAACCACGGATTTTAATCTACAGGGTAGGCTAAGGTGTAAGGGTGTAACGAAACATTATAACAAAGGTGTAAGAAACGAAAGGAATGGCTCTGAGTGTTTTTCTAGGGGTATCTTACTCTAAAAGTGAGAGTAACAAAAGGGTTTATACGGGGGTTAACTAACCAGTGTAGTTAGCTAATATCACATAACATATAAAGGCTATTTGGGTGTAATCCTAGAAATTTACCAATTTAGACAAGTCATTCCAATTATATAAATAATATTTATTATGGTGGTCTCGAATAGTATACAAGCCAAGTTCTAAAGTTTACAAGTCACCGGCACACTCATAGATTTGTGAATTTTGAAAAGTTCACAATTTTTGAAAATAACGTCATGTGTGCAGCTATGTAATTTAGACTTAAACAAAAACATGCTAAAAATTTAAATTTTGATATATTAAGTGCATTTTAAGCATATTTTGAAAAAGTTTAGGACAAGTAAGTGTTCTAATTCTCCAATCCCCCCACTTAAGTTAAACAACGTCCTCATTGTTTGTATTAAAGGTTAAAAACTGGAAAATAAAAGAATTAGAACAGAAAAACTCCCCTGAGATTTGCTCGGTATGATCCTCCATTATTTGTGTAAGAGCAAAAATCAACTTTCTTGTGGATGAGAACGTTTAAGCTTCATAATTGATGTAGCCACGTGTATCGTTTTCTATTTGCATTTTCTTCATCATGCATTTCTCATATATTTTTTATATGTTGCACAAAACTAACCTTAATGTAGGTTAAAAGTCTAAATTTGATCCATGGATCTGCTGCCAAATAAGGTCAATAACCTAGGGGACGCAACAACCATAGGGGATTGGAGTAGACAATTTAACTTCACTAGGGATGATGCAAACTCGCCTTTTCGGGGAGAAATGAAGTTAACTCCAAGGACACACCCTTTTTGTTTCGACAAAAGGGGGAGAAGAGTGTAAACGGAGAAGGTAATGTAAAAGGTAGTACGGACACAAGTAACTTTTTACATTTTACTATCTATCACGTTTACATATTTTGTCATCATCAAAAAGGGGGAGATTGTTAGTGCAAATATTACGATATTTAATCTATACAGTCTCGTTTGTTTTGATTGATGACAAACATATAACTTGATACATAACGTAAAATGTACAAGTTACTCGTAATCATATTTTGTCTCAACATACATTCGACATCTCAAGTCCTCATATGCTACAACACAGGTTCGTACATGTTTGTTATGTGGCATTATGATCAAACCCCTTAACAAATCATTTAGAATGTTTAAAATACGTTTAGAGTCATTAAGTATTTTAAAAGGTTAACAATTCTATTTTAAACCTCATTTTACATTTTGCATATACAAGTATTTTTACTTATACATCATGCTTCCTAAGTTGTATTCATGTCAAAATAGAATAAGTGGCACATTAGGTGTCAAAGTGCACTTTAGGTGTCAAAATAGGATAAGTGCTACATTAGGTGTCAAAGTGCACTTTAGGTGTCAAACTAAGACAAATGTGTTTATATACTTCTAAAAATGATGTTAATGACATAATAACTTAAGTCTTATAATAACATAAGTAGTTTAACACTTTTAGTAACACATAAACTAACATGGTACAACTTGTTAAACATATATTAACTAGTTAAGTAATACATTTTACAAACAAACTTTTGTTTACATTTTAATCAAAATGAAAATAGTTTTATTACCTCATGCATAGTGTCATCAAAATCTTGAAAGATCACAAAAGATATCTTGGAAAGATTGTGTAAATATTTTGGAAAGATTTGAAACAAGATTTGCAAAGATTTTGGAAGATTTTCTGTCAGGACTGACGGAACCAAAAATTAACAAGGGCGGAACCCTTTTTTTGGTTCCGTCCAATCCGTGGGTTGCTGAAGCCAAATGGCTATAAATAGCAGCCTACACCATGTTGTTTAATCACCACTTCAAAACACATTTTCTATAACATCTTGCATACATTTAGATTAGTCATTAACAATGTAGTAATATACATTAAACACCCTCATTGTGGAAAACTAGAATGGGGGTTGAATAGTTTTACGTCTTTTTAATTTTTATTATGAAAACTTTGTTTACTTTTAAAAACTTAGATTCGAATTTATGTGAACTCAACTCTTGAACAATATGAACAAATATAAATATAAATACGCAATGCAAGTAAGGTAATGAAATGAAATGAAAGATAGAGATGGAAAGATCGAACCGCGAGATAAGAGATTTATAGTTGTTCGGCTACAAGGACACCTTCCTTGCCCTACTCCACTCCCCGAGCACCTAACTTGAGAGTTTTCTTCACTATGTCAACAAGCTCCCTTATGCCGGAGAAAACCTTACACAACTTTAGCTTACACCGGCTTAACGACACAAAGCTAGATGTCGGGTTCTAATCGTAGCTAGAACCAATCTCACAACTTCAACACGACTTATTCACAACTAATTCACGACTTCTTCATGACTTCTTCATGACTTCTTCACAACTTCTCGCACACCTTCTTCACAACCTAGCACGACTAATCTACTCTTCTACTTCTTCACACCTTCACTACTTACACACCTTGACCACTTCACAACTTAACTACTTACACACCTTGACCTCTTCACAACTTCACTACTTACACACTAATCTAGCCTAACCAAATATGCCCACACTTATCTAACAAATATACACAACTTATACACAAATGAATGGATGATTATACAAGCAACTTAGGTAGCAAGATGATACTAAGTTGCAATACTTCTTCTTTAGATGTTGAAGGAGTATTCTTCTTTTGCACTTGGATGGTGGAAGCTTGGATCACTTAGAAACCAATGCTTAAGAATATATGATCAAAGGGTTTTTAGAAAGGATTAGAAGAGATTTAGAATAGAAGGTTTGGGGTGCAAAAGGTGAGAAAAAAGTCCAGAGATGAACCAGTATTTATAGGCAAATCTGAGAGCCTACAGGAGCGGGGCGGTCCCCTTAAATAGGTGGCCGCCCCCCTTAAAATTAAGGGGACCGCCTAGTATAATTAAGGGGGCGGCCCTTTCTGAACGTTGCTCAGATTTGTCTTTTTGTGGGGAAGGTTTTTCTGGAACATTTTTGCCATTTTTGGTTGAAAATTTGAATTCATAAATTTATAAAGGATTAAACATTATTATTTAATACCAAAAATGATTTTCTAAAAGATATAAAATGTTTTTGACATTTTATAAAAAATCTAGTGATTAAGAAAATGTTCCTTTGATCATATAATGCATTAAGCATTTGTTTATTCATACCTTAAGTGATTGAGTTGTTAAAATAGATATTTACAACTAAATACTTGTTTACGTCATAATTTTTCGTTTAATGATTTTACATTTTGTGATTATCAAAACGTAGAGATATCGAAAAATATTAATAACATGTTTAGGCATTATTTATATCAACAATCTCCCCCTTTTTGATGATTACAAAATCTAAACTCATTAAATTGAAAAATTAATTTTTAGACAAGTATTTAGTGAGTTTATATCTACTTCTCCCCCTTTTTGTAGAATCAAAAAGGTTATGCCGACAAGTTTTATAAATAAAATTTGTCGGGACGAGAACTCCCCCTTGATGTGTACTCCCCCTCGTTCGAGGGCACCAAGGAGACGAGCTATGGAAATCTTGGCTGCAAAAACAAGTTAAGAACACAAGACATATATATGCATAGAAAAAATATTTAGAACAAACAACTAATCATATTTATTCATTCAAGATGATCATGTGTAAAACACGAATCATCATTACATCACATAAAATAAGGATTACAACATGAGTAAAAGATACTAATGATCCTAATATTGCCAAAAAGAGCGATTGGACTTGCTTGCGACACAAAATGGTGAGGGATTTTATTTTGGGGCGGAAGGCATGTGAATGGGACTTAGTTGTATGATGGTGAAGGAAATGGAGCGGGTGGAGTGGATCTAATGATGTTATATCGGGTTAGAGGAGGAATGGGATGAGGACGAGTAAGAAGATATTTGATCCAAGAAATATCTTCACTCAAGTGGAGAATTTGTTTTTGAAGGAATATGCAACAAGGGCAATAGTGGGTGTGGTTTGCAACTTGATCCAAGTTGAGAGAGTGGGGTAGGCAATTTGGGTAGGGTGAGGATGGAGGTTGTCCTTTGTTGCGTTGTGCAAGGTGCATAGCAAGGAGATCGCTAAGGTCGTGGATTTGGTTAATCTTTTCATGGAGCTTTTGCTTCTCCATGGCAATATGGTTTTGATCATTTGGTGGGAATGGATGAAATTGGGGTGTGTGGTTCGAGTTTAAGTTTGATGTTTGACCAATGTGATGACGATTTTGGAAGGTTTCATTGAGGGTGGTTTGAGGTTTAGAAGTGTAGTTTGGGATGAATGTGGATGTTTGGCCAACATGATAGGGTTTGTGAAATGGTTCAATGGAATAATTTTGAGATCTTGGAGAGTAGTTGGGAATGAAAGTGGATGGAGGTGTTGGTTGTCTAGTCACACCATTAGTGATGGACTTGTTGTGAGGGTGAGGTTTTCTTTTCCACCCGGGTTTCATGGTCATCCTTGCTAGCTTTGAGGTTTTTGGTTTTGGGTTGATGGGAGAAGACATGATGGGATGAGTGAATATGGTGAGGAATGGGGTTATTTATAGTGGAGTATTGATGTGATTAAGGATGGATAAACTTGTTGGGGTGATCATGGCAGAATATGTTTGTGAATTTAGGGAAGTGTAGGATGAAATTGGCTAAAAAGCAGAAAAAGATTCTGTGAACTCGTCCTGCAGATGGCCGGTCCCCTTAATTAGGGCCGGTCCCCTTAATAATTAAGGGGGCCGCCTTATGAATTAAGGGGGCCGCCCATCTGGTGTCATTCTGAGTTCCAGAAATGAGTTTTTCTGCAGAAATAGGTAAGGAGGGCTATGTTTTGAGCTTTTGGTTTTAGGCAAGTCCCACTCTTTGAGGCAAGAAAGTATGTAACATATTATTAACTATGCATGCAAGACATATTAATTAAGCAAATAAGCAAGCAATTATATCTAGCAATCAAAAATATTGAAACAATTAATCACATAAGGCAAGGGGGTAATAGACTAAAGGCACTAGAAACTTAACAAGAAGATGATGGAACAAAAGTGGAGATGTTATATGCAATTTTGTTCTAGTGTGTGCCTATATGCAACAAATGTGGAGATGTGATTGTTTCGACTCCTAAATGCAAAAATTTCCTAAGAAACAATCCAAAGTCTCCTTGATTTGATTTTGCTCAATATATGAATATCAAAGATATATATTAGGTTATATATTTTGACAATTCATGTGAGATTTTATGCATGAGAGAAAAATATTTTTAGCATTATTCAACAATGCAAGAGAAATGATTTTCATGTATTTTCCTAGATGTGAGAATGATTTAAATAAAATGGATTGGGTTTTGTATATAAATATGTTTATGCAAAAATAGAAGTGTTTCCCAATCTTTAATTTTGTGCAAAATAGATTCCTAGACACAGATGAGAGGAAGGGAGAAAGGAAGGAATTTTTTTTTTGACAGATGGCCGGTCCCCTTAAAATTAAGGGGGCCGCCCATCTGACGATTAAAATTTTACCAAAAGTGCAGAAAATTCAGTCAATTTGTTCCATCATTCCTAGGCCTAAACGTAAGTGGTTAAAGAGTTCGCGCTTGAGGGGTTTAGTGAATATGTCCGCTATGTTATCTTCCGATGCAACCTTTTCTATAGATATGTTTCCTTTTTGAACGTTGTCGCGAAGGAAGTGGTGGCGTATTTCTATATGTTTAGTCCTAGAGTGTTGAACGGGATTTTTACTTAAATCTATAGCACCTTTGTTATCACACATAATTGGGACATTATCTAACCTAATGCCATAATCTACGAGAGCTTGTTTCATTCATAATGCTTGTTGACATGCCTTTCCAGCGCTTACGTATTCGGCTTCTGTAGTAGAAATAGCAAGAGCGGTTTGCTTCTTCGAAAACCAAGATGTTAGACAACATCCCATAAACGTGCAAATACCGCTAGTGCTGTTTCTATCCACGTAGTCTCCCGCATGATCCGAATCCGCATAGATGATGGTTTCTATGCCGGATCCCTTAGGATACCATAATCCTAAGTGTATAGTGACTTTAATGTATCGGAAGATACGCTTAACCGCTTCTAGGTGAGAGGTTTAGGGATCCTCTTGAAAGCGAGCACAAAGGCAGACACTAAACATGATATCCGGTCTACTAGCCGTTAAGTATAGTAAACTACCTATCATCCCTCTATACTTAGTGTTTTCTACGGACTCACCTTCTTCATCTCTTGTGAGTTTTACTTCTGTAGACATCGGTGTTTTCATAGGCTTAGAGTCTTCTAGTCCAAATTTCTTAAGCATTTTCTTAATGTACTTAGATTGATTAAAGAATATTCCATCTTCTAATTGTTTTATTTGTAATCCTAGAAAGAAATTTAGTTCACCCATCATACTCATCTCAAACTCATCATGCATGATTTTGGCGAATTCATCACACATATCCTGACAAGTCGATCCAAATATAATGTCGTCGACATAAATTTGGACAATGATGAGATTTGGGCTTTTCTTTTTTGTGAAAAGTGTGTTATCTACCATTCCCATGGAATAATCATGTTTAATAAGAAAAACTTTTAATCAATCATACCAAGCCTTGGGAGCTTGTTTGAGTCCATATAAAGCTTTCTTGAGTCTATAAACATAATCAGGTTTTGCGAAGTCAATGAATCCTGGAGGTTGTGCCACGTATACCTCCTCATTGATAAAACCGTTAAGGAATGCACTTTTCACATCCATTTGAAATAACTTAAAGTCTAGGGCGCATGCATAGGCAAGGAGTATTCTTATAGATTCTAATCTAGCTACGGGGGCATAAGTTTCGTCATAGTCAATTCCTTCTTGTTGATTATAACCTTGGGCAACTAACCTAGCTTTGTTCCTAGTAACAATTCCATTTTCATCTAACTTATTTCTATATACCCATTTAGTTCCTATGATGGTCATATTCATGGGATTTGGGACTAGTTCCCAAACGTCATTTGTCTTAAATTGATTTAGTTCTTCTTGCATAGCCATTACCCAACTTTCATCTTTTAAAGCCTCATTTATATTCTTTGGTTCTATTGTTGAGAGAAAACAAAAGAAGTTATTTTTATCTTGAGCTTGTGATCTAAGTGTTCTTTGATTTAGGTTTCCTATTATATTATCTATTGGGTGTGATTTAGATTCCTTAATATTTACTATTTCGTTTTCTCCTAGTGTTATATTTTTATTATCATCACCTAAGGGTTTAGTTTTACTAACCTCAATGGCTTCTTCTTCAACTAGGTCATCATCTTCTAGAGGCAATGTTTTTGGTGGTGGTGGAGTTTCATCAAATGTTACATTCAAGGACTCTTCTACTTTCATAGTGTGTTTATTAAGTATTATATAAGCTTTACTGTTTTGCGAATACCCTAGAAAGATTCCATCGTACGACTTAGGATCAAACTTAGTAAGGTAATCTTTTGTATTGAGAACAAAACATTTGCTCCCGAATACCCTAAAGTAATTTAGATTAGGTTTTCTACCTCTTAACAACTCATATGGGGTTTTTCCTAATATTCGCCTAATTGAGACTCTATTTATTATATATGTTGATGTATCTACGGCATGACACCAAAATTTTTGTGGGATAGTTTGTTCATTTAGCATTGTTCTACTCATTTCTTGTAATGAACGATTCTTTCTTTCTACTACCCCATTTGATTGTGGAGTGCGAGGAGCGGAGAAATTGTGAGATATTCCATTTAAGTCACAATATTTTTCAAACTGCACTTCATTATCAAATTCCCGACCATGGTCCATCCTAATAGATACTATAGAACATCCTAGTTTGTTTTGAATCAGTTTACTAAATATTTCAAACTTATTAAAGGCTTCGGTTTTATCACTTAAAAATCTAATCCACGTGTATCGTGAATAGTCGTCTACAATTACCAAGGTATAACGGTTACCTCCGTAACTCCGCACAGCGGATGGACCGAAAAGGCCCATGTGTAATAATTCTAGGCATCTAGTAGTGGAGACTATGTTCTTAGCTTTATGACTAGCATGTGCTTGTTCTCCTATTTTACAGGCATCACAAAAATGTTGATCATATCTTAGGTTTGGCAAATTTCTAACTAATTCCTTAGAGGCCAGGGATTGTATTTGTTTCATATTAGCGTGACCTAATCTCCTATGCCACAATGTAGAGTTATCATCTAAGGTTGCTAGACATATTTTATCTTCCGGTTTATTTCCTAGTTTCATGACATATACGCCACCTTTCCTAATTCCTCTACCTATGACCTTTCCGTCCTTAACTATTTCGCTATCTCTATCGGTAAAGGTGACTCTACACTTATTATCACATATTTGTCCTATACTAAGCAAGTTGTATGTTAAATTATCTACATGCTCAACATTTTCAATAGTTAGAGAGTCTTGAGAAATCGTACCTTTGCCAATGATTTTACCACGAAAGTCACTACCGAAAATAACGTTACCTCCGTTGTAAGGCTTGTAAGAGGAGAATAGCTTGCGATTACCCGTCATGTGCTTCGAGCATCCACTATCCTTAATCCATTCGTCAGGCTCCAAATTTATTCCTAGGCATATTTCATCGGTAGCTTGAGCTACAAGACATTTTTCGTCGTTTGCTTTGTCCGCCTCGTCTTTGTCGCTATCACTCCATGCTCCACTAACAAAGGCGCTTTGGTAATCATAACCCGGTGGCTTCGGACATTCGCCAATGAGATGGTTTGGACTTCCACATCTAAAGCACTTTCTTTTCCCGTAGTTATCATTCCTACTTCTTTGAAGCGATCTTCTTTCATCTCGTGGTTGTCTTGTGAATCTTCCTCGTCTCTTAAAGAATTTCTTGAACTCTCTTACGGCCATTGCATATTCTTCGTCTTCACTATCGTCACTTGAATCGTCATCATCACTAATTTCCTTTTTGACTTTTAGCGCAAGTGATTTTATTTGATCTTTCTTGCTCTTGACCGTTTCCGAGTCTCTCTTTATAATTTCTTCATGGACCTTCAAGTTGCCGATAAGTTCATCAAGCGATAACGTCATCAAGTTCTTCGATTCTTCAATAGCCGTGACCTTCGCGCGCCATTTTGGATGTAATGCCCTAAGAAATTTCCTTACACAATTTTTGCTAGAAAAAGTCTCATCAAGTGCTTTTAAACTTGTGATGATAGTGTTAAATTTAGCAAATGCATTATCAATAGATTCCTCTTCAGGAATTGTAAATTGTTCATATTGTTGAACAAGAAGATCTATTTTGTTGTCTTTGACTTGACTATTACCTTGGTGAGTGATTAATAAAGAATCCCAAATTTCTTTTGCGGTTTGACACATAAAAATTCGTTCATATTCTTTGCGTGGTAATGCATTATAAATTACCATTTTAGCCTCATTATTTTTTGCTAGTTTCCTTTTCAAATCATCATTTTGTTTTTCAAAAGGTACAATTTCATCTATTTTAGTTAAAGGATTATTTTGAATAGGGGGAAAATCACCATAGGTAATAACATGCCAAAGATCAAGATCTTTTGATTTCACATAAGTTTCGAATCTATTTTTCCAATAAAGAAAACCATCACTCTCGAATAGTGGTGGTCTTTGCATATATTGCCCTTCTAAATATTTTTCGGATTCCATAGATCGTTTCAAGTTTTAAAATACAATTTATTTTAAAAATCTTGTTTGACGTGGCTCTTGATACCAATTGTGGAAAACTAGAAGGGGGGTTGAATAGTTTTACGTCTTTTTAATTTTTATTATGAAAACTTTGTTTACTTTTAAAAACTTAGATTCGAATTTATGTGAACTCAACTCTTGAACAATATGAACAAATATAAATATAAATAAGCAATGCAAGTAAGGTAATGAAATGAAATGAAAGATAGAGATGGAAAGATCGAACCGCGAGACAAGAGATTTATAGTGGTTCGGCTACAAGGACACCTTCCTTGCCCTACTCCACTCCCCGAGCACCTAACTCGAGATTTTTCTTCACTATGTCAACAAGCTCCCTTATGGCGGAGAAAACCTTACACAACTTTAGCTTACACCGGCTTAACGACACAAAGCTAGATGTCGGGTTCTAATCGTAGCTAGAACCAATCTCACAACTTCAACACGACTTCTTCACAACTAATTCACGACTTCTTCACGACTTCTTCACAACTTCTCGCACACCTTCTTCACTACTTCTTCACAACCTAGCACGACTAATCTACTCTTCTACTTCTTCACACCTTCACTACTTACACACCTTGACCTCTTCACAACTTAACTACTTACACACCTTGACCTCTTCACAACTTCACTACTTACACACTAATCTAGCCTAACCAAATATGCCCACACTTATCTAACAAATATACACAACTTATACACAAATGAATGGATGATTATACAAGCAACTTAGGTAGCAAGATGATACTAAGTTGCAATACTTCTTCTTTAGATGTTGAAGGAGTATTCTTCTTTTGCACTTGGATGGTGGAAGCTTGGATCACTTAGAAACCAATGCTTAAGAATATATGATCAAAGGGTTTTTAGAAAGGATTAGAAGAGATTTAGAACAGAAGGTTTGGGGTGCAAAAGGTGAGAAAAAAGTCCAGAGATGAACCAGTATTTATAGGCAAATCTGAGAGCCTACAGGAGCGGGGCGGTCCCCTTAAATAGGTGGCCGCCCCCCTTAAAATTAAGGGGACCGCCTAGTATAATTAAGGGGGGCGGCCCTTTCTGAACGTTGCTCAGATTTGTCTTTTTGTGGGGAAGGTTTTTCTGGAACATTTTTGCCATTTTTGGTTGAAAATTTGAATTCATAAATTTATAAAGGATTAAACATTATTATTTAATACCAAAAATGATTTTCTAAAAGATATAAAATGTTTGTGACATTTTATAAAAAATCTAGTGATTAAGAAAATGTTCATTTGATCATATAATGCATTAAGCATTTGTTTATTCATACCTTAAGTGATTGAGTTGTTAAAATAGATATTTACAACTAAATACTTGTTTACGTCATAATTTTTCGTTTAATGATTTTACATTTTGTGATTATCAAAACGTAGAGATATCGAAAAATATTAATAACATGTTTAGGCATTATTTATATCAACACTCATTATCATGATCATAATGCTTCTAACTTTCATTATGTTGTAAGCATACTCTCGAAATGATCCTGTGAAGCAAGCTCAGAGATCTTGAGTCATCATCCACCACAAGCATACATATATGAAGATCTATCACAACAAGTTTAGGGAACTTGTGATCTTCATCCATTGAAGGCTTCCTATCAATGGAAGTTCATTTAGATTAGTCATACATATCCATTAGACATTTATGTCATGGATCATCATTGTAAACATCACTGTATCATCACAATATGTTCACCAAACTAGATTAGATAGTTTATGTGTTTTTGCCATAAAACACAAGTTTTTTTATGTTGGGCCATAAAACATAACGGGAGTGGTTGTACCCTTGTAAAAGAACTCGACATCTAGCTTAGTGTCGGAAATATTGTATAGGCGACGTTAGGTTGGTTCTGCCTCGAACTAGAACCCGGTATTTAGCTTTGTACCGGAAAAAGTGTAAGCGACGTTTGTAAGGTTTTCTCCGCCGAGAAGGGAGCTTGTTGATCTAGTGAAGTAACTCTCGAGTTGGGTACTCGGGGAGTGGAGTAGGGCGGAGAGGAGATCCGTGACCGAACCACTATAAATCCTCATGTCTGGTTTGCACTTTCTTGTACTTACTACTTGCATTATATTATTGCTTGTGGTGTGACTTGATGGTTATACTCGTGTGACAACTTGTTTTAGTATATGCTAGTCATAGACTACAATTGGCATTTTTCATATTACAACAAGCTTAATCGGATATTTGATATAACAAGTATAAAGATTTTAAAACGATAACGTATTCACCCCCCCCCCCCACGTTTTCACAATATGGTCTCATGTTTTGTACCAAAACAACCACCAAAATCGTCTCAAAATAGAGCAAAAATCTGCACAAACTAAGCAACATTAAAATTCTGCACGTAATAAACGTAAGGTTCCCCCGCCATGGGAGTCAAATTCTGCACAAAAAGGTCGCAAAATTTGGCACAAAGACTGGTTGGATACTGGCTGTTTGGACACAAGATGTTGGTACTAAGTGAAAGTTGGTTATCATGACTCCATTACGATCCACTATTAGTCAAACATTAATTATGGGTCAACCAATATTTCTTTAGGAAACACCATTTCTGGAAGAACCAAGATTTCGATGAGAAGAAAAACACAACTTGTTATAGGTCAAACGACATTTGATTTTTTTTTCGAAAGCTACATCAATTTTTTTTATTACCCACGTATATTACTTTCCATATAATATTTACATAATAAAACTGATCACAAACAATAGATCAGTAACAAAAAGTAGTATACTAATTTCAGGCTTTAAATACATTAACACATGAGCAACAATTCAATACTTTATGGCCACGTAGTTTGTTACCTACTGTAACATTCACCTCCATTACCACCAAGTATGCTCTATCATTTTTAAAATAACAAATGAATTCTGATTTAGAACAGATCCATGAATCCGGTTATCAAAACACACATGTTTTTCTTATTCCTTCAGACTCACGCCAACAGTTTCGAATTACATTCCAAACTAATTCATAATTTATGTGAAACATAATTTAAAGCTCATAATAAATTATTTGAAACAAACCAAAGGAAATAATGTTCCAAAGAAACATGAAATATTTGGTGGGACATAACACAAATTTGGAAATGCTTTGTACTCCAGTGGACTATGTCAAAAAAAAAAAAATAAATAAATAAAAAATAAAATTTTGAGAGGCATATTTCATCTTGTTTCACAAAACAGTATTATATCTTAATCTGATTAAATTTTTTTGCGAAAGAATCTGTTTTAAGATTGTAGGGGTAGCATACGATAATCAGATATAACAATAATGATACATGATGAGTTGCCTTTCACTCATCATTTTATACCCGAAAAACCCCACAAAAATGACCAAAAACACCCAAATAGACCCAATATTGTTACAAATATCCTTGGATTGTGTTTTATGTGTTTCAGGTACAAAAGGATTGAAAACGGGGCAAATATGGACAAAACCGAGCGTGATATGGAAAAGAGCCGAAAACCGAAGCCGGAAAAGACATTATTCATTCAGATTAAATTCAATCTCGGAAATCCCAAAATGGCCCTTGGATTATTCTTACTTGGCAAAATTGGCCCCTAGAAGAACTTTGCTATGTTGGCAGATTTGGTCCCTAAAGTTTACAAGATTTACATTTTTGGTCCTTATTAATTTAGCCAAATTTATCCTAACCAAACAATTCCAACCGGATCCAAAGAAAGACTAAACCATTTAACCCATTGGTTATCCCAGCCCAACATCAAACCTACAAGGCCCAATCCCCTACCCTTAGTTAAACAAAACCGGGTCAAACACACAAAAAATGGTCAAACCCAGATACTAACCTCTGTTCCTTGTCTTCTCTAATCCCATTTCCCACCTAATCCACCCTAATCACCAATCCATCACTTTCACCCTCACCTCCGTCCAAAAATACCCACATGGTTGTGCCCCCTCACCTCCTTGCCACCTCATCGATCCCAAGTACAAACTCTTTCATCTACGGCTAAGAATCTAAGTTGTGGGGAGCAAGAAAAATCCAAGGGCCAAGATTGAAGCTCAAGAAGCACAACTGGGATTGTCTCACAGAAGAAGCACAAGAAGATAGAATCCCTAGTTCTTATTTTTAGTATAAATAGTTTAGTAGTGCTACAGTAGTAATTCAGGTTTAATTTTAGCTTATTTTTTTAAGGTATTTGTAATTTCAGCTTATTTCTATTTCTCAGCATTTTAATTTACTCTTATTTTAATTTAAATTCAGTCTTTATTTTAAAAAATCCAAAAAATATAGTTTTAGCTTATTTCTTACTTAACTGCTTATTGCTTAATTTCTGCTTATTTGCTTGTCTTTAGCTTTTTCCATGCTCACTATTGCCTTTTATCAGTTCTTGTAGCTTAAGTTTCAGTTTGATCTCAAAAAGTTAGAAAAATACCAAAAATAGCTTATTTCTGTTATAGCTTATTAGTGCTTATCAGTTCTTCAATTTAGCTCAGTAGGATAAAAAGTTAGTTAGTTAGCACTAGTGATTTAGAAGCTTAGCCTTTTTTGTTCTGTTTTAGTGTTAAAATTGCAAATTCAGATTTTAAAGGGCTGTTTGGTTTAAGCTTATTTTTGGACCAAATAGCTAGTTACTGTTCCAATGCCATTTCATTAAGTTTGGTTGAGCTTATGTGAGTCTGTAGAAGCTGTTTTCAGAAGCCTTAAGCTTCTTTTGAGTCCTTTGAAGTTTTTGTATAGGATAGTGAAATTTGAACCCTTAGGGTGCCCTTATAAGCTCTTAATAAGCTTAGCTTATTTGGACACATTTTTGGCATCTTCAAAGTTCTTTTCTAAGTCTGAATTCTGAGTTTTATTGCATGTCATTTAGTTTTGCAAAATCTGAGGTCACAAAACCCCCATCTGCCACATCAGAACCTTCATACCAAGTCTGCACAATTTTTGTTCAAACAGCCCTTGTTTTTTGTTCATTATAGATTCAATTTATCTGAAACTTTGCACTTTAAATGTTCTGCTGCTTGTCTTGTTACTTCCCATTTTTATGAATTTTTTTAGAACAACTTACCATAGCTTGTTGATGCTTTGAAATCACCACTATTGCCCTGCACTTAACCTACCTCAGTCCGAAAGCCCTTTTATCAGCAGCCTTTATAAGCTCATATCAGCTTATGATGGGCTGAGATTGTGATTTTGAGTTCTTTGCTATCTGTTCTTTATCTGTTTTCAACTTACTTATCCTAGCTTATTGATTTTAATAGCTTTTGATTAGCTTAAACTTCCTTTATCCTATGCTGATCAGCCCTTCTTAAGAGCTTTTCTGAGCTTATTTCACTTTTTCATCCAAAACGTTTTTCATAAAAATTGTTTTTTGATAAGTACTTAATAGTTTTGTTAAAAGAAAAAAAAAATAAAAAATAAAATAATTTTAGAAAAAGTGCAAAACCTGGGACTCGAACCCAGGTCTCCTCACTCACACACACACGCCCTTACCAGTATGCTCTTAGTTATGCTCAGTTTATACTTGCAACATTTAATCCTTATCCCTTGTTCCTTTTTGCTTAATCCGAACCTTATTGCTTATTCCCAGCTTATTTAAATAAGCTGGGACCTTTTTTACATTTTTCCTAGGATCAGCATTAGTTAAAGTATTTTTAGAAAAATTTTCAGAATTTTCTCTTTTCATTTAGTATTTTTAATCATTTATTTTCTTTTAAATAGTTTTTAATTCGTATTTAATTATTAAAAAGTCAAAAAAATATAATTCTTTGTTTCAAAATTTTCTTTTATCATTTAGGACGTATGAAAATTAATTTGGTATCCGTAGGGTTAATTTTCATAGATTGTTACGTTTTTGCTCGTTATTAGTTACCGGTTCGCGTTATTTAGTTTTCATTTTATTAGATATTAGTAACCAAAGTGACCCTCGTTATTTCAAGCATTTTAATTCCAAACCTCATACGGTATCCTTAATTTCACACCTCGTTGGGACTACGACCCGGGTATTAACTTGTCCGGTTTATTATAATCGATTGTTGCGTTAAATCGTCGCAAGTTGACTTTTCTTCGTGAGAGGTTTTGGCTTGTGAAGTGTTTTGACAACAATCACTCACTTTTACAATACATGAAAAGACAAAAAATTTTAAACTAAAGTTACAAACATAAACATAAACAAAAAATCAAAGAGATTAGATAGAACCGATTCAAGAACGTGATCGAGGCACGTGTTAGACACGCTTCCCTTAAAACAGATTCACCGTCCATTAGGCGTCTATTTCCCAGGGTACAACGATCGGAACAATACGTTGTATTGCCGGATGTGACTTACATGCCTGAAATTCTCACGGTGGTCAAGTGTGTTCATGTAAAAGTGTGTGTTTCATCTTGGTGTTTTTCCTGATATTTCTTTCTACAACTCACGAGTTGTGCTTATACACCCAAAAGAAAACCAAAGGTGTAATGACTAGTCATTAAACCTATTAAACTCGTTAAATGACATTCAAAGTCACTTTTATAAACATCATTAAGCATGTTAAATGACATTCAAACTGATTTTTTATGAAGTCATTAACAAATATGATGTTACAATTTTAACTCATAGCGGGTGAGTATGGTTTTATTCCAAACACATCATTTTAAGAGTCGATATCTCATTCACACTAAGGCTATGTTTGGCAAAAGTAGCTGTGAGCAGTAGCAGTGAGCAGTAGCGCGCAGTGAGCTGTGGCTGCCACAACTCACTGCTCACCGCTTCTTAAAAAAGCATTGGAAAAATGAGTTTTCCTAAAAAATAGCAAAGCTCACCGCTCTTTTGCCAAACGAACACTAAAAATCAAAAAGCTCATTGCTCACCGCTCATCGCCTCAAAAAGTTCCAAAAAGCTCTGCGCCAAACATAGCTTAAATTTTGTGAAACATAAATGATTCACCAAAATTTTCCAACATAAAATCCCATGACTTCTGTGATGGTGTATTAACCGGAACTTTGATTAAATTAGGGAGTTGTAGAGTGGGAGATCGAGAGAGGTGTGTGGTGGATGGTTCACAGTTTAAATATGGCTCTTTGAATATCCACAAAATGTCATCATCAGTGTTCACGTAGATTGAATGATCAAGGTGAGATTTTACAAAAGATGATTAAGATAAAAGAGCATTCCAAATTTAGAGACCCACCTCATTTGAGCAAGCTGTTTTGCTGGTAACCGATTGAAGATGTTCCATAAAAAATCTGCAGGGATGTTAGCTAAAGTTGCTGCATTTTTTCGTGATTGAATGATCATGTGGATTGAATGATCAAGGTGAGATTTTACAAAAGATGATTGAGATAAAAGAGCATTCCAAAGTTAGAGACCCACCTCATTCAAGCAAGCTGTTTTGCTGGTAACCGATTGAAGATGTTCCATAAAAAATCTGCAGGGATGTTAGCTAAAGTTGCTGCATGTTTTCGTGAAGCCACATATTGGAGTTTCATATATAAAAGTCTTCCATTTATAAGAAAAAAGAAAAGAAAGAAAAGGGAATAAAGAGAGAAAAAGAGGGACTTAGGGGAGTTTGGATAGTTATCATGGTAATTAACAATATATTATTTTCTTTGTTAATACAAATAATGTCTAAAAACGTTATTTATATTTTTTGACATCTCTACGTTTTGATAATAACAAAATGTAAAAACATGTTACGTCAAAATTAACGTAAACAGGTTTTTAGTCGTAATGTTCCATTTCGATGTAAATCACTCGAGGTAAGAACAAACAAATTTACAATTTGATAAATGATCAAATAAACAATTTTTTTGTTCAAAACTTCACATTTTTATAAATGTGACAAAACATTTTTTCAAAAATAGATTTTACAAATAAATTTTGAATTGTAAAGAAATCTTTATTTTACAAATAAATTTTGAATTGTAAAGAAATCTTTAATTTGGGAAATTATATTCAAAATCATAACAGCCATATTTCTCCCCAAAATCAGCTCCAAACATCTCTAAATAAATCTTCACTCAAAAAAAAAATAATAAAAAAAAATAAAATAAAAATAAAAAAAGAGAGCGTTTTTGTTTGGTACGGTATCATAAACCCGATGGTACCGTGGGAACTTTAACGGTACCGTCTGTCTGTAACGGCTAGTTTTTCTTCCCTATAAATAGTGGACCAGTTTACACTTCTAGGCTGCTAATTTTCACACGGAATTTTCTGAATTAAATCCACCTTTAATCTTGATTCTTTAATCATTTAGTTAGTTTGTTTTTGTTTAAGAGTGATCCCAAGTGATCACCTTCATTCCTTTACTAGTGCAAGAAGATACAAAGTGTTGAAGAACACACCATATCAAAAAGATACAAAGTGTTGAAGGATTAGATTAGTGCACTCGTAACATTTGTTACATACTTGTTTTATATTGTTATGCATCAAATTGCTTGTCATCACATTTAGTTAGATTGTGTGGATTGTTGTGATTGTATTGAGATCGGGTAGATCTTGTGTAGCTTGTGTTGTTAGTGTGAAGATCGGGTAGATCGAGTGTAGATCGGGTAGATCGTGAGAAGATCGAGTAGATCTTTTAGATTGTGTGATTGATGAGAAGATCGGGTAGATCATGAGTGAGATTTATTCTAGCTAGATTAGAACTCGACATTTAGCTTAGTGTCGGAAATTGATATAAGTAACGTTGTACGGTTTTCTCCGCCTGAAGGGAGTTTGTTGACTTAGTGCATTGAACTCTCGAGCTGGGTACTCAGGGAGTGGAGTAGGGCGAACAGGGCTTCGTTACCGAATTACTATAAATCTCGGTGTCTTGGTTTGATCTTTCCGACTCTCACTTTTCATATCTCGTAGTAGTTATAGTTTGTTTACTTTTTTTTTTTTTTTTTTTTTTTTTTTTTTTTTTTTTTTTTTTTTTTTTTTTTAGTGCAAAGGTGAATTATATTAATACCAAAAGATTTACAACATGAGAATAACATAACTGATAATGGACATCTCCCATATCAGAAACAAAAACACAGCTTACAATCTAAGCCTATACATCAGGAAACAAAACAGACCAATCAATACCAACAAAACATTCCAGTCCTTAGACACTAATACTAAACAGAGGAAACCACATTCACAGCAACCTCATTACTCTATTTATCCATTCTCATGCACTGAATTCACCTTTTTGCACTTACCATCTAGCTACATTTCCATTACTTCATTCCACTTAGCCACTCAACCTGCCACCACAGTAGTCTAGGTGAAAATGAAGAATGACATCACTAGGCACCCATAACCCATCCAGGGGGGGGGGGGGGGGGGGGCTTTGCCAAAGCAGCCTACATTTCCCTCTCATAGAAGGGCTTCAGTTGCTTGGGAACACTCTCCCTCCTACTTTAGTATTGTTATAAGAGATAATTCCCAAACTAGGCCAAAAGTTTTGGCCTATTTCAAGAGGAAGCCAAAACCAAATTCTATTTCTCATTTTGTCCACGCTCGACCGCTCGACTGCTCGACCCCATAAAACTAGTGACACGTGTCATTCCTTTATTGACACGTGTCATTCTTTTATTTTTTTATTAATAAAAATTTGGCCCACAATTGACCAATAAATTTGGCAACATTAGCCCCTTAACCAAATAAGCGTTTGCAAAGTTAGTCCTTTTATTAACGGCCATTTTATTTTAGTCCATTAACCAAACAAGCGTTTGCAAAGTTAGTCCTTTTACTAACGGTCGTTTTATTTCAGTCCATTAACCAAACAAGCGTTTGCAAAGTTAGTCCTTTTACTAACGGCTGTTTTATTTTAGTCCATTAACCAAACAAGCGTTTGCAAAGTTAGTCCTTTTCATTTTTGGTCCTTGCGATTATTATTATTATTCAAAAAAATTCAAAAGAATTTATAAAAATTCCAAAAAACTTATAAAAATTCGAAAAAAATTTTATAAAAAATCGAAAAAGATTTAAAAATTCGAAAAAACTTATAAAATTTTGAAAAATTTATAAAAATTCGAAAAAATTTTAAAAATTCGAAAAATTTATAAAAATTAGAAAAAGTTTTAAAAATTCGAAAAAATTTTAAAAAAAAATCGAAAATTTATAAAAATTCGAAAAAATGTATAAAAATAGGAAAATTTTTTAAAAATTCGAAAAATTAGAAAAAATTTATAAAAATTCGAAAAATTTATAAAAGTTCGAAAAAGTTTTAAAAATTCGAAAAAATTTTAAAAATTCGAAAAAACTTATTAAAATTCGAAAAATTTATAAAAATTCATAAATTTTTTAAAAATTAGAAAAAATTTATAAAAATTCAAAAAATTCGAAAAAAATTATTTAAATTCGAAAATTTTTAAAAAATTCGAAAAAACTTATAAAAATACGAAAAAATTCTAAAAATTCGAAAAAACTATTAAAAATTCAAAATTTTTTAAAAATTAGAAAAAATTTATAAAAATTCGAAAAATTTATAAAAATTCGAAAATTTTTTAAAAATTAGAAAAAATTTATAAAAATTCGAAAAATTCAAAAAAATTTAAATAAAATCGAAAAATTTTTAAAAATTCAAAAAATTCGAAAAATCTAAAAAAATTTCGAAAAATTAGAAAAAATTTAAAAAAAAATCGAAAATTTATAAAAATTCGAAAAAATGTATAAAAATAGGAAAATTTTTTAAAAATTCGAAAAAACTTATAAAAATTCAAAAAATTTATAAAAATTCGAAAAAATTTTAAAAATTCGTAAAAAATTATAAAAATCAAAAAATTTATAAAAATTCAAAATTTTTTTAAGAATTAGAAAAAATTTATAAAAATTCAAAAAATTCGAAAAAATTCTTTTTAAATTTTTTTCGAATTTTTAAAACTTTTTCGAACTTTTATAAATTTTTCGAATTTTTAATAATTTTTTTTCGAATTCAAAATTTTTTTTGAATTTTTTTAAGTTTTTCGAATTTTTTTGAATTTTTAAAAAATTTTCGAATTTATATGAATTTTTTCGACTTTTTTGAATTTTTAAAAGTTTTTCGAATTTTTAAAACTTTTTCGAATTTTTATAAATTTTTGGAATTTTTATAATTTTTTTCGAATTCAAAAATTTTTTTGAATTTTTTTTAAGTTTTTCGAATTTTTTGAATTTTTAAATTTTTTTCGAATTTATATAAATTTTTTCGAATTTTTATAAATTTTTTCTAATTTTTAAAAAAATTTTGAATTTTTACAAATTTTTCGAATTTTTATAGGTTTTTCGAATTTTTATAAGTTTTTTTCGAATTTTTCAACATTTTTCGGATTTTTCCAAATTTGTTGAATTTTTAAAAATTTTTCGAATTTTATAAATTTTTTCTAATTTTTCGAATTTTTAAAAAACTTTCCTATTTTTATACATTTTTTCGAATTTTTATAAATTTTCGATTTTTTTTTTAAATTTTTTCGAATTTTTAAAACTTTTTCTAATTTTTATAAATTTTTCGAATTTTTAAAATTTTTTCGAATTTTTATAAATTTTTCAAAATTTTATAAGTTTTTTCGAATTTTTAAATCTTTTTCGATTTTTTATTAATTTTTTCGAAACTTTTCGAAATTTTTAATTTTTTTCGAATTTTTATAAGTTTATGGAATTTTTATAAATTCTTTTGAATTTTTTTGAATAATAATAATAATCGCAAGGGCCAAAAATGAAAAGGACTAACTTTGCAAACGCTTGTTTGGTTAATGGACTAAAATAAAACAGCCGTTAGTAAAAGAACTAACTTTGCAAACGCTTGTTTGGTTAATGGACTGAAATAAAACGACAGTTAGTAATAGGACTAACTTTGCAAACGCTTGTTTGGTTAATGAACTAAAATAAAATGGCCGTTAATAAAAGGACTAACTTTGCAAATGCTTATTTGGTTAAGGGGCTAATATTGCCAAATTTATTGGTCAATTGTGGGCCAAATTTTTATTAATAAAAAAATAAAAGAATGACACGTGTCAATAAAGGAATGACACGTGTCACTAGTTTTATGGGGTCGAGCAGTCGAGCGGTCGAGCGTGGACAAAATGAGAAATAGAACTTGGTTTTGGCTTCCTCTTGAAATAGGCCAAAACTTTTGGCCTAGTTTGGGAATTATCTCTTGTTATAATTGTGTTCATATTGCAATTGATTGATTTCACGGAAATTCGAATCAAAGTTTTTCAAAAAAATAGTAATTATAACGAGTTAAAAACGGTAAAACTATTCAACCCCTTATAGTCTTCTACATTATTGAATTATTTTAATTTTGGGGATTTTATAATTTTAACATTAGATATTATAAAAAGAGAAATCATCGAAACATTATCTCGAAAAAACCTACGCATACAAACATTACAACTATGTAAAAGCAAGTATAAAACACTAATCCATGAAGAAGCAACTCCTTTTAGTTTTTAACTATAAAATTAAATAAAAGAGGAATTGCATATATATCCACTAGCTAAAAATTAAATATTTGCATATTTCATCAAAATAAAAGTTTTTAATGCATGATGTACTATGCAAATTAAGCATGTTTTGGGTATATATGTAAATATGCAAGTTTTAGTGGATATATATGTAATTGTCCCTTCAAAAAACATAAAAAATTCTAACATCATATATGTGTTCAAATATGGACACCAAAGGGCTTGTGTCAATAGTACCTCATGTGTGAGAATGTTTCTCAACCAAATAGTTGCGGGTTTAAATCCAAAAATAAAAACGAAGATAATTAGGCACCTTTGCCACCTAAAAAGCACAAGGTTAATGGTTCAATGACTCCATCTTGGCACTCCAGTAGCCACAACTGCTGAGTGAGTCACGTGTGTATTATGGATAGTAAGCTGAATGTGGGCCGGTTCAGTCGCCGGATATCAACCTTTTTGCCACCTAAATGAGGCCAAATAAACAATTTTAGAGATTACCTAAGGCGTATGAGAGCAAAGATAGTTAGGAAAAAGATACGGGACCATGACTTAGCTACCACCAAATGGCCTAGTGGTAAGACACTAAAACTCCTCAAAAGAGGTCAAACGTTCAAACTTCACTAATTACATACTTGGGGTGGTCATCATGACTTGAGATTTAATTCAAGGAGTCTTAAACATGAGATCATGAGGAGGAGGAGTATGCCACTTCCGCCACTTCGCCTGGGCACTTAGATCAGGAGCATCCTATGTTGAGTTAAACCTCAAAACGGATCATATGAAGCCAAACGATTACAACAAGCTTCAAAAAGAGACTCACAATTAACAGTGAATCAAAAAGGAAATTTGGGATCACTTATAAATTGTTTAAAGGAATAGAATTTTACCCACGATTAGCCACCTTTTACTCATTCATCAATCTCACTTCGACATTACCATTTTTGGATGTGTGACATGACACAAAGTTTGCCGTTTCACATCCACAAAGTAGTACAGTGAGTGTACCAATGATTATCTTGTATACATAGATAAAGTAAATAATAACTAGGTAGTGTAAATGGGTCGTAATTACTCAGTAAAGTTAGGCTGTAGTTTAAAAAAAAGTGCCAGTAAACCCAAGTTAACAAGTAAAAAGCATTTCAATTCTTGTACAATAGCTAATTCAGCAGACAGAAACACGCACAATAATGTCTGTCAAGAACTTACATAATTTTTGCATGATTATTTATTATTATTATTATTATTTTTTTGGTGCAAAAGTGAATCATTATATTAATATAAACAATGACAATTTACAATACACAATTCATACAACTGGATTGAACACTTATCATCCAGTGAAATACGAAAGAACACACAACACTATCTAGACTTATCCAATATCTGATCACAAAGACAACTGTTACCTGATATCGTATAGCACTAATCCATATCTCTGTCAACACAGAGTTATATCCAATTAGCCAAAGCTGCACTATTACATGAACCCTGCCAGCTTTGCCCCTGAATTCACCTTTTAAAATGCACCTACCATCTAGCTACATTTCCACATCACCTTCCCATCAAAACCATTCAACCAGCACCCACAATGGCTTTTTTTGCATGATTATTATAGCACTGTGTGTGTTCAATTAAGGACATGATAAATGTGGAGGTGGATAGTGCCAAAAAATAAAATGTGGAGCTGGAGGGAATAAGGGATCACTAAGCCCGTTGGTACAAAGAATACTAACTCTTAAAGATCAACTACTAAACATATAAAATCATTAGGTTGAGTTCTATGAAATAAACAAATAGCGAAAGAATTAGTTCTCCCAGTTATATCTGCTTGTTTCTTTGTGTACATAATGCCCTAAAACCCAAAATCGAAGAAAACGACCAAAACAAAGTCCGGCAAGATTAAATGCATGGTACTGCACATTGGGTGAAATAACAATATCGTTTGACTAGGAAAATTTAAACCGCCCATGACTTTTTCCCAAAACAGAGTAGCAGATATACACACAGAAACAAATCTTTACTACTAATCATAAGATAAAACTTAAATGAACAGATGCACATACATGTCCATAAAACTATTATATTTGTAAGCATTGTGACAGTCAATTTTCTATTCTACAAAGTGTTTGATTATATTGACGAAATAGTATCCTCGGTAAAATCTAGATATACAGCTATTTAAATGCAATATTAAACACTAATATCTAGATACAAAATAGCATCCCTGGTAAAATCTAGTACTGTAGAAACAACTCCATTCAGTTCTTAACAATATGAACACATAAGAAAAAACATAAATACATAATCTAACATGGACGTACCACGTACATGCTCAGAAGACAGAGCACAAACGAATAATTAGTCCTCATGAGAACAAAAAAAGTTAGTCAAAATAAACAGTTTTGAGAGGTTACCTAAGGCCTATGACAACAAAAAGAATTAAGCAAAATAAACAGGACCGGGCACTCAGATTAGGAACTTTCTATGTTGAGGTTAATCTTACACTACTATATTAATTAAAATTCCTCATTCCAGCTCTCAAATTGGCATCTGATTAGCACAGTCTCCACAGAAGTTAACTCTCATGCTCAAATATACAGTTTGAGACACCCAAAAATTAGTATTTGCTTTAATTTAAGCACTTATAATGATCAAAACCAAACCTAAACAATTTTTAGGGACCATATATGGCCATTGCAAATACAACATAGAATTCACCCCAAAACATGGTCCTGGACAGACCCAAATCAAACTGAAACCAGCTGCCATTTTTAGTTTCTACAAACCATAATCTTAATCTTAAATTACAATACAAAGATCGGAAATGAGACCAACAATTCCTACCACGGATGGAACGGTTTCAAACCAACCAAACTTTAAGCAAGAATACCAACCATCCGATACAAAATCTATTACAACTAACATGCATGTTGTGTAACAGCATAAAACTTCTCTGTGTTCACTAAATTTTAAAGAAAAACTATTTAAACCTCAATGTCGAGCACTTATTGCGAACAATCAATAATTTATAAATACCATTGAAAAACTTAATATTTGACATAAAAAAAATAATTAAGAAACAAGGTATTATGCAAAGTAAATCCAACAAAAAGATATAAGTTGATCTGAGACTCCTAATTGAGTTTATTTATTTATTTATTTTTCAAGATTCGCCATCAATCACATTAATTTTTCTTGTTAATTTAGAATCAGCAGCCGTTGCAAATTTTTTACCATTCACCATCGATCAAATAAATCTTTCTTTCAAATTTGGAATCAGCAGATGTTGCAACAGCTGACCGCCTGACCCACTCTCAGAGGGTGCTACCAAAACAAGACTGTCGACATACCAATCAATTCTGGTTTGGAAAGGTGGTATTAGTCTTGTCGTATACTTAGATGATAAGGAAACCGGATAATACAAAGCCAAACAATTACAACAAGCTTCAAAAAGAGACTCACAATTAACGGTACGTGAATCAAAATGGTAATTTGGGATCACTTATAAATTATTTAAAGGAATAGAATTTTACTCACGATTCAGCCACCTTGTACTCATTCATCAACACCACCTCCACATTACCATTTTTGGATGTGCGACATGACACAAAGTTTGCCATTCCACATTCACATAGTAGTAAGTCAGTGTCCCAATTTTTATCTTGTATACATGGTGGTAATCAGAATAAATATAGAAAAAGTAAATAATAACTAGGTAGTGTAAATGGGTCATAATTTCTCAGTAAAATTAAGCTTTAGTTATGGGTCATAATTTCTCAGTAAAATTAGGCTTTAGTTGTTTAAAAGTGCCAGTAAAAACAAGTTAACAAGTAAAGAGCATTTCAATCCGTGTACAATAGCTAATTCAGCAGACAGAAACACGCACAATAATGACTGTCAAGTATCTGAAATCACAACTTACATATTTTGCATTATTATTATAGCACATGCAATTAAGGGCATGATAAATGTGGAGCCGGAAGGATCACTAAGCCCTTTGGTTCAAAGAGTACTGACTCTTTAAGATCACTACTAAACATATAAAATCATTAGGTTGAGTTCTATGAAATAAACAAATAGCAGAAGAATTAGTTCTCCCTTTTATCTGCTTTTTCTTTGTGTACATAATGCCCTAAAACCCAAATCCAAGAAAACATCCAAAACAAAGCCCGGCACTATATTAGTTCTAGTAGATTTAATGCATGGTACTTCACATCGGGTGAAATAACAATATCGTTTGACTAGGAAAATTTAAACCGCGCGCCCATGAGTTTTTCCCACAACAAAGTAGCAGATATACACACAGAAACAAATCTTAACTACTAATCATAAAGTAAAACTTAAACAGATACACATACATGTCCATAAAAACTATTATATTTGTAAGCATTGTGACGGCCAATTTTGTATTCCACAAAGTGTTAGATTATATCGACAAAATCTAGATATACAGCTATTTGAATGCAATATTAGACACTAAAATCTAGATACAAAATAGTATCCCTGGTAAAATCTAGTGCTGTATAAACAACTCCATTCAGTTCTTAACAATACAATCAGAAGAACACACATAAGAAAAAACCTAAATTCATATTCTAACATGGACGTACATGCTCAGAAGACAGAACACAAACGAATAATTAGTCCAAAATAAACAGTTTTGAGAGGTTACCTTAGGCCTATAACAACAAAAATAATTAGGCAAAATAAACAGGACCGGGCACTCAGATTAGGAACTAATTTCTATGTTGAGGTTAATCTTACACAGCTATATTAATGAAGATTCCTCAATCCAGCTCTCGAATTGGCATCTGAGTTGCACAGTCGCCACAGAAGTTAACTCTCAGGCTCAAATATAAAGTTTGAGGCACCCAAAATTAAGTATTTGCATTAATTGTATGCACTTATAATGATCAAAACAAAACCTAAACAATTTTTAGGGACTGTATATGACCATTGCAAATACAACATAGAATTCATCGCCAAACATGGTCCTGGACGGACCCAAATCAAACTGAAACCAGCTGCCATTTTAGTTTCTGAAAACCACAATCTTAACCTTAAATTACAATACAAAGATCGGAAATGAGACCAAACAATTCCTACCACTGATAAAACGGTTTCAAACCACCCAACCTTTAGCAAGAATACTAACCATCCGATACAAAATCTATCAACTAACATGCATGTTGGAAACAGCATAAAACTTCTATGTGTTCACTAAATTTAAGTAAAAAAAAAAAAAAAATTTAAACCTCAATGTCGAGCACTTATTCCGAACAATCAATAATCTATAAATACCAGTCAGAAACTTAATATTGGACATAAACCAAATAATTAAGAAGCAAAGTATTATGCAAATTAAAGTAAATACAACAAAAAGATATAAGTTGATCTGAGAGTCTGAGACTCCTTATTGAGCTTGTTTCAAGATTCCCCATCAATCACATTAATCTTTCTTTTTAGTTTAGAATCAGCAGCTGTTGCAGCAGGTGATCCACTCTGAGAGGGTGCTACCCAAACAAGACTGTCGACATACCGTACAATTCTGGAGTCGGGTGCTGTTACTCTCCCCATATACTTGAATGATTTAGCAACCGGATCATACAAAGATAAACGATTGCGGTAAGCTAGAAAACGAGACTCGTTATTTAATATGAATCTAAATGGAGATTCAGTAAGACTTAAAAGGTAGCTATTAAAGAAATAGGATTCTACCCATGATTCAGCCACCTTGTACTCATTCATCAACCACACCACAAAGTTGCCACGTCTGTTGTATGACATCAAACAAAGTTTGTCATTCCACATTCCCAAATAATTCATCGGGAAGCTGCCCCATCCACTATCTTTTTTACAATCAGGAACAGGTATCTCACAGAAAGTCTTTTCATGCAAATCAAATGCCACTATAGTTAATTGTTTGGTCATATAATTATAACCAAGCCAATGAACACGTCCATCATGCCACCCTACACTCAACTCGTTTCTACATAAACGTCTCACCTGGGAGGGAAACCTTTCAGTGATTACTTCCCATAAACCTTTTCTCATGCTGTATACCTCCACTTGCCACTCATTTCTAATATCTGATCCCTCAATCATAATAACTTTAACAACTTTGTAATCATCAGCTTTAGGATCAAACCCAAACCGTAAATACTTATCTTTACATGAGGAGCCAGTACTATATGGTGGGAGTGTTAAAAACGCAGAGAGTGAGGGTTTCCAAATATGAACGCCCTGGGTGGGACAACGTAAAGAACCTCCATCAACAAAACATATTAATCCGTTAACTGAACCAATAAGATAAAAACTGCTAAATGGTGGTGTGTTAACTGGGAATTTGAGGAAATTAGCTGGTAGTTCAAGATACGGAGACCTAGGTAGAGAGTACTCTGCTGTGCATGGATTTTCATAATCGAAAGGAAATCCATCCTCAAATTCGAGAAGGATTTCTTTGTAGGTTTTTATTGAATAGTCAAGGTGGGATTTAATAAAAGAGGGTGTAGTTAAAAAACCATTCCAGTATTTACAGACACACCTCATTCGAGCAACCAATTTTGCCGGTGACCTAATGAATACTTCATGTAAAACATCATCAGGAGTGTTCGCCATACTCAGTTCCGGCAGGATTAGATTTTGTTGTTGTTGAAAAGGAGTGTTCGCCATAGTCGCAGAAAATGTAAACTTTCACTAGGGTTTTTTATGCTGCTGTCAGAACGAAGATAAGTAGAAATGGGCCAGCAGTTTTGTACGGCCTCGATTGTTTGACTCTATGCGTGTGTGTATAACGACCCATAATGACTACGGATCGTGTTTTAAGCATGGCCCAATAAAAAAACTTGTACACTTTTATTTTTCTGGTAATGAATTGCCCCATGACTACGGAGTATTTGGCTCTGATGGAATAAATTGGATTCTACTATACATACTTTGAAGTTATACATATATTATTTTGGAAATTTTAATTATAAACATGTGTTAGTTTTAAATCAATATTTACCAACAATCTAAGCGTCATTGGTAACTCTACAAAACAATCGTTGGTAAAGGTGGCACATTGGAGTTTCATGAAGCCACAATCATATTCTTTATGGGGACATATTGGAATTTCACATGTAAAAGTCTTCCATTCATAAGAAAATAAAGAAGAGGGAATAAAGAGAGTAAAAAAAGGGACGTAGGGGAGTTTGGATTGTTATCAAGGTGGCATATTATATTTTTAAATTATTTTAATTTTGGGGATTTATTAATTTAAAACGTTAGATTATTATAAAAAGAGAAATTATCTAAACAGCATCCAAAAAAACCTACATGTAAAACTATGTAAATATAAAACACTAATCTATGAAGAAGCAACTTTTATTTTAGTTTTTAACTATAAAATTAAATAAAGGCATAAAATTTCTAACTTCATAAATGTGTTCTAATATGGACATCAAATGGCTTGTGTCCCATGTAGGGCTCAACACAGTCCAAAAATTGAACCTGGCCGAAAACTGATTGGCCAAAAAAACAGTCTGAGGACCGGACCGAACAATGTTCAGTCCGGCTCGGTCGGTCCGGTTCAGCTCAGTCGGTCCGGTTCGGCTCGGTCGGTCCGGTTCGGCTCGGTCGGTCCGGTTCGGCCCGGCTCATCGGTCGGTCCGGTCCAACGAAGCATATTAATGGGTTTTTTGTAAAACCAGACTGGACCGAGGACCGAATATGATTAAAACGGTGGACCGAGGACCGGACCGCACTACGTTCGGTCCGGTCCGGTTTGGGCCGGTTTGTCGGTTCAGTCCGGTCCGCGGTCTATTAGGCTTAGCCCTACTCCCATGATACCTTATTTATGAGAATTATTCTTCAACAAAATGGATGTTGGTTCAAGTCATCCTTAATTAAGACATTGTGAGATTACTTTGTTGTATAAACATTGTGAGATAATTACTTGCCTTTCTAAAAAAAAATGTTCTAATATAGACATACATGCTCAGATGACATAAGGGACATCTAAAGATACAATTGAATAACCAATCCACATGAAAACGAAGATAATTAGGCATCTTTGCCACCTAAAAAGCACAAGGTTAACGCTACAACAAAATGTAAGACGGGCGAGGACGTTTTTGGCGGGGACGCTCATGTCCCCGCCGAAAGTCGCTAAACGAAAAAAATGGCGCTGAGCTGGCACACAGTCTCGCTGACCGTTTACTAAATTTTCAACGCAACCTTTTGGCGGGGACATAGTGTTTTTCATATTTGGCAAATTTTGACCAAACTAGTAACTCTTAATTGTTCCCGGGGTTTTTTCCTGCCCTCACTTTTAGCGGGGACATGTCCCCGCTAAAAGTCTAGATGCACAGTGCTAGTTTTTTTGGCGGGAACATGTCCCAGCCAAAAGTGTTATCCATTTTCCCACCTAAAAATTACTTTTATCCCGCCAATATTTTCTGCTACTGATATTAGCTTTTGGCGGGGACATGTCCCCGCCAAAAGTGTTGGCGCCAATTTATCCCGCCAAATTGCAACTTTATCCCGCCAAAGTTTACTTATATATAACCTAACCGATCATCCTCAAATCGGCAAAACACAAATAACCAAATCGTTAATTCCCACAAAACACACATAACAATGGCTGGTTACACGCCGGAAGAGGAGTGGTCAAAGGTTTTATCGTCGGAGGGTCTCTTTAATGAAGTTCTTAATACATATGGCTACGAAATTTATGATGAATATGGTTCTTATAAGAACATTACGAAATTTATGTTGGACGTTCAAGCTGATGATGTTGGAGGAGAAAGCACGTTGGAAACCAAAATTGATGATCTGGGAAATAGGATAACAAATCTTGAAGCTATGTTTGAACATTTCATCAAGCAAAGGAAAGCAAGGAAGGGAAAAGATGGTGCAGGTTCTAGCAAAGTGGGAAGTAGCAGCAAAAAAAAAAAATGAATGGGCGATGTTTGTTATGGTCTATGTCGTGTGTTTCGTTTGCTTGTCGAGTTGTTTCGTTTGCTTGTCGAGTTGTTTCGTTTGATCTGTTTCGTTTGCTTGTCAAGTTGTTTCGTTTGAGTCTGTATGAAATGTATGTGGTTGAGAACTCTTGCGTGTTTTAAATAAAAGGTTTGCCTTCGTGTTTGTTAATTGTGATATTGTTCATTCAGTTCCATTCTTTATGGTTATGGTTGCATGATGATTATGGTTGAATCTTGATGGATAGAAAGGTGGTGCAAAAGGGTTTAGTTGACGTTGGTCTAGTGAAACTGTGAATTTGTGTGTGTGATGGTGATGGAGTGATGGCAAGTACTGAAGTGAGAGTGAAATGAGGTTTAAGGGTGGTATAGGGTTATGAGTCAATGATGAGTTGCATAGGTAGATCACCGCCGCTAACGAAGGTGCACGACGGCTGTTAAAGAAGCCTCGTGAAATACTTAAGTTTTCACAACAACAACAACAACAACAACAACATATTCAAGTCACCTAACAGCTCACGGAGTATTGCAGCCGACTGACATGCGTGGTCGTGGTCGTCGGGATTCGTTGCCATTTCAAGTCTTGCCTCCAGCATCCTTACTCTTGTCTCTAGCACCTGTTTTTGTGATTCCAGCATGTTTACTCTTGTCTCTAGCACCTGTTTTTGTGATTCCAGCATGTTTATCCTAAGATCTTTGGCATTACAGTTTGAGCACTCTGTTGGTGCAGATCCATCACCTTGAGATGTTGAAGCAGAAGAGATTACTCGTAACCGGTCATCAAATTCACTCTTCCACATAAAATATCCACATCCATAATCTTTTTCTCTTGGCTGTTACATAAATAAGGAAATGTTATGATTGTTTGTATATTTAAATAAATAAGAAATGTATGATTGTTCACCTTCGAAAGATGACATACATAATATTCCCATCCAAATGTATCTTTTTTATGTGATTTTCTTAGTTTTATATTTCCTGTTCCACAAGAACACATAAAAGGATTATATCGCTGCATCTCAGGTTTTGAAATTGGTGTGAAGATAAGAGGTTGTGAGGTTGAGTGTTTTGAGGATAAGAGTGTATATAATGTGTTTGTGAGGATAGAGCAGATCTGCTAGCTTTTGGTGGGAAGTTTTGGCTCCAATATTTTGGTGGGAAGTGTTGGCGCCAATATGTTTGTGCAGTAGAAGAAAGAAGACAATAGAAGTTGTGTGATATAGAATGAACGAAGATAATTAATACGAAGTAACCTAAAAGCTGAATTTTCTTTAATGCAATTGTGTAGTCGAGATCACCACCTAGACACTCATTCGTTTAACATCTCGTGTACAACCATATCATCTCGACTCATTCGTTTAACATCTCATGTATAACCATATCATCTCGGCTCATTCGTTTAACATCTCATGTACAACCATATCATCTCGGCTCATTCGTTTAACATCTCGTGTACAACCATATCATCTCGGCTCATTCGTTTAACATCTCGTGATAATTTTTGTTAATTTATTGATTTTTGTTATTTTTTTTTATATATTTTAATTTTTTGATATGTGTTAATTTTTGATATATGTGTATTATGTTTTTTGTTTCGTTTTGTTTTTTGTTTTTGTTTTTGTTTTTTTTTTTTTTTTTTTTTAATTTTTTTTGGTACAGTTGCTGCTGAGAACCGAAGCCGAGACCCGGAGACGAGAACAGAAGCCGAGACCACTGGTTATAGTGATTAATTTGTGTTTTTTGTGTGTGTTTATGTTAGTACCGGGGACATGTCGCCGCCAAAAGTTTATAGTCATTAATTTGTGTTTATGGTTTTTAGCTCCTTGTTGACTCCAACCGAGACCACAACACAGCCTTGACCACCGAGACCGAGCCAACTCCAACCGTGTACCACAACCGTGACAAAAGTATGTTTTTTTTAACCAATTTGTATCCATTCTAATTTAATGGTGTATGAACTATGAACCTGCCATGCCATCAATATATTGTGTGGGTTTGCTTATTTTCTGAGTTATCAGTCGTAGGGGTGTTTGTTAGAATGCGTTGTAGTTGACACATAAGTAGTTGACAGTTGGTGAGTTTGTGAATTGTTAGAATTTGGCAGCTGCCAATATCCGGCCTTGTGTGGTTAATTGCACTCAAGTAGTGTACATTTCCTGTAATTGTTCGATGTCAGCACACATGATCCTTTGAAAGAGAAGAAATTAAGAAATACATGAGTTTGCATATTTTGGAAGCTACTGTAAGTTGTTGAAAATTAAAAAAAATCATTTGCATATACTTGACCCAAATATACAGTTACACGAGTTCAGACTTATATCATAAATTGAAGTGCAGTTTTACAATTTTAAGGCCATCTTTGTTCATAATAACATAAACTTTATCCACTTTTATAATTTTTAAGGCCATCACGATATTCCTTGACCAACTAGTGCTTAAAACTTAGAGTTGTCACACACAAAAAATTGTCAAAACCTGCTATTTCCAATCATTTGCTAAATTTAGCAGCTGCCAATATCCGGCCTTGTGTGGTTAATAGCAGCAGCAGCCCGAAAGGGTTTTTTTTTGTTAGCAGCAGCCCACAAGGGTTCATTTGGTAGTAGCCCCAAAAGGGTGCGTTTGGTTAACAGCAGCCCCAATTAGGGTGTGTTTGGTTAACAGCAGCCCCGAAAGGGTGCATTTGGTTAACAACAGCCCCGAAAGGGTGCATTTGGTTAACAGCAGCCCACAAGGGTGCATTTGGTTAACAGCAGCCCCGATTAGGGTGCGTTTGGTTAACAGCAGCCCCGAAAGGGTGCATTTGGTTAACCACAGCCTTGACCACAACCTTGACAATAAAACATTTAGAGTATATTAGATAAAACTCAGATTACTTGTATTCACTTATATAATGAGTTTGAATAGCATGAATCGAAAAACTCAGATTAGTAATGTATTTGGTATGCGTTTGTGAATATATGAAAATGATTGTGCGAATATGTTATGTGCTTAAATTTTTTTTATCTAATTGTGTTAGACTATTGTCAATGATTTTAGGACTTTAGTGATTAATTTCGGAAAGTCCCCGTCCGAAGTTAATCATCCCATAGAAAACCCGTCCGAAATTAATTTATTAGAAATTAATTTCGGAAAGTCCCCTGTTTAGGACTGCTTTTTGAATGTTTTGTCTCATTTAGGATATGAATGCGTATAATTGATTTACTATTTGTGAAAATTTCGACAGTGTTTCCCCTTTACTCCTACGAATATGTCTTTAATGCACATATTTGGGGAGTTGAGGGGAAATGCTGCCGAAATTTTCTCAAATAGTAAATTCAGTTATACACATTCATATATGAGACGAAACATTCAAAGAGTGGGTTAGGATTGCCTTCCATAGTTGGATTAGGTGAACAAAATGCACAACTCGTAATTCCACCTTAATATATTTACGTGTAGATTTTTGTGAACATGTTTAAATCTATATAATTATTTGTTGCATCATTAAAACGCAGTTATTACAATTGATAAGAGTTGGGTCTCATTATCTCGTGCTAGCATCGAATTTTTAAAAGGTCTTAAAGCTTTTTGCGAGTATTGCAAGTCATTTGTGAATATTGATGGGAATGTAAAATGTCCATGTGCTTCTTGTTATAACGTTGGTTGGATAAAGCATGAAGATTTGTTTGATCACATACACACAAATGGTTGGGACCAAAGTTATACGAAATGGTATAATCACGGTGAACCGGATGTCCGGACATTAGTACCCAACACAAATCATCCTGGGATGAGTGACATGGTTGAGTTCCTTCATGATATTTGTCCGAATAACGAACAAAATGAGCCAACTGAAGGAAATATTGGCGAGACAAGTAACGAGCCAACTCAAGCAACGAAACTTCCTCAACGTAACGAGTTTGAAGAGTTACTTGCCACTGCCAACGACCCACTATACCCGGGCTGTAATTGGATGTCTTCATTGGACTTTATGGCAAAGTTTATGAACATCAAGGTCAAAGGTAAAATGAGAGACACCACATTTAACGAAACCCTAAAATTTCTCAAGGAATGTTTCCCGCCTGTTTTAGGATACAAAATCCCATCGTCATACTATGAAATAAAGAAGACATATAAAACGAACGGGTTAGGGTATGAATCCATACATGCTTGTGTAAATGATTGTTTTTTATATCGGGGGGTGGGTAACGAAGATTTGCAGAATTGTCCCATCTGCAATGCTAGTAGATGGAAAGACAAGAATGCACTGGGGAAGAAAGTTCCTAACAAGGTGTTGCGTTACTTTCCTATCATTCCTAGACTACAACGTTTGTACAAGTCTAAACACACTACAAAACATATGACTTGGCATGCTTCTGGGCAATCTACGGAGAACGGTAAGATGCAACACCCGGTTGATGGTCAAGCATGGAAGAAATTTGACATGAAGTATTCAAAAGAATTTTCCTATGAAAAAAGAAACGTCCGATTAGGGTTGGCTGCTGATGGTTTCAATCCGTACGGCAACCTTAGTCAGTCTTACAGCATGTGGTCGGTCATATTAACAACATACAATACGCCTCCCTGGATATGTATGAGAGAGACTTCTCTTATGTTGACGTTGTTAATTCCGGGCCCTAAATCACCCGGGAAGGACATAGATATTTACTTGAGGCCTTTGATTGAAGACCTAAAGATTTTATGGAAAGATGGAGTCATGACTATGGATGTTGTCACTGGCACTGAATTCTGTATGAGAGCAGCGCTTTTATGGACTATCAATGACTTTCCCGCTCGAAGTAGTTTGTCTGGGTGGAGTGGGCAAGGTTACAAGGCATGTCCGACATGTAATATAGACACTCCATCTATTCACGTGTTAAGCAAAACCGCTTATGTTGGTCACAGAAGATTCTTAAACGCGACCAATAAATGGCGGAAAAATAGAAGGGCATTCTATACTCCGGTCGATGATAGACCACCTCCTAGAAAATTTACCATTGATGTCATTTGGACTCAACTTAGGAGATTGCCTAAACGTATCCTGGGGAAACATCCAAGTTTTGGGGGTGCGAAGAAAAAACGTGATCCTGATCGCGAATTGAATTGGACCAAAGTATCTATTTTCTACGAGCTAAAATATTGGTCTTTTCTTACACTAAAACACAATTTAGATGTCATGCATATCGAAAAAAATGTGTGTGAGAGTGTGTTGAGTACTTTGTTAATGAATGAAAAATCAAAAGACACCAACAAGGCAAGACAAGACCTACAAAATTTGCAAATTCGTGATGAGTTGTGGCTCGTCAACAAAGGAAACGGGAAGTGCTCTAAGCCTCATCCCACTTACTCTTTCACAACTGAAGAAAGAAAACTTTTTTGTCAATTCATCAAAGGTACGCGTTTTATTTCAAAGTTTATTTGTTCCAATTCAATTCGCGTATTCATTTCGACGACTTATTCTAATATCATGATTTTTTTGTCAATTCATCAAAGGTGTTAAACTACCTGATGGGTTCGGATCTAACTTCAAGGATAAAGTGACCGACAATGATAGCAACATAACAGGCTTGAAGGCTCATGACTGTCATATAATGATGCAGCGGTTACTTCCTGCTGGACTTCAAAATTACTTGAAGGACCAAAACACCGCAACACCAATAATCGAGCTTTGTTCATTCTTCAAACAAATATGCGCTCGAACTTTGATGGTGGATGACATGTTGAAAGCTAAAGAACAACTGATCAATATTTTGTGCAGTTTCGAGCAAATATATCCTCCTGCTTTTTTTGACATTATGATTCACTTGGTTATTCATCTACCTGAAGAGGCTATTGAAGGCAGGCCTGTTTACAAGAGGTGGATGTATCCATTTGAAAGATACATGAAAAAGCTCAAAAATTATGTCAGAAATAAAGCTAAGCCTGAAGGTTCAATAGCGGAGGGTTATATTGCTGATGAAGCATTAACTTTCTGTTCGCATAATTTTCGGGGTGTTGAGACGAGATTTAATCGTCCTGACCGGAATGAGGACGGTCCAAGCCCAACAAGTCGATTTTAGGTGTTTCGATCAATCTGTAAAATGAATGGTAGACAATCATTAATTCGGCTTCAACCAGACACAATGGAGAAAGTAGTATGGTATGTACTACACAACAGTCATGAAATAGACCCGTACATCAACGAGTACAAGAGGTACGCGTTTTATTTCAAAATGTGTTTTACGTAAGTTATTATTCGACAAATTATTCTAATATCATGAACATTTACAGGGCATTTCCTGGCAATGACATACAAGAAGGATTTCATCGCTGGTTTGGGAACAAGGAAGACTTATTGTATGTATTACCCTGTAAAAATAGCGACTATTACTCATCTATATCTATTCTTAACTTTTTCATAGATTCGTGAATTAAAAGTAAAGAATGACCCAAGTTGTATATATATATATATATATATATATATATATATATATATATATATATATATATATATATATATATATATATATAGGATAAAGATCAAATTAAAAGACAAATATCCGTACACAACGTAAAAAGATTTTTTTTTTAAAAGTTCGAGAAAAATTCCAAAAAAATTTCACAAGATAGGGTATGTTGGTGCATGAAAAAGTTGTGAAGGAAAATTTTCACTAATTTCTATGTTCTTGTACTAGTACGTTTATAGATGGCAGATGTTGTGGCTATGAGCCACGGTGGCGATGGAGGTAATGAGCCACCCCGTGGTCCCTCGAGGAGGATAGGCACTAACTGTCAGTGTAAGAATTTCTCGATTATTTTAATTAAACTTGATCATTATTTGAAATTGATAACTTGTTATTTTGTGTCATCATCACTTGAATTTGATTACTTGCAGGGTCTAATTCCAGACCTCCCAAGCCCAATGCCAAAATTGGCAAAGGCGGGAAGGATGTGCGTGGTCCCACAAAGAACGCGAAACTCCACCAAATGAGGAATGAGACTGGTCGTCCGGTATCAATCAGATTCCGAAAGAACGCGAAAGGGATGTGGGAGCATGTTGGCGATCACTCTTCGTGGTTCTCCAACATGGTCGGGACGTTGTAACGGGAATCAATTCCCATGCATTACGATTCGTGGGATAAGGTTCCCGAGTCCACCAAGGCCCACATCGATAACCAGCTTCACGTAAGTTTTTTTTATCTTTTATTTTTTTAATTATTGTGTTTATTTATTTTAATGTGTTTATTTATTTAAACTTGTCTGTTTATTTAAATTTGTATATTTATTTTAATTATATTTTATTGCAGCATTTCTTTGATCTCGGCGAGCACCTTGCCGGTCCGGATGGAGACGATATAGTCAGAAGTATCGAAGCTTACCTCAGAAAGCGATACGATGACAACAAATACAAATTCAAAAGGCAAAATTATACACGACAAGGTGGGGTTGAGAAAGTTGAAGAGATCAAGAATAAGCGTTCGTCGAACCAGACGCCTGAGGATTGGGAAAAGCAGTTAAATTGCTAGATCGACACGTTATAATAATAATAATAATAATAATAATAATAATAATAATAATAATAATAATAATAATAATAATAATAATAATAATAATAATAATAATATCTCGGCTCCCCTCTAATTTCTTGAAGATCCTTTGAGTTTATAATAAAGTGATGTTTATAATAAAATAACAAAAATAAAAAAATATATAAATAATAATAATAATAATAATAATAATAACAATAACAATAATAATAATAATAATAATAATAATAATAATAATAATAATAATAATAATAATAATATTATTATTATTTATTATTATTATTATTATTATTATTATTATTATTATTATTATTATTATTATTATTATTATTATTATTATTATTATTATTTTATTTATTATTATTTTTTTTTATATAACATCACTTTATTAGAAACAAAAAAGATTTACAAGAAGTTAGTAGGGAGCCGAGATACTAATTGGGCTCCCACTCCTCTAGCTATAGAAAAGCTAATTCTACTAAAAATATGAGCAGCGGCACGTGCTCCAATGTCTTGAGTCATCGAGAACTTTCGAATACGTTTCAATAAAGTCACAACGTCCTTTTCAAGTTTCCCAAAAGAAGAGAAAGAGAAGGGAAGGAACCCATATCCCATACCTGCGCACTTAGCCTCATACTTGACGCGTTTACGTTGTGCAGCCTCAATCACCACACGACCCGGCACGAAATCAACCATACCAGTTTGCGTCAAGGGCGATGATCCAGTCAAATCAACACATACATCAAGTCCTCCATCCCACGAGTAGAGCAACACATCAGCAGGACGTAAAGATTTGTCCCTTTCACCACAAAGTCCAATGTCAACCTCTTTACGAGCCGAAACCCCAGATCGAGAACATATGTCAACAAGAACATCACGTACCATGTTATGCCGATGTTTAATACCAATCATACCAGCACAAGATACAGCGTGGTCCCCATAAATATCACCAGCAAAGACCTTAGAACAGGCTGAGCACGGCATCTGAACAGAAAATAGGGGGACACCAAGCCGATAGCATAACACACAACGATAGGTCCTGGCGTTCATAGTCTGCCCCAACCCCGATATCGGAACAACCCTAAGCCAGTCAGAAGTGTGATCCTCCATTTGCGATTTCCATAATGCCATCTGTCGAGTAGATAAAGAAAATGTAGATTCAGCAGTTCGGGTAACACGTGTGAAATATATATCTGCCAGTTTCTTCATGAGTTTGGGGGCAGCGATCTCACACGGATTACTCAAAAGATCAATCTGCATTTTCACATTAAAATCACACAAGGCATTATCAAAAGAAGTCCCAGGGGTTACGATACCAGAATGTCGAAGCAACCTATTCTGCAGGCTAGCAGATTGAAGTCTAGACGCAAGAAATGCATAGTTCAAGACATCACCTGCAGAATATACACCAAGCCCCCCGAACGCAAAGGGTAATGTAGCAAGTCTCCATTGCCAGTCACCAAAACCAGGCCCAGAAGCAGTAACAATACGCTCTAGAGTGGAGCGAAGAGCCCCATCAAAAGAAATCTGAGCACGTTCAAAGACCCGGGGAGGGCAAGTGCGCATAGCAAAATATAATTTGGAAATACCAGCACAAGCACGAAGGAGTAATAACTCACACTGGGGATCATTAATCTTAGCAGTAGCATCCATAAGCTCAATGGTTTTTGCAACTCTTTTCATAACAAGCTCACTACTAAAATCAAAGTCCACACTAGCGGGCCCACCCAGTAATTTAACACCATGCAAAGGTCGGGCAATATTAGGTGGGAAAACACCCACAAGCCTGCTTCTGGGATCTTCCTTAGGCCAAAAAACCTCAGTTTTATCAACATTAAGGTGCAAACCACAACGAGGTCCATCCACCATGATAAGCTCTAAAACCTCCCCCACTACCAAAGTATCTCCAATAATAGTGCCATCATCCAGGTACCAAGCATAAAGGGAAAGGCTAAAAGAGTCTCTAATCTTACATACCAAAGGATGTGACACTAAAGAAAAAAGCAAAGGCCCAAGTGGATCACCTTGTTGTACGCCTTGATGCGACCATAATGTGTGTTCCCCATAATATAATCTAGCTGGGCTGGAGTAACAAAATTCCACCCAACGTGAAATAGCAGGACAACGAAGACGAACCTCATGAAGCATAACCTCACGATCTACCAAGTTGAAGGCGTTTTTGAAATCAACCAACAACATCGATAGACCCACATCATCTCCCCGATCTTCAATCACCCGATTCACGGCATGAAGAATAGCCTCTCCTCCTCCAGATACCCCAACACCAAACTGTAGATCATTAAGATAACCATCCAAAGAATGGCCAATCATAGCGGCACTAACTTTGGAAACTAAGCGCCTCCAAATGGTCCCCATAGCAATAGGGCGAATACCACCACCCGGCTTGACCAACGGCGTAAGAGGAGCACTAGCAATATACTCACCCAACGCCCTGGGGCATTTACCATCAAGAAAAAGGTTCACCACTTGGGTGATAGAAGCGATCAACTCATCAGAAATAGCCACAGCAGCACCACTAATACAATCCAAAAGGTGTTGGGCACGCAAACCATCCCGACCACAAGAAGTACCACGAGGGAAACTCTTAATCATATCGAGAACCACAGAAGAAGATGCAATGAGGGGATGATGATCAATAGGTAAAAGAGGCAAAGAAGGAGCAGCTTTGAAAGGGTGCTTAAACTTTAAGTCCTCAAGAGTTGCATCATTATAAGGTGCAACACCAGATGAAGAAAGAACTCTGACCGCAGCAGTATAATGGCCATCGCAAATCTTCCTCTTACACTGCTTGACATTACGCTCACCCAAGTCCAAGTTATCCTCATCAATATTAGACCATGATGGGGAGGGTTCGGCTAAAGCCTCCCTCACGAGCTGCAAACTACCACCCGACATGTCCCAAGATCGAATGGCATTAACAATATACTCTTCCTGGCGTTGACGTTTAATAGCAGACCTACCCTCTTGATTACTTCTCGGGCAGAAGGTTTTAAGGATACAAGTAGGCAAGACCAATAAACTAACCCAGCAAGAAATGTCATCAGGCGTGCAAATCACCTTATCAAGAGCTCCTTTCAATACCCGAGAAAACCCTAAGCGACACTTGGGAGGGATGGATTTAACGGTGCACAACCCCTTAGACAACAAAGTGTCAAGAAGAGGCAAATCAAAACCAACATGCTCGTCCAGAACCAAATCATCAACATGGACAGAAGAAGGTATATGTGGTTTGGTGAGGCCGTACAACACGAACCTAACAAAACCATCACCAGAATCCGGGGGTGGCACAAATTCAGAACCATGACGACACTTAGCCCGGAGAGTATGCGTTTTAAAACAAACACCGCATAACCAAAGTCCCATACGCTTAAGAGTGACCTCAGCCCTCTCAAAAACAACCAAATCAGAAACAAGAGAGTGCTTAGTGATAGCTTGAGCCTCACCCTTACAATGTCTATTGCGAAGATGTGTGATCAATGATGTCTTGGTAAGGCCATTCCCACTACCATCGTGACATCCACTTAACCCCACGAAGGGACAATGAAATCTCACAATAGGCATAAGAAGGAAACACCAACGGCAGTAAACAAAAACAAACAACAGCTAACCAGAACAAAACGGAAACAAATGATAACCTGTAACCTTAGTAACCGTGCAACCAATGCATGCCACAACAGAACCTTAGAACCAGAAAACCTTAGAACCTGTAACCTTAGAACCAGAAAATAACCAACAGCACCATAGAATCCAGAAAGCAAACAGCAGTAAACAGAAAACAAAACAGCAGCCTAACGATAACCTGAAACCTTTTAACACCTCAAAAGAGTGTTACCAAAGCATACCACATCAGAACCTCGGAGCCATGATACCCCAGCACCACAGAAACCAGAACCACAGCAACACTGAACAACACACTAACCAACGTGCAACGACAAATATTGACGCACAACGCTCGAAAATGTTGCCACAGAATCACCGAACCAGATAACCACAGAACGCGGACCACAGAACACCAGAAACCAATATGAGAAAACCACAGATATCACCAATTCAGATACACCAAGGGCCCAAGTAAACCGTGATGCAAAAAGAACGAAACCCTAATCAAGCGAGAATGCACAAAAGAAACCCTAAAAAAGACGAAGGAAAACCAATACCGACAGAAGGAGATGAATATATACAGTAGGGATCCACCATGAATCAACTAAGATGTTGAAAGGGATATGCAGGTTGAGCGGGAAGAAGAAGAGATCGGGCCGATCTCCCAAGTCCTCAAATCGCCCACAGTAAGGTGTTTATTATTATTTATTATTTATTTATTTATTTATTTATTTATTTATTTTATTTATAAAAACATCACTTTATTAGAAACATATGGGAGCCGAGATACTAATTGGGCTCCCACTCCTCTAGCTATAGAAAAGCTAATCCTGCTAAAAATATGAGCAGCAGCACGTGCTCCAATGTCCTGAGTCATCGAAAACTTTCGAATACGCTTCAATAAAGTCACGGCGTCTTTTTCAAGTTCCCCAAAAGAAGAGAAAGAGAAAGGGAGGAACCCATATCCCATACCTGCGCACTTAGCCTCATACTTGACGCGTTTACGTTGTGCAGCCTCAATCACCACACGACCTGGCACGAAATCAACCATACCAGTTTGCGTCAAGGGCGATGATCCAGTCAAATCAACACATACGTCAAGTCCTCCATCCCATGAGTAGAGCAACACATCAGCAGGACGTAAAGATTTGTCCCTTTCACCACAAAGTCCAATGTCAACCTCTTTACGAGCCGAAACCCCAGATCGAGAACATATGTCAATAAGAACATCACGTACCACGTTATGCCGATGTTTAATACCAATAATACCAGCACAAGATACAACATGGTCCCCATAAATATCACCAGCAAAGACCCTGAAACAGGCTGAGCACGGCATCTGAACAGAAAATAGGGGGACACCAAGCCGATAACATAACACGCAACGATAGGTCCTAGCGTTCATAGTCTGTCCCAACCCAGATATCGGAACTACCCTAAGCCAGTCCGAAGTGTAGTCTTCCATTTGCGATTTCCATAACGCCATCTGTCGAGCAGATAAAGAAAATGTAGATTCGGCAGTTCGGGTAACACGTGTGAAATATATATCTGCCAGTTTCTTCATGAGTTTGGGGGCAGCGATCTCACACGGATTACTCAAAAGGTCAATCTCCATTTTCACATTAAAAGCACACAAGGCATCATCAAAGGAAGGCCCAGGGGTTACAACACCAGAATGTCGAAGCAACCTAGTCTGCAGGCTAGCAGATTGGAGTCTAGACGCAAGAAATGCATAGTTCAAGACATCACCTGCAGAATATACACCAAGCCCCCCAAACGCAAAGGGTAATGTAGCAAGTCGCCATTGCCAATCACCAAAACCAGGTCCAGAAGCAGTAACAATACGCTCTAGAGTAGAGCGAAGAGCCCCATCAAAAGAAATCTGAGCACGTTCAAAGACCCGGGGAGAGCAAGTGCGCATAGCAAAATATAATTTAGAAATACCAGCACAAGCACGAAGGAGTAATAACTCACACTGGGGATCATTAATCTTAGCAGTAGCATCCATAAGCTCAATGGTTTTTGCAACTCTTTTCATAACAAGCTCACTACTAAAATCAAAGTCAACACTAGCGGGCCCACCCAGTAATTTAACACCATGCAAAGGTCGGGCAATATTAGGTGGGAAAACACCCACAAGCCTGCTTCTGGGATCTTCCTTAGGCCAAAAAACCTCAGTTTTATCAACATTGAGGTGCAAACCACAACGAGGTCCATCCACCATGATAAGCTCTAAAACCTCCCCCACAACCAAAGTATCTCCAATAATAGTGCCATCATCCAAGTACCAAGCATGAAGGGAAAGGCTAAAAGAGTCTCTAATCTTACATACCAAAGGATGTAACACTAAAGAAAAAAGCAAAGGCCCAAGTGGATCACCTTGTTGTACGCCTTGATGTGACCATAACGTATGTTCCCCATAATATAATCTAGCTGGGCTTGAGTAACAAAATTCCACCCAACGTGAAATAGCAGGACAACGAAGACGAACCTCATGTAGCATAACCTCACGATCCACCAAGTTGAAGGCGTTTTTGAAATCTACCAACAACATCGAAAGACCCACATCATCTCCACGCTCTTCAATCAACCGATTCACGGCATGAAGAATAGCCTCTCCTCCTCCAGATACCCCAACACCAAACTGTAGATCATTTAAATAACCATCCAAAGAATGACCAATCATAGCGGCACTAACCTTGGAAACTAAGCGCCTCCAAACGGTCCCCACAACAATAGGACGGATACCACCACCCGACTTGACTAACGGTGTGAGAGGAGCACTAGCAATATACTCACCCAACACCCTGGGGCATTTTCCATCGAGAAAAAGATTCACCACTTGGGTGATAGAAGCGATCAACTCATCAGAAATAGCCACAACAGCACCACTAAAACAATCCAAAAGGTGTTGGGCACGCAAACCATCCCGACCACAAGACGTACCAAGAGGGAAACTCTTAATCATATCAAGACTGACAGTAGAAGATGCAATGAGGTGATGATGATCAATAGGTAAAAGAGGCAAAGAAGGAGCAGCTTTGAGAGGGTGCTTAACCTTTAAGTCCTCAAGAGTTGCATCATTATAAGGTGCAACACCAGAAGAAGAAAGAACTCTGACAGCCGCAGTATAATGGCCATCACAAATCTTCCTCTTACACTACTTGACATTACGCTCACCCAAGTCCAAGTTATCCTCATCAATATTAGACCATGATGGGGAGGGTTCGGCTAAAGCCTCCCTCACGAGCTGCAAACTACCACCCGACATGTCCCAAGATCGAATGTCATTAACAATATACTCTTCCTGGCGTTGACGTTTAATGGCAGACCTACACTCTTGATTACTCCTCGGGCAGAAGGCTTTAAGGATACATGTAGGCAAGACCAATAAACTAACCCAGCAAGAAATGTCATCAGGCGTGCAAATCACCTTATCAAGAGCTCCTTTCAATACCCGAGAAAACCCCAAGCGACACTTGGGAGGGATGGATTTAACGGTGCTGATGCGTGGTTTTGTAACCTTACAACAGGTTTTACCTCTCGAGGGATCTCAAGAGGCTTACAACCCCACCAGGCAGTGTACCTGACCGATGTAGTATAGTGTAGTGGTAAGTACGGGGGATTGATCGTTCTCCACAGGGAATAGTGTTCGTTAGGTATGAAAGGCTACTCTAATTAGGTCTAAGGGTTGAGGAAGATTCTTTTTATGTTTTTATAATTTTTTATGAAAGCAAGTAAAATCTCGGGTTTGAAGGAGTGGGCGGAATTAGTTGCTAGTCAACTAACCCAAATTACTACAAATGCAAATAAAATAAAATAACTGAAAATAAAATGTTGGTGAGAAACTTATGTGTAGAGAAATGTGTTTACTTAGATTTCCTTACTCCCTAACTATCTTTTACCGGTTAATTAGTGTGTATTAGTCGCGTGGATGACGGGTGTATTCCTTAATACCATTTGTGGGGTGGCGTACTTACTTCCCCAACTCTACAAGCTCCTACTTCACTCCTATGTCGAGCCGGCTAGGAAGCTCCTAACATGGGATCACTAGAATTCGCTTGTGCATTAAATACAACCATAAAAACCTTTAGTACGCATTTGGTTCATGTTTCTTAAGACGTTCAAGCAAGTTACCGAATAGGAAGTTAGCCAGTTTTCTTAAGCCTAACATAGATAAACAATCATCCAATACAACTAATAACACACTAATAACCAATAATCAATAGCTAGGTTTCATTAGATCTAAGCAAACACAAGATAAATTTAGCCTAACATGTTAATCAAAAGACAAGAATAAGATAAAATCAAACAACACATAGACATATTGAATGATTAATTGATAACTTATCTTCAATGTAGCATGGAAGATCTCAAGGCAAAAAGCCTTGAAAAAGAAGCTAAATTCGTCCTAGGGTTTTCTCCCAAAATTCCACACACTAAGCTCTCCTTAATGACAAAAAATTAGAAAACTATATATAGATTTTTGTATCTGACGGCGTCACCTTATGGATTGTGACGCCGTCACCTCGCTGCTTTTAGGGTTCCCGGATGACCTTCTTGACGCCGTCCCTCTTTAGCTCTTCCAAAATCCATTCTGGCTTATCAAGGCTTGACGCCGTCGAACCTTAAACGTGACGCCGTCCCCTTTTGATTTAAGCCGTGACGCCCTTGATCAAGTTAAAGCGTGACGCCGTCAGAATTTACATGCTATTTTCACTGGCTTATCATGAGTAAATTTCACGTCCAACTTTTCTTGCCAAGGCATGACGCCGTCCAGAGTAAATTGTGACGCCGTCAAAGGTAACTTTCAGCCGATTTTTGAGACTTTGTCGTTTTCTTCACTTTTTTGCTCCAAAAATGTCCAAAATGCCTCCTTTTCCAGATTTCTCCTCAAAAGTACCTAAAATGACAAAAGGAACGATTTAGGGCGATATTTGATCAAATAAATACGATTTAGGGCTTAAATGACCCCTTAAAAGCGGTACACTTTTCGCTTCATCAATACCCTTACACTTGAGATTTGCTTGTCCTCAAGCAAATGCGCTTTTATTCTAATCAAAATACAAGTTAGGGGTCATTTAATGCAAACATAAAAGTAATTACAACAAATAATCGTTCCACTTCAATCATAATAAGCACGGAGATTACAAACTAGCACCTCACAAGTAGTGTTTAGATACTCACATCTCTCAAGTGTCATCAAAATAAATCTCATAAATGAAAACGGATAATATCTCTCACTACCTGTCATAGCAAATAGATTACCATAGGCTTGGGAAAGGATCGAAAACCTCCTCTACTAGGCGTAAGCACCAAAAATAAACTATCAAAGAGGGCTTTTAAATGGGTTATAACGTTAGGTGTAGGGAAAAGGAAAACACGGTTTTGTTGGATAAGGGATATTTTACTGGTGGCTAGTTAAAGATCTTGATCAATTACATGTACTATACAATGTTGCTAAGCCAAGACTAGACTCGATCTTAAGCTAAAAACAAAATAACAAAATAACAAAAACATAAAATAAACATAAAATGAAACGGGATGGTAGTCCGTATGTTTTTTCTACTTTTCTTTTTCTCATTTTTTTGTATTTTTCTTGATTTTTCGATTTTTTTTTTTTTTTTTTTTTTTTTTTTTTTTTTTTTTTTTTTTTTTGCATACACTCTTGCCCTACCATCCAAAATAATACATCATAGGGGCGTTGCATTCCCCTTACACTTGAATTTTTATATAACTTTACAAATAACTAATCTAACGACTCGAATTAAGATAATTGAAAAACTTGGAGTACTTTTAAAACATTTAGCACATATGTGGGTAATAAATGATGTTCTTCCCCATTACTCCATTACACTAGTACTTTACCCATGAGTCCCAATCGTCCCAAAACAATATGTACAAGGATATGACTCGACTTAGCAACCATGTAATCAACTAGATAATTAACTTGGGTTTAAACAAATGTTGACACAATAATGCACTAAAAATGAGTGCATACAAGGTAGGCTAAGGCGATTTGGGTGTACATTTAAGTGGGGTGTAACAAATTCTTCCTTTAAGTAAAATGCTTAAAGGTCGAAACGAAAAGATAGGCTCTGAGGGGTGTACTAGGGGTATCGTGTACTAAAAATGAGTACAACGCAAAGGGTGTGGGAGAATTACTTGACCAATGTAGCCAATGTAATTGTAACAAAAACACAGGTGTAAAACAATGGGTTAATCCTAATGCCTCTTATCATGTAGTAAATCTAACTACACGAATGTAGTCTCACTTGTGGCCTTGGAATGGTCCTAACGCAAGTTCTAGAATCTAAGTGCTACCGGTACACACATCATAGCATAAATGCTTTTCCTACCGATTCTAGGGGCGAACCTCACATATTTGGGGGTGGAAAATTTTTTAGTGGTACGGTTTTTGTGCTAGTCATATAACTCCTATCCATGAGACGCTCATTAAGATCAAAGTTTCACTCCTATATGTTGTAAAAAATTTTAAATTTGGCACTAAAATTACTCTAACAAGTATTTCTCTCAGTTTTATTACACATCTACCATTAAACAAACAAAAGTCAAGCGTAATTGTATTCTCTAAAATCGTACTTTTACCCCCCCCCCCTTACACTTAAGATGAACATTGTCCCCAATGTTCAAATAACAAGATGTAAAAGAAAAAGTAAAAGAATGAAATCAAATACTCCCCTGATTCGCTCGGTGGATAATGAAGTTACACGGTTAAATCTTCCTCCAAGGAGAATGTTGAAGCTCCATGACTAATGCATCGCCAAAAGCTTGATTCCATAAACATCTCCTTGTCCAAAATAACCTGTTAAACCTGAGAAAACAAACACGAAAACCTGCATAACATCGGCGGGATAAAATCTATATATAAGGATATAATGCTTGTGGAATGATAATTTTGCAGATTCCTGGAGATTATAAGTTGGAGATTTAATAAAAACTTTTTTAAAAACAAAACTTTCAAAAATTTTTGAAAATTAAATCTGACGCCGTCAGGTTATAACCCTTGACGCCGTCAGAAATGACCTGACAAAAATTTTCATTTTAAGTTTCCGGAAAATTTCTGGAAAAACCTTTACCTTACTTCCTGGAAATCCTGCAAAACATCATTATGACTCGATACAAGCATTTGACTCAAACAAATACGAATATGTATGCTATTTTATTATTATTACGATTCATGTTCATTTGTGTTCTAATAAACCGATTTAGATTTCCCTTACACTTAACTTTTGCAAAATACCTTTATATGTAGTTAAGACGAAGTTAAAAACAACATAAAGCATTTTCACAATTTACTTTTGAACATGAATCAATACTAATAAAAATTAAACACACATACGGAAACAAATAAAATCAAACAAACAAACAAATAAACACACAAAGCAAATAAATAAAATAAAGCAATCAAATAAGGCTAGCATGCGATAAATAAAATCAATGTAACAAATGTTTTAAGGCAAACAGATGCCTTCCCTAAATTATTACAGACCATATTGTTTCAACACATACAACCAAATATCAAATTGTTCAAACATCAAAACATCAAATCACATCATCACTGGGGTGGGGGTCCTTGGCGATAGTCATAGCCAGGAGGAAGATACCCGTGGTACCCATATGGTGGGTAATCCTGCTCACGACCCGGGAAAGGGTCAATCTGCAGATGCGGGTCCAACTGATCACGTGTAGAAAGATGCTGCATCTGACGAACCGTGTGATCGTACATCCAGTCGAACCTCTCGTCCACCCTGGTCCTCCACATATCAACCTGGCCCATCCAGGTCCCCTGGTGAGCCTGCCAGTCCCCCCTGCTCATGTGCCGGTAGTAGTCAGCTGTACCGGCCTCATACCCCTCATGCTGCTGCTGCTGGGGCTCCTCCTCCTCCTCATCATCCTCATCATCATCATCCTCAGCTCCGACCGGATGATACCACATAAAGGACCCATCATGCATCTCCATAATCACCTCCATCTGCTTCAAGGACCTCTCCTTCACCGTCCTGCATGCATCACCACTCAAATACCTCATGACCTCGGGCCTGAGGACTCCATAAGACTGAGCCAGTCGGGTGATAAACATCCCACCATAAATCCTGTCACCTTCCCTCTCCCCAACTCCACCATGCATAAAGCTAGCAACCCAAAACGGGATGTTGCAGTAAACATCATTAGAGTAGATGGTGTACAGGTAGAAGAGATCAGAAGCTGTGACACGGTGGTGAGAGCTGTGACGCCCTGTCAAGCTGTAGGTGAGGCAACGATGAGTCAACCGAACCCTAGGATCCCTGATTTGGGATGCCACAGTGGTCGAGGTATACACCCCATCCCCAATAGTCTGCCAAAACATGGAACACCTAAAATCATTCTTCATCGACTCCCCATGCAACAACCTCTGCATGAACCCTGCCTGAATGGTATCATGCTGATCGTACAACCCAAGTCTCCACCCAAACTCAGTAACCGAACACGTCCTTAGCTCACCCCCCAGCCTGAAATAGATCGTGGTACCGCCCACATCGGTCCTTGCCTCAGCCATGTCAAAATGAAAGGTGGCAAAGAACTCCCGCACCAATTCCTCATATACCGGCTCCTAAATTTTAAACAGTCTTTCCCACTGGGGGCCGGTAAACCCATCCGTCTGAAAACTTTGGAGAAAGGTCTGCTCAAGACCTTCTCTCCTCAGAAAGTTCCAATCAACTACGGCCCCATTTTCGACCTTGTGTAGTAGCAGTTGTGCGTATTTGCTTGTAGCAGCATCGTTGTCAAAGACACCCCAACTGAGGACCGTATCACCAAAGTTTTCTTGTTGAGATCGGGAAGAACTTCCTCGGCTGGGTCTTTGACGCTTACTCATTATCTGGAACAAAGCAGGAGGAACAAAAGTGTTAATATGTGAATTAAAGACTTGGTGGCGTATCAGACAGGTCTGACGCCGTCACCCTTTGATAGGTGACGCCGTCAGGTTCAACCACATTTAAATCCGAAATTACGAGGGAAAAATCAATATTCAAACTTTAAGCTTATAAACCAAACGCCCTTTTTACAGCAAAAATGGGTGATTGGATCATAGGTTATGGTTCAAATTCGTGGCCTCCCTATTAGTGAATAGACCCAATTGATTGCCAATCATCAAATGCTTTAATCTTTGTTAAATAACACTAATTAAAACACATTATGAGTTCTAAGCATGAATCAATCCTAGGGTTTCACGAGTTGGGGATTTTCGAAATTTACAAATCCTATGAGTAATTGAAGCGAAAAGAATGAGTAAAAATTACTTACCACGTGAAGATTGGAAGCGGGAATTGGCGAATTTGTCCTGGGAAAATCGGAGGTGGGGTTGGAGTGGATATGGTTTGTGGGGTTTGTGATGAAAGTGATGGAAATTAAGTTATTATTGCTGTGCAGACGGGGTGACGGCGTCACGTTTAAATTCTGACGCCGTCAGATTAGCGTATTTTACTACTTTGTGCCAGTTTACAAATGAGCCCCTCGTACTTTAAGAGAGCAGCTAGTCAGGGTCAATGATCCTGATAGCTAGTCTCGTTAACAAGTTCCTCCTGGGTCAAATGTTTTGTTACTGTCACGGGATGTGGTAAAATGTTGAAAAGGGCCGGTTGACGTCACATTCAGGTTCCAATCTCTGTCACGGCAGGTATTCAGGGAGTGTGAAGAGCTTTTACAGGGGGTTTTCGATATGGGGATGTGCTTTAGTTGAGTTCTTCTCACACCTGGCTTAAAGCCAAAAGATCGTTTTCTAGCCTCATGAAAGTTGGGGAGCGTGAAAACCATGCTTCCCACGAAAATGCTACGATCTTGAGAATTCTTTTTCTCGCGAGAGGATCCAAATAGATAAGAGGGTTTTAAAAGTGAAGGCTCGGGGAGGAGGGTTTCATCATCCCATTCGTTGTATGGTTCATTAGGGACCGGGAGTTCAAAGATCTTCTCGATCTTTTTGTGTGAGGCTTCTTCCCTAATTTTCTCTTTTATTCTCGAGATGAATTTTTCTGCTAGTTCCATGAACATATCTTGGGTGTTTTTCAAGTGAGTTTCTAATTCCCTGATACGTCTCTCTTGGTTGTTCACGAAAGTTAGCATTATCCCTTCAAATTCATCTTGTCGTGAGAATTGGTGAAAAGTATGTTTACCAATTGTGTTCACGCACTCATCGGGATTTTTATCAGCCGTAGGTATCTCAGCTTTCATTAAGCTCTCAACCTGCCTTTTTATGTTTGCGAACAACTGTTCTTGGGTTGCACTCATGCAATTTAAAATCCCTTCTTCCGAGAATGTTGAGTCATCCCATTCTTCTTCTTCGTACTGTGCTAAGTCCTCAATGACTTCCCAGCACTTATCGACACTGAGCCTGCTCAATCTCCCATTGGCGGCGTAATCTATGGCTCTTCTAGTTTGATGATTGACACCATCATAGAAGATTTGGATTTGTAGCCAAGGATCCATGCCATGGTGAGGGACCTTTCGGAGTAAGTCCTTGAATTGAGTCCATGCCTCGTAGAGGGTTTCGCCTTGACGTTGTTGGAACATCAAGATATCATTCCTTAGCTTGGTAGTTCTCCCTGGTGGGAAAAACTGAGCAAGGAAACGAGTGGTGAGATCATCCCAAGAGGTGATGGATCCTGCGGGTTGATGTTCTAGCCACTGACTAGCTTGGTCCCGCAAAGAGAATTGGAAGAGACGCAATCGGGTCGTCTCTCGAGTGGCAACATCAAGGTCTATAGAATCAACGATTTTAAGAAAGTCCTTGAGATGTTGATTAGGATCTTCAGAACGAAGTCCATGGAATGCGCATCCGCTTTGCACCAACCGGATGGTGTCGGATCGCAAGGGTGTGATATTGGCTCCTTGGGTGAGCTCAATGGTGTTTCGATAGCCATGGTGGCTAGGACGGGAATACTCTCCTAAAGTACGGGCTCTAGGAGGTGGTTGTGTGTTGTTTTGGTGGTGGGTTGTGGGGGTTAAGGATATTACCATCTTTCATGATGTCGGATGGTAATGGCTACGAACAAAGACACGAAGAAAATAGATAGACTAAAGAAAATCTAGAAAAATAAAATAAAAATCTCACTAGAAAGGAATCTAGTGAGTAGACCTAATAGAAATAAAAATTCAACCTAAACAATAACTATTCCCCGGCAGCGGCGCCAAAAACTTGATGCGTGGTTTTGTAACCTTACAACAGGTTTTACCTCTCGAGGGATCTCAAGAGGCTTACAACCCCACCAGGCAGTGTACCTGACCGATGTAGTATAGTGTAGTGGTAAGTACGGGGGATTGATCGTTCTCCACAGGGAATAGTGTTCGTTAGGTATGAAAGGCTACTCTAATTAGGTCTAAGGGTTGAGGAAGATTCTTTTTATGTTTTTATAATTTTTTATGAAAGCAAGTAAAATCTCGGGTTTGAAGGAGTGGGCGGAATTAGTTGCTAGTCAACTAACCCAAATTACTACAAATGCAAATAAAATAAAATAACTGAAAATAAAATGTTGGTGAGAAACTTATGTGTAGAGAAATGTGTTTACTTAGATTTCCTTACTCCCTAACTATCTTTTACCGGTTAATTAGTGTGTATTAGTCGCGTGGATGACGGGTGTATTCCTTAATACCATTCGTGGGGTGGCGTACTTACTTCCCCAACTCTACAAGCTCCTACTTCACTCCTATGTCGAGCCGGCTAGGAAGCTCCTAACATGGGATCACTAGAATTCGCTTGTGCATTAAATACAACCATAAAAACCTTTAGTACGCATTTGGTTCATGTTTCTTAAGACGTTCAAGCAAGTTACCGAATAGGAAGTTAGCCAGTTTTCTTAAGCCTAACATAGATAAACAATCATCCAATACAACTAATAACACACTAATAACCAATAATCAATAGCTAGGTTTCATTAGATCTAAGCAAACACAAGATAAATTTAGCCTAACATGTTAATCAAAAGACAAGAATAAGATAAAATCAAACAACACATAGACATATTGAATGATTAATTGATAACTTATCTTCAATGTAGCATGGAAGATCTCAAGGCAAAAAGCCTTGAAAAAGAAGCTAAATTCGTCCTAGGGTTTTCTCCCAAAATTCCACACACTAAGCTCTCCTTAATGACAAAAAATTAGAAAACTATATATAGATTTTTGTATCTGACGGCGTCACCTTATGGATTGTAACGCCGTCACCTCGCCGCTTTTAGGGTTCCCGGATGACCTTCTTGACGCCGTCCCTCTTTAGCTCTTCCAAAATCCATTCTGGCTTATCAAGGCTTGACGCCGTCGAACCTTAAACGTGACGCCGTCCCCTTTTGATTTAAGCCGTGACGCCCTTGATCAAGTTAAAGCGTGACGCCGTCAGAATTTACATGCTATTTTCACTGGCTTATCATGAGTAAATTTCACGTCCAACTTTTCTTGCCAAGGCATTACGCCGTCCAGAGTAAATTGTGACGCCGTCAAAGGTAACTTTCAGCCGATTTTTGAGACTTTGTCGTTTTCTTCACTTTTATGCTCCAAAAATGTCCAAAATGCCTCCTTTTCCAGATTTCTCCTCAAAAGTACCTAAAATGACAAAAGGAACGATTTAGGGCGATATTTGATCAAATAAATACGATTTAGGGCTTAAATGACCCCTTAAAAGCGGTACACTTTTCACTTCATCAGGTGCACAGCCCCTTAGACATTAAAGTGTCAAGAAGAGGCAAATCAAAACCAACATGTTCATCCGGAACCAAATCTTCAACATGGAAAGAAGAAGGTACATGTGGTTTGGTGAGACCGTATAACACGAACCTAACCACACCATCACCACAATCAGGGGGTGGCACAAATTCAGAACCATGACGACACTTAGCCCGGAGAGTATGCGTTTTAAAACAAACACCGCATAGCCAAAGTCCCATACGCTTAAGAGTAACCTCAGCCCTCTAAAAAACAACCAAGTCAGAAACAAGTGAGTGTTTAGTGATAGCTTGAGCCTCACCATTGCAATGTCTATCTCGAAGATGTGTGATCAATGAAGTCTTGGTAAGGCCATTTCCACTACCATCGTGACACCCACTTAACCCCGCGAAGGGACAATGGAATCTCACTATAGGCATAGGAATGATATCCAACACACAAAACAAACTCCTTTCACGACAACAATGCTAAGAACTGTTTTAGAGGAACGAAACACCACAGTAGCTAATAACAAAAAACCAACTGCAACAAGCGAAACACACAGCCTTAGTACCTCAGAACAGTGTTACCACAACATACCACACTAGTACCTCAGAACATAATCTCGAGTCACGACAACACAAGGCAACATAATAACCAGGTATTACAGAACCACGAAACTGATGCCACAGAAATATAGAACCAGAATACCACGGAATGCCATCCAGAATAACACAGGATACCGCAGAATCACAGTACCTCAGAATAACCAGACGGAAAACCAAACAGCAGAATAACCAGGCAAGCAGCAACTATATTAGCGTACCACAGAAAACCACGAAACTGATGCCCAGAATACCACATAAACCAGACGGTAAACCAGACAGCAGAATAACCAGGCGAGCAGCAACTATATTAGCGGACTGTACCACAGAAAACAACGGAGCTGATCCCCCAAAGATGCCGATCCAAAGTGTCACAGAATACCACAGATCACCGAAAACAAGCACCAATATGGGTATATCACAGTTATCACAAAACCAGAAAAACCAAGAGCCCAAGTAACATCCAATGAAAACCGAAAAGGGGAAGAAGAATGAAAACCCTAATTAAGCGATCATGCAAGAAAGAAACCCTAAAAAAACCAAAGAAAAAAAAACCAGTATCGAAGGAGAGGAGAAGTATGTACACCACGTGAATCAACTGAGAATGTTGAAAAGGATATGCAAGAATGTTGAGCGAGAAGAAGCGAGATCGGGTAGATCTCCCATGCCTACAATCGCCCACATTATATTAAATAAATGATATTATAACATCACTTATTATTATTATTATTATTATTATTATTATTATTATTATTATTATTATTATTATTATTATTATTATTATTATTATTATTATTATTATTATTATATTATTATTATTATTATTATTATTATTATTATTATTATTATCATCATCATTAATAATAATAATAATAATAATAATAATAATAATAATAATAATAATAATAATAATAATAATAATATAATAATAATAATAATAATAATAATAATAATAATAATAATAATAATAATAATAATAATTCATTTATATAATAGTTTTTATTATTTATAATAAGCAGGTGAAGCACTGGTCAGACCGAAAGAAGTTGACGATCGGGGCGATCAACAGGCAAAACCGGCTCGCGAGCACGAGTTCTAGCCTTCATGGATCCCATTCGTTAGCGATTATACGCGATAACTTCGTAGGTTTCTCATAAATCTCAACTAGAAGTCGTACTCTAATTCTAACCCTCCTATCTTAGTCCTTACAAATTCTGGCTAATTCTAGACTTCCGCCTTCTACTCCTCTAACCCTACTCGTGCCATGTCGGAAACACATAATTCCACTCATTCATACTTCCTCATTTACATGGAGAGGCGTCCCAATTGATGTAAATCAAGAAACATAAACTCATGGTTATATACTTCCGACATAACACTACTACTCTTATTACTCACTTAACTTTCAACCTCTCATTCATTTTATTACATTACCTTTTACCTTTCTTAGACTTGGATCCATAACATTTTCACATTCATTGTGGGGATATTTTTATGTGCCATGGATGTAGGAAACCCCTTGCCGGTGAAGGCAATACTTTTCATCCCGAAGGATCTTAAACATTCATCCTGAAGGATACTTTAACATTCATCCCGAAGGATACTTTAACATTCATCCCTAGGGATACTTTAACATTCATCCTAAGGATACTTTAACATTCATTAGCTCAGTCATCCCGGAGGATACCATCTTTAACCTTTCACATTTTAATATTGTATCCAAGTCCGTAACATTTTAACGCACACACATTATCTTATCCATTTAATTAGTTTAACTACGTATCATAGGGCATACGAAGCCCGTTTTTCATATTTAAACATTATTCATGTGTTTACTCATCTTACCATCACTTACATTCTTTTAACCCTTGTTAACCATTTCCCCATTTCTACCATTACTCCTTTTTGACTTTAGTCTACACAACTTTTTTTTTTTTTTTTTTTTTTTTTTTTTTTTTTTTTTTTTCCAATTTTAAACCTTCCACAGATTAATTCAATCACACATCCATTTGCACCATTCATTCTTTTACACATTTTAAATTATTAACACATTCTTATCATGTTTAGTTTTTTCACAGCGCATCATCACATTCTTACTCGCACCCTTAACTCATCACATTCTCATTCTCATACCTTATCTCATTTCTTTAATCATTTATGTATTTAAGCAATATCATTCTATCTCGTCTTTTACATATATACCTTTCATAGATCATTAACTATAACACACTCATTAGCGTCACCTTTTCTTCACACACATTCTATATCATTAACATAAGCTCGTTACGTTTACCACACAATATTTCTTTACATTCTTGCTCACATACTTAACTCGTCTCATTCAATCGTTAGCGTTTAAACCATACCATTTATCTCATCATTACTTACCAACGCACCTTACTCTAATCCTATAAATTTTACATCATATTAAACAATCAAGGTGCTCATTTAATCTTGCTTTCATCATAACATACCATAACATCATTATCATTATTATACGTTCATGTTCATAATTAGACCTCATATACCTTAACCTGCCGTCAATTCGTCCCTATATCACATTATCCTCATTCATTAGGTACTAAATATGGTGAGACCATATGTTGGTCATCAATACCTTATGGATCCCGAGCCGTTACATATCATCATTCCTTAATCTCATTCCCTAATCTCCATGTCAACAAACCCTTAATCAGCGTGTTAATTCCATCCTATCATTGCACATTATATTTTAGCACACTTTTATCACTATGTGTTGAAAAACGTTTTAGACACTGTTGCTATCTAGAAAGTTCTTTTGAACCGTTTTGGACTCTAGGTTGTTTAGACCTTGATCTAGGTGGAACAATGACAAGCATGATGATAATATTGGCGGAATATTCAAATGAAAGAATACAATACTATCACAACAAGGTTTTTCCAATTTCTCCGTTTGTTATTAAAACTAGCCCCAATGCTATTTGATCAATAGCAGTACGATTACAATCTAATCAGGGATCAAATATCCTTGAGGCTAAACAAACCTAACAACATCAGACCCCATGTTTGATGTTCATTAGACCCCTCGTCTGATGTTCCCACACACACACACACACTATTAGGTGTTCACATATTGAACCACCTGATGTTTAACTTCTAAGCACACTAAGCACTATTTTGCTCTCTATTAAACACCTTTGATGTTCACTCTATTTCACTGTGAAGCATACTTTTTATCTAAGGGTAAGATCTCCTTTTATAGCACCAAGGAGATCTTTTACAATATGATAAGTCTTGTCTACTACTTGTTTGTGTATGTCAGTCATTAAGATACAACATGTATCTTTGTTTACAATTTGTTGACTGATAACATATCTAGATATTATCTACCGTATATAATTGACTCATATACAAAATATCTTTTTCAAACATATTCATCCAGCAGTAGTATGAGTCACTCAGTTATCCATTCAGCAGTAGCTTCTTTGCACTAGCAGTACCAACTGCTAACTTCTTTGCACAAGCAGTACTAACTGCTACCTTCTTTGAACCAGCAGTACTAACTTAAGTTAGTACTGCTCGTTATAACCTGAGCAGACTTCAACAATACACTAGCAGTAGAATAAAATACTCTAGCAGTAGAATCTTTTATGCCTAGCAGTAGAATCTACTTGGTGTATTTTGCTTATCATTTCAGTAATCCTTATGTTTCATTCTTCTTGTTTTTGATCATCAAATCTATGAAATATTTTAAAACCCAACAATCTTCCCCTATTTGATGATTACAAAACAAACACATTCTTTTACGAATTTCCCTAGACGAAGTAGAGAAATTGAGATAACTAAATCTCACCATGAATGAAACAATACTGTCTTCCTCTTAATCTATGCTATCCACCACATCTCTTCCCCTTTTTTTGTTATCAACAAATAGAGAATATAAACAGTAAAAACTTGGTTTAGCATATAAATGGTTAAGCATCTGAACATTTAAGCTTCCCTTGAAACCCATATGTTAACCATTTGAATCTCCAATTCTGTAGGCTTTATGACTGATGAAGAAAACTAACCATTACTAACTTGATGCTAAAGTGAAAGATTCCAACCTTGTGTCTTATATCTTGTACTAAATCTGACTTCGAACGTATACCCAAATCGATGTATAGGGAGACCGCGATCTCGTGACAATAAACTCATCTTCTATGAGACACTGAGCACTAAAATGTAACTCCTTTAAGTGTTTGTCATTTCGTAGTCACTTGAACGAACGAACAAGTTATCTTTAAAATGTAACACCCACCTTAAGATATGATAAGAGCACAACCTTGAAAAATTTCACTTCATCTTTAAATAAGTAACAAATAAACTTCTTCGCCAATGAAAAAATTAGAAACAAGCCTTTAATCTTTTAAGAACATAACTCAACTCTTTTCCCTTTGAGTGTGTGTTCTTCCCCTGTGTGTGTATACGTTGAAAGAAAACCAAAAATTCATACCTCAACTGTTTCTGCAGCAGTTGTGAAAAATTAAGCAAAAACAAATTTTTCTTCTTTCTTCTATTACAAAAACCTTGTAACATCCTAGATCCAGAGCCCCCCGCTCTGATACCACTTGTTGAAAAACGTTTTAGACACTGTTACTATCTAGAAAGTTCTTTTGAACCGTTTTGGACTCTAGGTTGTTTAGACCTTGATCTAGGTGGAACAATGACAAGCATGATGATAATATTGGCGGAATATTCAAATGAAATAATACAATACTATCACAACAAGGTTTTTCCAATTTCTCCGTTTGTTATTAAAACTAGCCCTAATGCTATGTGATCAAGAGTAGTACGATTACAATCTAATCAGGGATCAAAGATCTTTGAGGCTAAACAAACCTAACAACATCAGACCCCATGTCTGATGTTCATCAGACCCCTCGTCTGATGTTCCCCCACACACACACACTATTAGGTGTTCACATATTGAACCACCTGATGTTTAACCTCTAAGCATACTAAGCACTATTTTTCTCTCTATTAAACACCTTTGATGTTCACTCTATTTCACTGTGAAGCATACTTTTTATCTAAGGGTAAGATCTCCTTTTATAGCACCAAGGAGATCTTTTACAATATGATAAGTCTTGTCTACTACTTGTTTGTGTATGTCAGTCATTAAGATACAACATGTATCTTTGTTTACAATTTGTTGACTGATAACATATCTAGATATTATCTACCGTATATAATTGACTCATATACAAAATATCTTTTTCAAACATATCCATCCAGCAGTAGTATGAGTCACTCAGTTATCCATTCAGCAGTAGCTTCTTTGCACTAGCAGTACCAACTGCTATCTTCTTTGCACAAGCAGTACTAACTGCTACCTTCTTTGAACCAGCAGTACTAACTTAAGTTAGTACTGCTCGTTATAACCTAAGTAGACTTCAACAATACACTAGCAGTAGAATAAAACACTCTAGCAGTAGAATCTTTTATGCCTAGCAGTAGAATCTACTTGGTGTATTTTGCTTATCATTTCAGTAATCCTTATGTTTCATTCTTCTTGTTTTTGATCATCAAATCTATGAAATATTTTAAAACCCAACAATCTTCCCCTATTTGATGATTACAAAACAAACACATTCTTGTACGAATTTCCCTAGACGAAGTAGAGAAATTGAGATAACTAAATCTCACCATGAATGAAACAATACTGTCTTCCCCTTAATCTATGCTATCCACCACATCTCTTCCCCTTTTTTTGTTATCAACAAATAGAGAATATAAACAGTAAAAACTTGGTGTAGCATATAAATGGTTAAGCATCTGAACATTTAAGCTTCCCCTGAAACCCATATGTTAACCATTTGAATCTCCAATTCTGTAGGCTTTATGACTGATGAAGAAAACTAACCATAATAACTTGATGCTGAAGTGAAAGATTCCAACCTTGTGTCTTATATCTTGTACTAAATCTGACTTCGAACGTATACCCAAATCGATGTATAGGGAGACCGCGATCTCCTGACTATAAGCTCATCTTCTATGAGACACTGAGCACTACAATGTAACTCCTTTAAGTGTTTGTCATTTTGTAGTCACTTGAACGAACGAACAAGTTATCTTTAAAGTGTAACACCCACCTTAAGATATGATAAGAGCACAACCTTGAAAAATTTCACTTCATCTTTAAATAAGTAACAAATAACCTTCTTCGCCAATGAAAAAATTAGAAACAAGCCTTTAATCTTTTAAGAACATAACTCAACTCTTTTCCCTTTGAGTGTGTGTTCTTCCCCTGTGTGTGTATACGTTGAAAGAAAACCAAAAATTCATACCTCAACTGTTTCTGCAGCAGTTGTGAAAAATTAAGCAAAAACGAATTTTTTTTCTTTCTTCTATTACAAAAACCTTGTAATATCCTAGATCCAGAGCCCCCATCTCTGATACCACTTGTTGAAAAACGTTCTAGACACTGTTACTATCTAGAAAGTTCTTTTGAACCGTTTTGGACTCTAGGTTGTTTAGACCTTGATCTAGGTGGAACAATGACAAGCATGATGATAATATTGGCGGAATATTCAAATGAAAGAATACAATACTATCACAACAATCTTCCCCTATTTGATGATTACAAAACAAACACATTCTTGTACGAATTTCCCTAGACGAAGTAGAGAAATTGAGATAACTAAATCTCACCATGAATGAAACAATACTGTCTTCCCCTTAATCTATGCTATCCACCACATCTCTTCCCCTTTTTTTTGTTATCAACAAATAGAGAATATAAAGAGTAAAAACTTAGTGTAGCATATAAATGGTTAAGCATCTGAACATTTAAGCTTCCCCTAAAACCCATATGTTAACCATTTGAATCTCCAATTCTGTAGGCTTTATGACTGATGAAGAAAACTAACCATTACTAACTTGATGCTGAAGTGAAAGAAACCAACCTTGTGTCTTATATCTTGTACTAAATCTGACTTCGAACGTATACCCAAATCGATGTATAGGGAGACCGCGATCTCATGACAATAAACTCATCTTCTATGAGACACTGAGCACTACAATGTAACTCCTTTAAGTGTTTGTCATTTCGTAGTCACTTGAACGAACGAACAAGTTATCTTTAAAGTGTAACACCCACCTTAAGATATGTTAAGATCACAACCTTGAAAAATTTCACTTCATCTTTAAATAAGTAACAAATAAACTTCTTCGCCAATGAAAAAAATTAGAAACAAGCCTTTAATCTTTTATAAATATAACCCAACTCTTTTCCCTTTGAGTGTGTGTTATTCCCCTGTGTGTGTATACTTTGAAAGAAAACCAAAAATTCATACCTCAACTGTTTCTTCAGCAGTTGTGAAAAATTTAGCAAAAACAAATTTTTCTTCTTTCTTTTATTACAAAAACCTTGAATATCCTAGATCCAGAGCCCCCTGCTCTGATACCACTTGTTGAAAAACATTTTAGACATTGTTACTATCTAGAAAGTTCGTTTGAACCGTTTTGGACTCTAGGTTGTTTAGACCTTGATCTAGGTGGAACAATGACAAGCATGATGATAATATTGGCAGAATATTCAAATGAAAGAATACAATACTATCACAACAAGGTTTTTTCAATTTCTCCGTTTGTTATTAAAACAGCCCCAATACTACTTGATCAATAGCACTACGATTACAATCTAATCAGGGATCTAAGATCCTTGAGGCTAAACAAACCTAACAACATCAGACCCCATGTCTGATGTTCACCAGACCCCTCGTCTGATGTTCCCACACACACACACACAATATTAGGTGTTCACATATTGAACCACCTGATGTTTAACTTCTAAGCACACTGATGAAGCGAAAAGTGTACCGCTTTTAGGGGGTCATTTAAGCCCTAAATCGTATTTATTTGATCAAATATTGCCCTAAATAGTTCCTTTTGTCATTTTAGGTACTTTGGAGAAGAAATCTGGAAAAGGAAGCATTTTGGACGTTTTTGGAGCATAAAAGTGAAGAAAACGACAAAGTCTCAAAAATCGGCTGGAAAAGTACATTTGACGGCGTCAAGGATTGCTCTTGACGGCGTCACGGCTTGGCAAAAAAGGTGGATATGAAAAATACACATGATAAGCCAGGGAATTTTACAAAGGAAGTCTGACGGCGTCACCCTTTAAGGTGATCAAGGCCATCACGGTTTAAGTTAAAGAGAGACGGCGTCAAGCCCATTTCTGACTGCGTCAACCTTTGATAAGCCAGAGCGGATTTTGGAGCATTAAAGAGGGACGGCGTCAAGAAGGCCATCCGGGAACCCTAGACACGGCGAGGTGACGGCGTCAAGATCTACAACGTGACGCCGTCAGCCACTAAGTTCTATATATAGTTTTGCATTTTTTGTCATTGTGTGCAACTTTGTGAGGAGAAACCCTAAGACGAATTTCTGCCATTTTTTAAGGGTTTTCATACCCTTGGATCTCCCATGTTTAATTGAAGATAAGTAATCATTTAATCAATCAATATGTCTATGTGTTGTTTGATTATATCTTGTTCTTGTCTTTTAATTAACATGCTAGGCTAGATTTATCTTGTGTTTGCTTAGATCTAATGAAACCTAACTATTGATTATCGGTTATTAGTGTGTTATTGATTGTATTGGATGATTGTTTATCGATGTTAGGCTTAAGAAAACTGGCTAACTTCCTATACGGTAACTTGCTTGAACGTCTTAAGAAACATGAACCAATGCGTACTAGGTTTATATGGTTGTATTTAATGCATGAGCGAATTCTAGTGATCCCATGTTAGGAGCTTCCTAGCCGGCTCGACATAGGAGTGAAGTAGGAGCTTGTAGAGTTGGGGAAGTACGTACGCCACCCCACGATTGGTATTAAGGAATACACCCGTCATCCACGCAATTAATACACACTAATCAACCGGTAAAAGATAGTTAGGGAGTAAGGAAATCTAAGTAAACACATTTCTCTCCATATAAGTTACACAACCTTTTCATTTTCAGTTATTTTATTTTATTTGCATTTGTAGTTATTTGGGTTAGTTGACTAGCAACTAATTCCGCCCACTCCTTCAAACCCGAGATTTTACTTGCTTTTATAAAAAAATATAAAAATACAAAAAGAATCTTCCCTCACCCTTAGACCTATTAGAGTAGTTTTTCAATCCTAACGACACTATTCCCTGTGGAGAACGATCAATCCCCCGTACTTACCACTACACTATACTATATCGGTCAGGTACACTGCCTGGTGGGGTTGTAAGCCTCTTGAGATCCCTCGAGAGGTAAAACCTGTTGTAAGGTCGCAAAACCACGCATCAAGTTTTTGGCGCCGTTGCCGGGGAATAGTTATTGTTTAGGTTGAAATTTTATTTTATTAGGTCTACTCACTAGATTCCTTTCTAGTGAGATTTTTTATTTTATTTTTCTAGGATTTCTTGTAGTCTATCTTTTTCTTTGTGCCCTTTGTTTGTAAAACCATTTTCATTTGTCACTATGATGGATGAAATTCCATTTATATCATTGACAATAGAGGAACAATTATATTTCACCAATAGATTTGTTTCCTATCATTCCTATGAATTTTTGTGTGATCTTTGTGATTTCCAAAAGGAGTTAGGGGTAAGGTTAGATGGGTTTAATGAATTCTATGCATGTGAGATTTCTATTAGACGAGCATTATCTGGATCAATTCCTTTTAGTCAGGCCCTTTGGATGAATTTTGAGGAAAGCTTCCTAACCATGACCCATAAGTGGAACGAATTGGTGGATTCGTATGAGCAAAGAGACCTAGTTTCTAAGAACATGGACTTAGAATCAAACCAAGATTCTGAGATGGTTAGTGTTGAACTACCTAGTTGCATGAGTGGGATAGATTTCACCAAAACACATGATGAACATATAGGTGATTTAGATACTATGGAGAATGAGGTTAGAAATGCAAGCCCACTAAGTACCCCACAAGTCCTACCATCATTTGAGGCACACACACCGCCCGTGACTTACCCAGAAGAAGTTGAGGAGACTATAGGAACCCCAATAGAGGTAGAGCCCTTGGACCAAACACAACTAGAAGAAATAGGTTTGAATGCTTTTAGTGATCACAACCTTTCTTTTAGTCCTATGAAAGTTCCTAGTTTTGATGAGCCGGAGCCTCAACCAAAACCGTTACCTAATCTTCCATCCTTGGATGAAAATTTAGGAATTGAATTAGGTCCCGATCCACCCATCAAAACATATAGTCCGGGTAGTCTTAAGTTTAAGGTAGTAGACATTAAGCCTTGTAGTGAGGAAGACAATATAGGAGTGAAAAATGATCTTACATGTCTACATCACCCATTCATGATTGATCACAAGAAACATTATGGGTTTAAAACCGGGTCTATTGGGTCAAGATGGATTCCCAATTAGGAGTCTCTCGAAGTTGTTAGAAAATGATCCCTTTTTAGGAGAACACTTTAACTCACCCATTGAACAAAGTGAACTAGGTAAGGTTATGATGAAAGGAGCACACCCCTCTGAGCATATAATTCATCCACCAATCTTTCCTCACATGGCATACTCCTACCGAGCTGGTGTGTATTGTAACACCCCCAACTCGGAATATGGCAGCGGAACATAGGTAGGGGTATTACTCGAGGGGTAGTGAGTCAAAATCATAGATAAACGATCTCATAACGAGACGTTTTAATAAAATACCACATTCAAATACAAAGTTCAACCATTAGAGTTCAAAAGACTCTTAACACATTAAGCAGCGGATAATAAAATAGTTTGCAGCGGAAAAATAAAGTAGTTTGTAGCGGAAAATTTAGATAGAAATAACAAAACACAACCCACAGATAGCCATCCGGAACCTTCAGCCCTTCCTCGTGCACACTTCATAAATCAAATACCTGAGATAACATGCTAAAAAGTCAACACAAAGGTTGAGTGCAATTCATAGGTTTAGTAAAATAATAGTTTGAGCACAAGAATTTTAATCTGGAAGCTTCACATATTCAATCAGGATATCTTTCGTTTGTTTCGCTAAGCTCATGACACACAATGCGTTAACCGAGGTACCAGTAACTCTGGCATAAGTCGACAATAACCGCGGAATTTCATAATCATAACATTTGCCCTCCAGTAGGCATCTTGCCAAATACCTAGGTACTCGAAATACAGTACACCCGTGTTGCCTAACTGGTCAACAGGAGTGGGATGGTCAATCCTATAGGCCTATAAACTATAATCGCGCTCACCCGCAGGTGATTAATGGTTCATGATCGAGGGACTTGCTTTTGGCAAGGAAGGTACTTAGCATTCATAGCGACAGTCAGGATATAGCATACAAATAAACAATTGTGCTCAGAAAATAGTAAGTTGCATGTAATCTCCCCCACGGGATTTATAAACAGTTAAAAGTATTAAAAGTGGGGCTATGAATCACACCTTAGTCACAGAGAAAACGAGATAACAATCAGATGGTACGGCACAGCAAATGAACCTCAGCACAACCTAATCAATTAATGACATAACTCAGATATAATATCCAAAATGATTTAATAAATAATACTCGTATAAAAGGTTTTTAGTTTCAATGGCGTTTGAAAGAAAATACGTTTAAGTCTCGTGTGGAAGACAAGAAAGGTGAAAAGATGATAAGTCGGCGAATACGAGCGGACACTCAAGGAAGACGAGAGAAAAGAAGGAATATGAAAGAAAGAAATAAATAAATAAATAAAATAATAAATAAATAACCAAACAAATGACATCAATAGATAGTTTCGGCTTTTCCCCGTTTTTCCCAAAATAGATGTTATGATCGTTAAAACATAAGAGTTTTGAAAAGGTTTTGGAATATTTAATAAATTATAAATAGTTTAAGTTTTATAAACATTTCACGAAATTTCGGCATGAATTGCCCGTTTATAAAACATTTCCAAGTCATACGACTTATTTGAATATTCCAATTGTTAACAAGTTTTACAAGTTTAAATATATAATTGGACATATCATTCGCGTGAATATTAGTTGTTTAGTTTTATCGACCATTTTGTATTGTTCGGGTCCAGGTAGGTTAAGCTCTTATGAGTCTAACGTACCCTTCCGTCTCATGTACCAAAGGGTCCATAATAGTCCAAATAACCAATACCGTAAATCCAATACGTCCAATTCTTGTCCACAACATTACAATATTATTCAAATCGAATCAATAAATATTAAGTATTTCATATGTTTTGCAAATTTATCCCGTAACGTTCAAATATTCCGAAACATCTCATATCGATCACAAACGAATAATAATAACGACTAACTAAATATACCCGACTCAATATCAAATAAATAAAAAAAATAAATCATTAACGACTAAACTAATAATCACGACTTGACACATTTTAAATAAATAACAACGACGAATAAACAATCTTGGCCGTGACTCGCCATGAGTCACGGCTCGACTCCATCCGAGTCGTTGGGACTCTCGGCCGAACCAAATCCGAACACAATCCTAATCCACACTATCCTACTCCTAGCTCAATCTCTATATCAAAATAAAATTTAAGTCGACATGAACAATTCAAAACCGCAAACACACATCCGAATTTATACACAACTTCATCACCACTAACTATTCCTAACCACTAATATTATATTAACTCTTTTAATCAACCCAAATGACACAAACAATTCAACTGGACCTCAAATATTAACAATATAACAATAACACAACAACAAAAGGTGAACACAAGGACATCAAAGTAACCAAAATACTCAAACCCAACACAACCTCATCACTAATACTAAAAGTCACGGCTGCCGAAACAGTGGTTAATCAAACGGACCAAAAAAATCATCAAACTCCAACAAATAATAATATCACAACACAATAAATAATAAAAGATCAATAAAACAATCAAAATATTCAAACCCTCACCGAGTCAACCGAGTTGACTCGGTGAGTTGACCGAGTGGCTGAGTCAACTGAGTCAACGAGAAGGGGGAGGGGAGGGTTTCCACACGAGGGTTTTACACAAATTATTACAACCATTTTATCAACAAAACAATAATATTAATTCGGATTTTAAAAAAATGAGATTAGGGTTTTATAAATTTTAAGAAAAATAAGAAATAGAGGCGCGTGAAGGTGTTTTACCGAGAGAGGAGGCGGCGGGGTGAGCTGTGGTGGTGGCGATGGTGTTGGCAGTGGTGGTAGTGGCGCGTGGGTGGTGTTGTGGTGGGAGCCAAAAGCTCAAAATCTCCAGAAATGGTGTAGGTAGGCCGATCTAATGATTCGGCAAAGAAAAGGGTTCGCCGAAAATTTTCCGGCACGGTGGTCGCCGGAAGTTGGCCGGAGAAGAAGGTGGTGGCCGGAGTTGGAGTACCGGTGGTTTAGAAAGAGAGAGAAGAGAGAAGATTATTTGAATAGTGAATGAGTTTTATTATAATAAGTGGGTATTTATATGGAAATAAATGTATAGGGTAGTTTTTGTAATAAAGTAAAGTAGAGGGTAAGGTAAAATGGTTAGTCTAGGGACCAAAATAGCCAACGTAGTAATCTTCTAACGATAAACGCTTCGGGGTCCAAACGACATAGCAAACGGATTCGAAAAATTACGAAACTTGCGCCATCGTTCACGAAATAATTTTTCCAATAAAAACGAGTATAAATTTGAAATATTTTCAAAAATAAATATTTTTGACAAATACGATTTGTTTCGTGCTTCCTAGGCTGTGCTGGTTCACTAATAGGGACAATATTCTCGTTTCTCGCAATAATTCTCGTTTCTCAAGCCCAAACAAGTTCAATAAAAGTTTAAGTTCTCAGGTAATGCAAAGTTTTAAAATAATTGGCTAGAAAGGTTTTGGAAAATTACCGGGTGTTACATGTATCGCTACTATCACCCGCACTTAACCCTAAGTGTAGGGAAAACCTCCCCTATTTCCGTTAAATAAGGGTAGAGTCAGGCTCGTGACTCGAACAAAAACAAGCGTTTCTTGGGAGGCAACCCAAGCTTTATTTGCTTTGTGTGTTTATTTGTTTGATTGTTTGATTTTATTTGCTTCCGTATGTGTGTTTAATTTTTATTATTAATGATTCATGTTCAAAACTAAATTGTGAAAATGATTTATCTTGTTTTTAACTTCGTCTTAACTACATATAAAGGTATTTTGCAAAAGATAAGTGTAAGGGAAATCCAAATCGGTTTATTAGAACAAGATTGAACATGAATCACAACAATATTAAATTAACATACATATTAGTAATAGTTTTAGTCAAATGCTTGTATCGAGTCATAATGAGATTTTGCAGGAATTCCAGGAAGTAAGGTAGAGGTTTTTCCAGAAATTTTCCGGAAACTTAACATGAGAATTCTGTCAGATCATTTCTGACGGCGTCAGGCCTTACAACCTGACGGCGTCAGGTTTTAATTTTCTGAAATTTTTGAAAGTTTTGTTTTCATAAAAAGTTTTTACTAAATCTCTAACTTATAAACTCCAGGAATCTGCAAAATTATCATTCCACAAGCATTATATCCTTATATAGAATTTATCCCGCCGATGTTATGCAGGTTTTCGTGTTTGTTTTCTCAGGTTTAACAGGTTATTTTGGACAAGGAGATGTATGTGGAATCAGGCTTTTGGCGATGCTTTAGTCTTGGAGCTTCTACATTCTCTTGGAAGAAGATCTAACCATGTTACCTCTTTATCCACCGAGCGAATCAGGGGAGTATTTGATTTCATTCTTTTACCTTATTTACTTTTACATCTTGTTATTTGAACATTGGGGACAATGTTTATCTTAAGTGTAAGGGGGGGGGGGTAAAGTACGATACTTTAGAGAATGCTATTACGCTTGATTTTTGTTTGTTTAATGGTAGATGTGTAATAAAACTGAGAGAAATACCTGTTAAGGCAATTTTAGTGCCAAATTTAAAATTTTTTACAACATATAGGAGTGAAACTTTGATCTTAATGAGCGTCTCACGGATAGAAGTTATATGACTAGCACAAAACCGTACCACTAAAAAAAATTTCGACCCCCAAATATGTGAGGTTCGCCCCTAGAATTGGTAGGAAAAGCATTTATGCTATGATGTGTGTACCGGTAGCACTTAGATTCTAGAACTTGCGTTAGGACCATTCCGAGGCCACAAGTGAGTCTACATTCGTGTAGTTAGATTTACTACATGATAAGAGGCATTAGGATTAACCCATTGTTTTACACCTGTGTTTTTGTTATAATTACTTTGGCTACATTGGTAAAGTAATTCTCCCACACCCTTTGCGTTGTACTCATTTTTAGTACACGATACCCCTAGTACACCCCTCAGAGCCTATCTTTTCGTTTCGACCTTTAAGCATTTTACTTAAAGAAAGAATTTGTTACACCCCACTTAAATGTACACCCAAATCGCCTTAGCCTACCTTGTATGCACTCATTTTTAGTGCATTATTGTGACAACATTTGTTTAAACCCCAAGTTAATTATCTAATTGATTACATGGTTGCTAAGTCGAGTCATATCCTTGTACATATTGTTTTGGGACGATTGGGACTCATGGGTAAAGTACTAGTGTAATGGAGTAATGGGGGAAGAACAACATTATTACCCCCATATGTGCTAAATATTTTAAAAGTACTCCAAGTGTTTCGATTATCTTAATTCGAGTCATTAGAATAATTATTTGTAAAGTTATGTAAAAGTTCAAGTGTAAGGGGAATGCAACGCCCCTATGATGTATTATTTTGGATGGTAGGGCAAAAGTGTATGAAAAAAAAATCGAAAAAAAAAGAAAAATACAAAAAAATGAGAAAAAGAAAAGTAGAAAAAACATACGGACTACCATCCCATTTCATTTTATGTTTTTGTTATTTTGTTTTTAGCTTAAGTCGAGTCTAGTCTTGGCTTAGCAACGCCATATTGTACATGTAATTAATCAAGATCTTTAACTCGCCACCAGTAAAATATCCCTTATCCAACAAAACCGTGTTTATCATATCCCTACACCTCACGTTATAACCCATTTAAAAGACCTCTTTGATAGTTTATCTTAGGTGTTTACGCCTAGTGGAGGAGGTTTTTGATCCTTTCCCAAGCCTATGGTAATCTATTTGCTATGACAGGTAGTGAGAGATATTATCCGTTTTCATTTATGAGATTTATTTTGATGACACCTGAGAGATGTGAGTATCTAAACACTACTTGTGAGGTGCTAGTTTGTAATCTCCATGCTTATTATGATTAAAATGGAACGACTATTTGTTGTAATTACTTTTATATTAGCGTTAAATGACCCCTAACTTGTATTTTGATTAGAATAAAAGCGCATTTGCTTGAGGACAAGCAAATCTCAAGTGTAAGGGTATTTGATGAAGCGAAAAGTGTACCGCTTTTAGGGGGTCATTTAAGCCCTAAATCGTATTTATTTGATCAAATATTGCCCTAAATCGTTTCTTTTGTCATTTTAGGTACTTTGGAGAAAAAATCTAGAAAAGGAAGCATTTTGGACGTTTTTGGAGCATAAAAGTGAAGAAAACGACAAAGTCTCAAAAATCGGCTGGAAAAGTACATTTGACGGCGTCAAGGATTGCTCTTGACGGCGTCACGGCTTGGCAAAAAAGGTGGATATGAAAAATACACATGATAAGCCAGGGAATTTTACAAAGGAAGTCTGACGGCGTCACCCTTTAAGGTGATCAAGGCCATCACGGTTTAAGTTAAAGAGAGACGGCGTCAAGCCCATTTCTGACGGCGTCAACCTTTGATAAGCCAGAGCGGATTTTGGAGCATTAAAGAGGGACGGCGTCAAGAAGGCCATCCAGGAACCCTAGACACGGCGAGGTGACGGCGTCAAGATCTACAACGTGACGCCGTCAGCCACTAAGTTCTATATATAGTTTTGCAATTTTTTGTCATTGTGTGCAACTTTGTGAGGAGAAACCCTAAGACGAATTTCTGCCATTTTTTAAGGGTTTTCATACCCTTGGATCTCCCATGTTTAATTGAAGATAAGTAATCATTTAATCAATCAATATGTCTATGTGTTGTTTGATTATATCTTGTTCTTGTCTTTTAATTAACATGCTAGGCTAGATTTATCTTGTGTTTGCTTAGATCTAATGAAACCTAACTATTGATTATCGGTTATTAGTGTGTTATTGATTGTATTGGATGATTGTTTATCGATGTTAGGCTTAAGAAAACTGGCTAACTTCCTATACGGTAACTTGCTTGAACGTCTTAAGAAACATGAACCAATGCGTACTAGGTTTATATGGTTGTATTTAATGCATGAGCGAATTCTAGTGATCCCATGTTAGGAGCTTCCTAGCCGGCTCGACATAGGAGTGATGTAGGAGCTTGTAGAGTTGGGGAAGTACGTACGCCACCCCATGATTGGTATTAAGGAATACACCCATCATCCACGCAATTAATACACACTAATCAACCGGTAAAAGATAGTTAGGGAGTAAGGAAATCTAAGTAAACACATTTCTCTCCATATAAGTTACACAACCTTTTCATTTTCAGTTATTTTATTTTATTTGCATTTGTAGTTATTTAGGTTAGTTGACTAGCAACTAATTCCGCCCACTCCCTTCAAACCCGAGATTTTACTTGCTTTTATAAAAAAATATAAAAATACAAAAAGAATCTTCCCTCACCCTTAGACCTATTAGAGTAGTTTTTCAATCCTAACGACACTATTCCCTGTGGAGAACGATCAATCCCCCGTACTTACCACTACACTATACTACATCGGTCAGGTACACTGCCTGGTGGGGTTGTAAGCCTCTTGAGATCCCTCGAGAGGTAAAACCTGTTGTAAGGTCGCAAAACCACGCATCACACACTAAGCACTATTTTGCTCTCTATTAAACGCCTTTGATGTTCACTCTATTTCACTGTGAAGCATACTTTTTATCTAAGGGTAAGATCTCCTTTTATAGCACAAAGGAGATCTTTTACAATATGATAAGTCTTGTCTACTACTAGTTTGTGTATGTCAGTCATTAAGATACAACATGTATCTTTGTTTACAATTTGTTGACTGATAACATATCTAGATATTATCTACCGTATATAATTGACTCATATACAAAATATCTTTTCAAAAATATCCATCCAGCAGTAGTATGAGTCACTCAGTTATCCATTCAGCAGTAGCTTCTTTGCACTAGCAGTACCAACTGCTATCTTCTTTGCACAAGCATTACTAACTGCTACCTTCTTTGAACCAGCAGTACTAACTTAAGTTAGTACTGCTCGTTATAACCTGAGCAGACTTCAACAATACACTAGCAGTAGAATAAAATACTCTAGCAGTAGAATCTTTTATGCCTACCAGTAGAATCTACTTGGTGTATTTTGCTTATCATTTCAATAATCCTTATGTTTAATTCTTCTTGTTTTTGATCATCAAATCTATGAAATATTTTAAAACCCAACAGTATGATCCATTATTTAAGTGTTAATACTTTAAGATACTTACTATCCCATCTCTAATACCATTTATTATTCCTTTTCACATCTTACTATTATTATCCTTCTATAATACACAATCTTATATCATTACCAATACGTTGATATCATTACTTGCACTCCACAAGCCCGCCATGGATTTACATTACAAACACCTCCTTGCCATAAAACATATATGTCTCTTATCATCTTTAGTCATATAGTACATATCACATAAACCATCGGTAACTTAAACATATGCTCAAAACACCTTTAAATTCTATGAACCTATTATTCACATTATTATTATTTAAACATCTTTAATCTATCCTTGACTTATTTCTCACATTTGTCAAATCATTCATTAGATTTCACCACCAATCAATCGCGTTTAATTCACTAATTCTGTGTTTCACTAATTTATTCATTATTCAAACATATCTCAAACTATCACTTTTCCATTTTTCCTTCTCTTTGACTAACACACTTTCAATCACTCACCTATCACCTTTCATTACTTTGACAAAATCTATATGATACTTGCCGATTCTATACTTTTATATACACATGTCATTTTCACCTGAGTTGTCACATTACATTTATCGTTTTCTTGTCAACCCCCAAGTTAACATCTTACTCTATTTTACATATGTACGTCATTTTGTGTTTACCTATTTTAACCCTATTGACTTGTCTGATTTGGATTCCTTTGCATTACACTTCTTTTATACATCACGTTATAACACGTATTCATAAATCACCTTGCTTATGATGAAAATAGCATCTTATACATAAACATCAAGCGCATTAATACATACTTAATCTCATACATACGTGAAGTCTACAATCGACATTCTTTCTACAAAAGATAAACATTACTAACCACTTACCCTTCATTTGTCTCAAGTTAATTCATAGCTTAAAACATTTGAACATATCTAAGTGATACCATTTGTCTATTTTCATTGAGGCAATTACTATTTCGCTTTACCAATCTATCAATTAGCTATTTCATGTATCATTCATTACTCATACATTTCTTTAATATCTTGCAATTACACATTACAACAATATGCTTTGCCTACACATCTAAATCCTTGTCTTACGCACATCTTCATATATCCTTAACGTTCACATAAAAACAAGTCTTACTCAATCCACCAAAATAAAACTTTAGAATATACGATACAAGAACTATCATTCGCTTACGTAGCATACATATACATATCATGTATTCCATCTTAATTTAATCAATCCATAACCCGCATCTAACTCATTGCTTCTATAATATCTAAATTCACATCGCAAAGATCACTTTACATCTAAGCCATAGTCTAATCTCATTATTACTATAAGCACTTTCATGTTATACCACTAAGGCATCTATTTCCCCGCATTACTTAAACTTAAGCTCAACGCGTCTACGAGTGGTTTAAGTCTAGGAAACCTAAAGTGGAAACCTAATTCACTTAAACCGAAGCTCTGATACCAAGTTGTTACACCCCGTGCCCGATTAGACCAAAAATTAAAACTTTTTGAGCGGAAACGACTCACTTTGACGTACATTCTGTTACTCTTTTGACCATTGAAAAAAATCTATAAACATTCAGACCTTGATACTATTTTTAAATGAAACTAGACTCAATTACCTTCGAAACGCCGGGTGGCACGACTCATAACGACTTACGGTTTAAAAGATATGATTTTTCAAAGATTGCCGAAAGCTGCCGAAAACCACCCATCCGATCGGCATGCTCCCGCATCCGATTCGGATGGGCTGCAACCGATCGGCAGAAACCTCCAACCGATCGGTTGGAGGCTACTGACCTCCCGGAACCACTTCCAAGTCCCGTACTTGAAAACCCGACCTCCTGATATCGATATTTCACCAAACCTTCCAGATTTACTTAATATATCACTGGGCTCATTTCCATACAAAAACATTTAGCGTTTGACCATCCGAATAGTACTTTACAAGTTGACGGGTTTTGCACCAAAACCCGTTTTGACCCATTTCATGACATAAGACACATACGACTTCCACATCACCTCAAACTTAACCAAAATCATTAACTTAACATATTAAATCTGTTTCATAGACACATGACCCGTTTACATCCCAAAATGGGTATTTTCACGCTTATGCCAAACACCCCTTTAACTTTGACTATAACACATCAAACACACTTTGACACATCGTTGACCACCAAAGCATTACAACGACCTTGACATACACTTTACAAATCATAAAAAGACTCTCGGGGGTACAACCTTGACTTGAGCTCGGTATTCTACCTAGCTCTTATATCTTACCCAACTATCATATCTTCGCATATCCAAGCCTTACTCCTTATTCCAAGCCATAGTATCAACATACGAACCTACAAAACGTTGTACATTAACCGGTAAGCTTTCGCTTAGTAAGTAAAACGGGTATAACATAATATCATAAATCAATCACACATTATGCATCTTAACCATTAAACCATCATAATCATTCACCATTAACACATACCTTGGCACATCAAAGCATAAACTCTCTTTATCCTAATCCTTCTTAATTAACACATCAAACTAGCCCTATACTCTCTTTCACTATAACACGGATATCCAAACCATTCATTAACCATAACATAACAAATATGAAAAACACATAATATAAAGAAATCATTATAACATTATATTACAACCGGTTTACTTACCTTAGCTCCAAGCTAAGTCTATTAAGGACATAAAACATCTTCTTCTTCATCATCACTATCCTCCATCATCATCATCATCATTCTTACTTCCTAAACCATAACCATAACATCAAGACTCATTAACACAATACATCATGATCAAGGGTTACATAAACCATCAAACATGTTCATCTTCCTTTTTATATCATTATATGATCATACTTTGATCATATAATGAAATCCCATTTAACCCATAAACCTTAGCCTCATTAACAAAAAGATAGAATTACTTACTTGGGATTACCATTGCTAGAAGATAACCTATAATAACAAGAAACTCATCTCCTTAATCTCTTGATCATCAAAGCTCTATTTCCCTCTCTTTTCTCCTCTCTAAAACCGGACCACAAACACCCTTATCTAAATAATATGAGAAATGCCTAGAAAATTATAGGCATTAGATATTTGTGGTGGCAAGTTTGCTTATTGGCGACTTTAGTCCCTCATGTCCCTTTTCTCATAGATTGGCCACATTAAACTTATATAACCTGTATAGCACATAACAACTTTAGTCCTTAAAGTCTATTTCCTTTCTATTCATGCCACATAATATTTCCCATAACCTTATAACACATTCTTTGACCACAAGGTTGACTATCGGGATTGACTACAATGAAACATTCGTTGACTAACTAATCACGTTAAGTCCTTAGACAATTTCATCCAGGTGGGGCCTATTTGTATTTCGGGAAACGGGTGTTACACGCTGGACATAGTTTGACCAGCTCAAAGGCTGTGGGACCTACATGTCCTCGCCAAAAAGGTTGATTTATCCCCGTGAAAAGTATCAGCGATGGGGTGTTCGCGGGGACGTTTCGGCGGGGACATGTCCCCGCTAAAAGTTATTGGCGGGGACATGTCCCCGCTAAAAGCGTCGAAATGTCCCCTCGAAAAGCGTCGAATGTTGTAGTGAGGTCGAGAGTAGTGTGCTGTGCATGGATCTTCATAATAATAATAAAAAAAAATCCATCCTTGAATTTGAGAAGGATTTCTTTGTTGGTATAGATTGAATGATCAAGGTAAGACTTATTAATAAAGGGCGTAGTTAAAAACTCATTCGAGGATTTACACACACACCTCATTCGAGCAAGTAGTTTTGTCGGCAACATAATGAACAATTTATATAAAACATCATCAGGAGTGTTCGCCATACTCAGTTCCGGCAGGATTAGAATCAGGAGAACTGGCTACGGAAAAATTCCTGTCGACACATTGTCGTCGGTATTTAACACTAAACGACAAAAAAAATCTTGACCGAGACCAGCGAGCGTTGAATATTTAATGTTCTAAAATACCGACGACATGTCGTCGATACCATGTCGGTCAAATTTGACTTTCCCCCCGCCTGTCAATAATTGCGAATAACTAGGCAAAAATTTCCCCCCACCAATTTGTTACCGACGACATATCGCCGGAACTTTATATACTCCCTCCGTCCCTAAATAAATGTCCAGTATTGACTTTTAAAGTCTTTTCTTTTCAACTTTGACCTTAAATTATTTCATTTGTGTTATGTAATATTTAATGAAAGTTATACCAATGAAAATACATTTAAAACTCAATCCATTTATATATTTTACATCAAGTATTACATAACAGAAATAAAATAATTTAAGTTCAAAATTAAAAAGAGGAGACTTTAAAAGTCAATAATGGACACTTATTTAGGGACGGAGGGAGTAATAAAAAAGCCACACTAATTAGCGTTTGATTAGCGTTAAATGATATTATTACTGTTTATGTACCGACGACATGTCGTCGGGCGTTATTTAGGTCGAATTTGGTCTTCCCCCACTTGTAAATAGTAGCGAATAATTAGGCGGGACCTGTTTGGTACCGACGACATGTCACCAAAATTATTTTCCCACCTCATTGCACCTTTGTCCAGCCAATTTTTTACTTATATATAATTAATCATCCTCAACTCGGCAAAATGCACATAACCCAATCGTCAATTCTCACAAAACACACATAACAATGGTTGGTTACACGCCGTAAGAGGAGTGGTCAAAGGTTTTATCGTTGATGTATCTCTTTAATGAAGTTCTTAATACATATGGCGTCGAAATTTATGATGAATATGGTTCTTATAAGAACATTAGCCCGTGGATGAGAGACCAGATTCTGGAATGGTTGAGGGAAAAGCCTACTACAGAGAGATGTTGGACGGTGAAGCTGAAAGCACGTTGGAGACCAAACTTGATGATCTGGGAAATAGGATAACAAATCTTGAAGCTTTGTTTGAACATTTCATCAAGCAAAGGAATGCAAGGAAGGGAAAAGGTGGTGCAGATTCTAGCAAAGTGGGAAGTAGCAGCAAAAAAAATAAAAAATGAATGGGCGATGTTTGTTATGGTCTATGTCGTGTGTTTCGTTTTCTTGTCGAGTTGTTTTGTTTGAGTTGTTTCGTTTGCTTGTCAAGTTATTTCATTCGAGTTGTTTCATTTGCTTGTCAAGCTGTTTCGTTTGAGTCTGTATGAAATGTATGTGGTTAAGAACTCTTGCGTGTCGTGAATAAAAGGTTTGCCTTCGTGTTTGTTAATTGTGAATGTTTTGAGAGTGGTAAGATTGCTAAGATCACAAAGAGACACAATTAAGTTTTGACTTTCATTGACTTTCTGACTTTCGTTGACCATTTGACTTTCGTTGACCGTATTGTTAATTAAGTGATTAATTAATTTTAACATACCCGACGGTACAATATTTGTTGAATGCCAAAAATCTTTGACTGAAAATGGCTGTGGGTCCCACACGAGCGTCGGGAAATGTCGTTAGCACAGTAAGTCCCGACGCGACATTCACGACTATCAGCCGCCTTCGAACTATCGTCGACATCAACTTAGTGTCGACATCATGTCGCCGGCACGACCCTTTTTTCGTCGCCGGGAAAAGTCCTAATTGTACTAGTGATGGCAAAAGGATCGGGGAGATCGGATACCCATTTCCGATCCCTACCCAACAGTCAACTCATGAAATATGGTTTAAGAAAGGTTTAGGTATCATAAAAACCCCAACTCAATGTTGCTTTGGAAAGATGCATTTTCATGGTGGAACCTCACGGACACTACCATCTCAATTCTATCCGAAGTTATTGTCTATCGGCCTGTGAAACTACACGGATCTCAAAATTATAGGTGCAAATAAACAATTTTAAAATTCTTATTCAAATTGAAAAACCAAAAGTCTGTAAATACCACCAACAATTTAGATATAAACTAGTAGCAGGGTACAACGTAGCGGTACGCGGTGACGGGTACCTGTAATTGAAATTATTGGCGAACCCAATATTTTGTTATTATATGGTTATCGTGACAATAACTTTATAGAAAAAGAGATTTTTTTATTGTAATATCTGTAAGCAATAGCATATAATTATTTCATATAAAAATTTTAGTGCACCCTAGTGATGTTGCAACAATATGGATAGGAGGTCAATGTGGTTAATAGTGCTTTGTAGTCGCAAGTAGCTAAAAAAACAGTGTAATAAACTTCATTATATTTGGACGGTATAAAAAATGTACACAGAAATACCACTAGTTTCATCCCAATTCAAAATTTAGTCCAATATATCAGCGCAATACATAGCTCAAAAGATTCACAAAATTCAGCCTAAGTTTTGTCTCAATCTTATTTGTTATACTACTTTGTTTTAGCCCAATATTTATCTTGAAATAAGACTCGGCCCACCAATTATTTTGAATTACTCGGCCCTTTTCATAAACTTAATATATCACACTACTAAACATATAACCTAATTAAACCTAATGCTTATGCACAAGCCTCCCCTTTTTCTTTACCAAAAAAGACGGCTACCACAAACAATTTATCTCATTTCGCTCTTCAAAACCCAACCACAAATCCTTTCTTTCTACAGCTTAAATCACACAAACCAAACAACACTAGTTTTTGTGGTTTTCTTTTTGCTATTATTTCGAACCACACCACAACAAACACAACCTTTTGAATCTTAACTCGAATATACAATCACCCCTTTTGATATCTTGTTGATAATCGAAATCTAAAGAACCCTTTGGTTTCGTTTTGAGTTTGATATGAGTCATGAATGAACCAGATGAGTTTGAGTTAGCTTTCATTTTGGTTTGATACAAAAAGGTCGATGATGGGTTTTTGGGTTGTATCTTTAAAAATCTTTAATCTTGAAATGACCACACCCAAGATCTTTAATTTTGTATTTTGAGTCTGTTTGTGTGTCATTGTGGAGATGATTTGGGACATAATCATTGTTGTTCTTGGCTTGTGGTTGAAGTCGTTAGCTTTCTTGATTCTTAACTGTAGCAACTCGTAGAATTCCCTAGTTATTAGTGAACGCTAATATATTATTAACACGTCGTTACTGTTCACTTAACCATTTTTACGAGCCAATTTAAACTTTTTGTTTATTACATTTCTATTTAAACATTGTTACGTTATTTATGATACGATGGAACGAGCTCAAACGCGGACCACGACGGATCAAACATATTCAATAATCACCAAACGGACCCTTAATTATATTTTTTGCCTGTTACTATTCAAGCCCATATAAAACTTATGCCCATTTCATTCTAATTCTTTTATTCTTTTCGACACAAATCTCATTCACTTGGCGTCTTTTAAATCTAATTTTGACACGCGAGATATTTTTTTTTACATAACTCGATTTTCTATACACCCAAGATTAAAGAGAGATAAATCTCACATTTTATTTTGAACGTTTGGTTTATGAACGAGACCTAAAGTAAACCTCACTCGGGCACGTATACTATATAATCTATACAACATTTCTTTTAAACTATATTATATATATAACAGGATGCGTATGACGTCATCAAATGCAGGATTGATGAATAAGTGCTGGATTGATGAGTAATCATGCTCTTATTCCACCTAAGCATGCCACCTAAGCAATGTTTGACCAAATAAAATTCGTATGTTGACTTTTAAATTCGGATTTAATTTTTAAAAAAATTGTCATTTGCAAGATTCGAACCTGTGATATTTAATAAACATACAAATGCTTTAACCACTAGACCAAGCCATTTTTTTGTGATTTACAATACAGAAAAAGTAAGTCATGCTTAAAATTTGATATTGTTAAGCTATAATTAAGGAATAGATTATGCATATATTTTAGAGTATATACCGGATTATTAGAGTATATACCGGATTAAGAACTTGAGTATATACCGGATCAACATCAAAACCTCTTTGTTCTTTTATTCCGCAAAAAGGTGTGTACTAACTCACTCACTCACATATGATATTGATAGGATCTTCCCATCTTAGAAGCATACATGGTTTATTTAAAGGTCAATGTTTAAAGGTAATATTTTTATTAATTTTCTTTTGCTAATTGCATATGGTTTTAAAAATTTGTTATATCATATATATAGAGGCTTTGATTTAATGTAATCTTTTATAGAGATACCCGATTTTTTCTCAAAAACCTGTGATTTATGCCAGCCAGAAAGGTCAACATGGTGATTTCAATTGGTATGTGTATATAGTTTTTATATCCTGATGTATTACCTTCATAGACAACCTTAATTTCATTCATATCATCGAATTCCTTTTTTTTCTCTAATGCTCATCTACTGATTTTTTTAGGTGTTCATGTATTAGAGCCAATTAATTTTAATTTGCCAGGTTTGTGAGTTGTTATTTTATAGAAAATAAATTGATCATTAATACTGCTGGCTCAAGAAAGTTAATATTGTTAGCTTTATCGGATATATTGTTATAGTACTGCCAGCTTTGTCAGATATTGGACAAAGTGCATATTTGGTACTGGGGTATGTTTTTCTTTTTAATTTTTATAATCGTTTAAAACACGATTTATGGTTTTTCTCTTATTTGATTTTCCACGACTTCATCATCTTTATATAAATACAATGTATTATAATATATGATGTGTTTGGGATTGCGTATTTGCTTATATTTGAGTAAAAAAAAAACACTTAAAAATAAGCCTGTGCCCTGTAGGTACTTGCTGAATTTTAAAGAGATAAGCAGGAACTTGATGAGGTTTTGCAGCGGGAGGTAAGTACTAACCCTTCATTCATTGACTTTGAACATCGTATATGTATTCGCTTGATCAGTAATACTTATAAAGTCTTTTAGATTGATAATACCAGTTAGTTTTCTGTATATAATACTTACTGTATGTTTATATGCAGACATTAGTTCTTTAAAATTTAAATATCATGTCAATTATGAACCGCATACAAAGTATTTATTGGTTTACTTTTAGGTTTCTTTGTGCTTCTTAGGATTCGGGAATATTTGGCTCAGTTATATGTCAAAGACATTAATCCTGATGATAAGTAGGAACTTGATGAGGCTTTGCAGCGGGAAGTAAGTACTAACCGTTCATTCATTGACTTTGAACATCGTATACGTATTCGCTTGATCAGTAATACTTATAAAGTCTTTCAGATTGCTATTACCAGTTAGTTTTCTGTATATAATTAAGAAGCTATCGACTTTGCTAAATGATAGAAAATGCATGTTACTATTTAGGTCAATACGAGTTGCTACTTGATCTTTATGCAGTTCCTTTTTATGTCTCTTTCTAAACAAACTAGACTGTTTATACACATACTTGACATAGATACTCACGTGATTTAATGATTCTAAAAAAGGCTGTCAGTAGACGCCCGTGGTTTCCGTGTTCTACGTCTGGCATTGGTACTGCATTAGATGTCCCGGAACAAAACATAGTGGTTTAGTATGACAGGAAGAAACTGAGCGATGTGATTAAACAGCATACTCGTCAAGAGCACTTATATATATATATATATATTTATATATCTTGAACTATATGTGATGTCTTTGTGTATATTCTTATGCTACAAATTTTATTTAGGGAAAGACATTGAAAGCATGTATGGTGGTGAGCTTGGAATCACCATGACAAAAGATGAGGTATTCCAGGTTCTGGTGGTTTTGTCATTTTGGCTGGGTTGAAGTTGTTTAATGGTCAATTGGAATTCTTCAACATGGATGAGTTTGAAACTATGGCTACTGCAGAGCATTTTTTTTAGGCAACAAATATTGAAAGGGATCCTACTGGAAGGTAACTTTTAAATCATAATGGGTAGCTAAATGGTAGTTTGTGAAATGTTTGAGTAAAGGCGCTTGCCGTTCTAAAAAAATTATGTGTCCGGTGCTTTTAATATCATTAAGTTAGATTGACGAGCGTTTGTATATACGTGTTTTTATTCAATATGTATGAGGTGCTCATTGCAGATTTATTGTATCAGGATTCCCAGAAAATTGAATCGTCAGAATGGACCAATGAGAAACACAATTCATACTTGAAGTCAATAGAAGCATCGTTCATTGACCAGTTATATAACTCTTTGAATACACGAAGTTGTCAAACACAAAAAACCTCTTCATCTGATGCAATTTCAGCTTGGGAGATTCATACCAACGATTGCACACCTTCTGGCCAGGTTTAACATCTCATCCATTCTACACCGTCATTAATATCTCAATAAGAGTTCATATTATGTATTCTAATCGTTTGATGCATTTTATCTCTCGGTTTAAGATTCTTCAGGGTGGCCGTTGTTCAAAGAAAAGTTTTAATAGAGAAAATTTACGAGGAAAAGATGCAGATAGACCCCAATTATCTCGAGGCAATAGGCGGATCCAGCATTTCACAAATGAGAGCAGTTGCCTCCAGAAACGGTCATTGTCATCTGCAACTTTACTGCAATATCCTGTTCCTGAGTCTGTGTTGCATGAACAGACGGGTTGTAGTGATACATGTACTTTGAAGATGCTTATACTTTCACCAATTGGCATGTTTTAATGTATCTATCCATTTATTTTCCTAATGCTGTATCTTATGCACTCTATCTTAGTATATGATGACTAAACTATTCTTCTGTCCTAAATTTGGTTTTTACAGAGGTGACGGATCAAAATTTTTTTGAAGACACACCACACAGAAGGAAAAGGACGAGAACTTCTAGAGTCCTTCACTCGAGCAATGATCAGGTAATTATCAAGTATCTTTCTTATGTCATTACTTGAAATAGATAATATCATATTACCGTTATGTAACTGTAGTTTGTTGGAACTTGAGCTTTTTCATCACTGCTTGAATCTTTGAATGACTAACATGCCCTTAGATACATGTTCTGTATGCAATGCTGTGATATCTTAGAAAGGATAAGAGTGATATACTAATTGCATAATACTAACTCTTTATTAACACTGGAGATGCATAGTCTAAGCCTTTAAATGTTGGTAAAAGGCAGTGAAACCACAATTGTTTTTCTTGGCCGACCAAAATAACTGTAACAACTACATACTTTTGTACAAAGTCACTACCCAATTCGTGTTTGGTATAGAAGGGAGGCCATTATACCCGACTTTGGTTTTTCAATTACAGAGACCAACAAAACAATAGTTACCTTTTTGATCAATTCAGTTGACCTAGGTATTACTGCCCGACGTCAGTTTTTACTCAATGAAGAGAGGTAAAGTGTCAAAGCTCACGACCCTCAAGCAAAGACAGGCGAATGCTCTTTTCTAGTCAGCAAATGGCAGATTTGTCATTTTGGTTGGGTTGAAGTTGTTTAATAGTCAATTGGAATTCTTCAACATGGATGAGCTTGAAACTATGGCTACTGCAGAGCATTTTTAGGCAACAAATATTGAATGGGATCCTACTGGAAGGTAACTTTTAAATCATAATGGGTAGCTAATGCTCTACATACTCTTTGTTGAAATGAACAAATATTCACTTGGTAACTATGTTTATAGGTATATTGCAACTTCAGTTACTTCGGTGTATGAGATGGAAATTGGTTTCAACATATGGTCGTTCAATGGAAAGCTACTCTACCATATTATGAAGGACCATTTTTTAAGGTAATTTAAACTTTATCAATTGTTTCCTTTGTTGGGGATAGACGTGTTTCGCTGTGGGCGCAGTAGGCAGGATGAGAAATAGGTTGAAACCTCACGCGTCGGGTCTGTTTGGAATTATTCACCTCACAATTTTTAATTATATATACGTCTATGATAAGTAAAAAAGTTTAGGCCCACTATAGGAAGGCGCAAGTAAAATAGAATTTAGCTTCAAAGAAATTAGTTCAAAACTTAACCAACATGCAATACATAACATCACTTATGTTGTATTTTTTTATTTTCTGGAACACAGTTCGGGCCCGGCTCTGCGTCTGATGGTAACCGGCCGCCTACTACCAAAGGTCTGTCGATTCGGGTTTATCACAGTATCTGGTGATCAGTATTAAGTTGTTTACTTTTGGTTTATGATTCATGTTTCATAGATGAGTATAATGAACCTATATGTAGTTGCAGTTCAGAGTCGTTCTTCGGTCTTAAATATTTCTCGGTGAAGAAGACAATTGAATCAGTCTACGCGGGCCAAACAAGGTATACATGTTCAATTTTTCGATTATGCGGTTATCAGATAATGATTTCATTTGCACCTTTGGCTTTTCTTTTTCTATTGGAGGTACCCATCGTGTTTTCTTCGTCGCTGCACCGAAGAGTATACTGCCATTGGCTCTATAATTTTTAAATCCCTTTAATCTTAAGAAGCTACTTTCCCTAGATAGTCAAAATATTTACTCCAATTCTATGACCCCCCCAATTTAGGGAAAGTTCACGGGAGATGCATGATAAATCAGTTTTTAATGTAGATGATGAAGTTATACACTTACGCACATAGTCAAATTAAGAAACATTGAAGGTATCCCATTCCTAAAGAAGTTTTTCTTTTCAGTTCTGATATGGTCGTCAGCAGTTGTTCGTTTAGCAGCTTACTTTCCTCTTCTCCTCAATTCCACAACAAACATTGCATAAACATATGTTCTATTTTTTAAACTACGTTGCACCATGCACCCTATATCTTACTAAATTATATGTTCCATTGTTAAACGTCAGGTACTGTGCATTGTCGAAATAAAGATCTGGAAAGGAAAGATGTGTCTTAGATTCATCTCAAGTGTAGTCCAGGAAACAAGGATATGTCATTTTAGAAGGAAAAATATAAACAAGTTGTAGGTTTTTCAAGCAGATATGGAGTTCAACATGTTGGGAGTCGTCACTGAAAACTAGCGATTGCAAGTTGGCAGTCATCACTGACCGATTTTTGCACAGCGTATAATGATGAGTTTGGCATTGTTATCTTCCTTTATATCCTTTTTTTTTATCGTCGTGTCACATTTACCTGTTGTGGCATTCCTAGAAGATTTGAGAATGGGGTGAAATTTGAAACGGGAAAAGTTCTTATTTTGGTTTTTTACATCTATTTTATCCCTGTTCACATGCTTCTTTGTGTGTTTCACTATTTTCTTTCTGAATTGTTGGAAAACCTTGCTTATTTGGTCATCTTTTGTCCAGGGTGCCAGAAGATGTAGAGGCAACAGGCGGCAAGTGCTACATTTTGAAATGGGTCTCAGGTTAGTAGTTATTCCATTGAGTTAAGCCTTCATTTTAATATTATTAAGTGTGGTCTCTAAGAGGATACTAATTTTTAACGCAATTAGTAACAAATGCTTCAAATGAGCTATAGTGTCATCATGATTTGGTGGTCAAGATAATAATTGAGATTTACGAGGTATGTAGATTTGTGTTTTGAAACAGATTATTATGATTCGAAGCTGCAATTATCAGTTTTGGGATAAGAACCGAACCAGGTTTCAAATAAAGAATCTAAGAACTGAACCCAAATACCAAAATTCTCAATGAAGTAGTATAAGAATTGTGTGGGAATGAGGAATTTCTTATTAAATCAAAATCGGTTATATGTGTATCACTGTTTTTTGAAATAAGTTGTTTTGAATAAGCACTTTCAAGTTGAAGACTTGAAGATTGTCATTATTAATGAAGTACAAGTCTTTTGATTCGAAACATTGACGTCCATATTTTGGTTCTAACTCTATGGTTATTTTCTGCAGGTGGTTTGTTTGGACAGGAGGGCGGAAAGCAATAGATATGCATTTGTATCATAGATTTTTTTATATTTCAGTTCCACAATTTTTGAACTTTGATTTTTTACAGAAAGGTAAAGACGAGATGTTTAGATGTGCCTATTGATGCTGATTATTAGTGGTGTCAATTTGGTTGGTTGGGTAAGATTATACTGATTATTAGCTGAAAAAATTGTGGTGATTCTCTGAAAAGAGACATTTTGCTGAGGCATTTAAATAGCATTATTTTTATTTACATGTAGCAAAGCAATTCGTCTGTGGTGTTTTTACTCATGAAACATGGAATAAATGGTGCATGTTTTTGTTTTTTTCTTAATATGTTTAATTCTCATATGTTTTTGTATGCGTCATTGCACGTTATCATTATAAGGGCAATGCACTATGTATGAAACTTCATTTTATGTAAAGAGCAATTGGATGACATTCCATATCGTGATTCAACTATCTCAAAACATTACACAATGTTATTTGCTTTATGCAAAGAGGACATATGAAGTACCAAACAAAACTACAAATACGTTATATTAATTCCTATTTAAATAAGACGTTAAATCAAAATTATTTCAATCAATCACAACTTTGCACACTATAAATCATTGTTGAACGGGTCAGTCGGGTTGAGTAATAGTCAGTGCTGAATATTTTCATGGGATCACAATTGAGGTAATTATGGGAAATTCAAACGGCATTACATTATATACTTGCCCCTATTGTTGACATGTGCTATCAAGTAACCATTTAGAAAAGGAAACCTGTGACTATGAGCATACTATCGTTACACAATGGCTACAGGTTGCCCAGTCTGTAAACAAGTCCAACAATTGGCCGATGATCAGACTATTTTAGTAACAACCTACGAAGGGACTCGCAACCATTGTCTCCCACCAGGAACAGTGCTACTCTCAGAATCAATGTCGAGCTCAGATAGTTTCATGGTTGTAGCACACCATAGCTGTCGTAGCTTCAAAATATGCTCAGGTAAAATCTATATCTAGCATAAGTAGTTACGGGTTGAGCCCATGTTCCTAGACATAACATTTATTTCTGGCTTTCAGGGATATTATCAGCCAAATGCAAGGGACCTAAATAGAATTAACGGAACCAGAAAAGCCCCCGTGATTACGCATCTGAAACATCGCTTGGAGTGGCAACAATACGAGCATTTAAGATGTAAGACAGATTCTACAAAGACTATCTTAAGTTGGTGGATGAAGATGCAAGTACTTTCATTTTCTGAAATGCAACCTTAGAATTGTTGATTTTGATAACAGAAGCATTTATGATCGTGACCCTGATCACATCATGCCCGCCTGTAGGGCGGGTTTTGAATTTTTAATCATACGTAATTGGCTCTATTTTATTCTATTTAATATAACAAACTTAAAACATGTTTTTAAGTTAACTAAAACCATCCAAATTAAAGTCATGCCCGCCCGTCAAGGCTACTTAAAATGACTTCATAATAAGTAAACCCATGCAAATGAAAATTACAAATCATGCCCGCCCATTGGGCGGGCTTTGAAGTCTAGTGTATATATATATATATATATATATATATATATATATATATATATATATATATATCTACATTATATATAACAGGAGGCGTTACACGTAGATTAATCAACATATGTCCACCTCATTGCCAAATAATCATGATTTATAGCCATGTCATCAGTAACTATTTTTACCACTGGAGTAGCTTAATTTTTGTGCAGGAATCGAACCTTGGATCTTATGTTACAATTTTTGTGCAGGAATCGAACCTTGAATGGATTAAAATTCGGTTTTTATTAGTGTAAAAATATATTGTGCAGGAATCGAACCTTGGATCTTATGTTACATTCGTAACTATTTTTACCACTGGAGTAGCTTAATTTTTGAGTTATGTGCTGCAAAGCCAAAACTATCATGTTTACCAAAAAATTTAAAACTAGAACTTATCATAACATAAGAAACCCTAATCTCACGTAAAAAAAAAACCCACTCCATTCATAATTCATAGCATACTTTTTCTCTAAACCCTAATATCATCTTTTCGTAAGCCATCTCCATCTCCTCTAATGATCGCCAGATCAAAAATGTAAAGTATGACAAGCTCTTGGATGTGTCTGTGCTTATGATTTTCACAGCGTGATCACAGTCTGTTTCATATTTGGAGTTTATTGATTGTGATAGGATACTAAGATAAAAGGTATTATCCTATGGATGTACAGTAGTTTTTAGTACAGTAGTTTTTCTCCAAATTCATTTGTGTTTCTATGTTATGTTTAGTTATTAAATCTTGCGTCGATTTTCAGGGAATTTTCATAGGTTTTTTGATCCGAAGAGAAGCGTGAAGCTTTCGAAACAGATAAAGAGATGTCAATTGAAAAGTAGTTAACTGATTTGGTTTTACCAACATTCACAATATGTTCCCTAGAGGTAAAGTTTCAACTCTAATATTTAAATGAAAAGATTAAGTCTTGCATCGGGTTTGACAGTCTATTGTAGAGGGTTACAACTGAATTTAAAAAAAAAGGCTTGACAAGATTGTGTGAAACAATTATTGCATTTTTATATCTTTTATGGAACAAGGCAACGCAGTTGAGCATCTGTATTTCATCTGACATGGCGAGCTGGTATAACTTTTTAATTAATTGGTTACGAGGCGAAATTGCTATATCTGTAACACTTGGTACATGCACCCTTTTATAGATGCTCGACTTACGTGACAACAATTTTGGTCTTTTGGACCAAAGTTTGGGGCTGCTTTAAGCCAAGGTATATATCCCTTCATGTTAATCTCACAGATCTTTACATATGTTACTTACATTTGGACTCGATGCACCAGATATACATGTGGTCATGCTAACTAATTTTCATATAAAACCATGTGCGTTCGTGTTCAATATGAATATTGTCGAATTATAAAATCCACCTTTTGCTAATTTACAAAGACCCATTTTTAGGACAAGAGATTCGACTATAATTTGTGGAGCAATTTCCAACTATGGAAGATGAAGATGAGGAGCAGGTAGCGAAGGCTATATGGTCAGATGTCAGTCAGAGATAATTCATGTATTCAACAAGGCCTTTTATCTTCGGAGATCACCAAAAAGTTGCAGATCATGTAAGAATATTTTTGTTATGGGTTTGAATTGTCGTCATTTATATTCAGAGATCACCAAGTGAAAGTTGACTGCTATTCTATTCAATTAGTCACGTAATGAAATAAATTTGTGTTATTTGCATGTTTTGAAGTTTTTTAACAAAGTTCTTTTGAAAATGAAAAATGACGTAAAATGCAATACCAATTTTTACATGTGCAGGGTGAAGGTATTTTGAAATCCAGTCAACAACCAAGAAGAGTATCTAAGAACGCAGTTAAATAGTGGAGTCATTCCAGACATGTACGGCTTGGTTTCAAGCGTAATTTTGGAAATCATTCATGATGTGGACACCGACAAGGTTTGATTTTGCATCTTTCAGTTCTCATTTGGACCAGACTTCCATTCTTATTTCTTTTTTATGTACTTTGAACCCAAGGTTAGATCAAACAAAGACAAGGTTTGATCAGCTTCTCATTTGCATCTGTAAGTCAATCAAATTACTTTATCAAAACCGGTTTAATTTGATTTCATTTTTCGAAAAACAACTGATTATATATGAAACTGTATAAGCAAGACTAAAGGTTTCAATTTTGACCCATTTTAGATATAAATGGATCGAATTGGGTAATGTTTTATATCTAACAATGCATATAGGTCGAGCGGGTTAAACGTGTTAAAAGTCAACATGCAGCACGGACTATGTCCAATGCAGATTTATAATAGACTGATTGAATTACATGTCAACATTTATGCAACAATGGTAGTTAATGTTTTACTAAATTCTCGAAGTATGATGCTTCAGAAAGTGAATGGATCATTATGTATAGGCATTAACTCCTTATTTCAGTAGAGTAAATTAGATTTAACATCATGTAAGAGATAGCAATATCGTCATATAACAATCTACTCATTTACAGGTTAACCACAAAATTAGTGCTTATATGGGTTGTTGGAATTGTGTATTAGATTAACTAATTTTAGGGGATGTTTAGGATTTCTTATTGCACTGCATGTAGGGGTCGTTTTGGATTGTTTATTAGAATAACTACTTTTAGGAGTCGCTTGGATTTTTTTAGTAAACAGGTTAAATATTTTATGAAACAAGTTATATGGACCCGTTTGCTCCCACGATCACATTTCAAGAATGAAGAGCAAGGAATGATTGACAGTTCTGTGCTGCACATTCATGCAGACATTTATGATTCCTAGGACCATTTTTATGTCATTGCTTAACTTCTTAATTATCTTTAATTCGGCTGCTGGTGCATCATCGTGCTTTTTCCTATCAAAGCTAATCAGAAGACCCATAGTTTATTGGTTATGGCTAAGAAAGCTAAAACTTTTTCAGGCATAGGTACATATTAATTCTGCTTTCAACTATCACTATATTATATCTATTCCACTTATGCATAGGTTCCAATTTCTACCCAATTTCTTACTAATGAAGAAGGATCATCAGTTAGTTATGAAACGCCCAGAGTGTTGTAACGTGAGCGCAAGAATGAAGTTTCTGTTGTCGTACGTCTAATCTATATTATTAGTATTTTCCCATAAACATTTGTATGTTGAACATATGTATTTATTTGTTTGTGTGATTGCACTCACATTTGATCGATACATATCAGATAATACTTTTTCTTAAAACGCAGTCAATGTTTCGACACGAAGCTTGTGATTGTTGATCGTTAAGTATGCTATTAGAAAATGGCTGGATGTGATTACTAGGGGGTGTGTGTGTGAGCTTATACAGCGGGCTTAAGAGATTATGTAAATTGAGAAAAGCTTGTGGGCTTGTGGCTTATTAGCTTATTAGCATGTGGCTGTGATTACTAACTGATATTGAACAAAAATTCAGTACTGAAGGTAACCAAGTCAAATCAGTCAAACAAGTCAAGATGGGTCCAAAAGAAGGAAAAAATAGGGAACACAGTTCACCAATGAGAGGCTGGTGTCTTAAGACTTGGGACGGCGTTGGTACCCAACATACGGAATTTGAAAGTAAATTGCCTAAACCAACTATATGGAAGCATGGGTGGAAGGTTAGTCCTGACACACCTCCAGAAAAGAGCAGCTTTGTCCCGAGAAAAAGTGATATCACTGAATCTTTTAATTCTTCGGTGATGATGAAAAATTAAGTTGGTGATAAAGGTTCTTTTGGTTTTGGTGTGTGGCTGCAACTACAAGGTATTTGGTTCATTATATGGGGGGTAATTAGGGCTTCTTTAGGATAGTGAAAAAGTTTTGATTTTGATTAGTATGTTTAGTTTGATTTTTTTTAGTTAGGTTACACAGATTATCCAATCCGGCCTACTCGCCACCAATCATTACAGAACAGGGTTTGATCACTTATGCATGTGGCAGAATTTGATTTTATACAAGGAAGTAATTTTAAATGAACACAACGGCATGTACGAGAGATATGGTGCTCTTTTTAGACTGTGTAACCAAGGAGCATGACAAGAAATAATTTTTGTTCGTTAATCACAGTTCTTTTTTCAGTACGTTGATTTATTTATATTTGATTTCAGGGTGCCTATTTGTAAACAAATCTGCATCGGTTAGACATGAAGCTACTGAGGTTCTGGGTTCTATAGCAGGTTTGATTATTATTCCTTTAAATAAACTCTCAACCTTCTTGCTACACAAGCTTGATGTGATATTGTAACAGAGTTTTCTTGACCATGTATGAAAGTGTTATTTCCTTGATGCTACAAATATATGTAAGTTAGCACCAGTATATAGGTATCTAATATAGTTGGTCGTGTTTTTGGACAGAAGTTCGAAAATTTATCAAGGTCCGCGAAGACAAAAACACGTTTGGAGGTATAATAGCAGGTGACGTGTTATTTCACAATATTTTACGGGGTTTTTGGGTGGCTTATTATGAGGTTTTGGGTGTCTCTATTGCTATACTTTTATTCATGTATAGAATGCTTTTTAATGTGTTTTTGAATTAATATACATATTTCCGACTGTTGTGATCCATTGTAGTAGTTTTCTTTTTTGAAGCTTAGTATAGCAATAGTGATAAAAGCTTATTTGTAAAGTTACATCAGAGATTTGTATTCCTGTTCTCATTGAATTGTGTATAATGTGTTTGACATAACACATTTATGTTATACATTCTTTTTTTGAGATCGAGTTTTTGACCCAAATTTTAAGCGGGTTAGATAATCATAGTGGATGATAACATCACTGTTCCCACCCGTCACTTCCTTCCATACTTCTTGCCAGACCGAAATAAAAATTTTTTGGATTCATATCTCTATCCAGTAGTATGTTTTTGCTGACCACTAAATGCACATGGATGGCGACTATGCCTGAGCATTAAAATATGGAATGGGTCAATGGTTGAAAGGTGCAAACTTTTTTTAAACTTTATGTCTTTAATGTCTGTTATTTGCGTTGCATTAGGACTGTGGATGATGGTGCTAGACTTCTATTTCATAGTAGGGTGCATAAGTTCTTTAAATGTCTCTGCATGTCTATGCCTTTTTGTAAATAGTCATATCATGATATGTTTCACTAAAATGATGTATACTGATGTATATAGGGTGGGAATTTACAAACGAAAAGCAGACTTCATAGTTTATGTGGCTCCAGTACGCCGGGGAGGGTACATTGAAAGGTGCCTTGATGTAAGTAACTTAGTAAATTTTACACAGCAACGTTTAAGTTTTAACTGATAACATGTTCATAAATAAAGATAGTAACTTTGAATACCTATTCTTTTCCCAGGTTGCGAGAGATGTACAATGGCTTAATGATGATGGGCCATCATCAGCATGTTATTGTGGATACAGGACATCAAGTAATGAAAAAGAGAAGCTGGATCATTTGCTAGACGAATTCTGGAATTATTCGAAAGCCGCCTCCATTGTGGAAGTAGGTATAGATGTTGCTCATTATATTCATTCTATAAATATATATATAATATATATAATATATAATATATATTATATATATAATATATATATATTTTTTTGAAAAAAATGTGCGCCAAAATTATTTTTTGCCCGACTTTCTTAGATAAAGCCATCTAAGCTTTCAACCTATTTGACCTGTTCTGTTTTTACTAAAAAAATTATTTTTTTCTTAACCCATTAAGAGATAAAACACGTCCCATATCCATTAAGTATGAGATCTAAAATAGCTTTTTATTTATTTATTTATTTATTTATAGGCAAGGCTGTTGGATATAAAACTGGTGAAGTAGTTTTTGAATTTGCTCTAAGGTAAGTTCTTCACACTTTTGTCATAATTTTATCCCTTTGTACTTTATTATTCAACTTGCTCTAATCAGATTTTTATTGTCAAAATGTTTTATATTGAATTTTGCAATGTAACACAAGTTGTTTCCTTTGTTTCATAAAACGAGACATCCTACTTTTAGGTCGAGTTTCATGCTTATTCATATTTCATGTTTTGTGTGTTCTTGACAAATATGCTTACTTAAAGAACCACAGGTTGGCCGAGTTTCCATTGAGTATTGATGAACTATTTGATGAAAAGGTATTTTTATGATGTTCTTCTGATATTATTTATTAAATTTCTCAGTGATTTTAAATCTTTACGCTGAAATTTTCTGATAAATAGGGAAATACTTTCGTATACCTACTACATACACAAGCTTTGGTTCTTTCAATTTTAAAAAATCCCCGGAGAGGCACCTTCAAGTTAACAAAGGTATGACTTTATTTTCGTTTCAATGTTGTAACTTTCTCATCTTGGCCCTAATTTTATTATTTCTTTTTTGTTCTTGGCCCCAATAGGCGTTCGTTGCCAAAGAACGTGAGTTAGGATTACATTTAATCCGGTTTACCGATGTAAGACCAATATCTTAACCAACTTCCACTACTTCACATGCAAAATCTCATTTTTTAGAAGCTGCAACAAAAAGTTATGAAGAACAATGAGAACCGTGAACATTATTCAGATTGCCTCAAAGACACTAAAAAAGGTGTTGACCAGTAATACAAATGTCAATGTCAGTCAGAGTAAATGTTGGGCTATGAATTATCAAAGTACTGCTGAAAGTCAAAGTACTGCTACTCAAGTCAAAGTACTACTAATTAAGTCAAAGTACTGCTGCTCGTTAAAGGACTGCTATGCAAATAGTTTAAGGACTAATGTGTAATTCTAGAATGTTCTATTAGATTAGAGTTATAATTAGAATTACTTTTCGTTCAAGTTTGTAAACCGACTAGGGTTTTCCTTGTGCCTATAAAAGGATCCCTAGGTTGGCATTAGACATAGGCGATTAGAGATACGATTAGATAAGATTTTAGAGAGACAAGTTTTACACGAAGAAGCTTGTTAGAAGTATTAGTGATTAGAGTTTGTTAGTGAATCTGTGTAAGAAAGCAGGTTCAAGGTTTTAATAATATTCGAAGTTGTTTATTAATTCTTCTTAGCTTTGTTGAAGTAGATTCCGCATACTTAGCAAAGTATATCAGTGTTTCATTATTAATAGTTTTGAATTCATTCAAAGTTGTTAAACCGTAGACAAGCTACAAGTTAGTTTGGTCAGAGTATATCGATCCAACAAGTGGTATCAGAGCTTGTGTGGAGACTCTGATTAAGAAGAAACCCTTAAAACCGATTTATCAACAAACCCTCAACAATGTCGACTGAAGCTGCACCTATCCCATCCATCACCTCACTCAGAATTCCTATCATCAAGAAGGGAGAATATGATCTCTGGAGCATGAAGATGAGGCAGTACCTTGCTATTACTGACCATGCTCTATGGGATGTAATTGTCAATGGTAATGTTGTTCTTGATGAACCTTTACAAGTTGAAGGACAACCCAAACCACCTCAACCAACCTTGCCAGCAGCTACAAAGAGAAATCAAGATAAGGCTCTCAACATACTGTTGTCTGCTATTCCTGATGGTCACCTACTGAAGTTCCATGATGCTAAGGATGCAAAACAATTATGGGCTGCGATCAAGACAAGATTTGGAGGTAATGATGCTTCAAAGAAGATGCATAGAAACTTATTGAAGCAACAGTTTGAAACCTTCACTGTTGGTGAAAGAGAAGGTCTTGATGCTGCCTATGACAGATTTCAAAATCTACTTAGTATGCTAGAACTGTATGGAGCAGAGGTATCTGTTGAAGATGCAAATTTGAAGTTCTTAAGGAGTTTGCCATCTGTCTGGCATGTGGTTGCTACTATGATTAGAGGACAACCTAGATTGGAGTCTATGGACTTTGATGATCTTTATAACAATTTGAAAGTGTACGAGAAAGAGATGAATGGTCACAGTTCTCAGAAAACTCACAACATAGCTTTTGTGTCTTCTGAAAACAGAAGCAGTACTTCCACTAAAAGTACTGCTTATCCTTCTCAAAGTACTGTTGGTGATTCACAGCATGTTTGCACAACCACAACTACTCCCAATCCATCACCAACAAACAACACCAATTCTGATGATGTTGTATGTTCCTTCTTTGCACAACAAGCCACTTTACCTGTTACCTATCAAGAAGACTTGTTGCAGATTGAAGAAGATGCTTTAGAGGAGATTGACATAAGATGGTAAGTAGCTATGATCACTGCAAGGATCAAGAAGTTCATGAACAAGACAGGAAGGGGAATTGATTTCAAAACCAAACAAGGTATAACTTTTGACAAATCCAAGATTGAATGTTTCAATTGTCAAAAGCTCAGACACTTTGCAAGGGAATGCAAGTTTGCAAAATATCAGGCAAACAGGATGGTTGAACAACCCAAGATTGAAAGAAAGGAGGTTCCTATTACTGAATCACAACCAAAAGCTTTGGTGGCTCAAGAAAATTTAGCAGAGATTGACTGGAGTGCTGAATTTGATGATGAACCTGTAACCTATTCTATGGTTGCAATGGAAGAGTTTGATTGGGGCACAGCTTTTGATGAGGAACCAGGATATGCTGCTTTGGAATCAAGAGATGGTCTTGGAAGCTTTGACTGGAGCATGGAGGATGAAGATGAACCTGTTCAGATTGCTATGGTAGCTACTTCACCAAGTTCATCCAATGTCTCTGAGGTATGCTCTAAGTGTAATGATGTTTATCAAAAGTTGCTTAAAGAATATGTGACTGAAAGAGATAATTGTAGAACAGCTAGGTCTGAGGTAGCTGGTTATCAATTAACTTTAGAGTCAATGGAAGCCAAAATATTAACACATGAAAATAATGAAATGGCTTGGGCAGAAAAATATGAGCAACAAGATTACCAATTGAAATTAAGTGAATGGAAGTTAGGATGTAAGGTGTCTGAATTAGAAAAGATTACTAAGGAAAGAGATACTTTGTTAGAAAAACTTGGTAGTATTAAATAGGCTGGTCTATCACATGTTCAATTTGTTGAAAAACAAAGAGTCATAAACAGTAGAGCTGGACTAGGTTATGGTGAAGATAGTAGTTCAGATGAGACCTCACCTAGTGATAAGGAAGAAACCCCACCTAGTGATAAGGAAGAGATTCTACCTAGTAATGATGACCTTACAAGCTCAGAAGAAAACACATCTAGGAATGAGGAACTAATTAGTGAATCACCTCCTAAGTTTTAAGAAAGATAAGGAGTACCACTCAGTTCCTCCACCCACTGGTCAGTTTCACCACTTAGGACAGATGTTTCTCGTTATGGTGTAGACAACCTAGAGTTTAGAAAGAAGCTTACTGGTCCATTTAGTTCTGAGAAACCTAAGAATGATTTTCAAAGGGGTAATGATCAAAAGTTTCCTACAGCCTTTCAAAAACAAGCAGTACCTCCAAAAACTTTTCAAAGTACTGCTGGACATTCAGCAGTACCTCCAAGAGAAACTTTTCAAAATACTGCTCACTATAGGAAACCTTTTAATCATAGAAGAGGATTTGGGAATATGGAGAGAAAGTTATGTTATGTATGCTATAGTCCTGATCACTTGATTAAGCATTGTGACTTACACTCAGAATATTTAAGTCAGTTCCCAAAGAATAGACCTGCCACCCATAAGCCAAGAGAGACTAGACCAGTTTGGACTCACTCAAATAGGGTCAACCATAGTAATTTCTCTAAAGACTATAGGTACCCTCACCAGAAAAGAATGTTTTCCAAACCACCAGTACCTTCACACATTGCTAAGTCTCAAGAAGTACCTTCTCAAAGGACTGATAAGTTTTCACCCAATCATGGTACTGCTAACACTTTTTCACCTAGAAGACCTAAGAGATTCAATTCATATAAAAGGTCTTACACCTCAAGCAGAATACCTAGATCAGAGAAACCTAAGGTCAAACAAAATTGGGTTCAGAAAGAAAGTACTGATGGGGAACAAGAAGTACTTTCATCAGATAAGGGTGAAACAGGGAGTGTTGTTGATAATACAACACAGGACATGGGACCAACTCAAATGATCATTGACCATGCCTTTAAAACCAGTGGAGATTACATACTGAAGGAATTCAAGTATGTCACTCCACAAGGGGAACACAAGTCAGTAATGGCTTGGGTTCCTAAAAGAAACTAACCCTTTTCTTTAATGTGCAGGGCAACCCAGAGGAGGAGCTTAAAGATCATATTATTGTTGATAGTGGTTGCTCTGGCAGCATGACAGGGGACAAGGAGATCCTGTCAGATTTTAAGGCATATTATGGAGGAAGAGTTGCATTTGGTAATGATCCTGATGGAGGGAGAATCACTGGCAAAGGAACAATCAAGGCTGGATGTATTGATTTTGAGAATGTTAGATATGTGAAGGAGCTCAAGTTCAATCTTTTGTCAGTATCTCAAATTTGTGACAAGAAGTACCCAATTCTGTTCACTGATACAGAATGTCTCATTCTCTCCCCTGAGTTCAAATTTGTTGATGATCACTTGGTAACATTGAGAGTACCAAGAACCAATGATGTGTACAGTTTAGACTTAAAGAGTCTCAATTCTGCTGGAAGAGCAACATGTTTAGTAGCAAAGGCATCATTGGAAGAAGCACATCTGTGGCACAGAAGACTAGGTCATGTCAATTTTAAGAACATCAACAAGCTGGTCAAAGGAAATTTAGTTAGAGGTTTACCTTCCAAAACATTCAAGACTGATCATTCATGTTTGGCTTGCAAGAAGGGTAAACAACATAAAGCTTCATGTAAGAAGCTTGGGGAAAGAGATATTAGAGAACCTTTGGAGTTGCTACACATGGATCTGTTTGGACCAGTTTCAGTAGAGAGTTTAAAAAAGAAGAAGTACTGCTTGGTTGTGACAGATGATTGTAGCCGATTTAGTTGGGTCTTTTTCTTGGGATTCAAAGATGAAACCTTTGATGCTATCCATGACCTGATAGTAGCCCTTGAAAATCAATTAAGACTCAAAGTAAGAGGTATTAGATGTGACAATGGAACATAATTCAAGAACAAGCATATGGATGAATTCTGTGCCAAGAAAGGGATCAAGAGAGAGTTTAGCATTGCTAGAACACCCCAGCAGAATGGTGTTGCAGAAAGAAAGAACAGGACTTTGATAGAAGCAGCTAGAACAATGCTTGCAGATTCCCAATTACCTATTCTCTTTTGGGCTGAAGCCATAAGTACTGCTTGCTATGTGTTAAATAGAGTTTCAGTAACTAAACCTCAGATGAAGACACCTTATGAGTTACTAATGGGAAAGAAACCAAACATTCGTTTTCTAAAACCTTTTGGCTGCTCTCTGACTATTCTAAATACCATTGACTCTCTGGGAAAATTTGATGGTAAGTCAGATGAAGGATATCTATTGGGTTATTGTACAAATAGCAAAGGTTTTAGAGTTTACAACAGGAATACCAAAAGGGTACAAGATTGTCTTCATGTTGAATTTTTGGAAGATAAGGAAACTCAGAAAGGTAAAGGTCCTGATTGGATGTTTGATCTTGATCTCAAGTTCACTTCATCCATGAATTATGTTCCTATTAGAGAAGAGAATCAGGCTAATCACAAAGAAGATGATTCACAGTACATTGTTCATGGAGTCAATGTTACACCAGAAGATGTTCCTGACAAAGAACCTGAAGTTACTTTTGAAGACCAAAGTACTGCTCAACCAACTAATACAGTATCTGATGAAGATCAAGCCATACAAGATGAACTTAATAGGATGCTTTTTCAAGAAACTATAGCACAATCCTATGAAGATGAACAAAGGAAGGCTTATGAAGCTGCAAAGAAAAAGAGTGTATTTCAAGATACTGTTCACAGTACTTTTGATCAAGGTACTGATGATCTTTTTGACAGTACTTCTGGTGTGTTAGAACAATCAAATTGGAACAATGCTGATGATTCCAATGTTGATAATGATGATTTGGATAATGCTAACATTCCTGGTTTAGAAGAAATTGATGATGAGCTTAATCCAGAAGGTATTTTCTCCAATGAAGGGATTGATTTTACTAACTTAGAGTCTGATCTTCCAGTACCACCAACTCCTACATTGAGAGTTCATAAAGCTCATCCTCAAAGTAACATTATTGGATCACCCTCTTCAGGAGTGGTTACAAGGAACAAAGTTAAAGGACTTTCTAAGCAACATACTGCTTTACTTAGCTTTGTTTACAAACAAAACAGGATGAATCACAAGGATCAACAAACATGCCTGTTTGCTTACTTTCTATCTCAAGAAGAACCCAAGAAGGTAGCTCAAGCTTTAGCTAATGAAAGTTGGGTTGAAGCCATGCAAGAGGAGCTTCTACAATTCAAGCTTCAAGAAGTTTGGGTATTATGTGATTTACCAGATGGCAAAAGAGTCATTGGTACAAGATGGGTTTTCAGAATCAAAAGAGATGCAAGAGGGAATGTTATCAAAAATAAAGCTAGATTGGTTGCACAAGGATATCGCCAAGAGGAAGGAGTGGATTATGATGAAGTATTTGCTCTTGTTGCAAGGATAGAGGCAATAAGGTTATTTCTTGCCTTTGCATCATATATGGGATTTCCTGTCTACCAAATGGATGTGAAAAGTGCTTTTCTTTATGGCACAATTTTCTGAGGAAGTTTATGTTAAACAACCTCCTGGTTTTGAAGATCCTGCACATCCAAACAAAGTCTACAAAGTGATCAAGGCACTGTATGGCCTTCATCAAGCTCCCAGAGCTTGGTATGAGAGACTCTCAAATTTTCTATTACAACATGGATATAGGAGAGGAGCAATTGATAAGACTTTGTTTATCAAAAGGGATAAGAAAGATATTATGTTAGTCCAAGTATATGTGGATGATATTATATTTGGAGCCACAAAGAAGTCTATGGTGAAAGAATTTGAAGATCTTATGCAGAAGGAGTTTCAAATGAGTTCTATGGGAGAATTAACTTTCTTTTTGGGACTTCAAGTTAGACAAACAAGAGATGGAATCTTCATTAACCAAGAAAAGTATGTTGTAGACATACTTAAACGATTTGACCTTCCAAATCTCAGGCCTGCCACCACACCCATTGATAACAATAAACCCTTAGGCAAGGATGAAGATGGACAAGCTGTGGATGTCAAGCTTTATAGATCCATGATTGGTTGTCTTATGTAGTTAACTTGCATCAAGACCTGACATCATGTTTGCTGTATGTTTGTATGCAAGATATCAGGTTACACCCAAGGTTTCCCATATGTATGCAGTCAAGAGGATTTTTCGATATCTCAAGCATCAACCAAAGTTAGGATTATGGTATCCTAAGGAGTCACCTTTTCATTTGGAAGCTTTTTCAGATAGTGACTATGCAGGGGATAACTATGATAGAAGATCAACCTCAGGAGGATGTCAATATCTTGGAAGAAGATTAGTTTCCTGGCAATGTAAAAAGCAAACAATTGCTGCAACCTCTTCTACTGAAGCAGAATATGTTGCTGCTGCAAGCTGTTGTGGACAAGTTTTGTGGATGCAAAATCAACTCTTGGATTATGGATTCAACTTCAAAAATACTCCTATCAATATTGATAATGAGAGTACCATCTGCATTGTGAAGAATCCAGTTTATCACTCCAAGACCAAGCATATTCAGATTAGGCATCACTTCATTCGGGATTGTTATGAGCACAGGCTTATAAATGTGGTTAAGGTTCACACAGATGATAATGTAGCTGATCTACTCACTAAGGGATTTGATGTTTCAAGATTCAACCACTTAGTTGTGAGCATTGGGATGATTAACTACTAGGCTACATTTGAGGGGAGGCTTTAGTATTAGTTACTATACTTTCTATTAGTTCTTAATGAAAGTATTGGTTTTTAGTAGTTTAGTTTAGGCCATATGTTGTATTTGAGGGGAGGCAACATAGTCATTAGTTAGAACTTATGCATGAACCATTTACAAGTTCTTGGTTTAGTTTGGAGTATTGATTATGGATAAGAAGATGGAACGTACTGCTTTGTTGCTTAAAGTACTGACTCAGCAAAGTACTGCTTCAACGTACTGCTTACGTGGATGTACTGTTCCAACGGTCAAAAATTGTGGGGCTATGGTTAATTAATTCCTTACGGCGGAGATAATAAGTTAATCAAAACGGTAACTTTATTATTTTGAGTTTGATTTGTTTCCATCCTATGTAAAGAAACTCTCCCTATTTCCCCGCCTTTTACCATATTTGAGATCCCTCATTCGCTTTTACACCATAATTTTTTTAACAAAACACACACTCAAAGCGAATACTTCTCTACCACTCATCATGGCTAATCGACTCACTGTTAGCAAACACAATATGATCGCTAATTTGGACAAGACAAGGGATAATGTTGATTTTCATGCGATCATTGATTTCTTAACTGGGTCTTCCATCAACTACTCTATTTTAGTTGACCCTGATGTTATTGGTCCCTGGATGCAAGAATTTTGGACTACTGCAACGATTGAAGATGACTCGTTGATTAGGGCTACGGTTGCTGGACGAACTATTCGGATTTCTGAGGCCACGATTAGGGATGTTTTGATGTTTAATGATGAAGGAGGGGCTGTTCGTTTTGAAAAACAAGTGCTTTGGGACACTTTAAGTGATATAGGTTATGAAGGAGATCTGACGAAACTTACTTTTCAGAAGCCTTTGTTTTGTTCTCATTGGAAGTACCTCATTCACGTCTTACTTCATTGTTTAAGTCCCAAGAGTACTTCTTTTGATCAATTTGGTCAAAATATTGCATCTGCATTAGTGGGTTTGGCTACCGATCAAAGGTTCAACTTTTCAAGACTAATTCTTGATGGTATGCTTACACATATTGCTAATGGTTCGCCATTCTTAATGTATCCAAGGTTTGTTCAGTTATTCTTGAACAATCAACTTGAGGATGTCCCTAAACCTCAAAGTTTTTTACCCACTGTCAAACTTCCACCAAAGGTGTTTACTTTTCTATCTAAACAAAGTGTCAAGTTTTCTGGAACCAACACACCTTTGACTGCTCATATATTGGGAGTTGCACAAGTTGTTAGAGATGCAGAGCAAGAGCAAGAGCAAGAAGCAAATTCTGAATCAGCAAGCCAAGAGTCTCCAGTTTCAAGAGAAGATAGTATTCCTCAACCTACTACTTCTCAACATACTGCTTCTCCAGATTCTACTACTAGGGAAGATACTGCTCCTATGGACATTCCTACTCATGAGGAGTCAGACCAAGGTATGAATCAACCACCATCTCCTAATGATTATTCTTCCACAAATGTCTCTAAGCAATTTGAAGAAGACGAGGCAGAGTTGGATAATTATGCTTTAACAAGGGAGTTAAGGAGGCTGAAAAAGGAGAGTGAGGCTCAAGCTGCTAAGATAGTCAAATTAAAGACTAAGTTTCAAAGGTTGAAAAAGTTTGTTTGGCCACTAGTTCAACACCATCGATTATGGGTAAAGTCTCAGAAGCAGAGTGGTCAGAAACCTAAGAAGTCTTCTCAGTCAAAGAAGAAAAAGTCTAAGAAGAAATCTTCATTCCAATTGGGGAGGAATTTAGAGAATTTGAATGAAGATGCTGGTTTTGAACAAGATGCTGGATTTATGGATGATACTCAGAGGACACCACCTGAAAATATTCCTCAAGATACTGCTGAGAGAAAGAGTGATGAAACAGAGCAAATCAATTTAGAAGAAGCTGCTGTTGAAGTAAGAAGTGGTGATACTGAGGAAATAAACTTGGAAGGAGCTGAAGCTGAAAGTACTGCTCAACAAGGTACTGAGAGGCAATTTACTATTACACCTAGAACTTTAGATTTTGAAGAAGATATTGGTCCTTCAATTCAAGTTCAAGAGGAAGTTGGCCCTTCTAAACCAGCTCAGGAAGAAGATGTTATAGCTCATACTAACAGTGATGATGAAACAATTGCTGACATTATGCTTAATATGTCAAGTCAAAGAGGCATCAGTATTCATGAGGTTGAACAACAACATCATACTTCTTCTCAACCTACTCAGGAAATAGATCCAAAAGATAAAGGCAAAGGGATCTTGGTAGAAAAGAAGAAGAAGAAGATGACATTGGCACAGTTAAGACAAATTCAGATTGCCAAAAATGAGGAAGCAGCTAGAATATTGCAAGCAGAGATAGATGCTGAAGAATCAAGGAAGACTGTTCAATCACAAAGGCCAATTAGTAAAGCTAGAGAAAGGAATGATATGATGGCTTATCTGAAAGGTCAAGGATATACAGGTTTAGTCAGATTGACATATACAGAGATGAAGGATTTGTATGATGCTGTTAGAGAAGCTATAGAAAAGGATCTTGCAAGCATTATTTCTTTTGAAGATAAGGAGCTTGAAGATAAAAGAAAGGAAAGAGCTGTTACAAGAAGCTCAAAGAGGAAAAGAACTACTGATGAACAGCCATCAAAGAAGTTCAAGGAAGCATTTGAATTGAGAACAGATACAGTTGATGAGCTCAGGAATTATCTTAGAGTTGTTGATTTTGAACATCCAAAATTGAAAGAAGATACTGATAAGAAGTCCAAGATATCTACTTTTTCAGTTGTAGAATCTCAAGAAGGAGATTATCTGATCTTTCATAGACAAGATAGAAGTTTTAGAGTGTTCAATTCATTATGGGATATACTACATCTGATTGATAGAGATGATATGCTTCAGTTATATCTCCAAGTACAAACTTATTTTGAGCATATTCCACCACAAGGAGTAGGTTTGATATTGTTAGGAGATCTCACAACAATCTGGGAGACAGAGGAAACAAAGGACAGTACTTTGTGGGAAAATCAAGACAATTGGGAGATTAACAGATGGAGATTCTTTGAATCAGTTGGAATACATGTTTTGGAGTTAGAAGATGGCACTATGATTCATATGCTAGCAGAACAGAGATATCCACTCACAAGAGATCTGATGATCAGGATGCTAGAGCATGGCATGGAAGTGGAACAAGAGAATGAAGTAGCATTGATGGTCATAAAATTATTCATCAAGTGGACAACTGAATCTAAAGATTAATGCATAACTACTGGTATGGTTTAATTATTATATAAATCTTTTGAAAAATAAGTACTTTCTTCAAAGTACTGCTAGTCAAACAGTACTTTCTCAAAGTACTGCTTGCAGCATAAAACCAGTAAAGTCTTTTGATAAAATCAGTAATTTTTGATAAGTGCAAAAACATTTTGAAGCACAAAGATTAAACAGCAACAAATGGTTTTGAAAGCAACAGCATGGTGTTAGTACTTGTACTACACAACAAATGGTAATCAACTCACCATGTTTAATAAACAAGAAAGAGTTTGACTCATCATGAGGGTACGGCTCTGATGTGATTATCAAATCCGTTTTTAGTTGACAATTTACTAAAAATTGTATGGTTTTCAACTCACCATATCTATAATAGTGAAGAGTTGGCTAGCCTACAAGATAATGGCTTTGTGGTAAAGGCTGTGGAAAACCATTATATGGTAATTAGTTCACCATGGTAGTGATTGTACTAAAAGAACTAGCTAGTCCAAAAGCAAACGGCTATTTGGTAAAGACTACTCAAATCCGTTGATAGCTGATGATTTGCTAAAAATCATATGGTTATCAATGTACCATGGTTTTTCCTAAATCTAAACATTGGCTACTCCAGATTTAATGGCTTTGGTAAAGAGACATCAAAATCCATTAAGTTTTCAATGATTCACCTCTCACAGGAGTTAACATACCTGGAAGTGATGAGAATAGTATGAAACTTTTAAGATCTGATGTACCTATTGCCAATATGATGCTGTGTTGCTGAAAAGATATGATGCTGAAAAGAATTGTTGCTGATGAAGATTGAAGATACTGATTGCATTGATGATGACAAAACAACAACGAGACAGATTTCAAAGAAACAACCTTTCCTTGAAGATAAAGTGTTGAAGTTAAAGAAATACAAAGGAACTTGAAATCAAGCAAGTAGAATTCAAGTTAGGGGAGGATTGTTGGGCTATGAAATATCAAAGTACTGCTGAAAGTCAAAGTACTGCTACTCAAGTCAAAGTACTGCTAATTAAGTCAAAGTACTGCTGCTCGTTAAAGGACTGCTATGCAAATAGTTTAAGGACTAATGTGTAATTCTAGAATGTTCGTATTAGATTAGAGTTATAATTAGAATTACTTGTCGTTCAAGTTTGTAAACCGACTAGGGTTTTCCTTGTGCCTATAAAAGGATCCCTAGGTTGGCATTAGACATAGGCGATTAGAGATACGATTAGATAAGATTTTAGAGAGACAAGTTTACATGAAGAAGCTTGTTAGAAGTATTAGTGATTAGAGTTTGTTAGTGAATCTGTGTAAGAAAGCAGGTTCAAGGTTTTAATAATATTCGAAGTTGTTTATTAATTCTTCTTAGCTTTGTTGAAGTAGATTCCGCATACTTAGCAAAGTATATCAGTGTTTCATTATTAATAGTTTTGAATTCATTCAAAGTTGTTAAACCGTAGACAAGCTACAAGTTAGTTTGGTCAGAGTATATCGATCCAACAGTAAAAGTACTGACAAGACTAAGGATTGCACAAAAGTTGAAAAAGGTACAAATGGCGAGAATTTGCAATCTTGGTTCTATGATAGTCGGCTCTCAATGTTGGAACAGTTGGAAGGACAAACAAAGGTAGCGAAGTACTATTGGAATTATTGCTTTACTTGATGAAGCCTGATATGTTGTGTTTTACTGTCCAAACACACATATGCTTTGTCTATTTTAAAGGTACATTGTGTTTGGAATTCTCAATCTTATATTTGAGTTTTTTTTCTTTCTTCTTCTATTATGCATGAAGTATTTCTGTTGTAGCTATCACATGTGTAGTCTAAACAGTAGAGTTTTGGCCTTCTCTATTAGTGCAAATTGTTTGTTTGTTTTTTTTATTTATTTTTATTTTTTTATTTTTTTTATGAACAAAGAATACTTGCTAAATTGTAGTCTATGCGAAGTCTTAATGGTTTAGAAGGGCTTATATATATACAACCGTTGAGTTAAAAAAAATGGGTGTTAAAACTCATAGAATTTGCTTTGGTTGAAGCGAAAGAGGAAAATTTCATTGGAACATAATTGACTTACAAAAAGGGTCCAATCTGTGATTATTTATTCAGTAGCTTTCGATTTGTGAAAGATGCAAGTCATAAGTTTTTTGCATTGACACACACGAAAATCAGAAATACTCAAAGCGCAAGCGGTTACAAGTAATGTTTGGTTTGGTTCAAGCTTAACTCCAAAAGCGAGTGGAAGGATTATCTCAGCCTTTTTTTTCATCTCAAATGATGAGGCTGCTTCTCCCTGGCCTCCCATATGCGGTGTGCAGGTTGATTTGAGCTACTCCAGCAACTATTTTATTTAGGTACTTTTTCTTATCCTTTGTTGAAAGAATTTTAAATTGCAAACTCACAGCCCACTACAAATTGTCACCTTACTTTAATGTGACTTGAAGCATCAACCACTCGATTTATGCCCAGTATTTTGGTTAGGTATTCAACCGTTTGGTGACTGCCAAAAATAAGAATGACTCGGGAACTATCAATAATACAAATGACGAAGTTTGGAATTTGTAGAATAAACAGACAAAGGGTCTTACGAGTTGATGATAAACACAGGAAAGTGTTTTAGAATCATGTGAGGCAAATTCTTTTGAGTTCAGGGGCTACGACATTCACAAAAATTGTTAACAAATGGAACAATTTTTTTTTTTTTTTTTTTTTTTTTTTTTTTTTTTTTTTTTTTTTTTTTTTTTTTGTATCTTGCAGGTCTGATGTCATACTTCCGGGAAGCAACTGTGCATACGCAAGAGGTTTTAGATTTGTGAAGAAAAATGGTAAAACGACAACTCAACTATTTATAAACTTTGTTTTGATGCACAAAAACCTCTTCTTTTTATGGAATAAATTATATCCTAGAAAACATCCTAATACATATCAATAGTCGGTAAAAAAAGTCGAAACTATCATTATAGAAAGAAAGAAAGAAATGTAAGATTCAAAACAATAGCGTTCACTTATGTTGCATTTCAATGGCATAGTCTTATGTTGGATGTTGTTGGGAATAAAATGTTCAAGTCAAAGAGCCTGCCAGACAAGCCAAGAGCCTGCTAGTTGATTTTGAAGAAGATGAAGATGTACTAACAGTACCTTCTGGGTAAGAAGGTACTGCTAGTTGATAAAGGTCCTGCCAAGATTATGATCAAGTTGATAGATATTTGTTTGTAGATATTTGTTGAATTATTAGTCTTTGTACAATGTAATACGTAATGTAGAAGTAGTTCAGTCTTCACATGTTTGTGCAGAAGAATATACAGAGTTGTTACATTGGTAGTTGTATTTAATTGTAGGCTAGAATAGTCAAAGTATCTTATTATATTCAACAACTTGACTACTTGTAATAAGGGTACCTTATACTATAAAAGGTTCCCTTAGTCACCACCTTCGTGCATGCATCTCTTCAACTAATAACCAAAAATAGAACAATCTCTCTAGTAACTTAGTTACTCATTTCACAAATACTTTTACAATCAAAGATTCAAGATTACTTTGTAATCCTGGTGATAGTTAGATCATCCGTATTATTTCATCAATAATATTGAATCGTTTTGTGTTACTAAAGTTGTGTTCATTGTTCATTACAAACTCACGTTTACATAACTCATCACCTTTGTGTTCTTTTAAGTGTGTTATAGTAGATTCCGCATACTACATCACATTCATACATAAATATCCCAAACACGTTACTAAGATTCACATCCCAAGTGTTTGCACAATCCTTCCACAAGTGGTATCAGAGCTAGGCTGATATTTACAATTTAAAAGAACAATGGATGTTGAACATATTCAAACCAATGTTGCAGCAAAACTTCCATTACTCAAACAAAATGAGTTTGATATGTGGAGACTGAGGGTAGAACAATACTTCCAAGTGCAAGACTATGCACTTTGGGAGATCATTGAAGAAGGAAACTCATTCAAACCCTCAATCACCACCACCACAGTAAACGATGCACTTGTAACACATGTGCAAGTAAACCCATCAAGCGCAGAAGAAAGAATTCAAAAGAGAAATGATCTAAAAGCCAGGAGTATGCTACTGATAGACTATTCCAAATGATCAGCTTTTGAAAATTTTCAACAAGACAAATGCTAAACCTTTGAAGCTAATGTGTCAGATTTGGACTTCAAATAGTTTAATTACGCCAAACAAATGAGTCTTTGACAAGTTCAATAGACTACAGAAGCTTTCAAGTCAGTTAGCCATCCATGAAGTGATGATAACTCAAGAGGACTTAAACTCCAAATTTCTTAGGAGTTTACCCTCTGAATGGTCCATGCATGTCATTGTCTGGAAAAACAAACCAGATATTGATCAGATGAGTCTTAATGATCTCTACAACAACTTCAAAATAGTAGAGCATGAAGTAAAGAAGACTACTGGTTCAAGCTCAGGAAATATGGCTTTTGTATCATCTTCAAGCACCTCAAGAGTTGTAGATGAAGAAAAAGATGGCAGAGAAGAAGGTACTGCCAACACAAACTTTAGTACTGCCAGTACTTCTAGCAGTACCAAAACCATTCTAGATGAAACAATTGGGTGTGCCTTCCTGACATCACAACACAATGGGTCCATATTAACTTTTGAAGACCTTCAAGAGATCAATCCTGATGATCTTGAAGAAATGGACATAAAGTGGCAACTTTCACTTCTGAGCATAAGGGCTAAGAAGTTGCTGATGAGGACTGGAAAGAAGATTATCATAGATGGTAATGAGCCTGCTGGGTATGATAAGTCAAAAGTGGAGTGTTACAACTGCCACATGAAGGGTCACTACTCAAGAGAGTGTAGAAGACCAAAGAAGCAGGATGACAAGGGAAGAGGGTTTGAGAACAGGAATAAAGGAAGCTTTGAGAAGAAAGGAAGCTTTGAGAGCAAGAGTAAGGCTGTGGAAGTCACTGAGCCCAAAGCAATGGTTGCTATTGATGGAATGGGTTTTGATTGGAGTTTTATGGGTGAAGAGGAGTCAACTTCAGATGAATTGGCTTTAATGGCTTTCTCCACTCCTGAGGTACAAACTACCAAATGTTCTAATAATTGTGAAGTTTTTAAAGAATTAGAAACTTTAAGAAAATTTTATGATGAACTGACATTAGAACAAAGAAAAACACATCAAGACCTAGTCAATCATAAGTGTGGTATGGCTAAACTTGAGAAGCAAATAATCCATTTTAGGGAAAATGAACTCACTTTTTCTGATGCAAAAGCTATTCTTAATAGACAAATATTTTTGAAAGATGCAGAAATAAAAATGTTAAGAACTGAGTGTGCTAAATTGACTTTGGCAAGGGATAATATTCAACTAACAGTTACCACTTTGGAAACTGCTTCTGATTGTACTAGAAGCATAGTTGAAAATCAGATGAATAAGAGAATCAAATCAGGAATTGGATACAATACTTGTCCACCTCCTTATAGAGGAATCCCTTGTCCCCCAGGATCAGATCTTGCAGAATCAGGTTTACATGAAATCATCAACAAACCACTAGCTAAACCTGTAGAGAAAAGTGAACCTGTTGAGAGTGCTAAGATTGCTTCACTCTCTAAGGTGCTCACTGATAAGAAATCAGATGTTCTAATCATTGAAGATTGGGTATCTGATGATGATGAAGAAGAGACTGTTTCCATCAAAGGAAACAAAGTAGGACCAATCAGTCCTAAAAGAGTAGAGATTAAGACTAAAGCTAAAGTTGTTCTAAAAACAGTTGAAAGTTGTGAAAAATGTAATAACAAACCTAGAGTTAGCCAAAGAAATTGGAACAATCTTAAGTCACAACAACTAGGTGATAATTTTGTTATGTACAATAAGGCTTGTTATTACTGTGGTAGCTTTAATCATCTTCATGCTTATTGTAACAACTGGGTTTCTGGGAGTAAATCAAAGTCTAAAACAAATGTAACTCACCCCAGAAAATTTTTTGTTAAGTCTAACACACCAAAAGTTAAACATACTGTTAGACAAAATAAGCCTGCTAATACAAAACCAACTGATAAGGGTGCAAGAAACACTTTCAAATATGCATCAAAAGTTGTGAATAGTCCTATTCAAAAGAAATCTGTGGTCAAAACACAAATTTGGAGACCAAAACCAAAAGGTCCTGCTAGACCAAAAGGTCCTTCTAGACCAAATGGTACTGCCAAAATTGGTACTGATAGACCCAAGACCACAAAATGGATTAAAAAGGAAAATGCTGTTAAGTCCTCAGCATGTTGGATATGGAAACCACTCCAATCAAAAAGTGCATCAACAATCCTAAAAAGATTTGATTTCATTGATGCAAGAGGCAAACCCAAGTCAGTCATGGCTTGGGTACCCCAAGGAAACTAATATGTTTATTCATGTGCAAGAACATTCAACTGATATTGGTGATCAAGGATATGTAGATAGTGGATGTTCAAGGCACATGACAGGCAACATGTCTTTTCTCACAGACTTCAAAACATTTGATGGAGGATATGTTACCTTTGGGGGAGGAATAAAAGGAAAGATTACTGGTAAAGGTACTATCAAAACCAGTAAATTAGATTTTGAAAATGTGTACTTTGTGAAAGAACTTCAGTTTAATCTCCTTAGTGTCTCACAAATGTGTGACAAAAAGAACAATGTTCTCTTTACTGACAATGGATGTATGGTTCTTTCTTCTGATTTTAAAATGCCTGATGAAAGTCAGATCCTTCTTAAAATTCCAAAAAGGAACAATATGTACAGTGTTGATTTAAAGAACATTGATCCTAAGGAGAGTCTAACTTGTTTAGTAGCAAAAGCCTCATTGGATGAATCTATGCTTTGGCATAGAAGGCTTGGTCATGTAAACTTTAAAACAATCAATACAATTGCAAAATATGATTTGGTAAGAGGTTTACCCAAAAAGATTTTTCAAAATGACCAAACCTGTGTTGATTGTCTAAAGGGCAAACAACATAGAGCTTCTTGTAAGCCCAAGACCCATAACTCAAATTCTCAGGCTTTATACATGCTTCATATGGATCTTTTTGGTCCTACTAATGTGAGTAGCTTGAATGGAAAGAAATATTGTCTTGTTGTTACTGATGATTATAGCAGATTTTCTTGGGTTTTCTTTTTAAGATCTAAGCATGAAACAAGTGAGATTCTCAAATCTTATATAACTGAGGTAGAAAACCTATCTGATAAGAAAGTCAAAGTCATTAGATGTGACAATGGGACAGAGTTCAAGAATAGGGTTATGGATGAATTTTGCAAAGAAAAAGGCATAAAAAGAGAATTTAGTGTAGCTAGAACCCCACAGCAAAATGGAGTAGCAGAAAGGAAAAATAGAACACTTATAGAAGCTGCTAGAACTATGTTAGTAGACTCTAAGTTTCCTATTTCATTTTGGGCTGAAGCAGTAGGTACTGCTTGTTATGTTCAAAACATGGTTCTTGTGATAAAACCACATAAAAAGACACCTTATGAACTTTTCTTTGGTAGAACACCATCTTTAAGTTTTATGAGACCTTTTGGATGTCATGTCACTATTCTCAATACCAAATATCATTTAGGCAAGTTTGAAGGAAAAGTTTATGAAGGCTATTTGATAGGGTATTCTTTGCAAAGTAAGGCCTATAGAGTGTATAATAGTTGCACTAGGCTAGTGGAAGAGAATCTTCACATAGAGTTTCAAGAGAAACTAACAAATGTGAAAGGAATTGGGCCAGATTGGATGTTTGATATTGATAGGCTTTCAGAATCTATGAATTATGTGCCTGTTTCAGGTATAAATACTAATGATAATGCAGGTTTTGAAGACAATGTTGAAACTCCTAAAGATCAAGATTACATCTGGATGCCAATTTGGAAAGGGTTGGATTTATCTTCAAGTCAAGAAGAACCTTCAAACACAACAAATGAAGGTACTGAAGATGATCATGGAACTCAGAATCAAGAGAATCAAGAGAGTAGTGCAAATGACAATGGTACTGCTAATTCACCAGATGGTACTGCCAGTTCACAAATTGGTACTGCTGAGCCATTAAATGTTCAAACAGATGATTCTTTACCAGAAGAAGTGGGGATTGGCAATCTTCCATTTACCTATGAAGTTCCTACAACTCACAACATAAGAATTCTCAAAGATCACTCCACTGATGATGTGATTGGTAGCATTGATTCTGGTGTTAGAACAAGATCTCAAGTTGGTTTATCTCAAGTCTTGACTTCAGACCAAGAAGGGTTTATCTCCTCTATTTATGAAGAAAAGAATCATGAAGTTGCCAGCATATGCCTGTTTTCATGTTTTCTCTCACAAGCTGAACCTAAAAACATTAACAAAGCCTTAGATGATTCAAGTTGGGTTGAAGCAATGCAAGAAGAACTTCTTCAATTCAAGCTACAAAAGGTTTGGAAATTGGTTGATTTGCCCAAAGGTCATAGGGCAATTGGAACCAAATGGGTGTTCAGAAACAAGAAAGATGAAAGGGGAATAGTGATCAGAAACAAAGCAAGATTGGTGGCCCAAGGGTATACTCAAGAAGAAGGTGTAGATTATGAAGAGGTTTTTGCTCCAGTTGCAAGACTTGAAGCAATCAGGCTATTCTTGGCCTATGCTTCTTTCATAGGCTTCACTGTCTATCAAATGGATGTTAAGAGTGCATTTTTATATGGTGAAATTGGAGAAGAAGTGTATGTTTCTCAACCTCCAGGCTTCATTGATGCAGAGTATCCAGACAAGGTGTATAGGGTTACCAAGGCTCTTTATGGTCTTCACCAAGCTCCTAGGGCATGGTATGAAACACTGGCTTGCTATTTATTGGAAAATGGATTCCAAAGAGGCAAGATTGATCCAACTTTGTTCATCAAAAGAACAAAGAAAGACATCTTGCTGGTGCAAATTTATGTTGATGACATTATCTTTGGATCCACAAACCAAGACTTGTGTGTAGAATTTGAAAAACTTATGCATAGTAAGTTTGAAATGAGTTCCATGGGGGAACTTACTTTCTTTTTGGGTCTCCAAGTGAAACAATCTCAAGAAGGCATATTTATCAGCCAAGATAAGTATGTAGCAGAGATCCTAAGGAAATTTCAGTTTGCTGATTCTAAGGTTGCAAGTACACCAATGGATGCAGAAAAAGGTTTACTAAAAGATGCTGAGGGTGAAGATGTGGATTTGCACAATTATAGATCAATGATTGGGTCTTTGATGTACCTTACATCATCAAGACCAGATATCATGTTCTCAGTATGTGTATGTGCAAGGTTTCAAGTACATCCCAAAGTCTCTCATCTCACAGCAGTCAAAAGAATCTTTAGATATCTCAAGGGTCAACCTAGGTTGGGTCTTTGGTATCCAAGGGAATCATCTTTTGATTTGGTGGCTTATTCTGATAGTGACTATGCTGGTGCAACTCTAGACAGAAAATCCACAACTGGTGGATGTCAATTTCTTGGTTGCAGATTCATCTCTTGGCAATGCAAGAAACAAACAATGGTGGCCAACTCTACAACTGAAGCAGAATATGTTACTGGTGCAAGTTGTTGTGGGCAAGTTCTTTGGATCCAAAATCAAATGCTTGACTATGGGTACAATTTTCTTAACACCATTATTTACATTGACAATAGCAGTACTATATGTATCATTAAAAATCCAGTTCAACATTCAAAAACAAAACACATTGAAATCAGACACCATTTCATAAGGGATTGCAATGAGAAAAGGTTAATTCAAGTTGTCAAAATTGATTCTGAAAAGAATTATGCATACCTTCTCACCAAAGCTTTTGATTTAGGTAGATTCAAATACCTTGTAGGAGGTATTAGAATGATAAATCTTTGAAAAACATGTGTTTTTGTACATATAAATAACTGGTATTGGCTTTTAAACATGGTACTGCTAGTTAGTCAAAAGGTACTGTCAGTTCATAATTGGTCCTGCTAGTTTAAAATTTTCTCTGTTTTGTTCATATTAATGCTTAAATGTTTACAATGCTATAGATCAAGTGCTTTGCACTTTGTTCTTTTGGATTGCAACTAACAAATTTCAGGTTGATAACAAAACAAGAGATCTTCCAAACAAAAAGAGAAATATAGGTTATTTAAATCTCAGGAGAGGTAACAATCTCAGGGGAGGAAATGATAGCCCAGAATGGAAGAAAAACCAATTTATGAAAGAAAAAGACAAGAGCATACAAGATGATGCAAAGGTTGAAAAAGATAGGATTAGATCACATATTCAGAAGTGATGAAGCATTCCTAAAGGAGAAAGTTCTATCTAGATCAAACTAAGGAAAGTTTCAATTCAAAGGCATGCTAATAGATGATTTCACTTGTTGAACCAATCATCCAAGATACACAGCATCATTGCCTTTTTAATTTCCTCCATCCAAGGAAATTGCACCATCTTTAGGTCAATATGGCTTTTGGTATTCAGTTTACCAAGTTTTTACAAACTTAAGAGCTGGCTAGTCCATAAGCAAACGGCTTTTGGTAAAGACAAATCAAATCCGTTGATGGTTGATAGTTTACCAAAAACTATATGGTATTTAACTAACCATACTTAAACAGTAAATAGTTAACTAGTCCATAAGCAAACGGCTTTTGGTAAAGACAAATCAAATCCGTTGATAGCTGATAGTTTGCTAAAACTATAAGGGATTTTTGCTAAACTTTCAAAGAGACTGCCAAGTAGTATTTTCTTTCAAAGGTACTGGTAGTTCAAATTTTGGTACTGCTAGAGTAAAATGGTAATGCTAGATTGCCGTTGAGCCTTCAGAAAAAGTTTTAGCCGTTGGGCCTGGTAGTTAAAATTAGCCGTTGGGTAGTTATGTAAATTACTGATGATTATATTATATTATATTTCACATATAAAAGATCTTTTTAACCGCCTTTTCATTTACTTATTATAATCTTTCTTATTGTCGGTTAAAAGTAATTCTCTCATATCATCTTTCATACAGTCCTTATCACAATTAACATACACCTTTCATCTTCTACCAGTACCACCAACAAATCCCACCAACATAATCAAAATTTTCATAAACTTTCACCATGGATGTTCTAATCTTTGTTAAACGTCACAATCAATTAGCATTTTTGGAAAAGTCTGAGGATAATGCCTCTTTTCATCAAATAGTGGACTTTTTAAATGATTCGTACATCAGGTTTGCTTTACTAGTTAATCCCACTATTTATGAATCTCAAATTTTACAATTTTGGCAAACAGCTAAAGTTAAAACTTCTGAAAATGGGGAACAAAGAATAAAAGCCAAAGTGGATGGCAAACATTTGACTCTTACTGAGTCATCCATTCGAAAACATCTTCATTTGGATGATTCAGATGGTATTAGTCAATTGCCTGATACTGAAATTTTTGAACATTTGGAAAGAATGGGGTATAATGCTGATTCTACAAAACTCACCTTTCTTAAAAAGCATTTTACTCCACAATGGAGATTTTTGATCCATACAATCCTTCATTGTTTGAGCCAGAAGAAAACCTCTTGGGAGCAATTTAGTGGAAACATGGCTTCTGCTCTCATCTGCTTGGCTACAAACAGAAAATACAATTTTTCCAAACATATTTTTGAAGGATTGACTAAAAATGTGGATAGTGAAACAAAGTTTTTGATGTATCCAAGATTTATTTCATGCATCATTGCAAAATCAAAACATTTGTTGCTTCCCCCACACTCACTTTATGAAACACCAAAACTTTCTCACAAAGTATTTTCAAACATGAGAATTGGTTTCAGAGGGGAAGAAATACCACTATTTGATGAAATGTTACCACAACATCCTGAAGAACCAATACCATCATCTGAATCACCATCATCAAGTTCTTCAACTGGTTACATCTCACCAACACATCAAACATCACCAATCCCATCTCCAGTACCATCTGCAACACCACCAACACCATCACATCATGTAACACCACCCCAATCTCCTCAAACAGTGAAAGAACTAAAAGAGAAGGTGAAGCTCTTAAAAGTCAAAACACAAAATTTTCTGAGATCAACATCAAGTTAGTTAAGAGGGTAAAGAAATTGGAGAATGAAGTGAAGAAGCTAAAGGGTAAAAGATCTTCAAAGGTTGTTTTATCTAGTTCTTCAAGATCAGATGCTGAAAGGTTAGGTCACTCTTCCAAAAAGGGGAGGATGGATAGTTCTGAAGATGAAGAGGAGGCTCAATTTGAATTCCATGAAGGAACTCAGGTTTATGATGAAGAGCCTGCTGGTGCAGAGCAAGAGCCTGCTAGTTCAAAAGAGCCTGCTAGGATTGAGAGGCTATTGGCAATGGACTACAAAGGTACTGCTGATCATGTGTACAAAAGAAAGAGGGACTTAGAGCCTCAAGGGGATTTGTTTGTTCAAGGGAGGTTATTTATTGCTGATGAGCAATCTACTGCTCCATCTCAAGAACCAACTCCAAAGGATAAGGGCAAGAGCATTATGGTTGAAGATGAACCAAAGCCCAAAAAGTTGAAGAGAACAGAGCAAGTGCAAATGGCTTTAGATGAAGAAGTTTCCAAAAGGATTCATGAAGAAGAAATGCAGAAAGCATTTGAAGCCTCAAGACTGCTTTCAGAGATGAAAGAGCAAAAAAATGCTGCTCAGACTCTTCTTGAAACTCAAGTTGCTCAAGAAACATTTGATGCACAGATGCAATGGATTATTTCCAATGGTCCAATTGTGAAAGGTCAAGCAGCAATAATAGTGAATGACAAGAATCTAAATTCTGATGAGAAAACAGTAGAGCTTGAATCTTTTATCAACAAAAAGTATAAAGAAGCAGCTCTGGCTGATATTTTTGAAAAAATGAAAGAAAGTCAGAAAAGAGGTTTTAAGGTGGGCACATCTCAGAAAGATCAAGTGAATTTTATGAAGAAGTTTCTGAGGAATCAAGCAAATTGGACTGATTATCAACTGAAGAAGAATCTGCTGATGAAATCTACTTCTTGTATCTAAATGCCTACAAGTCTCTTTACTACAAGATTCCATCTGATGTAAAGCCTTCAATGAAAAAGAAAGATGCTCAAAAGAAAGAAGAAGCAAAATTGGGTTCAGAGCAAGTAAGTAAGATGTTAATTACTTTGCCAACAATCATACATGCTGATCCAATTAGGTCTAGACGCCCTATTATTGATTGGGAGATTCACCATGATAGATTAGGAAAGTCATGGAAAATAACAAGGGTTGGGGGTCAGACTGCTATTTTCAAAAACTTTGAAAATCTAGTAAGAGCATGTGACAGAGCAGACTTAGAAGAATTGTGGAATCTAGTTCAAATTAGGCTAGACACAAATTCTAGTACTGATGTTAAGGAACAGAACTATGGGTAGAATTCAATAGGATGTATGATCCTAGTCCAAAAGATGTTCATTGGAAGTTTCCATATCATGATCCTTCAACAACATGGGAATTTCTAAGCCTTAGAAGTATTCATCATCTTTACACACAAAGTGGAATAGAACTCTTTATGTTGGCTGAGAAAGAGTATCCACTTAGTTATGAAGTGCTTACAACCATGATTTCAAAGAGGTTGAGATGTGACAAAGATGAAGAAAAATTCAGAAATTGTTCAAAGTTTGCTGAGGAGCATATTTGAGCAATGTGAAAGAAAAAGGAAGAACAGAGAGTAAAGGTTTTTGGAAGAGTTCCCTCAAATCCTCAAGGTATGTATTTTATTCATCAGAAACTTGTGTATTTTAAAGGAAATAACAAGTTTAGGGGAGGATTGTTGGGAATAAAATGTTCAAGTCAAAGAGCCTGCCAGACAAGCCAAGAGCCTGCTAGTTGATTTTGAAGAAGATGAAGATGTACTAACAGTACCTTCTGGGTAAGAAGGTACTGCTAGTTGATAAAGGTCCTACCAAGATTATGATCAAGTTGATAGATATTTGTTTGTAGATATTTGTTGAATTATTAGTCTTTGTACAATGTAATACGTAATGTAGAAGTAGTTCAGTCTTCACATGTTTATGCAGAAGAATATACAGAGTTGTTACATTGGTAGTTGTATTTAATTGTAGGCTAGAATAGTCAAAGTATCTTATTATATTCAACAACTTGACAACTTGTAATAAGGGTACCTTATACTATAAAAGGTTCCCTTAGTCACCACCTTCGTGCATGCATCTCTTCAACTAATAACCAAAAACAGAACAATCTCTCTAGTAACTTAGTTACTCATTTCACAAATCCTTTTACAATCAAAGATTCAAGATTACTTTGTAATCCTGGTGATAGTTAGATCATCCGTATTATTTCATCAATAATATTGAATCGTTTTGTGTTACTAAAGTTGTGTTCATTGTTCATTACAAACTTACGTTTACATAACTCATCACCTTTGTGTTCTTTTAAGTGTGTTATAGTAGATTCCGCATACTACATCACATTCATACATAAATATCCCATACACGTTACTAAGATTCACATCCCAAGTGTTTGCACAATCCTTCCAAGATGTTTTAGTGACAGTTCAAAACAATAGCGCTCAGGCATGGGGTCGACGGCGTTGTTGAAGGCGAGGTATTAGATTGTAAAGGAGTTTGTTTTAAAAGCGGATGTGAGGTTAGGGAGGGCAAGGAGGAAGAGAAATGATCCGGATGAAGATTTGGATGATGAGATTAATTGGGTGTTGGAGATTGCTAAAAGTTTTGATATGGAATGGAGTGAGATTGGTGATGATCGACAGCTTTCGGTTATTCGTTTTCGTCTAATGGCAAGTTTCTTGCTACATGGTATGTTCTTTTACCTTTTACTTTATTGTTACCAGTTATCCACTTCATGACCACTTGGTTGGATTTCGCTATACTCTTAACATAACCATAAACAAGCATGATTGATGGTGCACATCTTTCTTTTCAGGTAGAGATGCCTTTGTGAGGCAGGTCACAGTTTACTTTTACATGGAAAAGTAGATCAAGTTCAAATTTGTATTCTTCGAGATATAACAGTAGACGAATAGGTAATGATGCGTTATAAATCATACTTTCATTCCATTGGTTATTGGTTGCGACAATTGTATATATCAGCCATACTCATCTATGTGTCCCATGTAAATGTGTTCATTCTGTGAATTAGGAAGTAGATTGGAACTCCATATGTAAAGAGGTGCTACAACCTTTTATAACACAAATATAATAGATAAGGACCATGGCGTACTCTGAAAGAGCCTACAGATTCTTGCAAGTAGCTTGGACATACCATAAGAAGTTAGAATAAATGTGCAATTACTCGTGTCAGGCTTATTAACACCGGGTTAGTCTATTTTACTGCTGAAGTGTCGATTCATGTTTATTTCAAGAAAGAAACTCTAGCATGAAAAAAGAATACACGTCTTGATCTATATTATGATTGACGGTGTCAGGAAGTCTCAACTGTTAATCAACCAATGAATTCAACAACCGTAACCAATTCACTGTTGCAGTGTATCTTTATGTAGGTGTCTCAAAAGTGGGAAACAAAAAACATTAGACAACTGGTTTGGCATACGGACGCTTATTCATCAAAAACATAACTAACGCTTCCTATAAACAACTATTATAAAATTTGTACATTTATATCTTATTATTCGTTAACTAATGCTTTCGAGCAATATTTATAACTAATTCCGACACATCGGTCGGGCTTCCCAAACAATATACAATTGCTTGATGCGGCATGCTCAACATCACTATTAATAAAAGTAAACACAAAAAATTTCCACAAGTATGTGTGTCTCTTTAGTGGTGAGTTTTCTTCCCTCACAAACAATATGCAACTGTCTCAAAAGTGAATAAAATAAACACATTGAAAATTGTTTTTTTTATCAAATTGTTTAATGATTAATAACGGTCAACTAATTTTCATGTTTAACCCATTAACAAACAAGCCATACTTAACACAAGGAACTTTATAAGTCATGCCCGCCCATCGCTTACAAAAACGGAAATACCAGATGTAACAATCACTTACAAACCATAAACACCCGATGTAACAATCACTTACAAAAACTGAAACATAACCAATCCATAATGACAAATTTAAATATATATATATATATATTTAAAAAACAAATGGGCCAAAACAATTACAATGTACGTCAATCTTACCTTCAGATTTTTTTTTAAACTAATACAAAGAAAAACACCCTGTCTTTACGAACAAAAATTCTGTTAAGTAACACCATCAAAACAAAATTATAACTCATTACATCAATCTTACCTTTAAATAAAAAATATTCAACGTAAACTAATACATTTTTAACAATAACTAAAAAAACACCGTACTTAAAAAACAAATTTTCGTTAGGTAAATCCATCAAAAGTAAAATTATAAGACATGCCCGCCCATCGGGCGGGCTTTGACAACTAGTATATATATATATATATATATATATATATATATATATATATATATATATATATATATATATATATATAATACTATATCTAAATCAAATGAAACATTGCAAATGGAAAATATTAAACTATATATATACGTTTGGAATTACAAGATTACTTTGAGAATATATAATATATATATACGAAAAATAACCACATGCAATTGCAAATTGCATTAACATACCACTTGGCTGTACAAATCGAATATTAGTAATATCCCTGCAATTCAAATATTACTTACAGGGAGCCACATGATCTCTGACACTGCAACTTGCTATCTTTTTTTAGACCATGCATGCATTTCATGACACTTCAACTTGTTGTCTTTTTTTAGACCATGCATGCATTTCACGTGTGTATATATAAGTAAATGTATGATCATAAACATTTACACTATACGAATTCACACATATTCTCTAAACCAGTAGCTGTTTCCCTTCCCAAGTCGAGCCTCATCCAAATTATCCAAGTTCCATTCGACACCTTTCTTAATTAGTTCTAACATGTTACAAAAGTTCTAGCCTTCTTGATCCATTTCGAACGTATAAACTCCACCATTTAAGGTGTCGTCTTGTGTTGGAGCCGTTCCCGTGATACTTTCGACATAAACTCTACTTTGACCTTTAAAGCTAAGGTGAGTTTCATAGCCCCTACTTTTATAAGTTTTTTTTATTTACTCTTTGGGGGAGATACATGCTCAAACTATATTTATTTACGTTTGCAAATACTCAAAACTCTTATGACATTGATACGTATTTCTATATACATCTGTTCTAGTTATAGTACTTGAGGAAGATACATGCTTAGAAATACTTTACTCGCTTGATTTACTTGCACTATTTGTATTTATATCAATACTTGTATACAGACTTGATCACCCTATTTTTGACTTATATTGACTAGACTCGATTCAGACATACATTCTAACATGGCTATGTCAGAAGACTATTAACATTGGATATAGACATACATCCCAACATGGCGATGTTGGAAGGCCATTTATATGGATGATACATGATAGACATACTATGTTAGCAGTGAATTGTAAACACACAGGTTGCAAGTCTTGTATGGGCGGGACTTGGGACTGAGTGGATTTACAAGTCCTTTATTGTGAAATCTTTATTCAAATAATTTGCATTTTAAACTAAACTCTATGAACTCACCAACCGTTCGTTGACACTTTTTAGCATGTTTATCTCAGGTTATTAAGGCGATAATGGATGCACGGATTCTAGAGTCAATTGCATACTTTAAAGACTCATATCTTATCTTTATCATTCGATACACTTTGAAAACTTTTATGTAACTTTACTTTGAAACTTATTGTCATAACTCTGATTTTAATAATTCTAATGATAACTTTCAAAACGTCTCATTTATAGGTCATTTTCTATACCTTGATCTATATTATGAAGTAATACCCCCTTGACTCTACTGTTCCGCTGCGGTAATTTGGGGGTGTTACATTAACGTTGGTTGTTGAAACTTGAATTGGTCGATGATGCATAAACTGAGACCATGGGAAAGCAGTGTGTGATACATAGTTTGTACAATAGGCTTAATAATTTGTACTTTTCACTTAAGAGGTGTTTTAAAAATTACATTAATGGTATTTGTTTACCAGTCAATTTATGTATATAGTTGTACAAAAGTTAACTATACAATGATTTAACAGGTGTAATTGTTTAAAAACTATTAATGAAAATCATTAAAAAAAAAAATTTAAAAATGCAAAGATGCTTTATAGGTAGTATAAATTAAAAGATGAACATGATGAGATGTTAAGAGATGGTAAAACTTGTGGCTAGTTTAACACAAATGTAGAAGTAAAGCACACAAATTAAACCATCAAACCTACAAAGTCATATCTATATCAAGATGTAACACACTAAAATTTGAAAATCGCCATAAACTAAGTCATATTTAATATTAACAACCATGCATGTTGTAATAGATATTATTTCGTGCTAGTTCTTTCTACGGAAAGAAAGTTGCTAAGGAAGAACCGTTGTAGCTACGGATCACTAGCCCATCGTAGGGGTGTGCAGAAAATCGAAAAAATGAACCTAAACCGAAAACTACTGAGAAATCATAACCAAAAAACCGAGACCGATTAAAAAATTGATGGTTTGGTTTTTGTATTTTGGAAAAACCGAAGTTTACGGTTCGGTTTGGTTTTAGCATAAAAACCAACCCGAAAAAAACCGAACACACAAAATACATATAATCTTAAAACTCTCTAATAGATATTGATTTTTGAATATATCATTTAGAACGCATAAAACAATTTCTTATAAGATTTTTTGTGATAATTAGTTTTTTATTGTTATTATTGTGTCAATTTATGAAACATAAACAATTATCTTATAGTATTGTCTATGTTGTCATTAGTTTCTTATCTCTTCTCTACTACATATAATGCACAAATGTTTTTTACTTAATACTTAAAAACTTAAAAATGAGTAATGTTTAATCTACCTAATATCCCCTTTAAAGCTTAAATTTCAATCTTTTATTTACCTTTCCACATAAAAATGTTTTAAAAATAGTTTTTGAAATAGTTTTCTTAAAAATAGTTTTTGTTTCTAAAATTAATGTTCTATATAAAATTACTCAATCTCTATCATATTTTTACTTTTTACAAATTCATCACAATCATGTTTTCATTTCCGATCCCATATTTTAATCTCAATTTGTTAAAGTGAAACTAGTATGATGTTGTTGTTATCTCAGATGATGATGAAGAGTTGGCAATGTCAATTTCTAAACTGTACACGAAACATTTAACAACAATATCTCAACCTATAACTATTGCCGCCATAAAATCCCGTCGGTATATACAGCTACACGCCTAGTTGTCATTGCGTTTCTTTAATTTTGTAACTTGAAAGTGTTAATTTATGATTTATCAAAAATTCGACCTTGAAACGACCAAACATCGATAAATCAAACAGAAACCGAAAAACCAAACCTAGATAAAATCGAAACCGAACGGTTTCTAGAAAGCAAATACCGAAATGTTTGGTTCGTTTCAATTTTAGCTTGAAACAGAGCCAAACTGAACCATGCTCACCCCTAACCCATCGATCCAAACAATAATACTCGTCAGCGTCTTTAAATGTAATTTTAAATAATAATAATTCACAAAGTGAATTGTAACTATTCCCATTTACCATTTCTTCATCATTAGATGAGATTTCCTCCTCATCACAGTCATAGGATTTGAATTTCTTGCATCTTCTTATTTAAATGTAAAGATCTTTTTCTTCTCTTTTCGTGTCCTTTTGAATCACTCAAAACGGAGTTCGGACGAAGAAGTTATGACCAAAACAATGCAACAACGTCCAAATATTTTATGTCTTCATTTTAAGTTAGTAATATCACCACTTTAACTCATTTTTGTGAACAACCTACATAATCACAAAACACCACAAAGTAGTGTCTATAAAGGATAATAACAATGTATAATCAAGCAATTAACGCATCGTGAGGTGTATGTAAAATGCACCGATCAGGATTCAACAAGTCCTTTGTTTTTGGAGTCGGATGATTGTGGGGCTGAGTGGTAGAGCCACCATTAGTCATGAGTGCTAGTTTGGCTTTGGCCTTCGTGTATTCGACTCTATAATCTTTCTCAAGTCTAGGTTCTGATTGATTATTCAAAAAGGTTTTTGTTTGTGTTGGAATCTAGAGGTGTTTGAGGATGGGTATCAGGGTAATGATGTTTTTAAGAAACAGTCTTTCATGAAGTGACTAGGTTTACCATACTTGAAGCATTTCTCTTCAATAGTCCTTGATCCACTAAATCCTGATGAATTTATTTTTGAAGAATCTCTTGGAATTAGTTAGTGAAGCACTTTCCTGAAATTCTTCATTAAGATCATTCATGTGCTCCTAATTGCTTCTCATATCCTCTTCATTAGTAGGATCATCTTGAAAGTCTTGAACCACTGAGTTAGCCAAAAAAAAAAAGTTGCTATGGGTGAGATGGTAAGGGCTTTCTTATTTTTAGTAGCATAAAATTTGGCTATCAGATTTTCTTCATAGTTGTATTTTCCATAAATAGTGGCTAGCTCAAGATCTCTGACATGATTGGAGTTTTAGAGGCCTTGATTGAAATTTAGCCACTTCTTTGGAAGATTATTAACAAAGCCAACATTTATTTTAAGGTCTGAAAGTTTAACACCATCATGTACAAGTTCATTCATGAGAACCTTGTATCTAGTAAAGGTCTGAGAGAAACTTTCATCATCAGTTGACTTGAAAGTATTGCAAGCTAGTTTAAGGTTCATGGCCATGTTTTCCTTTACCTTAGAGGGACCCTCGAAGTTTAGAATCAAGTCAGTCCACACTTCTTTAGGATTTGGAGATCCAATGAATGATTCCGTCACATCATCTGGTAGACATGATATGATCATAATTTTAAGGCGTTGGTCCTGTTTGACCACCCTCTTCTTATCATTCGATCATTGGGTTTCAGGTTTTGGGAGATTTGCAATTGTCTTTGGAGCAAATGGAACATCCTCAAGACATTTAGTAAGGTGATATTCCATTCTAACAATATAACACAACATTCTCTTTTTCCATTTGGTAAATCTTGCAACTTCCAGTTTAGGAGCAGTAGAAACAAAACTACATCCTTTTGATCTACAAGTTGCGATACTTCACTAATCATGTTAGGATCTTGATTTAAAAACTTTCGAGCAGTTTATGAAAGAAGATTTAGAAATCAAACAGCTCTGATACCACTTGTTGTTTCTTTTTTAATTATATATACTATTGTAGATGATTTCACAAGAGCTGTTTGGGTATATCTTATCAAAACTAAAGATGAAGTAGCTCATTATATCACTGTTTTCAATAATCTGATTGAGACTCGGTTTTAAAAAGAAAATTAAAAGTTTTAGAAGTGATAATGGAACTGAATTTGGGTATATCTTATCAAGACTAAGTTTTCATCCGTATTTACACGTTGTCATCCGTTTTTACACATTTTCGTCCGTACTTACACGTTTTCGTCCGTATTAACACGTGTTTGTCCATTTTTACACGTTTTCATCCGTATTTACACGTTTTCATCCGTTTTTACACGTTTTCATCTGTATTAACACGTTTTCATTCGTATTTACACGTTTTCGTTCGTTTTTACACGTTTTCATCCGTATTTACACGTTTTTGTTCGTTTTTACATGTTTTCGTTCGTATTTACACCATTTCTTTCGTTTTTGCACGTTTTTGTTCATTTTTACACGTTTTCATCTGTATTTACACGTTTTCATCCGTTTTTACACGTTTTCATTCCGTTTTAATACGTTTTCATCCGTATTTGCACGTTTTCGTCCGTATTTACATGTTTTCATCTGTATTTACACGTTTTCGTCCTTTTTTACACATTTTCATCCGTATTTACATGTTTTCATCGGTATTTACACGTTTTTGTTCATTTTTACATGTTTTCGTCCGTATTTACACCTTTTCGTTCCGTTTTTACACCATTTTGTCCGTGTAAATACGGATGAAAACATGTTGTAGGACACAAGGTCTAACTTATATCATACACTAAAGCAACTCGTATAAGCACTAAAGTATGGAACGTATTATATATATATATATATATATATATATATATATATAATATAAGAATGTCGTATGTCTATATAAGATGGAATAAGAGATGAAGAGAAAGCTTATATTAAAAACTCACACAAACACACTCAACGCCCTTCACCTATACACATCTAAAGCACACACAAACTCACGTACAAATGAGGTGAGGAGTTTGATATTTATAGACAAAACCTAACGAGCCATATGGGCTTTTTCTATGGGCTTTGTATCATGGATTAGACATTTACATTAACAATACATACAATGGACTAATACAACTTAACTATTATCCACTTAGCTTAGTCCAAATCCATGAGACCTTTTTTACTATTCTATTACATTTTACACGACACAATACAAAGTTGTAAATACAAAATGACCATCACTTTTTATTAAAGCTAACAATCTCCCCCTAAGGGATGGTCATTCAAATGACGCTCCTTGTGATTGGGTCTTTTATCTTCATTGACTTGAACTTTGTGTGTCGTTGTAGAATAGTCTTGATTCTTTGTTCCTTCATGCTTTGTGATCTTTGATGTAATTGTCTGTAGATCATTCTTGCCTTTGATCAACATCTTCAAGGGTTTACAATGGCGTCTCTTCCATCATACTCATACTTCTTGATGAACTTAATACTTATGACGTCCTCACTTGATACATGAACTTGTTCTTGACATCTTGATTAGCTTCTTAACTTTGTTGTAACACTTTGTCTTTAACTTGATCTTTTTGTCTTGAACTTTTTCACTTGAGCTTTGTTGAGGATGATCTTCATAAGTATGAGTATGAGGAGACGTAGATGTTGTGCTATATGATGATGGTTGATCGACTTTCCTCAGTACCTGCATAAGACAGTTAGTAATAAATCGTCCAGCACTTACAGGTTCAGATTTTGAGATTGTTAACAGCATAGTGTGAAAACTTTCTCTCATCCTTACCAATGTTGTTCCTGAACCGGATGCCCCCGAGAGAGCTAACTCGAATACAACGAAGTGTATCAACGATTCAGGTGAGCCGCTGAAGTATACCGGAGTATCACTTCACGACTGTAGACCTGTTTGAAGCAAATAACCATCATGATATAAGGCAAGATCCGTAGATCTCATTAAGACTCTTGTATACCTTGTGTCCTTTTTGGTGAACACAGGTGTATTATATTGGAAGTGTGTCCTAAGAGATTTTTAATGAATCTCATGGCCCTAGACTCGATAATGTGCGTTTTGGATTTAGTAGTTGGAGGCATGGAGCAGAGTGCCACCTTTTCAATATCAACACATCTCGGAGTGAGAGGCCGATAGATTATGCAAGGTTCTCCATGAGAAATGAAACAAATTTCTTTTAAGAGATATCTGAGTGGCTAGGAGGGGTTGTGCAGCGCGTCACTGGGTCCATGACGTCTTGTCTTCAATATCAGTATCAACTTTGTGATTACCGATAGCAGATGTATTGACCCAGTTTCTGCCCTAAGTTTTTATGGAGGGCTATTTCTTTTTACCCTTTCATAAACTTTTTTCTTTTTTATTCTTATACCCTTTCTTTCCCTTTCTCATTTACTCATTTTTTCAATCTTTCCTAAGGACTTCTAATTCTAATCTATTGGAATTGTCCTTGGGTAGATCCCTTCAGATCTGGCGGATCATAGGACATAAACCTAATCATAATCACCTTGTTACTCCATGATTATCCTAGATTTATTGATCACATGCCATAAAACCTTTTGAAAATCTCTCAAAGTGTTTATGATTAAACACATTTAGTTAACACTTGAGAGTTTTGTATTTTCTGAAATACTCCCCCCCTTCACATGTGCTCATAAGTTTTAAGATAAATTTGCACATGCTGGGTAGAGTTTGCACATTTCAATTGATTGATTTTCAGTGAACATGACTGTTGCGAGACACGTTTATATCACTAGCTGGACTAGTTTGAAATTATTACCCTCCTGGTTATATTCAAAGAGAATCTCTCGAATTAGTACATTCTACACAGACAAGTCCTTTGCGAGACAGGTTTACATCACTGGATAAACAGCTTGAAATTATTACCCGTCCCGGACAAGTCTTTTCGATTACTGACATTTAGCTTTCGTCAATTCGAGGGTTTAATTTGAGTCGAGCTCTTTTGAGATTCAATCCATGATCTTTAAACATTTTGATCACATTTTAATCACGTCTTCTCCCCTTCAAAAATAGCATGTCGTGATATTTTTGATATCAACTGATTAAAAGGAAGCTTTTTGGAGAGATAGACTGATTTGATTTTGCATGAATTTGGAACATTTTTCATTTTTATTTTTATACTCCCCTTTAAATAAGGCATATTTTTAAACATAAAGTTTAAAATTAATTTTAAGGGTATAGAGGGAGTTATCTTGAGCACAGAATAATTTGAAAGATTTTGAACACACTTTTTGAAAATCTTGATCATGTGCTCAAGGGTTCTTTATTTTGTCATTGAAAACATGGGTCCTGATCTGAAATAATCAGAAGTCATCATTTAAGTCCGGATTTCGTACTAAAGTATACGAAAGCCATCATGTTTTTAGGATAAGTCTCGAAAAATATTTAAAACCTTTGTTTTGATTAAGCACTTTCCTTTCTTTGAAGCGCGGGTCCTGAACTGATGTGTCCAGAATCCATTACATTAAGCTCGGGTCCGAAACTGAGTTGTTCCGAAGCCATCAGATTAAGCGCGGGTTCTAGAGCGAGTCTCTCAGAAGCCATTGTCTGTTCTTACAATCCTTACTGGAGCTTGAAGTAGGACTTGAATACGCTTCAGAAAGGTGATGATGATGCCTGGTGCTTCATCTTTTGACCTTAGAAACTTTACCCATGTATATCTTGAATAATCATCGACGATAAGACTATACTTTTTCCCATTTATGCTTTCAACTCTCATTGGGCCACATAAGTCCATGTGCAACATACGTAAGTTATCTACCGAACTGGGTACAGTTTTAGGTTTATATGATGCCCTTTTGCTTTTTCCTTGTTCACATGATGGACATAGGTGATCTTTGGTGTATTTGAACTTAGGAAGTCCGTTGACGATGTTGTATTTGGCTAGCTTGTTGATGGTGTCAAAGTTGAGATGGGATAATCGTCTATGCCACAACCAGGACTTTGTTTCACAAGCTCTTGTCATAAGACAAATTGGTGATGAAGAGGCCATTTGGTTGATGTCGATAGCATATAGATTGGTGCCACGATTCCCAGTTAAGAGATCATCGCCAATCAAATTTCTAACGAAGCAAGTGTTTCTCCTAAATGCAACCTCTAAATCTGCGTCACAAAACTATCCGACTGAAAACAAATTGTGTCCCAACCCTTCGACGTAGTAAACTCGAGTGATTAAGTAATTCCCAAACTGAAGATCTCCATAACCCAGAATAGTTGCTACATGATCATTTCCAAAGCGTACAGTTCCCATGAATTTCCATACAAAGTTGATCAACACCTTTAGATTCCTGGTCATGTGTTTGGAGCAACCCGAGTCGACGATCCAAAGACATATTTCGATAACCTGTGAAGAACAGAAGATTTTGCATTTGGATACCGTTTAACATTTGGTTCCATGGGGTTAGAGGTAACATCTGAATCACACTCATATAAGGTTTCTACTGGTTCTTTTGGAACCGCCTTCAATTTGCCATTCTCGAGTATGAACTCTCTACCCGTTGGTTTCCATACACATAACTTAAGATAGTTCCTAGGCAATTGACTACTAGTGGTTGACCTACATCGTGCGATTAGTCTATTTATATATCTAGATCTAGCACTAGTTCCTTGAGGAACATCTTTCTGTTCTAGCATCACATTCCCATTCTTAGAAACATTATCATCACAAACATTATTAGGTAAAGATTTCTTGCACATTAAACAAACAAAGTCATTACATGCACTTGAAACAATACTTTTAATATTACATCCAGATGACATATGTTTCTTATTAGAAAGCGATAAATTCCTAGGGTGTTCTTCTACTTCTTCATTTTTATTCTAGCATCTACTCTCAGAGACAGGCGAGACTCTATTGTTCCTTGTATTGCTCCTAGGCTGTAGTCTGTTGCTCTTAGAGGTGCTTTCTATTCCTGTAGAAGGTAAGGTACGCACATTAGGATTTATATTGTTGTCTTGAGAAGTTGTTTTAGTATTCCTAATTGCTTTTGGATTATCTTTAACACTCTTGTCTATTGCCCTATATGTTTGAGATGTTGAGGCAGACGCAATAGTGGGACTAATCCTATAAAGACCAGGTGCTATCACATTTGATGTTTCGACAACCGCTTTTCCTTTTTCTTTTTCATTTAGCTTGGGCAAGGGTGTTGGAGTGACTGGTTTTGTCAAATCATTTTTCAAATCAACTTTTGGAACAGATTGAGAAATTGACATTTTTGGTTTATCCAAAGTTGATGGTTTTGCAAACTTAGTTTCCGCACCCTTCCCTTTTTTACTGTCCAGTTGAAACCTTAAAAGATCATTTTTGCTTTTTCATGTTCTTGTAGGCACGCTCATACGACAATTTGTCATACTTGCATTCCTCGGTTTTTCGTTCAAGTTGTTTAAAATATGATACATTTTCTTTTTCAAGTTTAACAAGAGCATTTTCATATTTTAAAACAATTGCAGAAGTCTCAGCTCGGAGTCTTTCATCGTTTTCAACAGAATATGTTTGTAAAATGATGGACATAATATCGGTCGACAAAGCTGCTTCGAAGAGAGAATCATTAAGGTTTTCCAAAACTTTGATGTTTTCAATGTTTTCATTAGCTTCCTTAACCAGGGATTTGTGGTCCTTGACAAAGTCGGCTGTTTCTTTCAAAATTGCTTGTTCAACATGAATTACTCTCGCATGAATTGCATTTAGTGAAGTAGTAATTTCTGTTTCAAACACCTTTTTAAGATCATCCAAATATCTTCTAGCATCACTTGTGTTAAAAGGATTGCTTGAGGACATTTGTTCCAAGTTTGAAAGATTTTTAGAAACAACTTTTTGTTTTGTTGAAACAACTGGTTTTTTGGAAACCTTTGGTGTTTGTTTTTGTTGAACAAAATTTACTCCAGAAAGTATGTTAAGTTTGTTATAATCAATTGGTTTTATTTCTGGGTTCTTTTGTTTCATTTTGATTCGACTCTCTTCAGCAAGCTCAATTGTTTCATCAGAATCCCGAACAGCGGGAGGATCATGTTTAAGCATATATCATATTACCATTGTACAACACATTCTGTTCTTTCTGAGCTTTCTTGAGTGTATAAGGGTTTTCACAATTGATAGCCATTTTCTTCATAGTGTGCAAAAGCGGGTTTGGATCTTTAATTAGCATATGAATTGTTTGAGCTGAATTCCGTTTTCACAAGCAAATCTTCCAACTTTTTAATAGTTTCTTGTTTCTCAATGATTTCATCAAGAAGATCATTTTCAAGTTTTGAAAAATCTGCTTTCAACTGTTTCTTTTCTTTTTCAAGATCAGAACAAGTTGATTTTTGTTTAGAAAGTTGGTTTTTCAAATATGAAATTTCCGTGTTTAAGGATTTTATTTTCATGTTTAAATTAACATCGAGTGTGTCAAACTTGATTTGCAATTTTTTTTCTTTTAAAACGGAATTTCTATAACTATATTCTAATTCTGACTGTCATTGGTTATTAAACTCAAAAGCTTTTTCGTTTTCCTTATACCTCTCAAGCTCAGCGGTCATTTTCTCATTCGCGGCCTTAACATCGCGATTAACCTTTTTAACTTTTTCAATTTCAATACTACAGTTGTTCAATAATGATTCAAAGAGAGCACATGTTTCCTCATCATTCTCAGCATGCTGTGACTCGAAGCTTCCATTAGGATTCATATCTGGAGTTGCCAAATCAATATTGCTACTACTTGGTGTGTCCATGTATGTATCATAATTGGGTGCTAGAATATCAGGATGTTGTTCCTCATGAGGAGACATATCAAATATTTCATTATTGTGACATGTAGTGAATGATGGTACCTCAGAGACTGCATTGGTGTCATAAACAGGAGGTGTCTCAGAATCTGTGTCATACTTAGCCTCCTGAAGATTTGCCATGAATATGCAGTTTGCATCAATATCTTCAATGTCTTCCTTATCATCCATGAGAGCCATAAAGTCATTTTCTTCTGCATTTAACTGAAATCCTTCATTTCCTTTTGTGCCAACAGCAATGCTTTCTGTAGATAAGGTGGATCTTTCTTCTTTGGCTTGGTGGGACAGTTCCTTGCCATGTGACCGACTCCCTGACAGTTGAAACACTTTACTGGATTGCCCTGATTCATATTTCAATAATTCCCAGCAACTGGAGCAACAACATTTCCAATCTGATTACCCACTGTCTGATTCCCAATATTCTGACCCCTCTGGTTTCCAACAACTTGACCCATCTGATTCTCTGCATACTGACCCATCTAATTTCCTACATACTGCCCTTGATTACCTGTCTGAAATCTGGTAGCATATCCTTGCTGATTCCCAATAACCCCAACCATCTTCCTTGTTGACCCATATTGAAACTCGGCTGTGCAATCTGCCTGTTGTGAGTGTTTGATGAAATCCTTTGGTTGTTGTTTGTTGGTGTGGAATAGCGTCCTTGGAATGCCTTAGTCAAAAAAGAAAATGCTTGTGTCAAAGCAGCAGCGGACTCATCATTGTCATGAACTCTGGTTCTTGGAATTGTGGATATTGTTGTTGTGGAATAACTTGTTGTTGTTGTGGTAGAATTGTTGTTGTGGTATGACAGCAGTTTGTTGTTGTGGAACATATTGTTGTTGCATGTAGTTGTGAGTGGAGGATGATGATGGTTGTGTATTCACTGGTACAGGTGATGGTGTTTGAGCAATTAATGCAAGAGGATCATGATTCTTTGCTAATTTCTCTTTCCTGACTTCATTTGCCTCAGCCTGGTTTTGCTTCAAAAAATCATAGAGCTGATCATAGTTCACCTGGTGTAGATTCTTGGTTTGGTTAACAATAGTGACAAATCGTCCCCATTCTTCTGGAAGATTGTTGTTGAACTTGATGTTGCTTACGATTTGTCTTGGTGTCAACTTGTTTCTGATGTGCTCATTCATTAGAGTGAAAAACCTGGTATAGTATGATTCAATGGGTTCTCCTGGAGTAGATGTAAACTTCTCCCATTCAGTTAGTAGCTTGTATTCAACATCTTGTTGCCCAATTTCTGTGCCATGACAAAGTCTTCTAACTCGTTCCCACATATCATAGGCAGTTTCACAACTGGCAACAGTAGCAAAGATTTCTCTTGGTAATCCTAGTTGGATTAAGTGCATTGCCATATCATCAGCTGCTATTTGCTTCCAGTCTTCTTCTGTGTATTCTGCTTCTGATGGTTCATGAAAGAACGGTGGTACGGGAGGTGTTCCATTAGGTTCTCTAGGGTCTTGAATCTGACGAGGCTTGAATGGTCCATTCTTGATGGATTGGAGCAGGGTTTACCATCAGGTTTAGTTTTGATGTAGCGAAGCATACGGCTCGTCCATGGAAGATATCCACCTTTTTCAAGCATAGGAGGACGGTTTTCTGCACCGGCTGCATGAATGTCTTGCTGAGTTGCCATTGATGAAGTTTGGTATGATAAAGTTGATCTTGGATCGGTGCAACGAGATAGGAGTTGTGTTTTGGGAAGGTTAAATTCAGTTGTTATAGTGAAATTCTCGTTTTAAACTTATGATTGTTTGAAGTTTAGTCTTTAAAAAATCAAGAAGTAGTCAATTCCGATAAGTTATGCTGAATTTCGATAAATCTTGTCTAATTCCGATGAATGTTGCCAAATTCCGATGGATACGGTGAATTCCGATGAGCTAGGGCAATTTTGATGAATTAGGGCACTTTTGATGAAACTCACAATTCCGATGAGTTGGAAGGAGCAATTTCGACAAAAATGACAATTCCAACAAAATCCCAATTTCGACAAAATCACAAGAACACAATTTCGACAGAATCACAAAATCACAATTTCGATAAAAATCACAATTTCGATGGAATTTCAATTTCGACAAAATTATACAATTTCAACAAAATTTCAATTTCGACAGAAATGTGCAATTTAGATGAATTTTCAATTTCGATAAAATCTATCTAATTTGTACAAATTAGAAGATGTTTTCCTTTGACGAAGTATTCCACACACTTATACAAGCACGGGAATACTGAGTTCTCGTTTGATCTCGAAGAAACAAAGTTCAAGTAGAATTACGATAATCCGTACAAAGCCAATTTCGACAAACCCTAGAAACTGATTTGCGACAGACCCTTGTAACTGAATTGCGACAATCCTTTAAGCTGAACTGCGACAAACCCTTGTGACTGAATTGCGACAAACCCTAAACCACTTGAATTTTGATAAACCCTAATACGAATTTCGACAACCCCTTATACCAGGAATTACGATAAACCCTTAACTATCTGAATTCGACAATGCTTAGAATTTCGACAAACCCTAGAAAAGGAATTTTGATAAACCCTTAAGCCAAATTCGACAAGTGTACTGCTCGATTAAGGATCAATATAGCGACTAACTAACAACCTTCTAAGCTGATTTTTTTCGATCAAATATCTTCAAAAACTCGTAAATAACTATAAAGTTTCAACCTTTATCGCCTATATTCAAGTTTAACCAATTTTGATAAAACACTAGAACCCTTTTTAACGATACAAGACCAGATTTTGATGACAAGAATCGATGTAAACTACCAAAACTCACTAATGATACGTAAATAACTATGAAAAACAACAACTTTTAACCTAAAATGCATAAAAAATCAAAGCTTTTTACAATAAGCTAACGTTTTGTTGACAAAAACGCAACCTTTTGCTATAACTTCGATCAAAAAAATGAAAACAAGCACTCCTAAATCGATATTTGGCTATATGATACCACTTGTAGGACACAAGGTCTAACTTATATCATACACTAAAGCAACTCGTATAAGCACTAAGTATGGAACGTATATATATATATATATATATATATATATATATATATATATATATATATATATATATATATATATATATATATATATATATATAAGAGATGAAGAGAAAGCTTATATTAAAAACTCACACAAACACACTCACATGTCCTCACCTATATACCTCTAAAGCACACACAACCTCACGTACAAATGAGGTGAGGAGTGTGATAGTTATAGACAAAACCTAACGAGCCATATGGGCTTTTTCTATGGACTTTGTATCATGGATTGGACATTTACATTAATAATACATACAATGGACTAATACAACTTAACTATTATCCACTTAGCTTAATCCAAATCCATGAGCCCTTTTTTACTATTCTATTACATTTTACACGACACAGTACAAAGTTGTAAATACAAAATGACCATCACTTTTTATTAATGCTAACACATGTAAATACGGATGAAAACGTATAAAGACAAGACGAAAACGTGTAAAATGGACAAAAACGTGTAAATACGGATGAAAACGTGTAAAAACGGATGAAAACGTGTAAATACGGACGAAAATGTATAAAGACCAGACGAAAAGGTGTAAATACGGATGAAAACGTGTATAAACAGACAAAAACGCGTAAATACGAATGAAAATGTATAAAGACCGGACGAAAAGATGTAAATACGGATGAAAACGTGTATAAACAGACGAAAACGTGTAAATACGGATGAAAACGTGTAAAAACGAATGAAAATGTGTAAAAATGGACGAAAACGTGTAAATACGGACGAAAACGTGTAAATACGGATGAAAACGTGTAAAAACGGATGAAAACGTGTAAATACGGACGAAAACGTGTAAATACGGACGAAAACATGTAAAAATGGACGAAAACATGTAAAAACGGACGAAAACGTGTAAATACGGACGAAAACGTTTAAAGACCGGACGAAAAGGTGTAAAAACGGACGAAAACGTTAGAAAACCAAATTTTCGATAATTTATTAACGGTCGTTAGTATAAAGGACTAACGGCAGTTACTTAATTGTTAAAAGATTTGAAAAAGAAGATGACAAGGGCTTCTTGGTCATTTCATTCGGATATGGACTGGATCCGTAACATATGCAAACCACAGTGACTGAACCAGTAAAAAAAAAACTCGAGTGACTGAAAGTGAAAAAACCGCCAAACCAGAGTGACCATTTATGTAATTAACTCTAAATATTATTTACGAAATTTGAAATGTATATTTAATGTGTATGGTGAATCATATCTATAATGTTCTACTTCTTGACCGTTGGCTAACGGTCATATTTAGCCAACGGTCATATTTAAACATGGATATACTTTTGATTGAGATCACGATTAGACAAAAGTTTTGGTGATATATGTATTTTGCATATATTATGTATAATTCTCAATTTTAAAATGTATTTACTATGTATAATTTACATAATTCTACATATTTCATAATGTGAAATATTAATGTTGGTGCAATTGATGATCAAAGTCTCTCTTATATTTTAATGATGATAAATATATATATTCGTAAACACATAAGATCACGAATGATAGCTAAAAACCAAAACGCATACCACCAGAACTGGAGCGCCAGAGTTTGTCTAGCTGCGTTTCGGTTTTTTCAAGTCTGGCTTTCCTCTTACCTAACTAAGGTGCTTCTTTCAATACATGTTCGTATATGATATTTGAGTTGTTAGGTAAACTCGTATTAAGATTTTGACTTAGAGAGATGCCTAAAACAAGTCCTCCCATTTTACAAAACGCCAACTCAAAACTTGTTTTTCAAATGCCATTAGCCAAGGTAAAATGTTTTTCCTCAAACACAGAATATTCATACTTTCACTAGAACTTCAAATGAAAGAATTCAAGTGACCATAATCCTTACATTTGTCTTTACTAATCATGTAACGGGTTTACTCCCTTATTAGTCCATTAAGCAGAGGTTACTTTGGGTAAAAGCAATTTTCTCATTTATGAGATATTGCTTTACCATGATGCAAAACACTTATCTTACTTGCATCAAGATTATTAGTGGATGAATTAATTATGGCTTAACTAAGAATTATCAAATTTGAATACTTGAATTTGAATTCTTGAAATATGATTATCTTTTGTATAATCCTTTTACACAAACGTCATCGGAAATATGACCCTTTTTCTTGTGGTGATAAATGTATTATGTAGATATTGGTGTATTAAATATAATTTACGAAATTTGAAATGTATATTTAATGTGTATGTTGAATTATATCTATTATATTCTACTTCTTGACCGTTGGCTAACGGTCATATTGAAACATTTATATACTTTTGATTGATATTACAATTAGACAAAAGTTTCGGTGATATATGTATTTTGCGTATATTTATGTATAATCTATCAATTTTGAAATGTATTTACTATCCATAATTTACACTATTCTTCATATATTTCATAATGTGAAATATTAAGTCACTAAAAATATGAAAAGGATGTATCATGCAACGGTTATCTATGAACACATGTCAAAAGTTTTTTGATGAAGCCGGTTGATTCATTTAAAATAGAATGGGATGTCACGTTCTGCCACATTTTTACTTCGCCCGCATATAATGTTACACTTTAAAAAGTACAAGTGAGCACACCCATAAAATGTAAGCTGCTAATCTTTTTGTTTGTGAAAAATGAAATTAAACATCCATCCTTTTGAAGGAAAAATGTAAGTTGACAATCATTTTGTTAATGAAATTAAACATCTATCCTTTTGAAGGAAAAGTAGGAATAAGATGTTATATAGTCTATAACGAGGGATAATCCGCCCGCAAATAATGTTACACTTTCAAAAGTACAAGTGAGCATAACCATACAATGTAAATTGCTAATCATTTTGTCTGTGAAAAATGAAATTAAATATCCATACTTTTGAAGGAAAAGTAGGAACAAGATGTTCTATAGTCTACAACGACGGATAATGACCTCGCACGTTGCATCGGTAATCTTTGATATTAGGTTAGTATACCTAAATAATGATGCAGTAGTTACAGTAAAGTGGTATTGATCATCTAGTCTTGGGTCGATAATTACAGCTTTGGGATTGTTCTTTTAGTCTTGGGTCGATAATTAGTAACAATTATTTCCATTTTACCGTAACTGCCACACAATAACTGCTCTCATGGAGTACTGATCTAGTCTTAGGTTGATAATTAGTAACAATTTTTTTCTTGTCTTTTAGTTTGGGTCGAGCGCAGTCCACCAAGCTTTGTTCTTTGGTTGGTCTTGTCTTGGCGACCGACCTCCTTCCTGTTAATAACTCTAAGTTCACTGCAGCAGCTTCAATTCTTCAAACTGTAAGAAAACAAAAAATATTTTGAGAAACAGGCGTTTAAACAAAGTTAATTGATAAAAATGACATCTAATAAGTATTGGACGAAACAATAACTACACAAATCAACCTACAGTCTCTCGTCCCAAACAGGCGCTTACGCAATGCAAAATAATTAATAAAAATGACAACTATCTATAATAGTACGAAATGATCATTCCTTTCATAGTCATTCTTAACGCACAATGCGACTCAGTTAAATCAAAATTAACAATAAGAGAAACATTAATATAGTTAAATCATACCTTGTATGCATTGATTATTATGAGCCAAGTAAATTTTATTAGGCCTAAAAACAAACTTTGGGAACATTTTGTCCCACTTAAAAAGCTTCATCATATAGCTAACAATATTATAAAAAAATACCTCAAGTATAGCAAAATCAATGTTGATGTTCATCAAGCAGGTCATGTGCATAATAAGTTAATGACATATGTGTGCTAGGTATAAAAAAACCATATACAAAAAATTATATAGTACAGTAGTAAAAAACCATAAAAAACATAACATAAATCATAACAAATATAAAAGTCTTATATACAAACCGGAAAAGGAGAATCAAGTAAGAAACTCATCAACGTGATTTTCCCCAATTTTTTCTAGGGTTTTGATAAAACACAATTAAATTGAACATAATCAAAGGAGAACATAAAAGAAACCAAATAACAAAAGAACTTACAAATTATGCAACGTATGTGATTAAGATATAAACCCAAAACAGAATTTCATTGGTATCAAGATCATTACCAATTTTATGGTATGGCCAACAACAAAAAAACTGGCATCGAGTCGAGTTGTTAGGGTTGATGATAATGACTAAATCAAATTTATAAACAAAAAATGGTAACTTATTTTTGGATATTTTTTGAATGCGATGTTATTAATTGACGAACTGAAACTGCCGATTTGAATTTGAATGATAAAGATTAAGCGTATAGAAGAATTTTGTGAGTTGAGAAGTCAGGTAGTACATTCCCAAAATACCAATGCCCTGAGAACAAAGACGCGTCAATGAATTGAATGCACAGTGTGCTTCAAAGGGTGGTACAGAAATGCATTTTATTAGAATACATAGATACTGCTTGACAAAAGAATTGAATGCACAATATTATATGAAATCAAAAAAGCTATTCTTACCTTCTTTAGAAACTTTGTGGGCTAGGGGATACTTTGTGCAAGTATCTTACATCGGTCTATGTTGTGAGCTTTTAAATTATGATCCTCAACATCTAGGATAAAAAGGGGCATCCTACTCTCAAAGCATGTATCACACACAACGAAGTTAAAATAAAACAATTTCCTCAAAACTTCAAAAATATTATGGGTGCATAGCCTTAGGCAAATGAACTGCATTATATATAATGTTCTAATTTTTGACCGTTAACAGCCATATTTTACTTTTCATTAATATCAAGTGTAGAAAAATTGAAATGACAAAATAATATAACCGTTGGACAACGGTTGTGGTGATAAATGTATTTTAGATATTGGTCGTATTAAATATAATTTACAAAATTTGAAATGTATATTTAATGTGTATGTTGAATCAGATCTATAATGTTCTACTTCTTGACCGTTGGCTAACGGTCATATTTAAACATGGATATACTTTTGATTGATATCACAATTAGAAAAGTTTCTGTGATATATGTATAATTTACATAATTCTACATATTTCATAATGTGAAATATTAATGTTGGTGCAATTGATAATCAAAGTCTCTCTTATGTTTTAGTGATGACAAATATATATTCGTAAACATATAAGATCACAAACGATAGTTGAAAACCAAAACGCATACCACCAGACATGGCCGCCAGAGTCTGTCTAGGTGCATTTCGATTTTTTCTAGTCAGCTTTTCTCTTACCCAACTAAGGTGCTTCTTTCGATACAGGTTCATATATGATATTTGAGTTGTTAGGTAAACTCGCATTAAAATTTTGACTTAGAGAGATGCCCAAAATAAGTCCTCCCGTTTTACAAAACGCCAACTCAAAACTTGTTTTTCAAATGCCATTAGCCAAGGAAAAATGTTTTTCCTCAAACCTAGTAGATTCGTACTTTCACTAGAACTTCAAATGAAAGTATTCAAGTGACCATAATCCTTACGTTTTGTCTTTATTAATCACATAACGGGTTTGTCACTTTGCGTAAATGCAATTTTATCATTTATGAGATATTGCTTTACCATGATACAAAGCACTTATCTAACTTGCATCAAGATGATTAGAGAATGAATTAATTATGGCTTAACAAGGATTATCAAATTTGAATACTTGAATTTGAATTCTTGAAATATGATTATCCTTTGTATAATCCTCTAACACAAATATCCTCTTACATATCCTTACACTCTTGTTCCCTACACCACAACATAATCCACTACTCATTTTCTTTGTCTCTTTCATTCCCACATTCCATACTTTGCCACCTAAACATTCTTTTTGTCATATGATAATTCCACCAGCACAAATCAAACATATCACAATCCTTAGCCTCCAAGTTTTGCCACACTCTTCTTCTTCCTACATATGTGAACTTGGAATGTCCACCTCACTCTCTTATACACCTATGATCTTACTACTTCCCACATACTCTTCATTCAAATTTAAATTTGAATCACACACATACATACATACAAAATTGCCACTTCCACATTCACACTCTCACATTGCCAACCCACACTCTTACACATTTGCTTCTACAACACACTTCCCTCTCACACATCCATGACATACATTTTGAATTATAATATGTAATTCACTTTTTTCTCCTACTACACAACATGCCAACTACACTTCGTCTCCTACACTCTCACAATACTCTTCATTCTTGTGAAGATTCCTTGACACTCTTCCTCTACATACTCACAACTCTTTCATTTGATGAATTCAAATGATACCCCCTCATACAACTCACACTCTTACACATCTTCTTTCACACCTTCCTTCTCCAACACTCTTCCCTTTCATAATCACCAACTTATTTGAATTTGAAATTTAAATAACAACCTTATTACAACTCATCTATGACACCTTTTATGACACACCCTCTTACGCACTCAATCATCTCACAACATACAACTTATCTCATAACAACTAGTTTTTGAATTTCAAATTTGAGAGGCAAGGTAATAACCAACCCTTGTGGAACACACATAGTTATTACCTAATATTCAATATCCAATGGTTCTCTTCTTTCTCTTTCAAATTAGACTAAACTCCTAGCTATCTAGTTACCACGTCACTAAATGTGTTAATTATCTAAACCTTGGATAATTGAGTTGGTTGACCTTATCCCACTTTGAGTGTTGGAATGATATTGGAAAAGTCAAACGTGAAGTGCACTTGGGGTTTTAACAAGAACGGGGGATTTGCAAACGAGCCAAGACTCTTAACAGACTCTGGCGCACCAGGCCAGCACGCCAGATACTTTTTAGTCTCTTAGGTTTTCTATAAATAGTTAAATACCCCCTCTTGTCATTTGTATTCCTTGACTCTTTCCAAACATTTTTTTTCTCTATTTTTCTTTTCGCTCTACCCTCTAAGTCTGCTATCTTATTGTGTTCTAACTTCTCCTTTTATCATCTATTGAAATAACACTTAATATCGCAAGAGAGATTAATCCACTATTGTGAATTGTAAATTGTGTCGAGGGTCTTATTCTTTATACTCATTCTACTAGAATCGAGTCTCTAGGATAGATTAGGTATTATCAAACAAACAAACACTTATAATCATTTAAAGTCTTATCCGGTTGTAGATAAGCAAGGGTGTAATCAAGTCTTGTATCTTGTTGATTAAGCCTATACCGATTGAAGGTCTAGTTGGGGTTGATACTTCCTGGGGAAGTACTTTGTGGTTAAGTCGAATCACGAGATTCTTGTAGTGGTTTCCAAGGGCGGAATACCGTTGGGAGTAGCTCTTCTTAGTGAGCGTTGATCTTTGTGCTTATCGATGGAGTGAAGTTGTAACGGTTTGTAATTCACCAGAAGGATTCACAACTGGATGTACGGATGGTATAAACCCCATCCCGAACCAGTATCTATCGTGGTGTTAATCTCTCTCCCTTTACTCTCTAATATGACCGTTGTTAGCATCTTGATGCTCAGTCAACAAATCCATATCCGGAATAATATCGAATCAAACATTTCCAAAGGAAACAGATTAGCAGAACGAAACTTATCTTCAAATATATTCAAAACGTACTGGACAATTTCGTTACTCATGACGGAATAATCACAAGATTTCTCATAGAGATAGAACTAGGTATAGTAAATTCTAATATTTATCTTGCAATAAGACTCGGCACACCAATTCTTTTGAATAACTCGGCCTTTTTCATAAACTTAATATATCACACTAATAAACATATAACCTAATTAAACTTAATGCTTAGGCACAAGCCTCCCCTTTTTCTTTACCAAAAAGGACAGCTACCACAAACAATTTATCTCATTTCGCTCTTCAAAACCCAACCACAAATCCTTTCTTTCTACAACTTAAATCACACAAACCAAACAACACTAGTTTTTGTGGTTTTCTTTTTGCTATTATTTCGAACCACACCACAACAAACACAACCTTTTGAATCTTAACTCGAATATACAATCACCCCCTTTCATATCTTGTTGATAATCGAAATCTAAAGAACCCTTTGGTTTCATTTTGAGTTTGATATGAGTCACGAATGAACCAGATGAGTTTGAGTTAGCTTTCATTTTGGTTTGATACAAAAAGGTCGATGATGGGTTTTTGGGTTGTATCTTTAAAAATCTTTAATCTTGAAATGACCGCACCCAAGATCTTTAATTTTGTATTTTGAGTCTGTTTGTCTGTCATTGTGGAGATGAGTTGGGATATAATCGTTTTTGTTCTTGGCTTGTGGTTGAAGTCGTTAGCTTTCTTGATTCTTAACGTGGGTTGTTGAAACTTGACTTGGTCGATGATGCATAAACCGAGACCATGGGAAAGCAGTGTGTGATACATAGTTTGTAGAATAGGCTTAATATTTTATAACTTTCACTTAAGAGGTGTTTTAAAAACTACATTAATGGTATTTGTTGACCAGTCAATTTATGTATATAGTTGTGCAAAAGTTAACTATACAATGCTTTAACAGGTGTAATTGTTTAAAAACTATTAATGAAAATCTTAAAAAAAATGCAAAGATGCTTTATAGGTAGTATAAATTAAAAGACGAACTTGATGAGATGTTAGGAGATGGTAAAACTTGTGGCTAGTTTAACACAAATGTAGAAGTAAAACACACAAATTAAACCATCAAACCTACAAAGTCATATCTATATCTAGATGTAACACACTAAAATTTTCAACTCGTCATAAACCAAGTCATATTTAATATTAATAACCATGCATGTTGTAATAGATATAAGTTCGTGCTAGTTCTTTCTACGGAAAGAAAGTTGCTAAGGAAGAACCGTTGTAGCTACGAATCACTAGCCCATCGTAGGGGTGTGTAGAAAACCGAAAAAACGAACCTAAACCGAAAACTACTGAGAAATTAAAACCAAAAAACCGAGACCGATTAAAAAACTGATGGTTTGGTTTTTGTATTTTGGAAAAACCGAAGTTTACGGTTTGGTTTGGTTTTAGCATAAAAACCAACCCGAAAAAAACCGAACAGACAAAATACATATAATCTTAAAACTCTCTAATAGATATTGATTTTTGAATATATCATATTAGAACGCATAAAACAATTTCTTATAAGATTTTTTGTGATAATTAGTTTTTTATTGTTATTATTGTGTCAATTTATGAAACATAAACAATTATCTTATAGTATTTTCTATGTTGTCATTAGTTTCTTATCTCTTCTCTACTACATATAATGCACAAATGTTTTTTACTTAATACTTAAAAACTTAAAAATGAGTAATGTTTAATCTACATAATATCCCCTTTAAAGCTTAAATTTCAATCTTTTATTTACCTTTCCATATATAAATATGTTATAAAAATAGTTTTCTTAAAAATAGTTTTTGTTTCTAAAATTAATGTTCTATATAAAATTACTCATTCTCTATCATATTTTCGCTTTTTAATAATTCATCACAATCATGTTTTCATTTCCGATCCCATATTTTAATCTCAATTTGTTAAAGTAAAACTAGTATGATGTTGTTGTTATCTCAAATGATGATGAAGAGTTGGCAATATCAATTGCTAAACTTTACACAAAACATTTAACAACAATATCTCAACTTATAACTATTGCCGCTATAAAATCCCGTCGATATACACAACTACACGCCTAGTTGTCATTAATATGCGTTTCTTTAATTTTGTAACTTGAAAGTGTTAATTTATGATGTATCAAAAATTCGACCTTGGAACGACCAAACCTCGATAAATCAAACAGAAACCGAAAAACCAAACCTAGATAAAATCGAAACCTAACGGTTTCTAAAAGCAAATACCGAAATGTTTGGTTCGTTTCGATCTTCAGCTTGAAACAGTGCCAAATTGAACCATGCTCACCCCTAACCCATCGATCCAAACAATGATACTCTTCAGCGTCTTCAAATGTAATTTTAAATAATAATAATTCACAAAGTGAATTGTAACTATTCCCATTTACCATTTCTTCATCATTAGATGAGATTTCCTGCTCATCCCAGTCAAAGGATTTGAATTTCTTGCATCTTATTATTTAAATGGGAAGATCTATTTTTTCTCTTTTCGTGGCCTTTTGAATCACTCAAAACAAAGTTCAGACGAAGAAGTTATGACCAAAACAATGCAACAACGTCCAAATGTTTTATGTCTTCATTTTAAGTTTGTAATATCACCACCTTAACTCATTTTTGCGCACAACCTACATAATCACAAAACACTACAAAGTAGTGTATATAAAGGATAATAACAATGTATAATCAAGCAATTAACGCATCGTAAGGTGTATGTAAAATGCACCGATCAGGATTCAACAACAAGTCTTTTGTTTTTGGAGTCGGATGATTGTGGGGGTTGAGAGGTAGAGCCACCATTAGTCAAGAGTGCTAGTTTGGCTTTGGCCTTCGTGTATTCGACTCTATAATCTTTCTCAAGTCTAGGTTCTGATTGATTATTCAAAAAGGTTTTTGTTTGGGTTGGAATCTAGAGGTGTTTGAGGATGGGTATCAGGGTAATGATGTTTTTAAGAAACAGTCTTTCATGAAGTGACTAGGTTTACCACACTTGAAGCATTTCTCTTCAATAGTCCTTGATCCACTAAATCCTGATGAATTTATTTTTGAAGAATCTCTTGGAATTAGTTAGTGAAGCACTTTCCTGAAATTCTTCATTAAGATCATTCATGTGCTCCTAATTGCTTCTCATATCCTCTTCAATAGTAGGATCATCTTGAATGTCTTGAACCACTGAGATAGCCACACAAAAAAAAAAATAAAAAAAAAAAAAAAAAAATAAAAAAGGTTGCTATGGGTGAGATTGTCACTCCCCGTCAAACGAATCACGAGATGTAACTGAGAAAGGCACATTGCATAACATAATAAATTCATACTTTATATTTATTACAACATTAGTTTACAAAACATTCCTCGTGAAATATGTCTCTTTCGAAATCTTATCGTCTTGAAAACATGGTATCATATTATCTAATGGCCTGACTCCAGTAAATGTGTCTTCAAATACTTTAGCAATGATCCACCTGAAAATGGTACTAGAAAACATCAACATAATGTTGGTGAGCTCGTAGGTTTGAAAGTTAAAACATGAAGCTGTGAATAATAGCGTAGGACAATAGTGAGCAAGATATACAAATGTGAACACATAGTACAGATCGCAAGCTATCTCAGACTGCAAACACGCATAATTTCTCCACACACAGACTGGGTGCCACTTCCCAAATGATGTACTGGGTGCCACTTCCCAAAATGATATACTTGGGTGCCACTTCCCAAAATTATACTAACAATGCATCTCTAAACAGTTGCGCACGTACAAGCCAAGTCACACATATTGAATTCACACAGTAAGACACATATTGCAATCAAACACACATATTGTCCAAAATCATGAAAACAGTATATCACAGCATGAAAACATTTAAAAGCATTGAGTACCATTTCCACCCCAAGGTAAAACACGTTAAAAAGTGGGGCTACGAGAACTCACCTCAGTCCAGCAATGCAATATCACAACAATGTCAGAGAGTACAACAGCACAACAACTCAAAAGTAGCCTAACGCAACAGCAACTAAAATCTCATGGCAACTAGGGTCTCACGGCACAACGGACTCGGCACGACCTAATAATATAAACTTGTCTTAAGTATATTCCCAAAACGTAAAAGTTTCCAAAAGTTAACTATCCCCAAATATATTCCATTCAATTCCAAAATATCCTTATTAAATCCATTTACTAATGTTTGGCATCATCATCTGTGTGATGGTAAGAAGGCATTGACTCAAGAGTACACACGCCAAAAGGAAGAACAAGGCAACGGGATTTGACGCGGAGAGTGTTGCCGAGAAATCGAGTCAAGAAGATATGATGGAGAAAAACCAAAAAGATAAACAAATAGCAATACAACAAATAAGATGAATAGATTTGGTAAGCTGAGTACTTCCCATAATCCTATTTAGTTATAAAAAATACTCGTTTTATAGTTTAAAAGTCAAATTTCTCCATGACTCGTTCGTTCATTGAACGTTTCCAAGTCGAAGGACTTTATTAGAAATAATTTCAAAGTGGTTTAGATGACGTGTAATTTAAAAATATTATTGTTCGTTAGACATCGTTTCCAATAGTCCAAAATGTATAAAGTCCAATAATAATCCAAGTTTAAGTATGTATTCCACGTTCGGTGGTGCCAAAGCCCGAATAGAAACCCGACTACCGACCAATCATCAAGTCAAGTTACCAACGCCCACAATTGATCAAAATCAAATAAATCCCAAATAGTCAAGCTTGTAATTGTGCCTCGAAAAGTCCAACGACCCATTGTATCTGCCGTTTTATCAAAATCATTACGTATACTTTTATTGAATTCACTTTGTTATTTAATAACATAATAAAATTTACTTACGAGTTAATCTTAATAAATTTTATTTTATTTCCTTTTTTTCCTTTTGTCTAGTTTGGTTTATCACAAAACACTTAACATACGTCGTTCTCCCTTTTTCGAATCACGATCATAATAACACAACCTACGGGTCAAACTCATACCCTCAATCCCTAACAAACCCAACACCCTCGTCTAACTTGTCGGGTCAAACAAATGTCACTATAACATTTAATAGTCTAAACAAACTAAGTCAAGTCCATATAGGCGAAACCAAAAGTACATCAAGTCCACAAGGTCTCGGCTAACCCTTGTCGTGGCCAGAATCATCATAATCTACTCCAAGTCCAAATCATAATATATAACCCTTTTAGGCTATCGTGGTCACACCGAGACCACGGGTTCTCGGTTAACCACGACGAGGCCAAACATCACAGTATATTAGATCAAGACCAAATGTAACCACAACATCATTATATATCCACTCGGCCAGTATCTATCCTACAGATCGAGTTCAATACCACAACCACAAGTAATTAACTAATCGGCCAATAACTTACCATGCCGAGACTTTAGGGTCTCGGTTCTAGTCGTACAACACGAGGAAACAACCAAACGGACCAAAAGGAAAAATGACAAGCTCACGCCGAGACCTCACGGTCTTGGTTCGAGTCACACCGAAACCCAACGCTTAACCAAACGGAGGTTAATAAATTTTACTAAGCTACAAACCGAACAAGTAACTAAGTGAGCTTATTAATAAGCTCGTATTCCCCAAGATAAGCACAACGGATAAGCTCGGATTCGAGCTTATCCTCTCGGTTATGCGACGCAAACAATTCAAAACAAGAACTACGACACACACACGATGATACCAATAGTTTTTCTTAGCCGTTTTTATTGTTTTTCAATCGTTACCCATTAGATTCGAAAAAACCCAACCTAAATCTTTAGATCTATCATCACCGGTTCACGTAGGCCGTGAACCGTGGTCTTACCACCATTTTCGGTCGTAGATCTATGCTTACCGTACGAAAATAACAAGAAAGAGAGGTGGTGAGAGGTGGCGGCGCTTGAGAGGTGGTAAAAAAGGGCGCGTGCACCTCTTAATCGCGTTCACAATGGATAAATAGGGGTGTTGGTGGTGATGTTTTGCTTGTGAAGATGGCGTGAGTGAAGGTGATGGTGGCTGTTCAAGGTGGCGGCGAAAGAAATGAGAGAAAGGAGGGAGTATAATAATTTTAGGTTTTTAGGGTTTTAGAAAAATAATAGGGTGTGTAGGGTTTTATTAGTCCCCTAGGACTATTGGTGAAAGCCTTAATGACCCACAAGGACCAAAACTGAATATTTTGTTAAACTTCCAATAAAAGTGTTTCTCGGGCTCGTTTAGTGTGCTAAAAATTCTCGTGAACCATTTTACCTTACGCCAATATTTTTAGAATCATTTTTCCAATAAAAATGACTATTAATACGTATATGTTCGTTCCAAAACGTCATAAATCAAACATTACTCGTATTATTAGGTTTAGACTCGTGCCGACTCGCGTTGTGCTCTACTTTCACGTTTCACAAGAAATTCTCACATTTTCAGTTTAAATGATGTCCAAAAGCTCGAAAATGAATAATAGGCAATAATAAATGAAACTTATTATTAAAATAATTTTGGAAAAATCATTATCTGCCACAACTGGTTTCGAGTCTCATAAATAAGGATTGCCCTAAAAATGTGGGTTGCTACAGTACATCCCCGTTAGAGGAATTTTGTCCCCAAAATTCAGCTAGTACTACTGCCAAAAAGTGTGGGTACTCAATTCTCACCTGGCCCTTACGTTCCCAAGTAACTCATGTCCACATTTTAAGTTCTAATGACTTATAATTAGAATCTTGTCTCATCTAAATTGCTCACTTCTCTATCGAGGGTTCTGGTTGGCTCTTTCACAACACGAAATGGATCCCCAAACTGACATCTTATGGAATGATAACTGGTTGGTCACCAGTTAGGCCTCACTTATGGTTCCTCACACGTTAATCACTAAAATCCATGGGTTGCTCGTAAATCCATATGACCAATTCTTGCTAATTAAACTGGTAGTCTGCTGTAAACAACCTAGTTCACTATGTTAGCATCAATAATTTTGTCTGCTCTTACTAAAATAACTAGCGTATGTATGCAGAACCTAACGAAGGTCAGAGTCATGACAGGAGAACTATAATTCGAATCAGGGATCAAATGTTGCGGTCGTAACTTATGTGACAAAGGTAAATACTACTAAAAGTTGTAACCTATGTCGTCTTAGTCCAAATTCGTACTTCAGAATGAAATGTGACGAGCAGTCGAAGGTAACTATCGGGTGACTAAATTCGATGGAATAAGCCTTTCCATCTTCGATCAAAATCATCGAAACCTTAAACTAAGTATTAACTTGATTTTAGCTTAATCTCGCAACTCATCAAACAAGAACTGTCACGAGATTAGGCCACTAATCAAGTCATTAAGAAAAGGGAATTTAACGTCTTTGATGATTTGGCTCAGTTAAGGACTTGCTCAAAACAACGAATAGGTACTTACGGCTAAAATTAGTGGGATTAGCGAGGAAAATCAAAGGTACCATTGAGGAAAAGGGAATTAGTCGTTATCTAACCAGCCTTCATCATATTCAAAATGGTTGAAGAATTTGTAGTTCCAAAGGTTTCGTACAAGTAGTAGAGATCTCTAATGTTCGTAACAATGAAAAAAAAGTCATTTGAAGTTAGACTTATTGGCCGAAATGGTGTATGAGGATGGCACGTCATAGATTTGGCACGAGCACTTGATACTAGTAAGCCATCCAGGTCGCTTTACGTGAGAGTGCACCTACTTAGTTGAAATGTGCAGATTGTGGTCTCCGTGGACTCACAAGAGTCGATGTATTCGTCAAAGAGTTGAACTATGATATGAGCCGCTATCGGGAAGAATCAACATGACAAGAAAATGGAGGGTCTAAGGAAAACGATAAGCTTTTAAAGCGATTGATGAGGAAGTAAGGGTAGCAACGGGTGTTGTGTCTGGTATCTTCCTCGTCTATAACATACTTGTTTTCGTCTGGTGGGTTAAATTACGGTGTAGTTAGATGGATATGTTGTGGTTATGAGGGGGAAATTGATTACCAAAATTGAGGGGGAGAAAATCATGCGTGATAGAAAAAAATTTCCAAGGCTGCGTCTCCGAATGAAGGAACGATTGTCGTCTACGAAGATTGAAGAAGTAAAAAAATGAAGGCTTCCTAACGTGAAGAAAGTTTGTTCCAAGGCAAATGAAGGAAATGAGGAGGAATATCCAACTCGTGACAAGGAGTTGGCAGTCGTGGTTCCGAAGTAATATCATAAAAGGCGGTGTTTGTATGGCACGCAGTGTCTTATCTGCACATATCACAAGAGTCTTATGTACATGTTTCGTGAGGAGGTTATCATACTCAGGCAAAAGTGTGAAAGGGGTTCGTGAAGAGTTTCGATGTTGGTGTCCATATCATGTAGGAAAGATTTGTTGACGTACTCATTCGAAAGGAAAGAGTAAAATCCAATAGAGTTCAATCAATGAGGACATAGATCATTAATAGCCTCACAGCTGATAAAAGGCTTCTAAGGGAAAAAACCTTGGTGCGAAAACATCAGGAAGAACGTGTCGTCAGGTACGCACGAATAGTTGAGGAAGACGGTCTATGAATCACAAGGTCTATGGGCAGAACCTGGTGTCAATGATCTGGAATGCTCGAAGATCATTATTAGGCGAAACTCTTACGTCTAAGTGCTCAATTCCTCTAGGCATGACTAAAATCTATAATGACTCGAAATTGTTGCCAAGTGAATACTACATCGAGAGATCTAGTTACAAGTGAAACCAAAGGTCTTATGGTCCGGTGCAACTTCTCGATATTCATATGTAAGAGCGAAGTCATGTACCAATGTGACTAAGACTCCGAAAGGCCACGTTGTCTCTTTAAGTAATTGCATACTGACAGTTTAATCTAACGCGCTTCAATCAACATGGCACGACGCATCGCTACTGACCGTCTCGGAAAGAGGTGTTTGGTTCACTTCTAAGTCGCATACTATGTAGGCACTATGATTGTTCCCGGGTTTGTCCATGATGGTACGTGTTCCCTCTTGGAGGCATGGTCTTTGAAGTTGTTAACAACATTTATTTGAGTAAGACATTATGAAATTTTGACCATGAATGTAATTTGGAGCAACTTTATTTGAATTTTTTTTTTTTTTCTTTTTTTTTTCTTTTTTTTTCTTTTTTTTTTTTTTTTTTTTGATGGTTATAGTCATATGAAAAGATATATCTGCAAAAATTTGTAATTTGAAATAACTATTTTTCATATATGGTTTGGATTTTTTTTTTTTTTTTTTTTTTTTTTTTTTTTTTTTTTTTTTTTTGGTTTCAAGAAATTGACGTTCGCACAAATATTTGAAACGATTTTTATACTAAAACAATCCAACCGTTTGAAATCACAAATCATCAACCAACTTTAATTTTGAAGAAACATTATAACACGGTCCAATCTATGAAAATTACCAGTTCATCATACTTTATAAAGTTCACAAGAAAATCTTTCATTTGCACAAAATTTTGGCCATCAGAATTTGAATTATCTAGACCAGTACCACCTTCGAAACCCGATCACTGAGGCGAACATTTCTATCATGGTCAACACAAACAACTCAACTAACAAGATCACTGCTTCTCATGAGTCTTATTACCCCACTTGTAGTCTCCAAGGTCCTAATCATACGACTAAACCATGAATGTATCCATTTTGATTGGTGGGTTGCTTCCTAAGGCAACTAATGGTGTTAACCGAATCATCGGCTTATAATGTGGTGTGTTCATGCTTGCTAATAAGAGGAGTAGTGTGGGAAGACAAGGCATATGACAGAACGGCATAGGGCAATACCAGGAAATCTTGTATTCAAAATCGTTTTCAAATGGTACCAAATTATCAACCATCTATAACATTAAACCGAGTAACGATTTGAACTTAACTTAATTTCACAACTCATCAAACAAGAACTGTCATGAAATTAAGTTAAGTGTCGTTAAAAGGCTTATCGTCTTTGATGATAAACAAATTGTCAAAATAGTGTTTCCCAAAATAATATGTCCCAAAATAGTTCTCAGAATAGCATATCAATATAATGCGTTTTCAAAATAGCATAAACCAATGTTGACCTTTCAAAATAGTATTCAAAATTGGATAGCGTATCCAAAATAGTCTACCGAAGGTAACGTTTTCAAAATAACGTATCGCTATATATATTTAGCAATATATATAGTATGAGTTTTGTTTGCGTATAAGGATAACTAACATCAAGCGCACAAGTATGGGGAATAGTACGAGAAGTACTCTAGCTCAACCAAATCAAATCATGTCATATCAACTCAACTGAAAACACATCATAACATATCGGATCACGTCACACAATATCAAATCAAATCAAAGCACTTAGGTATGCAATTGCAAGCTCATATATTGTCCCAGAAGCTAAAAGCTTCAGCACACAGAAGGTAAAGCAGCATAACCACAGATACACATAACACGTAAGGCAAATGCACACACATAAACCAATGCATTTTCAGGTGATCTAGACTCCAACTCTAACTAAACACGATCCAAGCTAACTACCCCCATTATCTCATGATCGCTCCTGAATTACGCATTGTTGATCAGGCTATGCGTAATTTAAGAAAAATGATGGAATACGTGGGCTAATCGACTCGTACCATGTTTGGGGTTTTATAAAATCTTTAGTTTGGTTATAGTTGAGGTTTTTATTTTAGAAAAACCGGTATTCTCTATAACCTTAGGCTCTGATACCAATCTGTCACACCCCGTCAAAGGCGGAGTCACGAGATGTAACTGAGAAAGGCACATTGCATAACATCATAGATTCATACCTTACATTTATTACAACATTAGTTTACAAAACATTCCTCGTGAAATATGTCTCTTTCGAAATCTTATAGTCTTGAAAACATGGTATCATATTATCTAATGGCCTGACTCCAATAAATGTGCCTTCAAATACTTTAACGATGATCCACCTGAAAATGGTACTAGAAAACGTCAACATAATGTTGGTGAGCTTGTAAGTTTGAAAGTTAAACCATGAAGTTGTGAATAATAACGTAGGACAATAGTGAGCAAGATATATAAATGTGAACACATAGTACAGATCGCAAGCTATCTCAGACTATAAACACGCATAATTGCTCCACACGCAGACTGGGTGCCACTTCCCAAATGATGTACTGGGTGCCACTTCCCAAAATGATATACTGGGTGCCACTTCCCAAAAATATACTAACAATGCATCTCTAAACAGTTGCGCACGTACAAGCCAAGTCACACATATTGAATTCACACAGTAAGACACATATTGTAATCAAAGCACACAAATTGTCCAAAATCATGAACACAGTAGATCACAGCATTAAAACATTTAAAAGCATTGAGTACCATTTCCACCCCAAGGTAAAACACGTTAAAAAGTGGGGCTACGAGAACTCACCTCAGTCCAGCAATGCAATATCACAACAATGTCAGAGAGTACAACAGCACAACAGCTCAAAAGTACCCTAACACAACAGCAACTAAAATATCACGGCAACTAGGGTCTCACGGCACAACGGACTAGGCACGACCTAATAATATAAACTTTTCTTAACGTATATTCCCAAAACGTAAAAGTTTCAAAAAGTTAACTATCCCCAAATATATTCCATTTTCAATTCCAAATTATCCTTATTAAATCCATTTACTAGTGTTTGGTATCATCATCTGTATGACGGTAGGAAGGCACTGACTCAAGAGTACACACGCCAAAAGGAAGAACAAGACAACGGGATTTGACGCGAAGAGTGTTGACGAGAACTCGAGTCAAGAAGATATGATGGAGAAAAACCAAAAAGATAACAAATAGCAATACAACAAATAAGATGAATAGATTTAGTAAGCGTGAGTACTTTCCCACAATCCCATTTAGTTATAAAAGCATACTCGTTTTATAGTTTAAAAGTCAAATTTCGCCATGACTCATTCGTTCATTGAGCGTTTCCTTGTCGAAGGACTTTATTAGAAATAATTTCAAAGTGGTTTAGATGATGTGTAATTTAAAAATATTATTGTTCGTTAGACATCGTTTCCAATAGTCCAAAATGTATAAAGTACAATAATAATCCAAGTTAAAGTATGTATTCCACGTTCGGTGGTGCAAAAGCCCAATAGAAACCCGACTACCGACCAATCATCAAGTCAAGTTAACCAACGCCCAAAATGGATCAAAATCAAATAAATCCCAAATAGTCAAGCTCGTGATTATGCCTCGAAAACTCCAACGACCCCTTGTATGCGCCGTTTTATCAAAATCATTACGTATACTTTTATTGAATTCACTTTGTTATTTAATAACATAATAAAATTTACTTATGAGTTAATCTTAATAAATTTTATTTTATTTCCTTTTTTTCTTTTGTCTAGTTCGGTTTATCACAAAACATTTAACACACGTCGTTCTCCCTTTTCGATTCACGTTCATAATAACACAACTTACGGGTCAAACTCATACCCTCAATCCCTAACAAACCCAACACCCTCGTCTAACTTGTCGGGTCAAACAAATGTCACTATAACATTTAATAGTCTAAACAAACTAAGTCAAGTCCATATAGGCGAAACCAAAAGTACACTGAGTCCACAAGGTCTCGGCTAACCCTTGTCGTGGCCAGAATCATCATAATCTACTCCAAGTCCAAATCATAATATATAACTCTTTTAGGCTATCGTGGTCACACCGAGACCACGGGTTCTCGGTTAACCATGACGAGGCCAAACATCACAAGATATTAGATCAAGACCAAATGTAACCACAACATCATTATATATCCACTCGGCCGGTATCTATCCTACAGCTCGAGTTCAATACCACAACAACAAGTAAATAACTAATCGGCCAATAACTTACCATGCCAAGACTCTAGGGTCTCAGCTCAGGTCGTACACCACGAGGAACAACCAAACGGACCAAAAGGAAAAATGCCAAGCTCTTGCCGAGACCTCATGGTCTTGGTTCGAGTCACACCGAAACCCAACGCTTAACCAAACGGAGCTCAATAAATTTTACTAAGCTACAAACCGAACAAGTAACTAAGTGAGCTTATTAATAAGCTCTTATTCCCCAAGATAAGCATACGGATAAGCTCGGATTCGAGCTTATCCTCTCGGTTATGCGATACAAACAATTAAAAACGAGAACCACGACACACACACACGATGATACCAATAGCTTTTCATAGCCGTTTTTATTGATTTTGAATCGTCACCCATTAGATTCGAACAAAACCCAACCTAAATCTTTAGATCTATCATCACCGGTTCACGTAGGCCGTGAACCGGTGGTCTTACCACCATTTTCGGTCGTAGATCTATGCTTAGCGTATGAAAATAACAAGAAAGAGAGGTGGTGAGAGGTGGTAACAAGGGCGCGTGCACCTCTTAATCACGTTCACAATGGATAAATAAGGGTGTTGGTAGTGGTGTTTTGCTTGTGAAGATGGCGGTGAGTGAAGGTGATGGTGGCTGTTCAAGGTGACGGCGGCAGAAATGATGGAGAGGAGAGAGTATAATAATTTTAGGCTTTTAGGGTTTTAGAAAAATAATGAGGGTGTGTAGGGTTTTATTAGACCCCTAGGACTATTGGTTAAAGCCTTAATGATCCACAAGGACCAAAACTGAATATTTTGTTAAACTTCCAATAAAAGTGTTTCTCGGGCTCGTTTAGTGTGCTGAAAATTCTCGTGAGCCGTTTTACCTTTCACAAATATTTTTAGAATAATTTTTCCAATAAAAATGACCATTAATACGTATATGTTCGTTCCAAAATGTCATAAATCAAACATTACTCGTATTATTAGGTTTAGACTCGTGCCGACTCGCGTTGTGCTCTACTTTCACGTTTCACAAGAAATTCTCACATTTTCAGTTCAAATGATGTCCAAAAGCTCGAAAATGAATAATAGGCAATAATAAATGAAACTTATTATTAAAATAATTTTGGAAAAATCATCGTCTACCACAACTGGTTTCGAGTCTCATAAATAAGTATTGCCCTAAAAATACCGGTTGCTACCGAGATGGTCAGGGCTTTCTTATTTTTAGTAGCATAAAATTTGGCTATCAGATTTTCTTCATGGTTGTATTGTCCATAAATAGTCGCTAGCTCAAGATCTCTGACATGATTGGAGTTTTAGAGGCCTTGATTGAAATTTAGCCACTTCTTTGGAAGATTATTAACAAAGCCAACATTTATTTTAAGGTTTGAAAGTTTAACACCATCATGTACAAGTTCATTCATGAGAACCTTGTATCTGGTAAAGGTCTGAGAGAAATTTTCATCATCAGTTGACTTGAAAGTATTGCAAGCTAGTTTAATGTTCATGACCATGTTTTCCTTTACCTTAGAGGGACCCTCGAAGTTTAAAATCAAGTCAGTCCGCACTTCTTTAGCATTGGAGATCCAATGAATGATTCCATCACATCATCTGGTAGACATGATATGATAATAATTTTAAGGTGTTGGTCCTGTTTGACCACCCTCCTCTCATCATTCGATCATTGGGTTTCAGGTTTTGGGAGATTTGCAATTGTCTTTGGAGCAAATGGAACATCCTCAAGACATTTAGTTAGGTGAGATTCCATTCTAACAAGATAACACAACATTCTCTTTTTCCATTTGGTAAATCTTGCAACTTCTAGTTTAGGAGCAGTAGAAACAAAACTACATCCTTTTGATCTACAAGTTGCGGTACTTCACTTAACATGTGAGGATCTTGATTTAAATACTTTCGAGCAGTTTATGAAAGAAGATTTAGAAATCAAACAGCTCTGATACCACTTGTTGTTACTTTTTTAATTATATATATACTATTGTAGATGATTTCACAAGAGCTGTTTGGGTATATCTTATCAAAACTAAAGATGAAGTAGTTCATTATATCACTGTTTTCTATAATCTGATTGAGACTTAGTTTTAAAAAGAAAATTAAAAGTTTTAGAAGTGATAATGGAACTGAATTTGTTAATCAGACATTCACTAAGTTTTGTAATGAAAAGGGAATTACCCATCAGACCTCTTGTGCATATACTCCACAACATATTGGCATTGCAGAAAGGAAACATAGGCATCTTTTAAATGTGGCTAGATCCTTTGTGTTTCAGGGGGAATTCCTCTTAGATTTTGGACTGGATGTATTCTTACTGCCACTTTTCTTATTAACAGTTTGCCTTCTTCTGTGCTAAATGGGAAATCTCCTTTTGAAATGATATATAAAAAAGGCTTACTCTCTCTGATTTAAGAATTTTTGGTTGTTTGTGCTTTGCTACTTGATAACGCTCAAATTGTGTATATTTTTAGCAGCGTTATTCGTGCTTTTGTATATGTTATTTGGTTATATTTATATGCTTTTGTTACTTAATCGTACCAAAGTATGTTTGCAAAGTATATGTAGCAAACAGGAAAAAGGAAGAAAAAGTGAAAGAATGAGGAAGAAGGAAATATTTATGATCATACGAAGATTCCCGTGTCCAGAACCACATTCCAAAAAGGCATTTCAGAGAATAAAGGTCCAAGTATTCAAGTTGACAAGTTTCAAGACAAATAAAGAATCAAGTTTGGATGAAGAAACAAGAGCTATGAGAAAGAAATAAACCAAAAGCAAAAAGTCCAAAAATGAGTCTACAGCAGCACTCCATCCGATCGGATGCAGCCCGCAACCAATTTGGATGGAGGCCACATTTGAAGACCAACCGATCGGTTGGAGGTAATACCGATTGGTTGAAAGTTGTCTGTTTTCCCAAACTTCATCATTAAGTATTGTGTCTTAATTCCAACGATTCTAGACCTTTCCCATGTGTATTCTAGACTATTCCACTATGCTTAGAGGCCAAGTTGGAGCATTTAAGATCCTAGGCCTTGAGAGTAGTATAAATAGGGCCATTTGTGAAGTGTTTAGACACCAATTCATATACAATTCATATGCTATCAATCTCATTCTCATCAATCAACTAACAACTCTCAAAATACTCTCTCAAAAGTCCTAAATTCGTCCTTAGAAGTCCAGGAAGCTTTAGAGGGTCAAGAAGTCAACATTTGGAAGTCAAAACCTCAAGAAGTCAACACCAATACTTTGGGTATCATTACCTTGTCATTTGTATTCTCATTTCAATCATTGTAAGACTTTTAATCATGATTTCTAATGTTCAAAATTCTGAGTTTATGTTCATGTTTGCTATGAGTGGTTAGTGCCTTTGTGCACTTGTTTAGATGATGTTTATGACCTAATGATTTGCGTATGATTGTGATAACATGTTTTAATTCAATTTCAAGTTAATTCTAAGATCCAATTGTGGTTAAGTTTCATAGTGACATTTGTTAATCAGTTAGACTAGTTGTTAATAATGCTAAGGGTCGAAAGATTTATTGTTATTCAACTAGTTATAATCATATGTCTATGAATGATTGTTATCACCCATTATTCTTGGTTTAACAAAGAGACTTAATTGTGGTTGTAATAAGAATGCTTTTGTCTATCAAATTGGATTGATTGAAAACAACTTTAAGGGTCGAAAGATTAGTTATTTGCAATCAATTGTGACCTTTTGTCTATAATCGGTTACCTTTTGTATTGACCATTTCCTAAGCGTATTTGATATAAAAAAAAAAAAAAAAAAAAAAAAAAAATATTTGTGTTTAAGTTTTGTTAATTCTAACTTTTGAACCTTGAATTGATTGGTTAAACTTAATGCTTGTTTTTATGAACTAAAATCTTGACGAAGGTTTAACTTGTAAGAACAATAGATTAGTTCACCAAACTAATTATCATAACCAACATGTTATCAAAAGTTATCACAATCATGCTTATCAAGAGTAGTAAACTAGTCTAAGCAAGCGTAGTTTAATCATTTGAAGTATTATATTTTCATCATTGCTTGTTTAAGAGATTTACTTTTAGTTGCTTACAATCCGATTCACTCACAAATCCCTGCGAACGATCCCGACTTACCATCATAATCTTTCTATAACGGACGATTTCACTTGCTCGTATGTGTTATTTCTAGATTCGGTAATTCGACCTTTATAAATTTAAAACTTGTACACGAACGCGACACATCAAGTTTTTGGCGCCGTTGCCGGGGATTTTGATTGTGTTTCTGTAAGTTTTAGAAGTCCATTTCTTTCCAAGTTCGTTTAAAAAAAAAAAAAAAAAATCCGAGACTCCCATCCGATCGGATCTCCATCCAACCGTCGGAACCTAAAATAAAAAGTTTTCCGAGAAGTCCATCCGATCGGAAGTCCATTCATCCAATCGGTTTCATCTGAATCAAGTTTTCCGAGAGCGCCATCCGATCGGATCACCAAATCTGATTTTCCAAACTGTTTTCATTCTTCGCTCGTGCGTTTAGACATTGCATCGATTCTCTTAGGAATTGTATGAATACTCGTTCAACTGGAGTAGAACCAATTTCACCTCTTTCCGATCCCGAAAGTTTAATTCGAACAAGAAAGAAGAAGAAAACACCCTTTGTTCCATTAGCCAACCATGTACCAAGAATACCAAACCCACCGTTTGAGAACCTTTTCAAAGCCAAAGTCGTTTATAACCCATTCACTGATCAACCTTTTCCCATGGCTGACGATCAACCCATGTGGGCCGCCAACCGAGCCGTAGCACCCACTCCTGGATCTGCTATTGTTCCTGTTAACCTTGGTAACAATTTCACCATAAAAGGTCACCATCTTTCTATGATCAAAGACCGTCAATTCGATGGCCGTTCGAGGGCCGATCCTCACAAACACATTGCCAAATTCATCGAGATTTGTGGCATGTTCCGATATGGCGAAACCGATGTCGACGCCATTAAACTCAAACTTTTTCCATCATCACTTGTTGTAGATGCAAAAGTGTGGTACAACGAAGTTAACCCCAGGAATTATCAATACTTGGGAGGAGATGAGGCAAGCTTTTGTAAGCCGATTCTTTCCACCTGCCATGTTTGACCGACTCATGGGAGAAATTCGTGCTTTCACACAAAATCCTAACGAATCACTCGTCGAAGCCTGGCTTCGTATGAAAGATTTGCTTCGTAGTTGTCATGGACATGGATTAGGACGAGGAACCATTATCCAAATCTTCTACCATGGACTTGATGAAACATCTCAAGGAATCCTTGATGCTGGAGGAATTTTTCTCTATAAGACCCCTAATCAGGCATATCAATTGCTTGAAGATCGAGTCCTTCTCAAACTCGATTGGTCAAAAGATTCCAAAACCAAACCCTTACGAAAAACCGTTTCTTTTGCTGAAAGTTCAGATACCTCAAACTCATGGAGAAAATGGAAGCCTTAGTTTCCAAAATCGACTCGCAATACAAAGATCTTAAAGGAGAAATGAAAGAAATGCGAGACGGTTGTAACAACTATGGAGGTAATCACCCATCATCAGAATGTGACGATCAACCAATGGATAGACCCAAAGAAGGAGAAGCCAATTATGTCCAAGGAGGATATCGTGGAGGCGGTTATCGTGGAAATTATTACGGAAGAAATTCTGTAAATTGGCAAGATCGCCAACAAAGGGATAACAACCGTGATTCTCAACCACGAGTAGAAAATCAAACTCACAGACCTCTGACAAAAAACCGGAAGAATCCGATTTTGAAAAAATGATGAGAGAATTCGTGACTGCTCAAAAATCAACCAATGAGTTCGTCAAGAACCAATTTTTCAATCTCAAAACCAAAGTTGAGCAAGGTCAGAAAAATCATCAAGCATCTATTCAAGATCTTGAAAACAAATTCGGTAGACTTTCTGATCAAATTTCTTCCCGACCATCTGGTTCGTTACCAAGTAATACCCAATCCAACCCTAAACCAACATCATCTGGATCAAACGATAAAACTTATCGTCCACCACAGACTAGAAATGAGCATATCAATGCTGTATTCACAAGAAGTGGTCTCTCTTATGATCCACCACCCAATCCGAATAATACCACGATCATCCATGATGAAAGTGAGGATGAAGCTGAAGAAGCTGAAAAGGAAAATACTCCAAATATACCCACCAAAGAAAGAAAAGAAAAGATGGAAGAGCGTTATAAGAAGTTTGTTGAAATGATCAAAGAGGTTAGACTCAATGTACCCCTCGTTGATGTTCTAGCTGGAATGCCCAATTATGGGAAATTTTTAAAGGAACTTCTGAATAACAAGAACAAGTTGGAACAAATATCCGCTACCTTTCTCAATGAAGAATGCTCAGCCATTGTTCAAAACAAAATTCCACCAAAACTCGGAGATCCCGGAAGTTTTCTGATTCCATGCACATTAGGAAACAACATCACATGCGATGCTTTAGCCGATCTTGGTGCAAGTATCAATTTGATGCCCTATTCGTTGTATTCTAAACTTTCCATCAATACCTTGAAACCTACAAGGATGAGTATTCGATTAGCCAATCATTCTTACCAATATCCTGTTGGAATTGCTGAGAATATGCTTGTCCAAGTTGGTAAATTTGTTTTTCCCGTGGATTTTGTGATCTTAGAAATGGAGGAAGATAGTAAAGTACCTCTTATTTTAGGAAGACCTTTCCTAAACACCGCTGATGCGATCATCAAAGTAAAAGGTAAAGAACTCAATCTTGGAGTAGGAGAAGATAGAATTACCTTTTTAATCGATAAAGCAATGCAATATCCATATTCCAGTGATGACACTTGTTTTAACATTGACGTAATCGATGAAGTCACTGATGAAGAAGTGGATGCATTACTTGACGATTCTGATCCATTCATGACTACTTCAGAGAAAATTAGTGAAACAGACTTTGATAAAGAATTCGCTGATTTTATGGAAGTAAAATTCGAAGAAGAAGTTGAAGAAGGAGAAATAGTAGAAGAGAATTTTGAAGAAATCACCTTTAATGATCAATTGAGGATCAAAACCTCTCTTCAAGAACCACCAACTGATCTTGAGTTAAAACCACTCCCCGATCATCTTGAATATGCTTACTTGGAGGATAATTCACTTCTTCCAGTAGTCATATCTTCGTTGCTCAATGATAAGGAAGAAGAATGTCTCATCTCCGTTCTCAAGAGGCATAAAAGAGCTTTTGCGTGGAAAACCTCTGATATTCCAGGAATTAGCCCTGACTTTTGTAAACACAAAATTAATTTTGAAGAAGGTGTTAAACCCATTGTGGAAAGACAACGTCGACTCAATCCCAACATGAAAGAAGTTGTTAAGAAAGAAATTATCAAACTTCTTGATGCCGGTATTATTTACCCCATCGAGGATAGTCCTTGGGTGAGTCCAGTTCACTGTGTTCTGAAAAAAGGAGGAATGACCGTAGTGACTAACGAACAGAATGAATTAGTTCCTACTAGAACGGTCACTGGATGGCGAGTATGTATTGATTACAGAAAATTAAACAAAGCCACCAGAAAAGATCATTTTCCTTTACCCTTCATGGATCAAATGCTTGAGAGATTAGCAGGGAACAAGTACTTTTGTTTCCTTGATGGTTTTTCAGGATATTTCCAAATTCCTATTGATCCTGCCGATCAAGAAAAGACTACGTTCACATGTCCCTTTGGAACCTACGCTTACCGACGTATGCCTTTCGGTCTTTGTAATGCACCTGCGACTTTTCAAAGATGTATGATTGCTATATTCCAAGACATGCTTGAAACATCTATGGAAGTTTTCATGGATGACTTTTCAGTTTTTGGAAGCTCATTTGAAGCTTGTCTTTCTAATCTCGATAAAATGCTCGAAAGATGCGAAGCTGCACATCTTGTTCTTAACTGGGAAAAATGTCACTTCATGGTGACTGAAGGAATTGTGCTAGGACATAAAATTTTCAGTGCAGGAATGGAGGTTGATAAAGCGAAAATCGATGTTATCACCAAATTACCACCTCCAACAAACGTTAAAGCCGTTAGAAGTTTTCTAGGACATGCCGGTTTCTACCGTCGTTTTATTAAGGATTTTTCCAAAATATCTCGTCCAATGACAAAACTTCTTGAAAAAGATTCTGTTTTTTACTTCAATGCAGATTGCATGAAGGCATTCGAAACATTGAAAAGTCAACTTACTAGTGCACCCATTATGGTTTCACCTAATTGGCACTACCATTCGAGCTCATGTGCGATGCAAGCGATTTTGCTGTTGGAGCTGTATTAGGACAACGTGAAGGAAAACATTTCCGTCCTATATACTTCGCTAGCAAAACACTCAACAATGCCCAAAAAAATTACACGGTTACGGAGAAGGAATTGTTAGCCGTTGTTTTTGCTTTCGACAAATTCAGATCTTATCTTGTGCTTTCAAAAACGATTGTGTTTACTCATCATTCAACGCTCAAATATCTGTTTACCAAACAAGATGCAAAACCGCGTCTTATCCGATGGATTTTGCTACTCCAAGAATTCGACATCGAAATCAAAGATAAGAAAGGAGCAGAAAATCTAGCAGCTGATCATTTGTCTCGTCTTGAGAATCCAAATTTGGAAGAGTTAAAGGAAGATGAGATTGACGATTATTTCCCTGATGAAACTCTCATGACTGTTGATACAGTTGATGAAAAAGACATTCCATGGTTTGCAGATTATGCAAATTATCTCGTTAGAGGAATTCTCAGAAAAGGATTAACTCACGCCCAACGAAGTAAATTCTTTTGAGAACTAAAACACTATTATTGGGAAGAACCCTATCTTTTCAAGATGTGTCCCGATGGGATGATCAGAAGATGTGTTTCTGGTTCCGAAACAAGAAGAATTCTTGACGAATGCCATCATGGCCCGACTGGGGGACACTATGGTCCTTCCACCACAGCTAAAAAAGTTTTTGATGTTGGATTCTATTGACCAACAATTTTCAAAGAAGCTCATACTCTTGTTCAAAACTGCGATGCTTGCCAGAAATCCGGTAATCTTTCTCGTAGAGATGAAATGCCTCAAAAGAGCATTCAAGTCTGCGAAATATTCGATATTTGGGGAATCGATTTTATGGGACCATTTCCTAAATCGCACAAGTACGAATACATTCTCGTTGCTATTGATTATGTTTCCAAATGGGCTGAAGCCGAAGCTCTACCCACAAATGATGCACGAGTTGTTGTTAATTTTCTCAAAAAGCTTTTCGCTCGTTATGGAATTACTAAAGCTTTAATAAGTGATAGAGGAACCCATTTCTATAACAAACAAATGGAGAAAATTATGAAACGATATGGAGTTCATCATCATTTTGCTACCGCTTATCACCCACAGACCAGTGGTCAAGTCAAAAATACCAACAGAGCCTTAAAGAGGATACTTGAAAAAATGGTCAAAGACAATCCAGCCGTTTGGTCGAGAAAACTCGATGACGCTCTGTGGACATTTCGTACGGCTTACAAAACTCCAATTGGTACAACACCATACAGACTTTTGTATGGGAAAACATGTCATTTGCCGTTCGAAATCGAACATCGCGCCTACTGGGCACTCAGAAACTGTAACCCTGATCTCAAAATAGCTGGAGAGAAGAGATTTTTGCAATTGCATGAACTCGATGAACTAAGACTCCAAGCTTACGAGAACTCAAGGCTTTACAAAGCCAGAACCAAAGCTTATCATGACAGAAAGCTTAGAATTCGGAAAGAATTCAAAGCTGGAGACAAAGTTCTGCTTTTTAATATGAAATACAAGTTTAAAGCTCCCAAGCTGAAACCGAAATGGTTCGGTCCGTATATAGTGAAACATGGATTTCCATCTGGATATGTTGAATTATATGACAAACAAGGTGGAAGTTTCATTGTCAATGGTCACCGAATTAAATTGTACTATGATAAGGAGCAAATGAACAAGATTTCTATCAAAGAAATTCCGCCTGAATTAGAATATGAATCTATCACATTTCTGACACCTTTTCGAACCGACTACAAGGAAAATGCTGAATTTATCTATGATTTTCTCCCTCAAGCTTGGGAAAGAGTGAAGTTGGAAGACATAGATGAAACTGGAGAAGAAATAGTGATAGGAAACATGGTGTATGTTCCGAAATTTTCAAAAAAGAGACCAAAAATTGCACCAACATAGACTAAAGGAAGTTTGAGTCAGGCTGATGACTCGTTAATAAAACAAGCGCTTCTCGGGAGGCAACCCGTGTATTAGCTATTTTTACTTCTTAATTTATTTTTTAGTGATTACATCCCAAAGTTTCTCTAATCCCTTAGTTGAACTTAAGTGTGGGGGTGTACCACTGACTTTTGAATAAAACGTAGAAATATTTTGTGTGTTTGTTTTAAGATTACTACAGGTAATGATTACAAAGCTTGGACGCTTGGATCAAAGAATCATAAGAAGCACGGAAAATATGGTTTACTCTCTTATTTCCCTATTTTCATTCCTTGAAGTTCGTTTATCACATTGAGGACAATGCTTAACTTAAGTGGGGGGGGGGGTTGAATAGGAAAATAAGGATAGATTTTAAATTTCGAGCTAAATTTTAAATTTTGTTTGCCCTTGTGATCTAGTTATTTGTCATCTTTAGGATAATATATTAGAATAACTGGATCTATCCACTGGTAAAACCTGTAATTTTTGAAAAATTGAGATGTGTCCCGATTAATATTGCAATCCATTCTGGGATCGATAACATTAGCTAGAACATATTATAGCCCTTCCACCTAAATTGTGAGGAATTAAGCCGTTCTGTATTTAGCATACATCTCTTATGCTTTGATTCTTTTGCTATGAGTGTGCCGGTGATTTTATTTATTCTAGAACTTGTGCTTGTAAATCATTACGAGACCATTGTGAGATCACATTTCGTGTGTGATGTAAGTGTATATGCGTGATAAGAGGCAACCTTAGGATTTTAACCCAAATAGCCTTCCGTATTGATATTTAGTTAGTTACACTGACTAGTTAACCACCAATATAAAACCCTACTGTTAGCGTTTATCTTTAACGCTAGATACCCCTAGTTACACCGTCTGAGCCTATCCTTTCTTTTGATAAAATCCAGAAAAATACAAAAAGATTTTACACTTTTTAGCCTAGCCTTACCCTTAGTTAAGTTTTGGTTGGTTGCTAGCTATTTGGCAAGATGGAGGTTATGTGGGAAATCATGAAAATTCAAAGAAAGTTGCAAACTCCAAGAGCAGTTATCCAAGTGAAGTCATCACAACTATAAGATGACAAGTGAAGGTTTATGTTCAAAATAAAATAAAAAAATAAAAAATAAAAAAAAAATCATCGCAACTATAAGGTGACAAGAATAGCCAATGAGCTAGTGAATAATGTATGGATCAATAAAGTATGGAGTTTCTCAAGATTGCATGATAGTGGTTCGTAATAGCTAGCAACATTTGGTTAGTAGACTTTGACTATTTTGTATATTCTTTGTTATCAACCTTTCTAAACATATCCCATGTCTTATCCTTACCTTTTGACTTTGTGGAATTATCAAGTGTATTGACATGTAGTGACCATCCGATTTCTTGAGGAATTAGATAGCGCGCCAGCGATCTAGTGTGTATTTTGGTGACCATCCGTTATGTGAATAGCGCGCCAACGATCCAAGATATGCCCTAGTGACCATCCGTTATTTCGTAATGCAAGAATTCGTGCCAGCGATCTATTATGTTTTGCATAAGATATTCGCATATAAGTCTGATATAACCCTTGAAGCCTTAAACCCGAATAAAAGACCTCTTTGATATGTATACTTGGTGCTCACGCCATATCGGTGTAGTTTTGTTTCTTGTACAAGCCTATGGTAATATTTAAATCATGACTGAGCAAATGAGTGTGATTTCTCTTATATACTCCACCAACCATACAAATGAGTGTTTTGAGTGAATTATATTTCATTTCCTTTTCGTGAGGTGATTAGTAATGTTTATCAAGAAAGAAAATCATTTGGGTATTGTCAAACATCTCGATGCTTCAACCATAAAAGCTTAAAATGATGAATCTAACTTGTACTTGTACTTGATAGGTTTGCATCACATTTTTCTAATCATACTTGTATACCATGTGGATAATTGTTTTTACTTCTAGATTTGCTTGAGGGCAAGCAAAGTTTAAGTGTGGGGGAATTAGATAACGCTCAAATTGTGCATGTTTTTGGTAGCGTTATTTGTGCTTTTGTATATGTTATTTGGTTATATTTATATGCTTTTGTTACTTAATCGTACCAAAGTATGTTTGCAAAGTATATGTAGCCAAAAACAAGAAAAAGGAAGAAAAAGTGAAAGAATGAGGAAGAAGGAAATATTTATGATCATACGAAGATTCCCGTGTCCAGAACCACATTCCAAAAAGGCATTTCAAGAGATAAAGGTCCAAGTATTCAAGTTGACAAGTTTCAAGACAAAGAAAGAATCAAGTTTGGATGAAGAACCAAGAGCTATGAGAAAGAAATAAACCAAAAGCAAAAAGTCCAAAAATGAGTCTACATCAGCACTCCATCCGATCGGATGCAGCCCGCAACCGATTCGGATGGAGGCCACATTTGAAGACCAACCGATCGGTTGGAGCCAATACCAATCGGTTGGAAGTTGTCAGTTTTCCCAAACTTCATCATTAAGCATTGTGTCTTAATTCCAACGATTCTAGACCCTTCCCATGTGTATTCTAGGCCATTCCACTCTGCTTGGAGGCCAAGTTGGATCATTTAAGATCCTAGGCCTTGAGAGTAGTATAAATAGGGCTATTTGTGAAGTGTTTAGACACCAATTCATATACAATTCATATGCTATCAATCCCATTCTCATCAATCAACTAACCACTCTCAAAATACTCTCTCAAAAGTCTTAAATTCGTCCTTAGAAGTCCTGGAAGCTTTAGAGGGTTAAGAAGTCAACATTTGGAAGTCAAAACCTCAAGAAGTCAACACCAATACTTTGGGTATCATTACCTTATCATTTGTAATCTCATTTCAATCATTGTAAGACTTTTAATCATGATTTCTAATGTTCAAAATTCTGAGTTTATGTTCATGTTTGCAATGAGTGGCTAGTGCCTTTATGCACTTGTTTAGATGATGTTTATGATCTAATGATTTGCGTATGATTGTGATAACATGTTTTAATTCAATTTCAAGTTAATTCTAAGATCCAATTGTGGTTAAGTTTCATAGTGACATTTGTTAATCAAGTTTGACTAGTTGTTAATAATACTAAGCGTCGAAAGATTTATTGTTATCTAACTAGTTATAATCATTTGTCTATGAATGATTGTTATCACCCATTATTCTTGGTTTAGCAAAGAGACTTAATTGTGGTTGTAATAAGAATGCTTTTGTCTATCAAATTGGATTGATTGAAAACAACTTTAAGGGTTGAAAGATTAGTTGTTTGCAATCAATTGTGGCCTTTTGTGTATAATCGGTTACCTTTTGTATTGACCATTTCCTAAGCGTATTTTATTAAAAAAAAAAAAAAAAAAAAAAAAAAAAAAAAAAAACTATTTTTGTGTTTAAGTTTGTTAATTCAAACTTTTGAACCTAGAATTGATTGGTTAAACTTAATGCTTGTTTTTATGAACTAAAATCTTGACGAAGGTTTAACTTGTAAGAACAATAGATTAGTTCACCAAACTAATTATCATAACCAACATGTTATCAAAAGTTATCACAATCATGCTTATCAAGAGTAGTTAACTAGTCTAAGCAAGTGTAGTTTAATCATTTGAAGTATTATATTTTCATCATTGCTTGTTTAAGATATTCACTTTTAGTGGCTTACAATCCGATTCAATCACAAATCCCTGCGAACGATCCCGACTTACCATCATAATCTTGCTTTAACGGACGAGTTCACTTGCTCGTATGTGTTATTTCTAGATTCGGTAATTCGACCTTTATAAACTTAAAACTTGTACACTAACGCGACACATCACTACTATTGTTAATAATAATGACAAGTAGTAGATCTGAGAAATGTGTGATGATGGGGTATTCTAATTCTAAAAAGGGATATAGGTTATACAGTCTTGACAAGCATCAATTCATTTTTTCGAGGAATGTCAAATTTTTTGAATCTATTTTTCCTTTTAAGGAATCAACTGCTAATAAGAACAAAGATGTTTCTGAAAATGTTTTCCAAGACTTAAATCATTTGAACTTTTTTGATGTTGAAACCCCTGAGCTACCCAATGATGAAAAGATAGTAGACCCTAAACTGACTAGTGACAGTATGTCACCAAGTGAAGGTAGCTACTCTCCTTTACCTAGTAGAACTCCTAACACTGATACTCAAAACAACGATAGGTCTTTTGATGATAAGGATAAGATGGTTGCTACACTTGAAGAAAATAATAATAATTCTGAGGGTAATTTGAATCAAGATTCTAATTCTCTAGTTCAGGAAGCTGTACCTTTGAGAAGGTCTTCTAGGCCTTCTGTTTTTCCTCAAAATTGTAATGATTTTGTTGTTGAGTCTAAAGTTAAGCATGGTATTGAAAATGTTGTTAACTATTCAAAACTTAACACTAGAAATTATTGCTTTACTGTGCAGCTTAACAAAAATCATGAACCAAAAAACTATTTGAAGCCTCAAATTCTATTCATTAGAGTGATGCTATGAATAATGAAATTGAAACCTTATATAGAAATGAAACCTTTGAGATTACTATTTTACCTCCTGGTAGGAAAGCTATAGGAAGTAAATGGGTGTTTAAGATTAAGTAATGGGTATTGCCAAGGGCTTTAATAAAAAAGAGGGTGTTGATTATGAGGAGACTTTCTCCCCTGTTGTTAAGATGGTAAATATTAGATGCTTACTTAACATTGAAGTTCAAAATGATTGGCCTATTTTCCAATTAGATGTTAATAATGCATTTTTATATGGTGATCTTAATGAAACTGTATACATGAATTTACTTGAAGGATTCTTTCCTGATGGTGATAACAGAGTATGCAGACTTAAAAAGTCATTATATGGTTTGAAACAAGCCCCAAGGCAATGGAATGCTAAACTCACCTCTGCTCTTATTGAAAATGGATTTAGTCAAAGTAAAAGTGATTACTCTTTATATACTAAGTCTGATAATGGTGTGTTTATTGCATTGCTTGTTTATGTGGATGATATTATCATTACTGGAAACAATATTTCTGAAATTGAAAATTTCAAAAGTTTTCTTAAAACAAAGTTTCTGATTAAAGATTTAGGAAAACTGCAATATTTTCTTGGTATTGAGGTTATTGACACAGATAAAGGGATTTGTTTAAACCAAAGAAAATATTGTTTGGATTTGTTAAGTGAATTTGGGATGCTTGGCTGCGAGCCTGCTAAGACTCATTTGCAGTCTAAGCTTGTTATTACCAACCAAGCTAATAATGATGATCCCTTACTTAATAACATTACTGATTATCAAAAACTTATGGGAAAATTAATTTACTTAACCAATAATAGGCCTGACATTTCTTATGTTGTACATTGCTTAAGTTAGTTTATGCATTCTCTCTCAAGTCTCATCTCAGAATTGCCTTCAAAATCCTTAGATATCTAAAAGGGGCTTCAGGTTTGGGTATTCATATTACTAAGAACTCTGGTATGTTTCTTCTTGCTTATTCTGATGCTGATTGGGCTAAATGTGTTGTGACTAGGAGATCTGTCACTGGTTATTTTGTTTTCTTATGTGGGTCTTTAGTATCCTGGAAAAGTAGAAAACAATCCACTCTCTCTAAAAGTTCAACTGAAGCAGAGTATAGAGCTCTTGCTTCAGTTGTTAGACCCGTATCCCGGTTACGAGTAGGCCCCACCGTAGATGGAATATGCTAAGGACTTTATGTGATCGGTTGGTCAACAAAGTTATGTGGAAGTCAAACCCGATGGTCAAACTAATAGTCAAAGTATGACTAATGTAGTAATATAAAATATGATGCATAAACTAAAGGGACCTAGGTTGTCAAATGTTAAGTAAGTTGTAAAGTTAATGTGGCCAAAATAGAAAGAATAGGACTTGAGGGGCCATTCTTGCCAATGGCCCAAACTTGAGTTTAGATAAGAAAAGTTGATGAGTGTGTAAATACTCATCATTTTATACCCATAAAAGACACAAAAATGACCAAAAATACCCAAATATATCAAATATTGTTGCAAATATTCTTGGTTTGTGTTTTTATGCGTTTCAGGTACAAAAGGATTGAAAACAAGGCAAAACGGACAAAAACCAAGCACAAGATTGGAAAGTTGTGGAAAGCCGAGGCGGGAAAGGAATTTACGAGTTTGGACCGGATATTGCTCAAGTGTCAAAAGTCAACCTTCAAAGAAAATCAAAATGGCAGAATTGGCCCTTGGATATATTTTTCAGACTTGGCAAAATTAGTCCCCAAAGTTAAACCAAATTCCAAAAATAATCCTAAACCTAATCACCTAACCTCATTAAACCCTTAACCTAAAACACAAAACCAATCCCAATCCTAAACTAACCCAATCCAATTAACTAAAACCCAGCCCACCATAACAAAGCCCAATTCCTTTAAACCTATCCAACCCGACCCATTCCCTTTAACTAAAATACCAGGGTCAAAATACCAGTCAACTTCCCCTTCCTAAAACTAATACCCGCCAAAACCATTACCCCCCACCTTCTCCCTGACATCAACCCACTCCCCATGTTTTTCACTGCCACACTCAACCTTCCCCCCCCCCTCATCTAGCTTCAGACTAGTACTCTTCACGTGTCTACCCAATTGACACGCTGGAAATCCCACTAACTCATAAACTAGTTTTCCCGCCAAAATGGTAATGAAGGGCTGTGATTACTTGAGCTTATTTGGACGACTGGGATTTGCTCAGAGGGACCCATGGAAGCTTTCTGAGAGATATAAAACTCCTCCCCACTCACAGAGAAAAATTAATGAAGAGTAGAATAATTTAGATAGTCATTGTTAGTTTAGTATGTAATCAGTAGCCATTTAAATTCTGATAATTCAGTGGTTTAGCTTTTGACTTTATTTACCAACATTGTTCCATTCCAAGTTTATCAATTTCATTAATTTATTAATTTGAATTTAGTAGTTTAGTTGTTAAAAACCAATCACAAGCTTCCTTACCCTTTCTATAAGCCTATATAAGCTCTTCATAGCTTTTGTAAGCTTATATTAGTTTTAAAATCAGTTTGATTCCAAGAAATCCAAAAATTCAACAATGGTCAAAGGTACTGTTCATTTGCTTATTTTTGAGCTTATTTGCCTTTTCTCAGCTTGTTTAATCTAATTCTATTAGGTTGATATCAGTTAGATAGATTGTTATTGAATGTACTAGTTTAATCTCATATTAGCTTATAAAGCGTAAAACAGTCAACTTAGGCCCTAGCTTATTTAGTGCTTATCTCTATTTTGAAAACTGCTTATTAGGTGGTTAGTAAGTTAGATTAGCAATAGTTAATCAGTTTCATGGCTTATCTTGGTGATTTGTAGCTTAAATCTTCAAAAACTGTCCCTTAAGGACTGTTTGGCTTAATGGGTTAAAATGGGTAAGAAGTGCTTATCACTGTTCATGTGCCACTTAGTTAGTTTCAATCTAACTTAATTTAGCTTATACAATCAGTTTATAGGTAGTTTTAGTTAATTTAAAGCTTTTTGATAATTTGAATGGGTTAGTGCAATTTTAGGGTGTTAACTGGTCAAATAAGCTTATAGTAGCTATAAGCTAAATTGATGCAAGTTTTTACCATCTTTGAGTCCTTTAGGTTAGTAGTAAGTAGAAAGTTATTCCCTCAAATCCTTGGTTCATAATATTGCTAGATCAGCTCTCATCAGTATCATGTCTGCATATTTTGTGTTTTTGCAATTTTCAGCTTATTTCTTTAATTTCTAGTTCATCCATGTTTAGTTGTTATAAGCTGGAAATTGGCTCAGTTATAGTTGGGTTGCTCACCTATCTATTTTCCTTTTTTATGATTCTTTTCTAATAGCTTATTAGTGCTTAAAAGTGGCTTGAAAAAGCCACTTTTGTCCTGTTTTAGCCTGCATCAGCAGACCAGGGTATGGGTTTTGGCTTATTTTGTGCTTATCAATGCTTATTTCCCCCATTTGTGTCTTAATTTAGTTTTCATTTCAGCTTATTGATTAGTATTCAGCTTTCTCAGTTTCCTTTTTAGCTTATTAGAGCTTTTCATTCAATATTCAGCTTATTCTTTCTTTTCATGTTAACTGATCAGCCTCCATTGCTGATTTCTGGCTTATTTTGTAGTTTTCAAAAATAGTTCCAGTTTTAGGTATTGCTTATTTTCAGTTGATTGTTGAGTTCCAAAAAGAAAAAGTAAAAAAAAAATGTTTTTACAAAAAGCCTGAGGCTGGGTTCGAACCCTGGACCTCAAGCTCACACACCAACACACTCACCAACTGCCCTAGGGTCTTTTTCAGTTTATCCTTGCACAACTTTATTCTTAACCCATTTTTCCTTTTAAGCTTATTCGACCTTTTAAGCTTATTCCCAGCTTATTTAAATAAGCTGGGACCCTTTTGGTATTTTTCATAGGATTGTTATAGCATAAGTTAATATCACAAAAATTTTCAGAATTTTCAGAATAGGTTTAGTATTTTTAATTCATTTTTCTTTTAATTCTGTTTTAATTCATAGGAAATAAAATAAAAGTCAAAAAAATGTAATTCTTTTTTCTAAAATTTTCTTTTTTTAATTAGAACTTAGGAAAATTAGATTTGTTCCCGTAGAGTTAATATTTCATCGTTTTGACGTTTAGGCTCAGGATTTCCCGGTATAAACGTATTTTCAGTTTTCCTTTACGTTTTTAATTACGAGCACTTTAGATTATCGTTTTCCTTATTTCTTAAGTCGTTTTTATTTTATGTTCACCTATCTTAGCATAGAAACCCAAAATCTCTTTATTCTCACCATTCAAACACGTTTCACGAATCGAGATCACGAATTCCATTCAAACCTTCGTTGGGGATAACGACTCGGGTTTACATATTTCCTTTGTAAATCCTTGGAGAAAAATACGTGTTGATTCCTTCGGATCAATTTTTGGCGCCGCTGCCGGGGAAGGTTGAAGCGAATTTTCGATTCTCGTTTGTTCGATGCGTGTTTTGAAGACCCTTCTCTTGAGAAGTTATCGTTTTCTTCGTAAATATTTTTTATAAAATCCCAAAAAGATTTTCTTTTCAAATTTATTTTCCTTTTTCTTTTGTGTTCATCAAATGTTTCTAAATTTTAAAAAATCAAAAATATTCTTCTTATTCCTCTTATTCGTTTAATTCTTTATCTCTCACCCTCTATCCGTTTGATTCTATTTTCTTCTTATCCCCTCTTATCCGTTTAATTCTTATGTCGTCACTCGACTATCACTGTTTTCATTGTAAAAGTATATTGGGTGATGATCATCGTTGTTACAAGTGTTTGTGTGAGCGGTGTGGAAATAATGCACCAAACGGATCTTGTTATTGGTGTGAATTAGCCATTAAATCAAATCCTAATTCCTTCAATGATTCCCAAGGTCTTTCCGACTACCCTCCACAATCCCAGCTATTCTCATTCAAACAGCAAAATTGTTATGTATGTAGAGATCTATTGGGAGATGAATCACTTTGTGAACGGTGTTTATGCAAGGAATGTGGGTTTACTCATGGACTTTGTATATGTTGCACTTCTAAAATCGAAAATACATTCACTTATCCAAATTTTCAAAACGATTTCAGCCACCTTCCTCAGAATTCATTTGAGCAAGAACCATGTTATCAAAATTTCAATGATACATCGTTTCAAAATGCTTCGTATGTTCCTTGTGCAAATTATGGGGGTCTTCATGACGATTATGAATGTCAACCGTGGATTCAAGAACCTAATCCTTGGTTTAATACTCCCGGTTTTGACAATGTCCAACCCCCACAGTATTCCATCATTCATCCTCATGAAAAATCTATGGCAGAATTGTTAGCCGAAGAACGAGCAGCGGAAACGCGTGCCAAATTTCTCAAGGCTTCCATTCTCGATGAAGATGATGAGGATACTATTCAAATGAAGGAATATTATGAGAATTCGTCAGCTTGAATCACACCTGTCCAGAAAAGGCAGGAAGACAAGAGTATTGCAGAATTGCTAGCAGAAGAGCAAATGGAACGTATAAAAGCCATTTATGCTAGCAATAATGATGAGGAGGACGACGAGGAGAGTGTTATTCCTTTGAGTGATATTATTTCTCAACTCCCTCAGTCTATTGCAATCACATCCATCTTATCGACTTTGGACTCCGAGGACTCTCTCATTATGGGGGATGAGCATCTTGGCACTATTCCTGAAAAGGAATCGGGCGAATTCATAAAGTCTAGTGTTGAGAACCTTTTCCCAATCCCAAGTGAGTCCGAGGATACATCCGACAGTGAATGTGATTGGTCTTTATATGATTATCCTCCTGACACTTCAGAGGATTCTTCCGGGATTTTCTCTAACCCTCTTTTCAAATCCAACGATGATTTTTCCTCTAGTGATGACGAATCACTTTCTGATGAGGACGTTCTAGATGAAAGTATCAAAGTCTATTCAAACTCTCTTTTTGAATTAGATGACAAGTACTTTTCTAGCAACGTAAATCCTCTTTTTGATGAAGAGTTAAAGAACGATGAGGTCAAGGACTCTATTATTCCTAAACTTGATGATATGACCTCAATCCTTAATCCCGAGATTCAAAAGGACATTCTTTCTCCGACATATGTGACATTGCCCTTTGAGGATCGCCATTATATTGATTTCAAATATGTCGTTCGAGTTTTTCTACCTTTCTTCTCCTATACGGTAGATTGTCCTTTTATTCACTCGTTCGGGAGTGAAGACAAAGTTTTTGACCCCGGCATCTCCATTTATCATTCTTTAGAGCCGAGGGCATCTCATCGGAGTGGAACTTTCATGTACTTCAATGTTTATCCAAACATTTTGAACGAAAGTCCGATTGAGATTTTCTTTTCCACATGCTTCCCCAAGAACAAATGAATTCGGGGTCGAGTCAAGCTAGTGACTCGGTTAACAAAAACATTAGCACAACATGGGTGACAACCCATGTTTCTGACTTCTTTCTATTTTCTGACACTAAGTGTGGGGGGATTCCTCTACTGTGCTTTGTTTTGTGTGTTGTTTGCTCTTGTCTGCAGGTTTCTTTTAGATCGTGATGATTGATGCGCCTGTTTTCAATCTAGCCGCCCAATATCCGATCTTTTTGCTAACGATTATCTAGGGATATCTTTTTAATCCTATTTGTGAAAATAGAGAATTCTGTTCCATACTTGGCTATTAGTATTACCTTTTTACGTTCTAAGTGTCGGCATAATAGCCGGTACTTTGAATATTGAGGGCAATATTCAATTCTAAGTGTGGGGGGGAATTCTCGCGATTTTTGTCACATTTGTACCTTCTAGTGCCCTAGTACCCCCGTTTTGGCCAAAATTTTAAATTTTTTTTTCGTTTTTAGATAAGAAATTGCAATAAAAAAAAAGAAAAAAAAAAGAAGTGTTTAGTCTTGATTAGGTTAGAACAAAGGGAATCCCGACTCTGCCAGAGTGTTGATCTGGCTGCTTCCTTAACGATTAGGCTAAGGTTTTACGATTTGTGCAAATGAAAATGCTAAGCGTAGAATAGTTGGTTTTCTTTAGAGCTTATATAAGTAATCTATGGCTTTTCCTCCCAGGAGATAACTAATCTGACTTAATAAGTGCTTATTTTCAATCATTTGAACACACAAAATATTTTTTCATACGATTTTGAAAAATACTAGTTCAAAGATTTATTTAAACTTCGGAACAAGCATATGTCATAGTTACAAAAGTTAAATAATAAATGTATGTGCTAAAAAAGCTACGGTTCAAGATCGGCCCTTGGATCCTTATTTCCGGAAGGCGTTTAGGTCTTGGCTACCCTCTTACACCGGCCCTTGGACCTCTAATTCAGGAATGTGTGAGGTCTTGGTCTAACACCGTTGGATCCTCATTTCAGGAATGTTTAGAGTCTTGGAACTCTCCGTTGTAACGGCCCTTGGATCCTTTATCCCGGAAGGTGTAAGGTCTTGGTTCCCATGAAAGTCCGTTAGTTTATGTTGCACAAGTTAAAAAAAATGATGAAAAAAAAATGAAAAGAAAAAATAATAATAAAATAAAATGGAATGATATTGCAAAATGCAAAAAATGGAATGATATTGCAAAATGCAATAAGTTTTGATGTGTTGAATAAAGTTTTGAAACTTGCTTGTTGTAAATTTTAAATTTATCTTTCAGCTAGTATTAGTCAAAATCTTATAAAAACGTCGGTTTTTGTGATCAAAATTTTGAAAATCAAGCACAGTCACCTAACTTAAATAATTGTGGGAGTGAAAAGTTAAGTTCCGACTTACATAGATTATTAATATAAGTAGTGTTAGCATTTTACAAAAACATTTACACATTGAGTTTAAGCTTAGTTGGGAGTATAAAAAATAGGATGACGATTTCAATTCCCTAGAGACACCCATTTTGTGTGAATCCAGTTCTATGATACCATTTTTGGAAAATCAAGCATTTTATTTATTTTAGTTCTAGTTTAAATTTTTTGCATTTTAATAAAAAGTCGAAACGGGGTATACTTGGTATTCTTTTGATCCTTTCATTACTTCACATGATCGGATTGCTAGGGACTAGCAATAGTTTAGTGTGGGGGATTGATGAGTGTGTAAATACTCATCATTTTATACCCATAAAAGACACAAAAATGACCAAAAACACCCAAATATATCAAATATTGTTGCAAATATTCTTGGTTTGTGTTTTTATGTGTTTCAGGTACAAAAGGATTAAAAACAAGGCAAAACGGACAAAAACCGAGCACAAGATTGGAAAGTTGTGGAAAGCCGAGGCCGGGAAAGGAATTTACGAGTTTGGACCGGGATATTGCTCAAGTGTCAAAAGTCAACCTTCAAAGAAAATCAAAATGGCAGAATTGGCCCTTGGATATATTTTTCAGACTTGGCAAAATTAGTCCCCAAAGTTAAACCAAATTCCAAAAATAATCCTAAACCTAATCACCTAACCTCATTAAACCCTTAACCTAAAACACAAAACCAATCCAATCCCAATCCTAAACTAACCCAATCCAATTAACTAAAACCCAGCCCACCTAACAAAGCCCAATTCTTATAAACCTATCCAACTCGACCCACTCCCTTTAACTAAAATACCAGGGTCAAAATACCAGTCAACTTCCCCTTCCTAAAACTAATACCCGCCAAAACCATTACCCTCCACCTTCTCCCTGACAGCAACCCACTCCCCATGTTTTTCACTGCCACACTCAACCTTCCCCCCCCCCTCTCATCTAGCTTCAGACTAGTACTCTTCACGTGTCTACCCAATTGACACGCTGGAAATCCCACTAACTCATAAACTAGTTTTCCCACCAAAATGGTAATGAAGGGCTGTGATTACTTGAGCTTATTTGGACAACTGGGATTTGCTCAGAGGAACCCATGGAAGCTTTTGGAGAGATATAAAACTCCTCCCCACTCACAGAGAAGAATTAATGAGGAGTAGAATAATTTAGATAGTCGTTTTTTAGTTGTAGTTTGTAATCAGTAGCCATTTAAAATTTCTTGTATCAATTCTAGTGTGTTTAAGCCTGTTTGAACTTTATTTTACCAACATTGTTCCATTTCCAAGTTTAATGCAATTTCAAGTTAATTTTATTAATTCGAATTTAGCAGTTTAGTTGTTAAAAACCAATCACAAGCTTCCTTACCCTTTCTATAAGCCTAATAAGCTCTTCATAGCATTTGTAAGCTTATATTAGTTTTAAAATCAGTTTGATTCCAAGAAATCCAAAAAGTCAACATTGGTCAAAGGTACTATTCATTTGCTTATTTTTGAGCTTATTTGCCTTTTCTCAGCTTGTTTAATCTAATTCTATTAGGTTGATATCAGTTAGATAGATTGTTATTGAATGTACTAGGTTAATCTCATATTAGCTTTTAAAGCATAAAACAGTCAACTTAGGCCCTAGCTTATTTAGTGCTTATCTCTATTTTGAAATCTGCTTATTAGGTGGTTAGTAAGTTAGATTAGCAATAGTTAATCAGTTTCATGGGTTATCTTGGTGATTTGTAGCTTAAATATTCAAAAACAGTCCCTTAAGGACTATTTGGCTTAATGGGTTAAAATGGGTAAGAAGTGCTTACCACTGTTCATGTGCCACTTGGTTAGTTTCAATCTAACTTAATTTAGCTTATATAATCAGTTTATAGGTAGTTTTAGTTAATTTAAAGCTTTTTGAGGATTTAAATGGGTTAGTGCAATTTTAGGGTGTTAACTGGTCAAATAAGCTTATAGCAGCTATAAGCTAAATTGATGCAAGTTTATACCATCTTTGAGTCCTTTAGGTTAGTAGTAAGTAGAAAGTTATTCCCTCAAATCCTTGGTTCATAATATTGCTAGATCAGCTCTCATCAGTATCATGTCTGCATATTTTGTGTTTTTGCAATTTTCAGCTTATTTCTTTAATTTCTAGTTCATCCATGTTTAGTTGTTATAAGCTGGAAATTGGCTCAGTTATAGTTGGGTTGCTCACCTATCTATTTTCCATTTTTTTGATTCTTTTCTAATAGCTTATTAGTGCTTAAAAGTGGCTTGAAAAAGCCACTTTTGTCCTGTTCTAGCCTGCATCAGCAGACCTGGGTATGGGTTTTGGCTTATTTTGTGCTTATCAGTGCTTATTTCCCCCATTTGTGTCTTAATTTAGTTTTCATTTTAGCTTATTGATTAGTATTCAGCTTTCTCAGTTTCCTTTTTAGCTTATTAGAGCTTTTCATTCAATATTCAGCTTTTTCTTTCTTTTCATGTTAACTGATCAGCCTCCATTGCTGATTTCTGGCTTATTTTGTAGTTTTCAAAAATAGTTCCAGTTTTAGGTATTGCTTATTTTCAGTTGGTTGTTGAGTTCCAAAAAGAAAAAGTAAACAAAAAAAAATGTTTTTGCAAAAAGCCTGAGGCCAGGTTCGAACCCTGGACCTCAAGAGCACACTCACCAACTGCCCTAGGGTCTTTTTCAGTTTATCCTTGCACAACTTTATTCTTAACTCATTTTTCCTTTTAAGCTTATTCCCAGCTTATTTAAATAAGCTGGGACCCTTTTGGTATTTTTCATAGGATTGTTATAGCATAAGTTAATTTCACAAAAAATTTCAGAATTTTCAGAATAGGTTTAGTATTTTTCATTCATTTTTTTTTTAATTCTGTTTTTAATTCATAGGAAATAAAATAAAAGTCAAAAAAATGTAATTCTTTTTTCTAAAATTTTCTTTTATTAATTAGAACTTAGGAAAATTAGATTTGTTCCCGTAGAGTTAATATTTCATCGTTTTGACGTTTAGGCTCGGGATTTCCCGGTATAAACGTATTTTCAGTTTTCCTTCACCTTTTTAATTACGAGCACTTTAGATTATCGTTTTCCTTATTTCTTAAGTCGTTTTTATTTTATGTTCACCTATCTTAGCATAGAAACCCAAAATCTCTTTATTCTCACCATTCAAACACGTTTCACGAATCGAGATCAAGAATTCCATTCAAACCTTCGTTGGGGATAACGACTCGGGTTTACATATTTCCTTTGTAAATCCTTGGAGAAAAATACGTGTTGATTCCTTCAGATCAAAAGTCCAGGAGATTCTAGTATTCTCCATATCATTCTTGGTCTTTGAAGTCCGGTTTTAGAGAGGGAAAAGAGAGGGAAGATGATGAAGGTTGAGGTGCTATGAAGATGGGTTGAAGAGGGCTATTCATTAGCATGATCCTTGCAAGTAAGTAACCTCTAATTAGTGTTTAATTGGTTAATTTAAGGGTTGGGGTTTATGTACCCAATTTATGAGAAATGGGTAAATGGTATTTTAAGTATAATTAAGAGGTAATGATGATTATGTGATGGGTTTTAATGAGTATTTTAAAGGGTGTCCACCATATGATCAAGTATGATCATATGATGATCAAGTATGTTAAAGGGTGTGTTAGTTGTTATAGTTATTGATTATGTGTTATTAAGTGTTTATGAATGATGGTCGTGAATTAGGAAGATGAGGGTGATGATATGTTGATGGTGATGATGTGATGAAGGTGATGATAATGGTGGAATCATGATTTGTAGTTAGCTTGGATTGAAGGTAAGTAACTCTCCCTAAAACTTGTATTATATGTGTATTTATCATGTATGTATTGTGGTTGTGTAAGAATATAGGAGTTGGAATTAGAATGGTTATAAGCTAAGTATGGATGGCTAGTGGTTTGTGGCTAAGGGTATGTAGCTTGTTGGATTTGGACTATTTAAGGTATGTAGTTGGTTATGGTTGTTGTGATTGATAATGGTTATGGTATGAGATTATGTGGGATATGGTTTGGACGTTGTAGATTAGAAGCCTTTATGATGGTTATGATGCTTATGTGAAAGTATGTGTATGATATATGTTTTATGTTGGGTTACTTACTAAGCGTAAGCTTATTCTTTTAGTTGTCAATGTTTTGTAGGCTTATGCGCGACGGAAGGAAGTTTCATGGATTATAGCATAAGAATTTGGAAGTGAATTCGGAAGATAATAAGTAGTAGGAGCTAGGTAGAATACCGAGCTCGAGACAAGGTTGTACCCCCGAGAGTCTTTCTTTTGGTTTGTATAATGTGTGTCGAGGTCGTCGTAAAGTTTGGGAGTCTAACTATGAGTCAAAGTGTAGTTTATGTGTTTATGTATAAAGTTTAAGGGGCGTTTGGTTTAAGCGTAAACATACTCATTTTGGGTTGTAAACGGGTCAAGTGCCCTTGGAACATGTTTGTTATGTTAATCTAATGCTTTTGGTAAAGTTTGGGTGGTCAACGGTGTGTCCAAGTGTGTTAAATGGTTTATGGTCAATGTTTAAGGGGGGTGTTTGGCAGAAGGGTAAATGTACCCATTTTGATGTGTAAACGGGTCAAGTGTCGTTGGAACATGTTTGATACGTTAAATTATTGAAGTTGGTAAAGTTTGGTGCAAAACGGATGTGGTATGAGTAGTTTGATGTGTAAATGGGTAGAAATGGGTTTTGGTGCATAACCCGTCAAATTTTAAAGTACTATTTCGGGTTGATTGAGTATGTAAACGATGTTGTATGTTATGTTAATGGCTTTGAGTGTGTTTGGTGTGGATATAAGGTAGCATAGGTCAATTATTATGAAAAATGGCCAAATTTCGGTTTGGACATCCCAAATTTCGGTTTATACCGAAATTTGGTACAAAATCCCAAATTTTGGTTTCAAATTTCGGTTTCATTTGGGCAGATTTTGGTAAACTTTGAAAAATCATATCTTTTGATTCGTAAGTCGTTACGGGTCGTGCCACCTATCGTTTTGAAGGTAATTGAGTCTAGTTTCATTTTGAAATTAGTCTCATGGTCTAGAAGTTTATAAATTTTTGTCAGATTGAAAAAGAGTAACAGCAGGTCAGTTTTAGTTCACGTTTTGGTGCGTAAAGTTTAAATTTTTTGTCTAAGCGGGCACGGGGTGTAAAGCTCTTGCATCAGTTACCAGTGAAGTTATCTGGATTTTGAAAATCTTAAAAGACCTTAAAATAGAAAGTATTTTACATGTTTCTCTTCACTGTGATAACAATTCTGTTATTAAGATAACAGCCAACCTAGTTTTTCATGAAAGAACCTTGGGATTGATTTACACATTGTTAGAGAAAAAATTTTAAATGGTGTGGTTAAAACAGTTAAAGTAGATTCTGCAAATCAAATTGCAGATATCTTAACTAAAGGGTTGGATACATTGCAACACAATTTTTTGGTAAAAAAGCTTAACATGTTTAATGTTTACCAGAAATCAGATTAAGGAGGATGTTGAGAATAAGGACCTAATCTGCTATCTGGTATTAACCTTAGGGGCTTATTATGTTTGTTTTATGTTTCAGATATAGTCCTTTGGATGAGTTTAGTGTTAAGATGCATGAAGTGTAGAAAGTGTAGAAGATATGAGGTAGAAGAAATAATGGAAAAACACGGAAGGGCTCTTATGTAAATTCTCAAAGGACTAGAAGCTGCAATATGTCAAAAGTTTTAGCTGAGACTATATAAGCTGCAATCTCAGCTTATCTCTTCATATTGTGATACGATTTTCTCTCTCTCTCTTAAGAATACTCTCTCCCATCAAAACCCTAAGTCTGTATTATTGATCATCTTGATCATATTGAGTTGTTACCTTGTTTCTGTGTTGATTACTTGATTGAGATCAAGTATTGTTTCAGTCTTGTTGTATTGTTTGGTTTAAATCAATAAAAGGAATATTAGTTTCTGATCAATTAAGTGTGTTTAATCGATAGATCTGGTGTTACTGATTCATTTGGAGGTGGTTCTCGTTATTTACCCTAATTTTGAGTAATTAGGGTTTGGAGTTCTTGGTTCTTGGATCTGGGTATTGATTGTGAATTTGCTATATCCCACTAAGTGAATCAAGGGTGTAGTAGGTCTGGTATTCCGCTACTGTTACTTTTGTGTGCACTGTAACACCTCTCACACCTTTTCTCTTAATTTATGTCTTTATTTTCTTGCTTTGATTGCTGGAGGATAGGATTGGGATTATTGGAAGTTTAGATTGTTGGTTGTTGAGCTTTGTGTTCTTTGATACGATTTTCTCTCTCTCTCTTAAGAATACTCTCTCCCATCATAACCCTAAGTCTGTATTACTGATCATCTTGATCATATTGAGTTGTTACCTTTTTTCTGTGTTGATTACTTGATTGAGATCAAGTATTGTTTCAGTCTTCTTGTATCTGTTTGAGAACAGTTGTATTGTTTGGTTTAAATCAATAAAATGAATATTAGTTTGTGTTTTTCTACAATTGGCCCTATACTATTTAAGGCTCCAATGTAAGTAGCTAGGAGCCTGTTTTGGTTTAGTTCGGGTTTTGGCTAACAGCAAATCCAAGCTGAATATTTCGGTTTCCGAAATCCAAGCCAGTTCATTCCTTTTTTTTTTTTTTTTTTTTTTTTTTTTTTTTTTTTTTTTTTTTTTTTTTTTTCTTTTGATTTTTTTAGGCTGATTTCGGTTATTTTGGTTAACTAGTGATGTTTGGACTTGGGCTAATAAGGCGCAACATGATACTTTGGTCCAACGAAATTTATATGTAGCCCAATAAAATGATAAACACGATCATTAATACCTGGTAAGTTGCGGTTTTCCGGACATAAAAGCAACAATAAAAACTCTTACTGGTTAGAAAGGAAGCATTGGTGGGATCAGGTAACTTAAGATGAGATATGTAGCTCTAGATATGGCTACAAGCCTACAAGAATTTGGCACATGAAATTCCCAACAATTTCTTTTGTAATTTTCAATATTGTTTATCATTGTGCAAGCACAAATAAGATAATTTAGCCATGCATACAAAATCAAGTAACAAATAAAAAACATCTAGGTGCAACCAATTGAAGCCGCAACTTTAACAAATAACCCGAACAATGCAAATGGGGTAGAGAAATTGGGGCTGTGATCACTCTCTAAAACATACACTTGTGAAGGCGGCCATTTCGCAACCATGTTGTCTTGTTGATGTGGTTTCACCACTTTATCATGCATAGTCTTGATGTATACCCTCGGAACCTTTTCTAAGCATTCATTAACTTCTTGGAATCGAGCATCTAGCAAAGCTTGAATGACCCCGGGACGTAACAGCATTGAAGCTAATGTGTAGTCCTACAATACATAAGAATGAACAAATTAATAATCTACCCCATTGCCCATTATTAATCAAACGTTTGTTTATTATATACCCCGTTGGCAATGAAGCTAATTTTATAGATAACACGTTTTGTAAAAAATTTTAACGTACCTCGTGGGGGCTCATGTGATATATGATTTCACGTTGTAGCTCCCTTTTGACAATTGCGGATGTAGGAGGTTTATCAACCCCTAATCCGAATTCCAAATCATAAGCATCGCCAAATTCAGATAAATCAGGTACTCCCTATGTATTCAAACAAAAGGTTAAAAAGAGAAAATAGTTTAGTTTTCATGTTTGATAAGTACACGACCACAACTAGGCAAATACAATTGTATAAATCCGTTGCAAATGGCTATGTGCAGCAAATTTCGTCATTGCATTAAGGCTCCATTCCGTCCCAACATGAAGAGGCCGGCCAAGTTGATTAATTAACACTACCATCGCCCGTAGTTGTAGATATTAAACGTTTATTGTGTGAGGTCCAATATATCAATTTGTCAAAGGCCAGTTATAGGCTGACACTCTTGAGTTTTGACTTTTCGAAAAGCATGTGTTGCTTCAACTCAAAACTATGCAAATTAAAAGTTTAAATTTGACTTTTGATCTTTAGGATTCTTTGTCTTTGGTTAGCTTTTCATTCAAAAGCATTTAAATTAGTATAAACAAGGTTTAATATGTTGTGTCCTAAACCTTAAAGAGTTATTTCATGAATAGCTAGTTGTTACACATATGAAGTCATGGAAAATTAGTTTAAATAGTAGTCTATTATATTTTATAAGTTTTTAGTACATAACGAGCTGAAAATATATTGACGGATCGGAGTTTGAACCTCCCGCCTACATGCAAGTGCATGTCTAAGTTTAACCAATTGCTTGAGCTGAAAATATATTGACTGCGTTTGAATCTCTCGCCTACATGTCAAGTTTCTAAGTTTAACCCATTTCTTAAGATGATTTTCACACAAGAATGTACTAGCAAGAAACAGATGTAGACTGTTTAAGATATATGGTTATGTACGCAAATAAAAATCGATATGCACTACTCATTTCTTTTTAATAAAACAGCTTTTTTACTTTTATGAAATATTTTTATCGATATTGTCGAATCCCTGTGGTTTATCCTATCATTTGTTTCCCCAAAGTGATGCCATTGCCAATTGCCAAAGGCAAAATGACGGGAAAGGTTATCCGCACACCTCCTAATTTTTGGCTTTTTTTTTTTTTTTTTTTTATTTGTTTATATAAAAAGACTATAAATCTGAAAGTGCGGAACAGAAAATATAAAGTTTAATAAGTCAAACGCTTAAAACTGTCAGTAATACAGAACAGAAACTAACAAAAAACTGTGATATACTGTAAACAAAAAGGAGACAAAGGGAATAATAAAGGACAAAACACCCCCTGAAGACAAAACACCCCCTGATTTGACATGATAGGGGGTGTTTGTATAGTAGAGCCCCAAAATGACAAGCTTTTCAATTGGGATGTGTTATCTTAACACTCTCTATTAGTCAAATGTATAACCCGTGAAACATACAATACAACCGGCCGCTGCATACACCCCCTATAGGGGGTGTGAGGATTAACCGCCAGCTTTCAATTAGCAACACTAGGACCCAAACATATATGCATAGTAATCAGCTCCCACTCTTTATCTACACGTCAGTAAAACCCACCTTTTCCAAAGTGCCACAGTCATATAATGCATTAAAAAATAATATTCTTTTTACCTTTGTCTTTGCAATAGAGTGCCACACGATTATTAATCAAGTTAAAGGTTAAGTATAAATACGTTTCCGGTCATCTTCGAGTCAACGGGCAATCAACCAACCCATTTGAAATTTTTTAGCTCCAAAATAAATTCATAACTGATTAAATATGTTATACGGGTTAAATGCGCTAAATTGGTCAATCAACTAACGTATTTAACATGTTTAATCCATGTAAACACATTAAATATGGTAACGCATTTAGATAACTTGTAGAATTGGTCGAGCTAAAGTTATGTGTAGACAAGTTTGGCCACGAGGTTGAAACTTACATCTTTGACGTCTTGTTCTGTTAAAAGCCCGTTTTTAAGCATGGTTCCAGCGACGTAGATTGCGACACTGATCTTATTTGGAAACTTCAAGGTTGCTTGTGTTACGCTTAGTCCCCCGGCACTGTGACCTACCAAAATGACCTGCAAGACCATGATGTTTTTGGTTTATCTAATTTCTATTTAGCAAGAGTGGTTACATGATTGTAACAAAAAGTCATATATCATTACATTGATATATTTTATGATATGATATTTTAAGATATAGTAACTATTTTGACTTTTAGGGCAAATAGGGTTTATGTAATAAAAATGATGACCACATCCAACTCCTACATTCACACCTACAACACAACATAAGCAAACAACTTTGTTGTTCACAACAAATTTATTGCATGCTATGTATCCTCATTTAAGATCATGTCAATGCATCATGATACTACTTATAAGTGAATATACATGCATTTAGAATTTAGAATTTAGATGAGTGACATGAACCAAAAAGAATTGTACCTTTTGTTGATCAGGTAAGTAAGACAAGAAGTCAAGAAGAGGCTTGTTGTAATCATCAAAGGAGAGGATTGTGTTAGGGTCAGAAGAATCTATGCCAGCCCCTTTAAGGTCTATGCATGTAACCATATATCCAGAGTTGTACATCATGCTTTTGAGTTTGTACCAACACCAGCTTCCTCCACTTATACCATGAATGAGCACAAAGTGTGGTTTCAATGGAGTCTCCTCCTTTGCACAATCTCTCTCTCCCATTTTATTTTCTATCTCGGTTTTTTTACAAATAGCATACCTCTTTTTTTATGGGCATTTATAGAGTATGACATTTAGTGAATGTCATGTACCAAGTGGTTGGAATAAGCCTGCCAAGGGGCCGGACATGCCATCCACAAATAATATGTTTTGATGTGATATAATCCTTGAAAGCTGCATAATCCGTTGGATGGGCGATTCTTGAAGAACCCCAAACCCGACATCCGAAGAGGATTGTGTATTACTACCATAAAATAAGCTATCTATAAATCTCGGGCTTTTACATGGAGTATATTCTTTGTTAAATGCAAAATTAAACGTGTACTAAAATTATTGTATTATATAAATCAAATAAATAAGATGTATATGTAATTATTTACAGTGTGAGGAATATCTACGGGGGGTGTGTATATGGCCTCTCAATTTTTTATACCCTCCGTCCCATATTAAGTGTCCATAATGGAATCTTGGATGTCCCAAATTAAGTGTCCAGGAATATTTTCAACTAATGAGAAGAGACTTTAGTGGTAATAGTGATATTTGATGGTGGAGAGTGTAGTTGACCCCACTTTCCTAAACTTGTGCATTTGAAAGTGGACACTTAATATGGACGGAGGGAGTATATAATAATGAAAGATGTTTTTTTTGTAATAATTTACTATTTTATTGACTAACAAAATAACAATTGCAAAATCGAGTCATTTTAGTAGCTAATAAAGTCATTTTGAATAGTTTAGGTCAAGCTTTTGATAAATTTGGTGGAGAAATTTGTTGGAGAAAAAAATGAAAATACGCATGGCCTTGTGAGTTCATTTTTTCTTATTTTGCACTTAAGTGTAAGTAAACGTTATATTCTTATTAGTTAATACAATTTACAATCAAACCTTAAACTTTTACAAAGAGGCTTGTGGAAAACTAGAAGATAGTTGACTAGTTTCGGTCTTTAAAAAACTTAGTTTGAAACTTATAATAAACAAATAAAAATATGAATGAATAAATAAATGCAAGACAATAAATAAAAGAAATATCAAACCAAACACGAGGATTTATAGTGGTTCGGTCACAAAACTCTACTTCGCCCTACTCCACTCCCTGAGGTTCCGACTAGAGAGTTACATCACTAAGTCAACAAGCTCTCTTCTTGCGGAAAGAACCCCCTACAACGTCGCTTGCAGTTTTACCGAGACTAAGTTAGATGTCGAGTCTAACTAGGTAAAACCAACCTTTCTCTTGTGGTGTTTGAGCCTTAAAACACTAACCTGTCTCACTCTAGTTTGGTGTATAATTGTGAAAATGACTTTGGAGTATAATAGTGGAATATGGTAACACAACAAAGTTGCAAATACAAACTACAACTATAACACAAAAGACTTAAACTTTTCTTGTGTTATTCCCTTGCTAAATGGTGTATCACTTTGAATGAATATAAAAGTATATGTTTGCCGTTTACATATTAATTTGTCCACAAATGTCTAATGCTTTAAGTGTCTTCGTTAATTACAATTACGTCCTTTTTAATGTGAATATGAAATATTCTTATTTTTCTAACTCACATTTCAGTTTAGTGTGTGCATACTCACTTATATTCTTATTTTCGACTTATAAGTGTAAGTACACGTTATATTCTTAATGGTTAATACAGTTTACAGTCAAACTTTAAAATTTTACAAAGGGGCTTGTGAAAAAATAGAAGATGGTTAACTAGTTTTGGTCTTTAAAAAACTTAGTTTGAAACTTATTATAAACAAATAATAATAATATGAATGAATTGTTAGTATTGTGTATGCATGATGAAACATACAAACTTATATTAGTCATTGTTTACGAGACCTAAGGGTCACACACGTATAGCAATTAGACTTAATTAAGTTTATAGGTAAACGAACATTTAATTAAGTTGGGTGAACATAGGAGCTCGATGAGCCCAATGTGGGCCCACACATGCAGGCCACCCCTTATGGATTTCAGTTGGGTTTTGGATAATTAAGAAAACTCTATTTATCTTATTTGACAAGATAATTATCATTTGAATAAGGTCTTTATATTATTTAAATATAGACTTTATCTCTTTATTTAAATTAACTAATTATCTAGCTTACTTTTAAATTATATCTTTTACTTATTTGATAAATCTTAAGATTAGTATAAATAGAATTCAATTTGATTGATTTTATGATATAACTAATAAACACCAACCTTCCCCTTTGTTTTCCCTTGCTCAGTCGGTCACAAAACCCTACAATAACACATAGTGTGTTCGTGTAATTATAATTCGGTTACTCTCTTGTTATGTTAGATGTACATGACTCACAACCTAGCAGCTATATGAGTTCATTTGAGTGATAGTGTAGATATTAGCTCGACTGATCGACTTTGGGCAGAGTTTGTCAACCGTTGTGTTTTATGAGTTGTGGTGTAGCGTGTGGATCAAGGAAGGAACAAAAATCATATGTTCGTGTTAGTTAGTTAGATATAAGTTTTGCATTATCAATTATATTATTGCGTGATTAATTAGTAATGTTGTCTAGGGTTTTATTGAGAGGAAAAACCTTTTGTAAATCTGAGTTTAAACAAGTCTTCCGTTGCATGTTTTATAAGATAAATATACTAAGTCTTTAATGGTTAAAGTACAACAGTTTTAAAACTGACCGCTTTTTATACTTTTGTTTTCCATCATGAATAAAGAAGACAAAAAATAAAAAAAGATCAAACCAAACACGAGGACTTATAGTGGTTCGGTCACGAAACTTCACTTCGCCCTACTCTACTCTCCGAGGTTTCGACTCGAGAGTTACTTCACTAAGTTAATAAGCTCCCTTCTTGTGGAGAAAATCATACAACGTCGCTTGCACTTTTACCGATACCAAGCTATATATCGAGCATAACTAGATAGAAACAACCTTTCTCTTGTGGTATTTTGAGGCTTAAAACACTAACCTATCTCACTTTAATTTAGTATATAATTGTGAAAATGACTTTGAAGTATAATAGTAGAATATGGTAACACAACAAAGTTGCAAATATAAATTACGACTACAACACAAAAGACTTGAACTTTTCTAAAGTTCTTCCCTTGCTAAATGGTGAATCACTTTAAATGAATACTACATCCGTCTCAAAATTTAAGTCCATTTTGATTTTTTTTTTTTTTTTTTTTTTTTTATTTTTTTTTTTTTGCAACTTTGACTTTAATTATTATTATTTTCCGTGTTAATAATATTTATGCAAAAATTTAATGATTGGTTTTAAATATTTTCATTGTTATACTTTTCATCAACTATTATATAACACGAAAATATATAATTAAGGTCAAAGTTGCAAAATAAAAGTCAAAATGGACTTAAGTTTTGAGACGGAGGGAGCATAAAAATATATGTTTGCCGTTTACATATTAGTTAACGTATTAATTTGTCGACAAATGTCTAATGCTTTAAGACTACTAGAAAAACAGCTATTCTTGACTCCAAATGCGAGTCAAGAAGAGGCCTTATGACGCGCAAATGCGAGTCAAGGATGGACCCGTCATAAAGCTTCATGACTCGCATTTGTGCGTCATCCCTCTATGACGCGCACTTATGACCCACGTTTTATGACTCTCCTTTTTGCGTGTCATAACCTTTTTTTTTTTTTTTTTTTAAATTAATTTTTTTCAGTTCCTAATTTTCTATTAAATGACAATTAAAAACCTGATAATACAAAATTAAAAACACAAATATCAAAATAACGCATTTCATATATATATATATATATATATATATATAATATATATATATATATATATATATATATACCAAAGTAAAGTACCAAAACAGATACATAAAATCTAAACTCATAATCCATCATGCGGCTCTAGAAACCCAAGCCTTCAGCAAACAAGAAGATGTTATAATAATACATCACCCTAAGAGACTATTACGAAAGTACACGTGAACACTCCCTACAGTGCCTTGATTCCAAGCCATACAGTTATCCGATCCAGCTGCATCCTCGGCCTTGAGGTCTCAACACTTGAAGGCACGACTTCTGTCTCTAGGAATTGAATGCATTTCTTGAGAAACGGCTGCAACGAATCCAAATCCGCTGCATTCCTGGTTGAATAACCATATGCATGTCAAGGATCAATCAGAATAACATATCGTTGGTCAAATTTGGGAATCCAGACTGCTTAAAAACCAAAACTTGTATATCAGACTGCTTAAAAACCAAAGATGCCCAAATTTGGGCATCAATTCGTTGCTCAATTAAGCCGAAGTTCAGCTGGGTGTGGGAACTGAATAAGGGTGCAGGATCTGAACAGTCTAAGGGCTGATTTTGCAGATCAGATTATAAGCTATCTATAAAGCTTCTGAGTAAATAAAATCCAAAATCCTAAAGTCTAGACTACAAACCACTTATAGACCATAAACCATGCAAATATCTCAGGGAAACAAGCAAAAAATGAGCTGAGAATATTAGCTAGGACAGAGCTGATGTAAGAAATACATATGTAGTCTTGCAAATGCAGTGTTGCTACCCTACTAAGCACTTTTTAAGCTAATTCTAGAAAACAATGTGCCTATATCTATGGAAAGCTTTTTAAACCAGGATGTTATAAAATAAAGAAAAATACCTGCTATTGATCATTTTCCTATACTTAAGCCTTTGGCGGCCGGCTCCAACGGCTCCTGAAGTAACTAAAATGATATCAAAGCCCCGGGAGTTCAACTTCTCAAGCTGCAAGCATATTAGATATTAATAAGTAAAATGAACCCGGGAGTTCAATAACACCGAAAAGCAACAACGAAAATGGCACCTGCAACATGAACACCAGCAGGTAGTTGTGCGTGGTGGGCAACGTTTTCATATAAACCTGGGTGCACCATCGTCACTTCAGAATGAGGCAACAGCGGCTGAGCCAACGTGACTAAAACAAGCGCGGGGGTGCATAAGCACTTAAGTTTTCCCATATAGAACAAGTTTTTTTGCAGCTGGTATGAAAATGATTAATTAATTCATACATATTCATAGACAGTCGCAGAATTATCCACGCACTAAGAAGAATGATTATTGCTATACTTCACATCACAAATAATCATAAAACCAGTTGCAAAAAGAAAATTTAGATGGAAGACTACCTTGTTTATCACGACAACTATAGGTAGGCGGTCCTGGATCGCATGCCTGATTGCTCGCTCTGTGTTCACCTGTACTTTTATTCATGTCAGATATAATTCTTATGTAATACAATTTTAATATATATCAATGATCATAAACATACATAATAACATATTATATATTCTTATCATATAAAAACTGTACGAAATTACTTACCATGACACCTTCAGCGGCATCAACAATCAACACCGCCCCATCAGCAAGCCTTAGAGCAGCCGTCATCTCATCTGAAAAGTTTACGTGTCCAGGTGTATCCATAATGTTACACATATAAGACTTGGAATTACTATCCTCAAGAACCAATGACATAGGAACCGCTTGATAGATATCCTTCTCTCCTGCTCATCCACCCTAGTATTCCGTATACCTCATATGCTTCTCACTATTCTGATTATCCATATCAACTCACCATCAGACTCGACTAATCCACCCATTACGTCCTGCGACTGCAACCGCATTCTCTTCATCAGACTCGACCCTATCAACCTCTGACTTATCAGGAGGATCCTCATCTTCATCGTTTCTATCACTCTCTACATCAGACTCGATTTCCGGTCCAATGTAGTTCCCAAATTCATCATACAAACTATCATCCATCCTGTTATCACCATAAAACCTAACATTAAATCACACTACAACAAATAACCAAACAATATAATCACAAAAACTAACAGATTTATCAACTATTTCTCAAATTTAACATATCAGTTGCACATACATCATTTGCTTTTTAAGTTACAGTAACTAACGAAGTCATCAAATACTAGTGAGCATAATGCTAACTAGAAATTCAAACATCCACACTGTTAACATTTTTAGGATTTATGAAATTCAAGCACACCCCAATAGTAAGCAAGTATAATAAAAACATTATAAACTTTATTTGTAGTGTTTATAAACTTTTTTGCAGTGTTTATAAACTTTTTTGAATATAATTTAACACATAAAATTTCGGAATAAAAATCTTAACAAAATCTTCATCATAATATTACCTTTAGTTCATACCACCAAAGAATACTAAATACATATGTAATTACTTGTAAAATCATTATAATTACCTGTAAATACAATATAATTACCTGTTTCCCCAAAATCGAGTATTATCGGTTATTTCCCCATGATGGTGGCGCCGATGATGTTGGTGGCCGGTGATGAAAAACCCAGATCTGAAGAAAAAATAATAATAATAGAAAAACAAATCACGAAATATAAAGATAGTAGGGAAAATAAATGAGAAGGAGGCACCGATGGTGTTGGTGGCCGGTGATGAAAACCCCAAATCTGAAAAACAAAAATAAATAAAATTAAAAGAAAAAATCAAGAAATATAAAGATAGTAGGGAATAACTACCTCAGATGGTGGCACCGATGGTGTTGGTGGCCGGAAAAGGAGGCGGCGATTGTATTTGTACCGAAGATGGATAGAGAGGGCGGCGGGTTTGGATAGAGAGCAGGAGGGGTTGCAGAGAGTTTTTTGGTGTGTGTGTTGGTTGGGTGTGTGTGTGTTATATTTTTAGGGTTGGGCTTATGTGAGGTAGATAATTGATCAATGGAGGGAGAATTTGATTTTTTGGGAAATTTTTTTTTTGAGAGCGGGAAGTGTTTTGGCCAAAAAAAACGATAGATTTTGATGAAGCAGATGGTAAAAAAAAAAACATAGATGACCCCTATTTATGACGAAGCAAAACGAGCGTCATCAAGCAGGCTAAATTTTAACTGATTATGACCCTATGTTATGACGCTTCTGAAAATGAGTCATCCCCAATAAAAAATTTACTCGTTATGACTCTTATTTTATGACTTTGCTATTTGCGCGTCATCTTGTAGCGTGCGTCATAAAATGCGAGTCAATGATAGACAAATGTCTAATGCTTCTTTAAGTGTCTTAGTTAATTACAATTATGTCCTTTTTAATGTGAATATGAAATATTCTTATTTTTCTAATCTTTTTTTTTAACTTTCCAACTCACATGTTCAGTTTAGTGTGTGAGTTTACAGTTATATTCTTATTTTGGATTTAAGTGTAATTAAACGTTATATTGTTATTGGTTAATACAGTTTATGATCAAATCTTAAACTTTTACAAAGGGGCTTGTGAAAAACTAGAAAAGGGTTGACTAGTTTTGGTCTTTAAAAAATTTACTTTGAAACTTATTAATTAAAGTATTAATTTGTCGACAAATGTCTAATGCTTTAAGTGTCTTAGTTAATTACAATTATGTCCTTTTTAATGTGAATATGAAATATTCTTATTTTTCTAATCTTTTTTTTTTTAACTTTCCAACTCACATGTTCAGTTTAATGTGTGAGTTTTCAGTTATACTCTTATTTTGGACTTAAGTGTAATTAAACGTTATATTGTTATTGGTTAATACAGTTTATGATCAAATCTTAAACTTTTACAAAGGGGCTTGTGAAAAACTAGAAAAGAGTTGACTAGTTTTGGTCTTTAAAAAACTTAGTTTGAAACTTATTATAAACAAATAATAATAATATGAATGAACAAATGCAAGACAATAAATAAAAGAATGATCAAACTAAACATGAGGATTTATAGTGGTTAGGTTTCGAAACTTCATTTTGCCCTACTCCACTACTTGAGGTTCCGACTCGAGAGTTACTTCACTAAGTCAACAAGCTCTATTCTTGCAGTGAAAACCGTACAACGTCACTTGCACTTTTATCGACACTAAGCTAGATATAAAGTCTAACTAGATAGAATCAACCTTTCTCTTATGGTGTTTTGAGGCTTAAAATACTAACATATCTCACTTTAGTTTGGTGTATAATTGTGAAAAAGACTTTGTAGTGTAATTGTGAAATATGATAACAAAACAAAGTTGCAAATACAAACTACAACTATCAGGCTAGGCACACTTGTGACCTGCAGACGACCTGTCACATATACTTTTTCTCTCCGACGACCTGTAGACGACCAAAGTGCCACAGTGGTCGACCGATTTTTCTTTTTAATTCAAATATTTTAAACAACAAATTTAAATTCATTAAAAATAAAAACATTACAATACTAATTAAAAACTTCAACTAATAAAACTTAAACATTCCAATACGAATTAAAAACTTGAACTAGTAATCTAAGTTGTAGCGTGCCTTGATGCTTGCCTTAGTTTCCAAAAGTTGTTGTTTTTGTCGTGTGGTCAAACTTGGGTTGATTTCTGAATTGTAGAAAATCAAGTCTTGCTCCCGTTTTGATGTGGCCATTAATTCTATTTGTTGTCGTTGGAGCTCAATTTTCTCTCTTTTCAACTCCTCGGCTCGCCTTGCCCTTGCCTCTTGCATCTCCAGCTCTTTTTCCTTCAACCTTATGTATGACTCTTCCATATCAGCTTTCTTTTTTCCCCATTTTGAGGGCTTGAACTTGAAGAGGTTCTGGGCTAACGAACTAACAAATGATGTTGGTGGATCACGGGAGGAGGAGGATGATTTCTTCCTGGCTGTGTCACGACCTTGTGGTCGTGATTCTCTAGTCTCTTCCTCATCATCAGAATTATCCAAGTTTTGGAAAAAAAATTTCGATTCCGAGGTGGTTTCCGAAGCCTTGGATTTCTTCCCACTCTTCGACCTGAAAGCAGGCATCTCAACATCCTTCCAACACTCATGATTCCTTAAAATTTTCCAACACTCTTCCATAATTGCACAAAATTGCCCAACGGGTGCACGAATCCGATTCTTCCATTTGGAAATAATCGAGTCGTACGACCTTTGTGAACCAGTTTCTCTTTCAAAGTACCCTATAACATCATCCCAAAACCCTTGCCTGTTCACAGCGTTTCCTCTCAAGGAATTTTCCGACACATGAACCCAAGCTCTACAAAGCGCGATCTCTTCCTTTGTTGTCCATGATGAGTGCCTATTTACTCATCATTTTATACCCATTTGATACATAAAAAATGCTAAAAAAACAGCCAAATATACCATATTATACTGCAGATATCATTGGTTTGTGTTTTTATGCGTTTCAAGTACAAAAGGATTGAAAACAGGGCAAAAAACGGATATAAACGAGCACGAGATTGGAAAATCATCAAAAGCCGAAGCCGGGGAAGGAATTTACAAGTTTGGACCGAGAAATTGCTCAAGTGTCAAAAGTTGTTAGGAATATAAATATTCAGTTGAAGACTCGGTCACCCCGAGTACTTAATAGCACTTAATAGCTGTAGGTTTATTAGTAATATTAGCAGTAGATTAGTTAGTATTAATATTGTGGAGTGGGTCGGGTCTTTTACCCACTGTCAGCTCGCTCCACAGCCCACTAGGGCACCCTATGTAGTACTATATAAAGCCCTCTCCACCAAAGGAGAGGGTTGGACCTCATTTGATAACTAATCTAATACTTCTCTAGTTTCTCTCACTACAAGGTTCCATCTCTTTCTCTCCGATAAACTAACCCATTCGATCCATATTTTAGTCCCAAACGTGTGTTTATTTGCTTGTGAATATACTACAATTGGTATCAAGAGCCATGGTTAGGTTCATGTATGGTTAAATTCACGGATTTGTGTAGATTTGGGGTACTTTTGGTTGAATAGTTATGTGGAAACCGTAGAGGGGGGGGGGTGAATACGTTTCTATTTAAAAACTTAAAACTTTTGTATCAAACACCCGATCAAGTGTGACGTAATATGAAAAGTGTTAACTATGGTCATTTAACACTTAGAGATGAATGTAGTAAACTACAACACAAGCACAATCAAGCCATGACACATACTTAATCAACATAACATAAGTAACTAGTCACACAAGCATAAACTTCATGCAAATATAAGTATAAAGCGATAAAAAATAAATGAAAGTAAAGAGATAAGTAAGAAGGCGCAAACCAGACACGGTGATTTATAGTGGTTCGGTCACGAAGCTCCTCTTTCGCCCTACTCCACTCCCCGAGTACCCAACTCGAGAGTTACTTCACTAATCAACAAACTCCCTTTAGGCGGAGAAAACCGTACACGTCGCTTAACTTGTTTTCCGACACTAAGCTAGATGTCGAGTGCTAATCTTAGCTAGCACCAATCTACCACGATCTACCCGATCTACCCCGTACACGTCGCTTATCCTATTTCCGACACTAAGCTAGATGTCGAGTGTAATCTTAGCTAGCACCAATCTACCACGATCTACCCTTGATCCAAATGATCAATCACACAAGCCCAATGGCTTCAAGAGATCTTCACTATCTCTACAAGATCACACTTGATCTTGACTCACTCTCTCTCACAAAGGTAAAATGATCTTGATGTATGCTATGATACAATCAAGAGTGTAACAAATGTTACAAGACCTAACAACTATAACTCTTGTATCTTCTTGGATACCTTGAGTTCTTCTCTTGCAAGTGAAGAGGAATGATAACACTTTGTATCTACTTGGATACTTTATGTTCTTCTCTTGCTAATCAAGAGGGATGACAACACTTTGTATCCACTTGGATACTTTGTGTTCTTCTCTTGCTAATCAAGAGGGATGACAACACTTTGTATCTACTTGGATACTTTGTGTTCTTCTCTTGCTAATCAAGAGGAATGAAGAGGATCACTTGAATGGATGATTGGATCACTCTTAAACAAACTAAGACTCTCCAAATGATCAAAGAAAGTCATCTAAGTGAGAAGGGATTAGACCAGAGAAAAAGGACTGTAAAAATCAAGTTGGAAGTGTGGAATGGTCCACTATTTATAGGCAAGGAAAAATCTGACCGTTACAGACCCACGGCTCCACTAAATACCCGACGGCTCCGTTAAATTTAATGGAGCCGTCCCTATTTAAAGGTGCCGTGGACGCTCCTTCATTTGTCTTTAGTGGGGAAGGTTTATTTGGGAAAGTTAGGAGCTGTTTTGGGGGGAAATTTGACTGTTGGGATTTTCAAACATTATTTTTCAAAATAAAACATTTCTTTTTAATTCAAAAATAATTTGTGAAATATATTTTTGAAAAAATGTTTTGTCACATTAAAAATGTGAAGTTTAGAAAAATAAAATCCTTTGATCATTTGTCAAGTAGTAGATTTGTTTGTCCATACCTTGAGTGATTTATGTCGGGATGGAAATCTACGACTTCGTTGAAGCATACTTGAGACGTCGGGAGGTGTTGATGTAAGTATGCATTGATGATTTGTGTTTACAAGTAACTTGCACATTTTACGTTATGTATTACAATTTACATGTTTGTCATTATTAAAACCGAAGAAACCGTTTAGTTTAAATATCGTAATATTTGCACTAACAATCTCCCCCTTTTTGATGATGACAAATATGTAAACCGTAAGACATAGTAAAATGTAAAAGTTACCTGTTTACACTCCCCTTCTCCCCCTTTTGTCGAATCAAAAAGGTAGTTGCCTCGAGCGCTCCCTTGAATTTACTTCCTACTCCCCCTTACTACTATCCTTTCTCCCCAGAAAGGCGAGTTTGCATCATCCCAGTGAAGCCTTCTATCACCACTTGTGAAGACGACTCCATGCTATGTATTCAAATACTCCCAAGCTCCCCCTAGCTCAATGCTCCCCTATGGTGACTTAATCCCCTTGTTTATTTACCTTAGTATCTAGCGGATCCATGGATCAAATTCTTACAAAGGCTTTTCCTACATCAAGGGTTAGCTTCGTGCAGCATAATATATAACAGTATAGGAGCAACATTATAGGGATAGAATACACATAGCAAGACATGCATGGGTTAAACTATGTGAATACGTAAGTGTCACAACCCGACCGAAAACCTAAGGTGTAATTGTTCACTCAATCACACTAATCAAGAACGAGATTCGTTCATTGACTGACGCACTAAATGACTTCTTCCAAGTTGTCATTGGGAGGAAAGTTCTAACAAACCTTTTGAACAACATAATCATCTACCTAAGATGATTGATGTTAAGGATAGTTTGTTGATAAGACATACTCTAAATGATTACTATTATGACAAGTCGTGCCATAAAGTAGACTCAATAGAGGATATACCTAAATGATTCCATAAGGTGGGAGAGTGTTGGTTGTGGTGACAACAAGGACAACTTGGGTTATGTGGTTGTAGGGGATAAATAATGGGATGACCCATTAGTGGTTGTGGTGATGGTGATAGTGATAAGGATGATGTGTTAGTGCCAAGTCCAAAGTGGTTTGATGGTGATAGGGTTAGTGTGATAGCTAAAGGTTGTGGTGGACTTGGTGGAGGTAAGGGTGTAGGAATCCTAAAAGTGGAGGATGATGATGATGTGGTTGGAGATGTTGGTTTTGCCCTTTGAGGAAAGGTGGGAAAGGATGGTTTAGGTTAATATATCGTTTGCACTGACAATGAGATGCATGATATATTTCAAAAGGGAAAAGGAAAAGTGTATGTGATCCTAACAGGATTGTTGGTGGATATCTCTAACGGGGTTAAGGTAACGAAGTTCTAGGTTTCTAGGTTGGATGATCCTAGTTGTGTGTTAGAGATAATTTGGTGCATGAAGGGTTTCATGTGTTTGTGAGGATTGAAGGTTGTTGAACTAACTATCACTTATCCAAAGTGAGGAGTAGTTGTAAGGTTTGAGTGTGATGAGTTGAGGGTTATAAGGTTTGAGTGTGATGATCTATTGGTTAAGGTTCTTAGACTGACTATCACTGTCAAGAGTGAAGTGTAGCTAAAAGGTTTGAGTGGGATTGATATAAGGGTTGAAGGTTGTAAGGTTTGAGTGTGATGATCGATGAGTTGCAGGTTGTAAGGTTTGAAGATGAGATGCAAGCTAAGCTTGAAATTGGTGAGGCCTTATATAGGCAAGGGTTGTGGGATTCAAACTAAAGTTGGTGATGGTGTCCTATGGTGTAGTGAGGAAATCTTAGGATGTGTGTGAGTTTGCAAAATTTTGCAGGTTTGAGGTTAGGGATCAGGGATCTAAAGGAAACAGTGAAAATTCGTCAAACATAGGCACGGTACCACTAAATACCACACGGTACCATTAAATTTAACGGTACCGTGGCCTTTTTAACGGTACCGTGACCTGGAAGTCACGAATTTTCCTATACAGCCTAGTTCTGGGCAGCTAAAGGGAAGTTTCCTAGGGAATAAGAATCACATTTGTGTGTTCTTGAGAGTGTTTGGTGAAAGGCTATAGGAGTGTGTTTTCGCTCCCCCTTAATCTATGACCATCCGGACAAGAGGTAAAAGATAAAAAGGAAAACAAACGTTAACGAAAGCGATGAGCTTAGTAACGTTATGACAAGTGGTGGATAGCATGCGAAAACTTCACCTTTGAAGTCACGTAGTTCTTCTCAATCATTGTGAATATTCATCGAATATTCACATGATGAGGCATGTGATTACTTGGAGATATCCTAAGGGTTAAGAAGATAAAATCTTCAGGGTTGTGAGGTAGGTGATAAGGTTATAGGGTTATCTATGTTGATGAAGGAGGGTTATCTCAACGTATCCTAATGGTTCTTCGTTTGAAGTGTGTGGAAGATGTGTGGGATGCGGAAGCATTGGTAGTGTTTAGTACCATGCGGAAGTGTGAGGGAAAAGGCTAAGGAATCAGATGATAGATACAATCTATTCTGATAGGAGACGGTTTTAGGTTCAAGACTACATCAAGTGGGAAGCAAGATTTTTGACAAAGAAAATTCACATATGTTGTGATTTTTCTGGACTTTAGATTAAAAGAATTTATACCGAATAAATTCTTTTATGAATGAATCCAACGGGATTAGGTGAACATTGATCGAGAACGAGAGATGACATTTAATTGCATTTCGCAAATTAAATATACTTTAAATATTTCGGATGAAGTATTTAAGTTGTCATTAGAATTTAAGAGGATTTTACGAATAAGTCTCGCTGATTTAGTGAGACTTTTCGATACGAGGAGAGAATTTATACCTAATAAATTCTTTGAACGGTACTGGACGAGAAGAGATGACTTTTATATTTCCTAGGAAATACATAGGTAGTCATTAGAGCGATGTGAAAGATGACTTAATATTTCCAGTGAAATATTTAAAAAGTCATCAGACGAGACACAGGATATAACTTGACATTTTCAATGAAATATCTAACAGTCATGGGACAAGATAGAGGGAATGACTTGATATTTCCAGTGAAATATCAAAAGTCATGACACGAAATAGAAGAGATGATCTCAATATTTCCAGTGAAATATTCAAGAGATCATGCAAGGAACGTGAGGGATGACTTAATATTTCTAGTGAAATATTTAGATAGTCATGAGAGGAATTTAAAGAATGACTCAATATTTCCAGTGAAATATTTAAAGAGTCATGAGACGAGACACACGAGATGACTAAAATATTTCCAGTGAAATATTTAAATAGTCATAAGATTTATGGAAAATGTTCCATCATTCCTAGACCTAGACGAAGATGGTTAGGGGATTCTCGGTTGAGAGGTTTGGTTGATTTACGGATTTTGATGTGCTTCGCACACGAGTGTTTCATGGGGTTTTGAAAGACGTAAAGCTAAGCCTATGGTGCTGATTCACAGCAGGGTTTGGGATCTTAAGACGTGTATAATCACACGAGGATGAAATGAACTACTAATCACTTATATAGTAACTTGTGAGTCCTTTGTCATCCGAGGGTTGATGTTAGCTTTTAACTTTTGGATGAGCGTTTTAACATATGTTGTTAAAAGGCTTGAGTATGATGTTTCGGATATGACATTTAACAATTGCGATCGCAAGTTAAACTTACTTGAATATTTGGGATGAAATATTTAAGTTGTCAACCCTACTCCGAGTTCTACTAGGTTTGTTCCTAACCTTCCCATGACAAAAGGTGTATTACTTGGAAGAAGGCGAAGTGATGACTGGGGAATTAGGGTAACTTCGCGACTACTTTGACTTATGGGTTTTGACACTAGTGTATGGCTCTATGACTTCTAAGGGTTCATAGTGTTGGGCATACCTAATTCCTAATGTGTCAAAAGGACATAGTGTGGGTGCAAACTTTGCAAGTAAATCATGTAAAGTGCACATAAGGAATAAATGCAAGCATCATGTAAAACATGATAATCATTTAGCATTTAAGATCATGAAGACATTTAACCATATTTTACGAGAACATGTTATCATTTTGAAACACGTATGTGGGATGCAAGCAATCTAGGTTTGCTAAGGCAGATCCTAATTACTACTTGTTCAAGATGACATCCTAATGGGAGATAAAGTTCACCAATGTAAACTATCTCTAGTCAAATGTAGGAATGAAAGTTTTTCAAGTTAGAGAATGAGTATGAGACTATCACTAGTGGTGCACAATTAAGGCTAAACACGACCATTTTTACGGGTTATACCACAAACCCAACTTCTCTCCTGGAAGTAATTCAACCGTTAGGTCAAATTGAATTTCTAGTGCGATAGGTTCTCCAGTAGTCATTCTCATGTTAGAAAATTCAAATTCCTATATTTGCCTATTGAAGTGTAGCAAAGATGATATTAGCTTATTTTGCTAATACATGGCCTAATATGACTCAATTAACCATACTTTGAAAGTCGGTTAAGAAAATGACATGTCTTACACAACTCCTAACAAAGGCAAGCGAAATGTTTTAATTTCGTGTTTGAGATTTAAAGGTTATTTGATGGAGATGGTGTATTTTATGATCTCTTGGACAACATCTTTGTTTGTTGAGTTGTTACATGTTATTTTAACATGATTTGGTTTCCTAGAACCAAGAGACACTCTAATGTGATACAATGTAGAATCTACTACATTGTGTGTGTTTCAAGAATGCTCCTTTGCATATCTTGAGTGAGAATCTAGTAAAGGTTACTTTCCTCAATAGATCTCGTGAGCATTTTATTTGAAATGAGACATACTGTTTATTTCAACAAGTATGCATTTCTAAGAAGAAACTTATCACTCTTAAGAATGCTTTGTGAAACAAGTATTTTAGTGTATGACCAATTTTACTTGTTTATGCAATGACACATGTAGTATTAGGTTATTATTCAACTCTAATATCCTATATTTGTTAACAAGATGCAATGTACTCTCTTGTAACATAACCATTCATGTTACAAAAGGAATAAGATGCATAGGATATAAGTTATCCTTTGTCAATCTTTTGATAAGAGAGATATATGTGATATTCTTAAAGATTGATGACTTACATAATAGTTAATAACATATTATGTGTGACACTTTTACTAGACATGTGACTTTGAGTGTTGAGTCGTTCATGAGCAAAGTTTACATATGTTTTTTGTTTGCTCGTGTTTGGTTTTTCGGAAATGACCCATTTACTTATTGCATTGCAATGTAAATTACTTGTATATTTCGAATGAAACATCCAAGTTGTCAATCCTACTTGGTTGTGTATTTTATTCATCTTTTAAACATATTAGTTTAATATTTGGAACACAACCATTGGACAAGAAGACTCAATATGGCATCTTCAACACAAGTGTGAGTTATGATCCGTTGCATATTATTTTCGTCTTGAGAGGACGTCATTATTTACATAACAATCGAGTGTGATTGAGTATGTTGATTTAAGATAATACTTTTCATTATATTTTGATGTTATCTTGAAGCTGGACAAATAGTGACTCCAATTTCATGTCCACACTCAAAAACTTGTCAATTAGATTCGATAATGATATCAATCATAATTTGAATAATGAATTGATATGTACCCGAGATCTTTCTTGACCCTCACAATCACTCCTTTTTAAAAAGAAATAAAAATTTTAGGAGTGTGTTCCATTTATTCTAACACTAGTTGTATGTGTGAGGTTAATGACATATTAAGTTACTACTTTGATATTGTCATTTATTTTTATTTGAGAAAAACTATTTTATATTATTGAGTATAATATTCTTAGTTTTTCGACACCTCATTAGTATAAAAATAATTATCTTAACTATTTTTATACAACATACGTAAAATACTAAATGTTTAAAACATTTTGTATGTGTGTTAGATCAATGCAAGTTTAATACATTTTCCTTTACTTAAGTACTAATGTATTAAAATGACCTTTTATCTTGTTTAGACAACCCATGGTCAAACAAGACAAAATGATGTAATGTTTTAAAGATCATGTTACGGATTTTATGAAAGTGTTAAGTATTTTGGGGTGATATACTTTTTACACTTAAACCTTTGGAAAAATAATTGTGTAAGACAATATCTTTCGACACACATGATCTACCAACTTAGTTTCTATTCCTAAGAAAGTTACTAAACCATTTTAAGAACTTGCAACAAATGCAAGACAAATGGTTGATGCCTATATGCAATGCAAACTAATTACTTAATATAGTGCAAGTGATTTAGCATGAGCCTTATAAATGCATAAACCGAAAAACTATAATAAGCAAATAGCAATTTAGCTTAACACACAAAAATACTTATCGTCATTTTGTGTATTAGGTATAACAATGTATACTAAGCTTGATTTTATTTGACAATGAATTGGTTTCCTCCCCATTTCAAAGATTTTTGCTGAGCACTTTGAAAACATGTCAAGGTTTAAAGGTTGAATCGCCCTTTTTCAGTTTGACCAAAAATTTACGCAAACTGCATGACCAGAAGACCTTTAGTTGAAAATCAAGGACTTTAACAAACTTTCATTTAGAACTAATTCATAAAAATGTTTCTCAAATGAAAGTAGACTCAACATCGTTCAAAATGATGGGCGACACGACTCGTACAGACTCATGGTTGATTTTATATGGATTTTTGAAAATGAACCAAAAATGAAAAACAGACAATCAGATGCACGGCACCGTTAAATGACCCACGGTACCATTAAATATAACGGTACCGTACAATATTTAGTGGTACCGTGGTCTGTTTTCTGATTCAGAACTGCATGACTTAATGACTCGTTCTGAAAACATGACCGGACACTTAAAAACACTATTCTTTTAGTGGTTTAAGAAAACCTTCAAGCTAGTATGACAAAGTATACTTAACAACAAAACTTGTAAGTATTAAGCAACTAAATACTTTTCATATTTTTATCACCTTCATGGGTAATTTGATACATGGATCGTACTCAATTTTGAAAACCATTTGCTTTAAAAATTTGAGCGACGTGGCTCTAGTACCAATTGTGGAAACCGTAGAGGGGGTGAATACGTTTCCATTTAAAAACTTAAAACTTTTGTATCAAACACCCAATCAAGTGTGACGTAATATGAAAAGTGTTAACTATGGTCATTTAACACTTAGAGATGAATGTAGTAAACTACAACACAAGCACAATCAAGCCATGACACATACTTAATCAACATAACATAAGCAACTAGTCACACAAGCATAAACTTCATGCAAATATAAGTATAAAGCGATAAAAAATGAAATAAAAGTAAAGAGATAAGTAAGAAGGCGCAAACCAGACACGGTGATTTATAGTGGTTCGTCACGAAGCTCCTCTTCGCCCTACTCCACTCCCCGAGTACCCAACTCGAGAGTTACTTCACTAATCAACAAACTCCCTTTAGGCGGAGAAAACCTACACGTCGCTTAACTTGTTTTCCGACACTAAGCTAGATGTCGAGTGCTAATCTTAGCTAGCACCAATCTACCACGATCTACCCGATCTACCCCGTACAGTCGCTTATCCTATTATTGACACTAAGTTAGATGTCGAGTGCTAATCTTAGCTAGCACCAATCTACCACGATCTACCCGATCTACCCTTGATCCACATGATCAATCACACAAGCCCAATGGATTCAAGAGATCTTCACTATCTCTACAAGATCACACTTGATCTTGACTCACTCTCTCTCACAAAGGTAAAATGATCTTGATGTATGCTATGATACAATCAAGAGTGTAACAAATGTTACAAGACCTAACAATTATAACTCTTGTATCTTCTTGGATACCTTGAGTTCTTCTCTTGCAAGTGAAGAGGAATGATAACACTTTGTATCTACTTGGATACTTTGTGTTCTTCTCTGCTAATCAAGAGGGATGACAACACTTTGTATCTGTTGGATACTTGTGTTCTTCTTTCTAATCAAGAGGGATGACAACACTTTGTATCTACTTGGATACTTTATGTTCTTCTCTTGCTAATCAAGAGGGATGAAGAGGATCACTTGAATGGATGATTGGATCACTCTTAAACAAACTAAGACTCTCCAAATGATCAAAGAAAGTCATCTAAGTGAGAAGGGATTAGACCAGAGAAAAAGGACTGGAAAAATCAAGTTGGAAGTGTGGAATGATCCACTATTTATAGGCAAGGAAAAATCTGACCGTTACAGACCCACGGCTCCACTAAATACCCGACGGCTCCGTTAAATTTAATGGAGCCGTCCCTATTTAAAGGTGCCGTGGATGCTCCTTCGTTTGTCTTTAGTGGGGAAGGTTTATTTAGGAAAGTTAGGAGCTGTTTTGGGGGGAAATTTGACTGTTGGGATTTTCAAACATATTTTTCAAAATAAAACATTTCTTTTTAATTCAAAAATAATTTGTGAAATATATTTTTGAAAAAATGTTTTGTCACATTAAAAATGTGAAGTTTAGAAAAATAAAATCCTTTGATCATTTGTCAAGTAGTAGATTTGTTTGTCCATACCTTGAGTGATTTATGTCGGGATGGAAATCTACGACTTCGTTGAAGCATACTTGAGACGTCGGGAGATGTTGATGTAAGTATGCATTGATGATTTGTGTTTACAAGTAACTTGCACATTTTACGTTATGTATTACAATTTACATGTTTGTCATTATTAAAACCGAAGAAACCGTTTAGTTTAAATATCGTAATATTTGCACTAACAAGTTAGTTTCTTGAAAATCTATTTTGCGCTTTGTTTAGTTGATAGAAGGTGTTAGATCTTGTACTTTCTAGCTTAGGGATAGTATAGAAGTAGTGTTTGGTGTTTGGAATCATAGTTTCAGGCTTTGTGTGGTAGTTTTTGGCAGATTCGAGGGTTAGTATAAAGGTGTTCTTCGTAGCGTTTTGTCCCTCTGTGAAGGTTTCATAGTAGCGATTTGTGTATTGTTGGGTAAGTGAAAGTAGCGATTTGTGGTGTCTCGAAGTTGCGATTTGGCCCATTACCGGATTTGGCAAAAGACGACAAACCGCTAAGAAAGCGACGTGTCTGGCGTTTAGTGTGTTGCGTTTTGACCAAGATAGTGACAGTTCTGTTTTCTTGTGACTTGCGATTTGTGGGTTGCGACTAGTGTCTGTCAGGGTAGCGACTTGTTAGGCTTGCGACTTGTCTGTTGCGGTTTGTATCCACAGGGTTGTGATTTGTCTGTTGCGGTTTGTATCCTCAGGGTTGTGATTTGTCTGTTGCGATTTGTAATAGTGAGTTGCGACTTGAGCACTTGCGAATTGAACATTGCGTTTTGTCTCATAGTTCCCAAATTGCGATTTGATTATATGCGATTTGACAAGCTGTTACTTGACTTATTGTGATTTGATAAGCTTGCGAGTTGATCTATTACGATTTGACGTTGCAAGCTAACACTTGTGATTTGATTTATTGCGATTTGATAAACTTGCGATTTGTCTTGTTGCGATTTGACAAGCTGTGTCTTGACACTTTGCGATTTGATCAATTGAGATTTGAGTTCTCTTGAGTTAAGACTTAAAATTCTAATTTGCAAGTTACTCTTAGTTTACGGTTTGTTTCTTGGTGATTTTAGAAAGTCCCGCGAAAGATTCGATTTCTCGGTTAAATCACAAGATCTGTAAAATCCCGTATTCATTATGGCCACCATGACAAGCACCGCATCAGATGATATTCAAGCAGCAGGGTCCGATACCCATCCACCTATGCTAGATAGGACGGACTATGAGTCGTGGGCACAATGAATACGGCTTTACTGCTTGGGAAAAGAGAATGGAGCAAACATCCTTAAGTCCATTGATGAAGGACCATTTCAGATGGGTACCACCAGAGATGCTGTTACTACTGGTGAAGATGGCACAGTCACCTTTAGAATTGACAGACCACGCACTTACAATGACCTTAATGAGGAGGAAAAGTAGAGGTATGATGCTGACATTAGGGCCTCAAACATTGTTATTCAAGGTTTGCCAAAGGATGTCTACAAACTCATCAATTTCAACACTGAAGCTAAAGCAGTGTGGGACAATGTAAAGATGTTGCTAGCTGGGTCAGAACTCACAAAAGAAGACCGTGAATCACAATTGTATGATGAGTTTGAACACTTCAAAATGAACCCATGAGAGAATGTCACAGATTACTATGTGAGATTCCATAAGTTGGTGAATGACATGAGGATGATAAGAATGACTATGCCCAACATCCAACTTAACTCAAAGTTTGTGAACAACATGACTCCAGAATGGGACAGATTTGTTACTGCTGTCAAACTCAACAAAGGTCTGAGAGACACTAACTATGAACAGTTGTATGCCTACCTACAACAACATGAGAAGCATGCTGCCTACGATCGGGTGTTGAGAGAAAAGCTCAATCCTTCAACTCCTAATGACCCACTGGCATTTATGGCAAGTGCTCTACCAAACACCCAACCATCACCTAACCAAGGTTATCATCAACTTCACTCACCATATTCTGCTATGAGCTCACAACTCGACTCAGGCTATTCCCAGACCGACAAAATGATTGATAACCTCACCAAACAAGTATCATTACTGGTTTAACAATTTAAAGCATCTCTCCCTCAGACCAACAATCAGTTAAGAAACTCATCCAACCCACGCAATCTAGCAATGGTGGAGGATGGGAAAATTCTGGTTCAGAATGTGCAAGGGAGAGCAAGAAGAAACATGGGTCGAGGTAATGTGCAGAACAGAGCGGGGAATGCCAATCAGGGGCAGGGGAAACAGCTCAAGTGTTATAATTGTGGAGGACTGGGACACATTGCCAGGAATTGCAATCAACCGAAACGTCCTCAGAACTCAGATTACTTCAAGGATAAGATGTTGTTGATGCAGGCTCAAGAGAATGGAGCTGTATTGGATGAGGAAGAATTGTTGTTTTTGGCTGGTGATGGGGGAAATACTTTTGATGAAGATGTGGATGAGCAACCAGTTCAGGATCTAGCACTCAACGATCCCAACATCTTCAAAGATGATGATTGTGATGCATTTGACTCTGATGTGGATGATGAACCAACGGCTCAAACAGTCTTTGATGCGTGGTTTTGCAACCTTACAACAGGTTTTACCTCTCGAGGGATCTCAAGAGGCTTACAACCCCACCAGGCAGTGTACCTGACCGATGTAGTATAGTGTAGTGGTAAGTACGGGGGATTGATCGTTCTCCACAGGGAATAGTGTTCGTTAGGTATGAAAAATTACTCTAATAGGTCTAAGGGTGAGAGAAGATTCTTTTTTATGTTTTTATAATTTTATGAAAGCAAGTAAAATATCGGGTTTGAAAGAGTGGGCGGAATTAGTTGCTAGTCAACTAACCCAAACAACTACGAATGCAAATAAAATAAAATAACTGAAAATGAAAAGGTGGTAAAACTTATATAGAGAGAAATGTGTTTACTTAGATTTCCTTACTCCCTAACTATCTTTTACCGGTTGATTAGTGTGTATTAGTTGCGTGGATGACGGGTGTATTCCTTAATACCATTTGTGGGGTGGCGTACGTACTTCCCCAACTCTACAAGCTCCTACTTCACTCCTATGTCGAGCCGGCTAGGAAGCTCCTAACATGGGATTACTAGAATTCGCTTGTGCATTAAATACAACCATAAAAACCTTTAGTACGCATTGGTTCATGTTTCTTAAGACGTTCAAGCAAGTTACCGAATAGAAAGTTAGCCAGTTTTCTTAAGCCTAACATAGATGAACAATCATCCAATACAACTAACAACACACTAATAACCAATAATCAATAGCTAGGTTTCATTAGATCTAAGCAAACACAAGATAAATCTAGCCTAGCATGTTAAACAAAAGACAAGAACAAGATAGAATCAAACAACACATAGACATATTGAATGATTAATTGATAACTTATCTTCAATGTAACATGGAAGATCTCAAGGCAAAAAGCCTTGAAAAAGCTGCCAAATTCGTCTTAGGGTTTTCACACACAAAGTTCCTCAATAAGTTTCACACTAATGACAAAGAATTGCAAAACTATATATAGATTTTTAGATCTGACGGCGTCACGTTATGGAGTGTGACGCCGTCACCTCGCCGCTTTTAGGGTTCCCGGATGACCTTCTTGACGCCGTCCCTCTTTAGCTCTCCAAAATCCGTTCTGGCCTATCAAGGCTTGACGCCGTCAGGATTATGCGTGACGCCGTCCCTCTCTAAATTAAGCCGTGACGACCTTGATCATATTAAAGCGTGACGCCGTCAGAATTTCATGCAAATTTCACTGGCTTATCATGAGTAATTTTCACATCCACCATTTTATTGCCAAGCCGTGACGCCGTCTGGAGAGGATCCTGACGCCGTCAAAGGTAACTTTTAGCATGATTTTGAGACTTTGTCATTTTCTTCACTTTTATGCTCCAAAAACGTCCAAAATGCCTCCTTTTCCAGATTTCTCCTCAAAAGTACCTAAAATGACAAAAGGAACGATTTAGGGCAATATTTGATCAAATAAATACGATTTAGGGCTTAAATGACCCCTTAAAAGCGGTACACTTTTCGCTTCATCAAATACCCTTACACTTGAGATTTGCTTGTCCTCAAGCAAATGTGCTTTTATTCTAATTAAAATACAAGTTAGGGGTCATTTAATGCTAACATAAAAGTAATTGCAACAAATATTCGTTCTACTTTAATCATAATAAGCACGGAGATTATAAACTAGCACCTCACAAGTAGTGTTTAGATACTCACATCTCTCAAGTGTCATCAAAATAAATCTCATAAATGAAAACGGATAATATCTCTCACTACCTCTCATAGCAAATAGATTGCCATAGGCTTGGGAAAGGATCGAAAACCTCCTCCACTAGGCGTAAGCACCTAAGATAAACTATCAAAGAGGGCTTTTAAACGGGTTATAACGTTAGGTGTAGGGAAAAGGAAAACACGGTTTTGTTGGATAAGGGATATTTTACTGGTGGCGAGTTAAAGATCTTGATCAATTACATGTACTATACAATGTTGCTAAGCCAAGACTCGACTCAATCTTAAGCTAAAAACAAAATAACAAAAACATAAAATAAACATAAAATAAAACGGGATGGTAGTCCGTATGTTTTTTCTGTTTTTCTTTTTCTCATTTTTTTGTATTTTTCTTGATTTTTTTTTTTTTTTTTTTTTTTTTGCATACACTTTTGCCCTACCATCCAAAATAATACATCATAGGGGCGTTGCATTCCCCTTACACTTGAACTTTTACATAACTTTACAAATAACTATTCTAATGACTCGAATTAAGATAATTGAAAAACTTGAAGTACTTTTAAAATTATTAGCACATATGGGGGTAATAAATGATGTTCTTCCCCATTACTCCATTACACTAGTACTTTACCCATGAGTCCCAATCGTCCCAAAACAATATGTACAAGGATACGACTCGACTTAGCAACCATGTAATCAACTAGATAATTAACTTGGGTTTAAACAAATGTTGTCACAATAATGCACTAAAAATGAGTGCATACAAGGTAGGCTTAAGGCGATTTGGGTGTACATTTTAGTGGGGTGTAACAAATTCTTCCTTTAAGTAAAATGCTTAAAGGTCGAAACGAAAAGATAGGCTCTGAGGGGTGTACTAGGGGTATCGTGTACTAAAAATGAGTACAACGCAAAGGGTGTGGGAGAATTACTTGACCAATGTAGCCAATGTAATTATAACAAAAACACAGGTGTAAAACAATGGGTTAATCCTAATGCCTCTTATCATGTAGTAAATCTAACTACACGAATGTAGTCTCACTTGTGGCCTTGGAATGGTCCTAAAGCAAGTTCTAGAATCTAAGTGCTACCGGTACACACATCATAGCATAAATGCTTTTCCTACCAATTCTAGGGGTGAACCTCACATATTTGGGGGTGGAAAATTTTTTAGTGGTACGGTTTTTGTGCTATTCATATAACTCCTATCCGTGAGACGCTCATTAAGATCAAAGTTCCACTCCTAAATGTTGTAAAAAATTTTAAATTTGGCACTAAAATTGCCCTAACAGGTATTTATCTAGTTTTATTACACATCTACTATTAAACAAACAAAAATCAAGCGTAAGAGCATTCTCTAATCGTACTTTTACCCCCCCCCCCTTACACTTAAGATGAACATTGTCCCCAATGTTCAAATAAAAAATGTAAAAGCATAAAGTAAAAGAATGAAATCAAATACTCCCCTGATTCGCTCGGTGGATAATGAAGTAACACGGTTAGATCTTCTTCCAAATAGAATGTAAAAGCTTCATGACTAATGCATCGCCAAAAGCTTGATCCAAAAACATTTCCTTGTCCAAAATAACCTGTTAAACCTGAGAAAACAAACACGAAAACCTGCATAACATCGGCGGGATAAAATCTATATATAAGGATATAATGCTTGTGGAATGATAATTTTGCAGATTCCTGGAGATTATAAGTTATAGATTTAATAAAAACTTTTTATGAAAACAAAACTTTCAAAAATTTTCAGAAAATTAAACCTGACGCCGTCAGGTTGTAACTCCTGACACCGTCAGAAACAATCTGACAGAATTCTCATGTTACGTTTCCGGGAAATTTTTGGAAAAACCTATACCTTACTTCCTGGAACTCCTGCAAAACATCATTATGACTCGATACAAGCATTTGACTCAAACAAATACTAATATGTATGTTCATTTATTACTATTACGATTCATGTTTATTTGTGTTCTAATAAACCGATTTAGATTTCCCTTACACTTATCTTTTGCAAAATACCTTTATATGTAGTTAAGACGAAGTTAAAAACAAAATAAAGCATTTTCACAAATTACTTTTGAACATGAATCAATAAGAATAAAAATTAAACACACATACGGAAACAAATAAAAACAAACAAACAAACAAATAAATAAATAAACAAACAACTAAGGCTTGCATGCAATAAAGAAAATCAATGTCACAAATGTTTTAAGGCAAACAGATGCCTTCCCTAAATTATTACAGACCATATAATCATAGATGAAATTGTTCAAACATCAAAACATCAAATAAGATCATCACTGGGATGGGGGACCTTGGCGATAGTCATAGCCAGGAGGAAGGTGCCCGTAGTACCCATATGGTGGGTAATCCTGCTCACGACCCGGGAAAGGGTCAATCTGCAGATGTGGGTCCAACTGATCACGTGTAGATAGATGCTGCATCTGACGAACCGTGTGATCATACATCCAGTCGAACCTCTCGTCCACCCTGGTCCTCCAAGTATCAACCTGGCCCATCCAGGTCCCCTGGTGAGCCTGCCAATCCCCCCTGCTCATGTGCCGGTAGTAATCAGCTGTACCGGCCTCATAACCCTCATGCTGCTGCTGCTGAGGCTCCTCCTCCTCATCATCCTCACCATCATCATCCTCAGCTCCGGCTGGATGATACCACATAAAGGACCCATCATGCATCTCCATAATCACCTCCATCTGCTTCAGGGACCTCACCTTCACCGTCCTGCATGCATCACCACTCAAATACCCCATGACCTCGGGCCTGAGGACTCAATAAGATTGGGCCAGCCGGGTGATAAACATCCCACCATAAATCCTGTCTCCTTCCCTCTCCCCAACTCCACCATGCAGAAAGCTAGCAACCCAAAATGGGATGTTGCAGTAAACCTCATTAGAGTAAATGGTGTACAGGTAGAAGAGATCTGAAGCGGTGACACGGTGGTGAGAGCTGTGACGCCCTGTCAAGCTGTAGGTGAGGCATCTATGAGTCAACCGAACCCTAGGCTCCCTGATTTGGGATGCCACAGTAGTCGAGGTGTACACCCCATCCCCAATAGTTTCCCAGAACATGGAACACCTAAAATCATTCATCATCGACTCCCCATGCAACAACCTAGGCATGAACCCTGCTTGAATGGTATCATGCTGATCGTACAACCCAAGTCTCCACCCAAACTCAGTAACCGAACACGTCCTTAGCTCACCCCCAGCCTAAAATAGATCGTGGTACTGCCCACATCGGTCCTTGCCTCAGCCATGTCAAAGTGAAAAGTGGCGAAGAATTCACGTACCAATTCATCATAGACTGGCTCTTGAATTCTAAACAGTCTTTCCCACTGAGGGCCGGTAAACTCATCCGTCTGAAAGCTTTGAAGAAAGGTTTGCTCAAGACCTTCCCTCCTCAGAAAGCTCCAATCAACCACGGCCCCATTTTCGACCTTGTGTTGTAGCAATTGGGTGTATTTGCTTGTAGCAGCATCGTTGTCAAAGACACCCCAACTGAGGACCGTGTCCCCAAAGTTCTCTTGTTGAGATCGGGAAGAACTTCCTCGGCTAGGTCTTTGACGCTTACTCATTATCACGTGGAGATTGATAGCGAAAGTCGGTGAATTTGATCTTGAAAATTCGTGGGTGGGGTTGGAGTGGATATGGTTTGTGGGGTTTGTGATGAAAGTGATGGAATTAAAGTTGTTATTGCTGTGCAGACGGGGTGACGGCGTCACGTTCAAATCCTGACGCCGTCAGGTTAGCGTATTTTACTACTTTGTGCCAGTTTACAAATGAGCCCCTTGTACTTTAAGGGAGAAGCTAGTCAGGGTCAATAATCCTGATAGCTAGTCTCGTTAACAAGTTCCTCCTGGGTCAAATGTTTTGTTACTGTCACGGGATGTAGTAAAATGTTGAAAAGGGCCGGTTGACGTCTCATTCAGGTTCAAATTTCCATTACGGCAGGTATTCAGGGAGTGGGAGGAACTTTTCCAGAGGGTGTTCGAATTGAGGGTGTGCTTTAATTTAGTTCTTCTCACTCCTGGCTTAAAGCCAAAAGATCGTTTCCTAGCTTCATGAAAGTTAGGGAGCGTGACAACCATGCTTCCCACGAAAATGCTATGATCATGAGAATTCTCTTTCTCGCGAGGGGATCCAATTGGACAAGAGGATTTTAAAGGTGAAGGCTCGGGGAGAGGGGTTTCATCATCCCATTCGTTGTATGGTTCATTAGGGACCGGGAGTTCAAAGATCTTCTCGATCTTTTTGTGTGAAGCTTCATCCCTAATTTTCTCCTTTATTCTCGCGATAAATTTTTCTGCTAGCTCCATGAACATATCTCGGGTGTTTTTCAATTGAGTCTCTAATTTCTGGATCCGTTTCTCTTGGTTGTTCACGAAAGTTAGCATTATCCCTTCAAATTCATCTTGTCGTGAGAATTGATGAGACGTATGTATACCCATTGTGTTCACACACTCATCGGGATTTTCCTCAGCCGTAGGTATCTCGGCTTTCATCAATTTCTCAACCTGCCTTTTTATGTTTTCGAACAGCTGTTCTTGGGTAGTACTTATGCAATTTAAAGTCCCTACTTCCGAGAACATTGAGTCATTCCATTCTTCTTCTTCGTACTGTGCTAAGTCCTCGATGACTTCCCAGCACTTATCGACACTGAGCCTGCTCAATCTCCCATTGGCGGCGTAATCTATGGCTCTTCTAGTTTGATGATTGACACCATCATAGAAGATTTGGATTTGTAGCCAAGGATCCATGCCATGGTGAGGGACTTTTTGGAGTAAGTCCTTGAATCGAGTCCATGCCTCGTAGAGAGTTTCGCCTTGACGTTGTTGGAACATCAAGATATCATTCCTTAGCTTGGTAGTTCTTCCCGGTGGGAAAAACTGAGCAAGGAAACGAGTGGTGAGATCATCCCAAGAGGTGATGGATCCTGCGGGTTGACGTTCTAGCCACTGACTAGCTTGGTCCCGCAAAGAGAATTGAAAGAGACGCAATCGGGTCGTCTCTCGAGTGGCAACATCAAGGTCTATAGAATCAACGATTTTGAGAAAGTCCTTGAGATGTTGATTAGGATCTTCAGAACGAAGTCCATGGAATGCGCATCCGCTTTGCACCAACCGGATGGTGTCGGATCGCAAGGGTGTGATATTGGCTCCTTGAGTGAGCTCAATGGTGTTTCGATAGCCATGGTGGCTAGGACGGGAGTACTCTCCTAAAGTACGGGCTCTAGGAGGTGGTGGTGGTTGTTGTGGTGGTGGGTTGTTGGGATTAAGGATATTACCATCTTCCATGATGTCGAATGGTAATGGTTACGAACAAAGAAACGAAGAAAATAGATATAGACTAAAGAAAACCTAGAAAAAGAAAATAAAAATCTCACTAGAAAGGAATCTAGTGAGTAGACCTATAAAATAAAAATTCAACCTAAACAATAACTATTCCCAGGCAGCGGCGCCAAAAACTTGATGCGTGGTTTTGCAACCTTACAACAGGTTTTACCTCTCGAGGGATCTCAAGAGGCTTACAACCCCACCAGGCAGTGTACCTGACCGATGTAGTATAGTGTAGTGGTAAGTACGGGGGATTGATCGTTCTCCACAGGGAATAGTGTTCGTTAGGTATGAAAAATTACTCTAATAGGTCTAAGGGTGAGAGAAGATTCTTTTTTATGTTTTTATAATTTTATGAAAGCAAGTAAAATCTCGGGTTTGAAAGAGTGGGCGGAATTAGTTGCTAGTCAACTAACCCAAACAACTACGAATGCAAATAAAATAAAATAACTGAAAATGAAAAGGTGGTAAAACTTATATAGAGAGAAATGTGTTTACTTAGATTTCCTTACTCCCTAACTATCTTTTACCGGTTGATTAGTGTGTATTAGTTGCGTGGATGACGGGTGTATTCCTTAATACCATTTGTGGGGTGGCGTACGTACTTCCCCAACTCTACAAGCTCCTACTTCACTCCTATGTCGAGCCGGCTAGGAAGCTCCTAACATGGGATCACTAGAATTCGCTTGTGCATTAAATACAACCATAAAAACCTTTAGTACGCATTGGTTCATGTTTCTTAAGACGTTCAAGCAAGTTACCGAATAGAAAGTTAGCCAGTTTTCTTAAGCCTAACATAGATGAACAATCATCCAATACAACTAACAACACACTAATAACCAATAATCAATAGCTAGGTTTCATTAGATCTAAGCAAACACAAGATAAATCTAGCCTAGCATGTTAAACAAAAGACAAGAACAAGATAGAATCAAACAACACATAGACATATTGAATGATTAATTGATAACTTATCTTCAATGTAACATGGAAGATCTCAAGGCAAAAAGCCTTGAAAAAGCTGCCAAATTCGTCTTAGGGTTTTCACACACAAAGTTCCTCAATAAGTTCCACACTAATGACAAAGAATTGCAAAACTATATATAGATTTTTAGATCTGACGGCGTCACGTTATGGAGTGTGACACCGTCACCTCGCCGCTTTTAGGGTTCCCGGATGACCTTCTTGACGCCGTCCCTCTTTAGCTCTCCAAAATCCGTTCTGGCCTACCAAGGCTTGACGCCGTCAGGATTATGCGTGACGCCGTCCCTCTCTAAATTAAGCCGTGACGACCTTGATCATATTAAAGCGTGACGCCGTCAGAATTTCATGCAAATTTCACTGGCTTATCATGAGTAATTTTCACATCCACCATTTTATTGCCAAGCCGTGACGCCGTCTGGAGAGGATCCTGACGCCGTCAAAGGTAACTTTTAGCATGATTTTGAGACTTTGTCGTTTTCTTCACTTTTATGCTCCAAAAACGTCCAAAATGCCTCCTTTTCCAGATTTCTCCTCAAAAGTACCTAAAATGACAAAAGGAACGATTTAGGGCAATATTTGATCAAATAAATACGATTTAGGGCTTAAATGACCCCTTAAAAGCGGTACACTTTTCGCTTCATCAGCTAACTTGTCATCTTTGGCTTCATCACCTCGACAAGCTGGTTCTTCAAATGCATCTGTGATTTCTGAGGTACTAAAACTTTATGACACATATGAAGTAGTTGATGAACAAAAGATTCCCAACGAAGTACAACAGGGAGATGTTTCTGACTCAAATAATGTTGACATGGAAAATAGCGATATGATTCCATATGAACAATATTTGACTCACAACAACGTGCCTGATGTACAAGATGGAGAATCTTCTGTTGATATAATGCTTGTGTTGTTAATAACGTGTGTGCCTTAGAAAATACATGTAACGTTGATAATGCATATGAGTGGCATGAAAACACTGTACTTGCTCCTAATGATAATTTGATCACTAGACTAAACATCTATAAGGAACAAGTAGTTATGTATGAACAGCGTGCTAAGTTTGAACTAACTGAACGTGAGCAGAAAATGGAAGGTCAGTTGCGTACACTTATAAAAGACTATAGAGTGAGAGAAGAAACATTAAAACAAGAGTTGAATTCTTTGAAAAGCCAACTAGATATGTCTGTTAAACAAAAACAGGAAGTACAGAATTGTGTGAATAGGCTTAAGCTAGAATTCAAAGAAAAAGAATCTAAAATCTTAGATGATTTCTCTAGACTCAAAACATTAAAGAATAAACTTGAAGATAAGTTGTACACACAAGATCAAACCAGAGAGACTGCTCAAATGATTCAGAAGCACAGAAAGCTGAGTGATAAGCATAGTGAAAGTAATGTAGGTGAACCTAAATTAGCTCTCCTTAGGATTGCTAAAGTAGCCCAACCTGCCTTATATGATGCCAATGTGATGCTTATGCCTAGTCATGCCCCACCTGAGGTTTTATCTTTGAAAGAGAGTGATGAAATAGAAGTGAGAAATAGAGAAAGAATGAATGAGAAAATGAAAGATCCCATATGCATAGACAAGCGAGTAATAGTCAAACCCCATGATTATTATGAGGAGAATCGCTTGACTGTGTTTGCACCTCAAAAGAAGTTAACGCCTGAACAAATATTTTGGAAATATGATACTGAGAAATTAAAAGCTGATGAACTTAAAGCCAACACCCCATCCCTTAGAAAAGTTGCGTCCATAACGGTGTATCCTCCCAATACACCTAGGAATTTGGTTCCTTTGTCTCTTCCCACTGAATGCAAAACCTTAATTAGCTTATACGTGCTTTGGCAACTATTTGCTGATTTTGATAAAACATGTAAGAAGAGAATCACACCAACCGGAATTACTGAGGGGGAAAGGTGTTTTGAGCATGCAAAAAGGTGTTACTTGACTGAGGTCATGCCATTCTTTAAACTACTTAAAGAACATTTTGAAGGGATGCAAACTGCCCTTAATACCGAAATAAATGAAATGAAAGTAGTGTTTAAAGATATGGAAAATGAGGTAACTCAATGTGCAATAGAACTTAAGAGTCGTGAAATTGAAAGGAAAAACATACTCATCACCAATGACAACTTGATTGCTAGATGTATTGCGCAAGATGTATTTTATACTGCTACTGATTCTGCTTTATCTGCTTGTCAATTTCATGAGTATGCTATTGCTTTAAATGTTACCCAGAATCGTGTTGTTGAGCTTGAGGGGGAGAATGTGAAATTGCTTGACAAAATTCAAAATGATGACCATGATAACATGGTTAAATGTTTTTCAAAACTAGAGGTTGATTATCTAAATCTGCAACTAAAATATCAATATTTAGAAGAAAAATGCAAAATATCAAATGACAAGACATCCTTGGATGCTCCTAAGTTTGATACATATTTTGAATTAAGCAAACGAGATGAAAAGATTCAAGCTCACACAAACACGATTCGACTGTTGAGGGCCTAAATTGCCTAATTGAAATCCAACAAGTGTGATGTATATGGCACCAATAAACCTTCGTCTTCAGATTCTCAGAATTTTCAATATCAAGACACCATCAATAAGTTACATTATGAATATGAGTATTTTTGAGAAGAAAATTCTAAGATTACACAGCATTACAAAGAGTTATATGACTCAATTAAAGTTACAAGAAATAGTCATAATGAAAAGATAACTTCTTTGTTAAATGAAATTGAGAATCTTAAGACTCAGGTGAAAGAAAAAATGCCATGCACCCTTGTAATTGTGTTGCATCAAAGGTCTCTACTTGTAAAATGTACGATGTTGATGTGGGGCCTATTCCATTTCCCATGAGAAACAACAGACCTGTCCATCATATGTATCTCTATCACCTTAGGGATGGACTTGACACTCTTCGTGAGGTTGTTGGAAGAGGACAGAATAGAAAAACCACTTGATAAGGCAGTAGGTTATTCCTGCATCCTCACAAAAAGGATCCAGGAACAGTTAGAATATGCCATTGGCACGGGTCCCAAGTCTAGCAACCAAAGAGATAGATTAGGTGCATCATCATCCACTATTAAAAACAAGCATGTAACCTTTGATTTGCCATCAAGAACATCAGAACCCAGCACATCAAAATCAGGAAAGCATGTGACCGTGAAACAAACTAATTTTCCTATCATTACTTCTACAGGAGTGAAATGTGACACCCAAGCTAGCGAGTCAAAGCCTAGAGGCAATGCAAGGAAAGATAGGACTGCGCCAGCTAATAGTGATTACAAGAAGAGTGTAGAAGCCCAACCTAGGAACAATAAGTTTGTAATGACAAGATTGAATCGTGTTGATTCTAGTATCAAAAGTACTGTAATTAATTCGAATTCTAATGCGGTCTGTAAAACATGTGACAAATGCTTAATTTCAGCTAATCATGATGATTGTGTTGTGTCATTTCTGATATCTCATGCACCACCCCAAGTTAAGTATGTTAGGAAAACTGAAAGAAGTAAGAAAGTTTGGAAGGCAACAGGAAAAACTTTTGCTACTGTTGGGTATCAATGGAGACCCACTGGAAGAAAATTCATTTTAGGAAATAAAAGTCCATTGCCTAAGTTGAATGATCATAGGTTTGTGAAAGTTAAAGAATGGAGGCCAACAGGTCAAATTTTGTCTCTAGGAACACAATGCCTTCCAAATAGGCCATGCGCTGACTCTAGAATTGTTCCCACTGTAGAGACTTCAGTATTAGCAAACTCTGTTGCTCCTGAATTTGTGAATGCTAACCAAACGGACCCCAGCTACACGTGGGGATCCACATATTTCAGTTATCCACCTTTGTCTGTCTTCAAATGCAGGTCGTACAAATCGTCCTTTGGTATTTGGATTCAGGCTGCTCAAAACATATGACTGGGGATCGCTCACGGCTCAAGAACTTCGTGAAAAAGTTTATCGGGACAGTTAGATTCGGGAACGACCATTTTGGTGCGATTATGGGTTATGGAGATTATGTGTTCGGTGACAGTGTAATCTCACGGGTATATTATGTGGAAGGATTAGGGCACAATCTGTTTTCTGTGGGTCAATTTTGTGATTCAGATCTAGAAGTGGCTTTCAGAAAACACACATGTTTCGTCAGGGAATTGGATGGTGTAGACCTTCTAAAAGGCAGTCGGGGCACAAATCTATACACCATATCGATTGAAGAAATGTTGAGGTCCTCTCCCATTTGCTTACTTTCTAAAGCCTCCAAGACAAAATCATGGCTGTGGCATCGTCGTCTGAACCATCTAAACTTCGGTACCATAAATAATCTTTCCCGCAAAGATCTTGTACGAGGCATGCCCAGACTAAAATTTGAGAAAGATCATCTATGCTCCGCATGTCAACTGGGCAAAAGCAAGAAACAAACCCACAAACCCAAAACCGTCAACACCAACCTGGAAGTTCTTCACACCCTTCACATGGATCTGTGCGGCCTAATGAGAGTACAAACCATAAATGGAAAGAAATATGTTCTTGTGATAGTAGATGATTACTCTCGGTTTACATGGGTAAAGTTTTTGAGAACAAAGGATGAAACTCCAGAGGTTATCATCAAACTGATAAAACAGCTGTAAGTAAGGCTCGACAAAACTGTCAGAATCATCCGCACTGACAATGGAACTGTGTTTGTTAATCATCAACTCAGAAATTTCTATGAAAATATTGGCATCACGCATCAGAAAAGTATCCCTCGCACTCCTCAGCAGAACGGAGTTGTTGAACGAAGGAACCGTACTCTGGTGGAAGCTGCGAGAACCATGCTTATATTTTCAAAGGCACCGATGTTTCTCTGGGCAGAGGCTATTGCAACAACATGCTACACCCAAAACCGATCTCTGATTCATCCTATTCATGACAAGACTCCCTATGAGTTAATTCATAACAAGAAACCAGATCTTTCCTTTCTTCGTGTGTTTGGCGCCCTTTGCTATCCGACTAATGATAGTCAAGACTTGGGAAAGTTAAGAGCTAAAGCAGACGTAGGTATTTTTGTTGGTTACGCACCAGATCGCAAGGGGTACAGAATCTACAACAAGAGAACCTGAAAAATCATGGAATCCATCCACGTCACGTTCGACGAGCTGAGTGAGCAACCTGCTTCAGGACAAAACAGTTCTGGACCCGATCTTAAACTTTTGACACCTGACCAATTAGTTCAGGGCTTGTACAGAATCCCACGCCTGCAGAGTCTTATGTACCACCAACTAGTGAGGAGTTGAAGAAGTTATTTGATCCTATGTTTGACGAATATTTTGAGCCAACAAATGAAACGACCTCAAATGCTGCAACTGTTCTTCCTAATGCTGATGCTCAAGTTCCGCAAGGCTCTAAAGGCCCATCAGCATCTGTCTCAATCAGTTTCAATGCACCAGCTGCCAGTCAATCACCCTCATCATCAAATACTCAATCCTCTCCGGTGCAACAAGAATCTGCAGATGAACATTCTTTGGAAGTTAATCCGTTTGCTCCTATAGATGATGTTCCTTTTGAGAATATATTTGCTCCTGAATCTTCAACTCACACATCCTCTTTCGAAGAACACAGCACGAAAACATCAGTTCAAAACCCTCAACCTCATGATCATCTCAGAAAATGGACCAACGATCATCCTATTGACAACATCATTGGCAATCCCGCTCGTCCTGTATCCACACGTAAACAACTGGCCACTGATGCACTGTGGTGCTTCTTCAATTCCTGTACTATCCAAAGTCGAACCAAAAGATGCCAAAGAAGCAATGACTAAAGATTGTTGGTTCGAGGCTATGCAAGACGAAATCCATGAATTTGATCGGCTTAAAGTATGGGAATTGGTGCCTCCTCCAGAGTGTGCTATGATTATTGCTCTCAAGTGGATTTTCAAGGTGAAACTAGATGAGCATGGTGATGTTCTAAAGAACAAGGCACGATTAGTTGCAAAAGGATACAGACAAGAAGAGGGCATTGATTTTGAAGAATCGTTTGCTCCTGTTGCTAGAATTGAAGCCATTAGAATCTTCCTTGCCAATGCTGCTAGTCAGGGAATATGATAGTCTACCAGATGGATGTCAAAAAGCATTCCTAAATGGTGATTTAAAGGAAGAAGTTTATGTAAGCCAACCAGAAGGATTTGTGGATGTTGAACATCCTACTCATGTCTACCGCTTGAAGAAGGCTCTCTACGGTTTAAAGCAGGCACCAAGGGCATGGTATGATACATTGTCCAAGTTCTTCTAGCAAACGGGTTCTCGAAGGGTGTTGTTGATCCCACATTATTCACTAGGAAGTCGAGCAAACATCTGCTTCATGTTCAGATATACGTAGATGATATTATTTTTGCTTCATCTGATCCTAGTGAATGTGATAGATTTTCAAAGGAGATGAGTTCCAAGTTTCAAATTTCAATGATGGGACAAATGTCATTCTTCCTAGGATTACAAATCTCACAAAGTCCCGGAGGCATTTTCATAAATCAATCCAAATATGCCCATGAGATCTTGAAAAAGTTTGGATTTGATTCGAGTGAGCCTGTTGACACTCCCATGGCTGATAGATCAAGACTAGATGAAGATCCTTCGGGGATTCCAGTTGACCAAACAAAGTATAGAAGCATGATTGGATCCTTGATGTATATCACTGCTAGTAGACCAGATCTTCTGTTCGCCGTATGCATGTGTGCTCGGTATCAATCCAAGCCTACTAAGAAACATCTAGAAGCAGTAAAAAGGGTATTCAGATATCTTCAAGGCACAGTTCATATGGGTCTCTGGTATCTGAAGGACACAGCAATGGAGTTAACTGCGTACGCTGATGCTGATCACGCGGGATGTCAAGACACTCATCGAAGTACTTCGGGGGGAGCTCAGTTTTTAGGGGAAAAGTTGGTGAGTTGGTCTTCTAAGAAGCAAATGAGTACGTCGATATCTTCTACAGAGGCCGAATACATCGCTATGTCTGGTTGCTGTGCACAAATTCTATGGATGAGATCACAGCTTTCAGACTATGGCTTTTCATACAACAAGATTCCTCTATATTGTGACAACAAGAGTGCTATAGCTCTTTGTTGTAACAATGTCCAACACTCCCGGTCAAAACACATCGACATCAGGCATCACTTCATTAGGGAATAAGTTGAGAAAGGAATTGTGGAGCTATACTTCGTGAGGACAGAGTTTCAGTTAGCAGACATCTTCACCAAGGCTCTTCTGAGAGAAAGGTTTCAGTTTATTCTCCACGTCTTGGAATGAAGAGCTTGACACCTGAAACCCTCAAGTGTCTTCAAGAAGAAAAGGAGGAGTAAAGGATTGACTTCCCATATCCTTGTATATAGTTGTATATATCTTAAATCAAAAGGAAAATAGAAAAATATAAAACCTATAAAAACCATAAAAATCAAAAAAATCAGAAAATATCAAAAATAGTTTCACCTAGGCATGTCTTCTGTTTATCGATAACATTTACGGACCTAGAAATGTCATTCAATAATGACACGGGTCTTTAAATGAAGCTCGAGCATAAGTTACACTAATTGGTTAAAACATGTCTTAATGGCTTGCTATTACTTTAGATAGCAACCCGCGTTTCAAAATGGGGAAAGCACGTCGCCAAAAAGACGGTTGTTCCTCTCACTGGGTGATGTTCACCCGGGCATGGATTACTTTATATCCATGTTCTTACTGATTTGATGTACGTTTCAGTGCGTCATTTCGTGTATAAGAAGAGAAGTCTTCTTTACATCAGACTCTTTATCTTCTTTGATTCTTCAAGAAAGTTTTGATGTTACACAAGGTGGTAAATTGAATTAAATTTTCACAAATACTCGTCGCTCAATTGAATGACTACAGCTCTTTAAATAGAAAACGGGTCATTAATTGAGGGGGAGAATATTTGTTCAAATTTCTGACACCTTGCCAAATTTGTGCAACATCAGCAGTGACACTCTCTCGTGGTTTAAGGGGGAGCATAGTATGCTCCATAATCAGAACACATTATAACCTGACCACATTTTCTCCCAAAATTTCTCACTTATTTAAATCAATTGGGATCACAAATCTCAAGTGGTTTGAAATTTTTGATCGGGGGAGAGAATGTGATTTAAATATGGAATTCTGATAAAAAAATGTGATCTTTTGAAACTCAAGTGTAGGCTCTCCCATATGTGCCAAACCTTTTCGTATATCGATGCACATATTGAGGGGGAGCAAATGATTTGTGATGGCAATTGTGAAAGAATACCAAAGACCAACCATTTTACTTTATGTATTGGAGTTATAAGGATGGTAAGGTTAGGTATTAGTTCCTATGATCCAGCCAGAACCGGAGGGATCTACCCAGGGACAATCCACTAGTTAGTGTAGAAGTCCTTAGGTATGATTACAAAAAAGGAGATAAAGTGAATAAGGGAAGAGTGCCGACTGAGATGGAGCTAGTGCTGGAACAAACCCAACAAGGTGCTAGTAATGAAGTCTCGGTAAGCGCTGAAGGAGTTGAAGAATGAAAAAGAAATGTAAAGATAAAGGGTGAAAAGAAAGAAGCCCTCCTTACATCTTAGGCAGAAACCGGGTCAATACATATGTTGTCAGAATCACGTAGTTGATTACTGACATTGAAGACAAAGTATCATGGACCCAGTGATACGCTGCACAACCCTCCCTAGTGTTGGGTTTTAAAGATTCTGCTGCTCTTGGTACTTATTGAAATACACCAAGTATAACTCTGCTGCTAGGGATTTACTCTGCTGCTAGTCTGAGTAACTCTACTGCTAGTGTATTTACTCTGCTGCTGGTGTTATCTGATGGATGGTATAATAAGTTAAGTATAATTCTGCTGCTAGCTACGAAGACTCTGCTGCTAGAGAAATTATGCTGTTGCTTATTGGATATGTATAGTATGTTAAGGATAAGTATAGAAAAGATACGTAAAGATATTTTTCTTGTAAAGAAAGTTTTGTAACCGACTAGGACTCCTTAGTCTATAAAAGGAGGATCTAGGGTTAGGTTTTAGATACGTATCATTATTGTTTTACACTTCAAGGTTTCTTGTAACCCCGTTGCTATTCAGAGCAATCGTATTAATATATTGAAGTGTTGTTTGATTGTTAGTTATTCTTCTTAAGATCAATTACTAATTTCCGCATAGTAATTGATAATTTGTTCAAGAACTGTTTCTATATCTATTGTCTTAGGTTTATATCTAAGATAATTAATAAGATCGTGAAGCTCATCTGGGATCAACAAGTGGTATCAGAGCTTGTGATCTAGAAACTGGTACCAAGAAGAATTACTGAATACAAGATTTGTTTAATCATCAAAGTAAGCAATGGAATCCGATTCAACACACATGGTTACTGCATCAAGAGTCCCCATGCTCAAGACTGGTGAATACGAGATCTGGAAGATGAGAATTCAACAATATATGAGAATGGTTGATTACTCAATTTCGGAAGTTGTTTTGAATGGCGACAGTCAGCCAACCAAGACTGCTATTGGATCAGTCTTGACTCTCAAAACAAGTGAAGAGAAAGCACAGAGAAGATTGGAGGTCAAGGCTTATAGTATTCTCATGATGGGAATACCTAATGATTATCAACTAAGCTTTAATCATATTGAGTCAGCTAAGGAGTTATGGGAGGCTATTGAACTTCGATTTGGTGGGAACGAAGCTACAAAGAAGTCAAGAAAGAACCTACTGAAGCACCAGTTTGAAACTTTTACTGCTTTGAGTTCTGAGAACATTGAGGGAACTTATGATAGACTTCATAAACTGACCAGTCAGATGGCTCTATTGAAGATTGATGTATCTCAAGAAGATATCAATCTAAAATTTCTGAGAAGCCTATCTCCTGAATGGAACACTCACACAGTGATTTGGAGGCACAAGGAAGATTTTGAAAAGATGACATTGGATGATCTGTATAACAACATGAAAGTATATGAATCTGAAGTCAAGGGATTGTCAAGTTCATCTTCTACCACAAACAATCTTGCTTTTGTGTCCTCAAGCAACAAGAATTCTGGTAGTCATCAAGAACAGCACTCTGCTGCTGGTACTTTCATTCCTGCTGCTGGTTCACATGTCTCTGCTGCTGACTCTACCAATACTAACACCATCAGTGATGCTGCTATTTGTGCTTATTTGGCTGAACTTACTTCAAGTACTGCAGTTATGCCTCAAGATCTGGATGAACTTGATCCTGATGATGTTGAAGAGATTGATATGCAATGGCAGTTTGCAATGCTAACTATGAGGGCAAGAAGGTTTCTTAAAAGAACTGGTAAAGAACTTAAGTTCAGAAGAAACAAAAATGTGGGATTTGACAAATCAAAAGCTGAATGTTATAACTGTCATAAGAAGGGACACTTTGCAAGAGAGTGCAGAGCACCCAAAAGAAACAATGAGAATACCAAGAAGCCTACTGTTGAAGAGTCAAATCCTAATGCTGCTATGGTGTCATGTGATGGGTTAGGAGAGTTTGACTGGAGTGATCATACTGAAGATGGTCCTAATTTTGCATTGGTAGCTGATGAAGAACCTAAAGAACAACAATTTGCTCTCATGGCCTACTCTTCCTCTGGATCAGACTCTGAGGTATCCAATGAATCATCTTGTTCTTTTAAATCATGTTCTGATACAATAGAAGTACTTAAGTCTAGCAATGGAAATCTTAAAATACGAGAATGAAAAACTTAAGTTAGACAATCTTAGTTATCAATATGGTTTAAAAAATGTAGAAGAGAAGCTTGAATTTTTTAAAAAGGCTGAAATTGAATATGTTGATAAGATCACTAGTTTAGAAATTGAGCTTATTAAGAAAGATTGTGAGATTAAGGTTCTTATGGGGAAAGTAGAAGAGGCTGAACAGGCTAGAGATTCAGCTATAAGTGAGACTGAAAAACATGTTGTTAGGGTGGAAAAACAACAATTTGCCACTGACATCCTCAGTAAACCAATAGGAAGACACTTTGCTGACTCAGGCAGTGGTCTAGGATATAATGTTGTTGCTCCACCTAAGAAACTTAGTGCCAATGCCCCTCCTACTTAGGACATTGTCTTTCATACCTGAGTCTGAGGCCAAACCTATAGGTGAAACTAGTGAAACTAAAATAGAGTCACCCAAGGTTGAGAAAAAGTGGTCTGATGCACCCCTTATTGAAGATTGGGAGTCTGACAGTGATGATGATGTTGAGGAATCTGATTCAACCCCTAAGAACAAAGAGGAAGCAATTCCTGCTGTTGTTGAATCAAAAGTGCCTAAAGCTAAAAAGGTTGAGTTTGTTAAGCCTAAGCTAGGTAGAGGTATCTCTAGAAAAATGGCTGAGTATGATAACACACCTAGAGTATATCCTAAGAGAACTAATAATTTGCCTAGAGGAAACCAAAGAAATTGGAACAACCTAGTTTCACAAAGATTAGGTACTGATTTTCAATTACTTAAAAAGGCATGTTATAGTTGTGGTAGTTTTGAACATCTGCAAGAAGAGTGCTACTACTATCAAAAACCTGTTTGGAACCAATACACTAGGGTGAACCATAGAAATTTTGCTAGAAAGACTCACCCTCACCCCAAAAGAAACATGGTTCCCAAGGAAGTTTTGATGAGAGATGGTGCTTCTAGAATTATCTCACCTATTGCACCAAAAGGGCCCATAAAGAAGGACATAGTTGATACTGCTGCTAAGGCAGACTCTGCTGTTTTGCCAAAAGTGGTTACTGATACTGTTGTGGGAACCATTTTTATGTGTTAAGGCCTCAGCTTGCTGGGTCTGGAAACCTAAAGTTAAAGTTTTGGATCATGTTCTCAGACACAGCAGTGCACCAATGCAGTTGAAGAAATTTGACTACTTTGATGCACAAGGCAGATCCAAGTCAGTAATGGCTTGGGTCCCAAAGAGAAACTAATTCTCTTACTTTTTGTGCAGGGCAATCTACAAAAGGAGCTAAAGGATAAATGCATTTTTGATAGTGGATGCTCTTCACATATGACTGGAGACCAAAGCAATTTGGAAAACTTTGAAGCTTTGGATGGTGGATACGTTGCCTTTGGGAATGACCCTAAAGGAGGTAAAATCGTTGGAAAAGGCAACATCAGAACTGGCAAATTGGATTTTGAGAAAGTGTATTTGGTGAATGGACTAAAGTTCAATCTTTTTAGTGTCTCACAAATGTGTGACGAAAGAATTTTGTTCTTTTTACAGACACTGAGTGTCTTGTCTTATCTCCTGACTATAAGATACCTGATGATAAATTAGTACTTCTTAAAGTCCCTAGAAATGACAACATATACAGTGTGGATATAAAGAACATTATTCCCAAAAGAGATTTAACTTGTCTGTTTGCCAAAGCCACTATTGATGAATCCAAACTTTGGCATAGAAGGCTTGGCCATTTGAACTACAAGGCTATCAACAAGTTGGTGAAAGGGAACTTGGTCAGAGGATTACCTTCAAAGGTCTTTGAAAACCCTGAAATATGTGTTGCTTGTCAGATGGGAAAGCAACATAGAGCATCTTGTAAGTCCAAAGTGGTGAACTCTATTTCTGAACCATTGTTTATGTTACATATGGACCTATTTGGACCTACTTATGTGAAAAGCTTGAACAAAAAGATGTATGGCTTAGTGGTCACTGATGATTTTAGTAGATTTACTTGGGTATTCTTCTTAGCTACTAAGGATGAGACTCCTGGCATTCTTAAGGCTTTTTATTACAAGGATAGAAAACCTATTTAATCACAAAGTTAAGGTCATCAGATGTGACAATGGAACTGAATTTAAGAACCAAGTGATGAATCAGTTCTGTGAGGAAAAGGGTATAACAAGACAGTTTAGTGTGGCTAGAACTCCTCAGCAAAATGGAGTTGCTGAGAGGAGGAATAGAACATTAATTGAGGCTGCTAGGACCATGTTGTCTGAGTCTAAGTTACCCACTACCTTTTGGGCTGAAGCAGTCAACACTGCTTGCTATGTGCAAAATAGGAGTAAGGTAGTTAAGCCTCATAACAAGACCCCTTATGAGTTATTACATGGTAAGAAACCCCTGATAGATTTCTTAAGACCATTTGGGTGTCCTGTTACTATCTTGAACACCATTGACCACTTAGGCAAGTTTAGTGAGAAAGCAGACATAGGTTTCTTTGTTGGATACTTCACTCATAGTAAGGCTTTTAGAGTCTTCAATCAAAGGACTGGGCATGTAGAGGAAAATTTACATGTTACAATTAGAGAAACCACACCTAATGTTGATGGAAAAGGTCCTGAATGGATGTTTGATATTGATTCTCTAACCAAAAGTATGAATTATCAACCAGTCATTCCCAGGTACAACTGACATGTCTCAGGTACACAAACTAACCCTACTGCAGGTACAAAAGCTAAGGATAATGCATCTGCAAAAGAGTTTGTGTTGATTGAAAGATGGAATATTGATCAGCCTTTCACAGCTAATGAGGGCAAGAGTTCACTGGATGATGATGTTCATGATGAAGTTCCAAAGAATGATGCAGAAGAAAGTGTTCAGACTTTCATGAGGCAAGAATGGTGATAAGGAGAGGGATGCAGAGTCACAATTGATGGACTCCAAGGGAATAAAACTAGCAGCAGTTCTCTCAACTCTGCTGCCAAGCCAAAACACTCTGTTGTTAGGCCAAACAACTCTGCTGTTAGGCCAAAACACTCTGCTGCTAAGCCTGGTAACTCTGCTGCTGTGCCCAAGGACTCTGCTGCTGATAAAGATGGTGATTTTTATGATAATCCTTCTGATGAGATGCCGGATTTAGAAGAAGTATATTTGGACACTGATGATGAAATTGTTGATGTCTTTGGTGCTGGAGCCGATCTATCAAATTTGGAAACTGATATACCTGTTAGTCCCACTCCAACAACCAGAATTCATAAGAATCATCCAAAGGAGCAGATTATTGGAGATGTTAAATCTGCTGTTCAGACCAGAAGTAAATCAAAAGGATTGGGTGATCTGATCAATCAGGGATTGTTTGCTCAAACTCTTAAAAAGAGGAATAGCCACAAGGATTTACAAAATTGTATGTTTGCCTGTTTCTTATCTCAAAAGGAACCCAAGAACATTCACACAGCTATGAAAGATGAAAGCTGGGTTGAAGCTATGCAAGAGGAGCTGCTGCAGTTCAAGCTTCAAGAAGTCTGGACATTGGTGGATTTGCCAAATGGAAAAAGGGCAATTGGTACAAAATGGGTGTTCATATGCAAAAGAGATGAAAGGGGTATTGTTATCAGAAACAAGGCTAGATTGGTGGCTCAAGGATACACTCAGGAAGAAGGAATAGATTATGATGAGGTATTTGCCCCAGTTGCAAGAATTGAGGCTATCAGAATATTCTTAGCATATGCCTCATACAAAAACTTTCCTGTGTACCAAATGGATGTGAAAAGTGCTTTCTTGTATGGAGAGATAGATGAGGAAGTCTATGTTATGCAACCACCTGGATTTGAAGACCCTAAGTATCCTAATAGGGTTTATAAAGTGGAAAAGGCACTATATGGACTACATCAAGCTCCTAGAGCTTGGTATGACACCTTATCCAAGTATTTGTTGAACAATGGTTTTAGCAGAGGAGCCATTGACAAAACCTTGTTCATTAAGAAAGACAAAAAGGATATCCTACTTGTTCAGGTTTATGTAGATGATATTATTTTTGGGTCTACAAATAAGGTGTTATGTGAAGAATTTGAGAAGCTTATGCACAACAAGTTTCAGATGAGTTCTATGGGGGAACTCACTTTCTTTTTGGGGCTTCAAGTTAAGCAGAAAACTGATGGGATTTTTATTAGCCAAGACAAGTATGTGGCTGATATTTTGAAGAAGTTTGAATGTAAAGATGTGAAGCCTGCAAAGACAACAATAGAGACCAATAAACCTTTGCTCAAGGATGAAGATGGGGAAGAGGTTGATGTTCATCTTTATAGATCAATGATTGGTTCATTGATGTATCTGACTGCTTCAAGGCCAGACATTATGTTTGCTGTGTGTACGTGTGCCAGATTTCAAGTATCCCCAAAAGTTTCTCACTTGAATGTTGTTAAGAGGATTTTTAGGTATTTGAGGAGTCAACCTAGGTTGGGCCTCTGGTATCCTAAGGATTCACCTTTTGACTTGGTGGCATACTCTGATAGTGACTATGCTGGAGCTAGTTTGGATAGAAAATCAACCACTGAAGGCTGTCAGTATCTTGGACATAAGCTGATCTCATGGCAATGTAAGAAACAAACAGTGGTGGCAAATTCAACAACTGAAGGAGAATATGTGGCTGCTTCTAGTTGCTGTGGTCAGGTGCTCTGGATTCAGAATCAACTACTGGATTATGGGTACAATTTCATGAACACCAAAATTTACATTGACAACAACAGCACAATGTGTATTATTAGAAATCCTGTTTATCACTCTAAAACAAAACACATAGAGATAAGACATCATTTTATTAGAGATTGTTACGAGAAAAAGTTAATTCAACTGGTTAAAATACATACTGACAACAATGTTGCTGATTTACTTACTAAAGGTTTTGATGTAGGTAGATTTCAATTTTTAGTTGCTAGTATTGTCATGATCAATCTTTAAACATCTTATCTCTGTATGTTTTTGTAAAACTGTGTAAGGATTTGTGCTAGTTGTTAAGTCAAAGTTTGTTGTTTCTTAAATTGTCTGTTGTTAAGTTGTTTGCTGCTATGCTACTCTGCTGCTATGCTGTCTTGTGTGTTTATATGGATTATGGGATATTCTTGCTTGTGTTTTTGTGGTTTTCTACTAATCTTTTGCAGATATTCATAAGTTCACATCAAGTAAAGCAAGGAAACTTAAAGTTCATTAACCACAGAGATGAGTACAATACAAAAGATCCATTACATTCAAAAGACATCAAGACAAGATTTCCAAGACAAACAAACTTATCCCCTAACCAAGCTTACTTTTTTCCCTTGTCGGTGAGGTCAGGCATGGTCTTCATACCTCTTCTGCCTTCCATTAGTCTTGACACTTGTGGACATGGATGACACAACACAACTCTAGGTATAGGCTTTGAAGATGCTTGCTTCCTTTCTGGCACTGTGATCTTGCTCATTCCTGCTACGGCCTTCTCCATCTCTTTAGTGAGGACTTTTGATAAGGATGGAATCCATGTTTTGTCATCCGAGTCAGAGGATGAGACACTTAAGTAGGATGGTGGTGTGGGAAGCTTATCGGAGTCTGAAGAGGAGATATTCATTGGCTTCTTGGATTTCTTGAATCTTGCTGCTGCTTGCTTTGTTCTTCCCGTTGGTTTGCACCCTGGTGGAAAATATGATGACCAACCATTATCATCAGATGATGATGAATCAGATGGAATTTCTATGATCGGTGTCTTTGAAGAACTCATGATGATTGGATTATTGTGTTAGGGTTTGTGGATTTTGGGATTAGTTAAAGTCTCAAGGAATTTTATAGACTTATGGAGTCTATGGTGTTCGCAATTAATTTGATTGAGGGATTAATTAAGAGAATTGGGGAAAGTTGACTTTTAGTCAAACATTTGTCACTCTGCTGCTGAGTTTGAAAGTAAAGGGGCCAATTTGTAAATTTTGGCGCGCATAGAACCCTAATTAGATCAAAACGGTCTCAAACCCAATTCGATCTCATTTCGAACCATAAGCGCCCAAAGTTACACTCTATTCTCACCCTAAACCCAAATTCACATCATTGGATCATAAACCCCCAAAATCAAAACTCTCATTTACAATGGCTAGAAGACAATTCCCTGTTGAGCACAATCAAATCGCGTTTCTTCACAAGATTCCTGAAGCTGAAGGTTTCACTGAAGTCATGGACTTTCTTAATGCATCACAATTAAGGTATGCATTAACGATGGATACTCCTATATTTAAATCCCACATGCGACAGTTTTGGTCGACTGTTACGATCAAAACTAGACATGGGGAGCAAATGTTAGTTGGTATAGTGGATGGAACAAGTATAGTAGTTACTGAAACATCTATAAGGCGAACTCTTTGTCTTAAAGATGATGAAGCAACCACTTGTCTTTCTACAGACACTATTTTCACCGAACTTGAGAAAATTGGGTATGAGAGGCAAAATTCTAGTGGTAAACTTTTTAAACACCTCCTCTGCCCACATTGGAAATTTCTTGTTCATACTATTCAACACTGTTTAATTGCAAAAACAGGTGGATGGAATGAGTTCAGTGCATCTCAAGCATCAGCTTTGATTTGCCTGCCTCAGGACAACCATTTAACTTTTCATCTATGATTTTTGAAGGATTGAAGAAGTATGTCACTGGAAAATTTTATATGTATCCAAGGTTTTTACAACTTATTATAAACAGTCAACTTCATGAACCCTTGGTACATAAAAACATTGAGCCAAGTAATAAAATGACTATCAAAATGTTTGCTTTTCTAAGGAAAAATGGGATTGGTTTTTCTGGTGCTATAACTCCCTTATCTCAACACATTTTGGATACTGTGGCTGCTGCAAATGAGGATGAAGAAGCTGGAACTCCCACAGCTTCCCATCACACATCCTCCTCTGCAAGTTTGAATGAATCATTTTCCAATGAACCCCAAAATACCCATTCACCTAGGCATTCACAAGAACAGGGCACTAAGTTACCTTAGACTAGTGCTAGTATGGAAGCAGATGAGGCTGCCATAGGTGATGGAGATGGCATGAAGGAAGGGGCTGACACTATTGTCTCTGGTTTAGTAACTGAGCAGGACAGTGTCAACATAAGTAAGACCCCAACCTTGGCAACATCTAATGCTACAGATTCTCTTGAACCTGCTGCACAAGATGGTAACCCTAGCCAACTGGCTAATATGGGGGGCTCAGATGTTCAACCTAGGGTTGAAATTGAGTTTCAGTCCCAAGATTCACCTCTCTGGGAAGTTAACACATCCCGAAGTGATGAGGACAGCCATGGAACTACTCATGAATTGATGGATAATACTGTACACATTGTCAATGCCCATGATGCACCTCTCGGACCAGGTCACACAGGTCGAAGTGTTGAGGCTAGTCTTGAAAATCCAAA